>VDFB02379711.1:46138846-46644506 GCA_007258455.2 Sequoia sempervirens
TCATCAGCCACATACCCTACACATACCCATCATATCACCACTTTTTGGCCCATCATGATCCTGCACATATCCATGCTTTGGTGTGTGGGGTTTTTTACTTGGAAAGGTTTTCCGCATGTAAATCTGTGCATTATGGTGTTATTTTTTTATGCATGTATTTGAATGTGTTTCCTTTATTGTAACAGTTTAATGATTTGTATGAATTTGTGCTATCTCTCCTTCAAAGATTAGTGTTAGAAGTGTTGTTCCACACCTTTGCTTCCTTTCACGTACTTCAATAGGCGTGACTTTTCTATTCATACTAGCACACCATTTCTCATGGAATTGTCATTATCGATTCATTTTTTTTATTATTTACTTCTCCCTCAACAAGGCATAGACTACCAAGCTCGATACCTTCATCCAATGCCACATGGTCCCACGAAGTCAATCATTTACTTGGCATGCAATTGATAGCTTCACCCAATTCATGGGCTTGACTCTTTCCTCCTTCCGCAAAAGTTCTAGCTTCAAACTAGCATCATCCCTCCTTTCAGCCTTCCTACATCATCAATTTACTACCAATCTGCTCTTTTCATAGATTCGTTTCTCCTTCACCTCTCCCCTGCGTAATATTATTTTGGCTTGCTATTACATATCTATGCCATATGTTTTTCATTAAGCTTCTTCTGATATGTGCTAATATGGAGGAGATGCAAGCTTACATGATGCAAAATCTTTTTATCGTGCCCCCTTTATCTCTCCACACTATCTGCTCACACTTCTTTAAACCTACACATGTGCCCATTCACATACCCATCCTTTTGTCTTCAATGTTAGCCAAATGTACATAGAATTTGAAGTGTCTTATTTGCTAGAAATAACTAGTTGAATTAGTTAAATAAGAAAATATCATGCCAGTTAAAAGACCCAAAGTAGTGTCTTGTGAAACAAGCCCACACCTCCATTTTGACACATTTCAACATAAGAAACATCATGTTATATACATTGTAACATGACATTCATCTTTTCCAAATGAGCACGATATGCTAATATCTTAAAACTATTAAGGTCTCTCAAAACTAACCTCATAAACCATGTTGGAAGAGTTATATTAGCTTGTGTCTCTACCATTTTCATGATGTAGACTGGAAATAATATTTCTTGTTTGAAATGTAGCCTTTTTGACCCATCAAAATATATTATCCATACCTTAACAACATTGCCAACATCCTCCTATTGTCAATACAATGGAAATATGAGTGCAAAACTGGGTTTTGATGACATTGTTTCTTACCAAGAGTTCATATTCTTTCAAAAATTTATAGAGATGAGTGAATTGACATCATCCAACTTCCCATGGCCAAGTCACTTTGTCTCAAGCCTCATAGATTTTAAAAATTTATAACTTCGATGTCAAATTGCCAGCCGAAGTGGTGAAATGGTTAAATATCCAAAAGTATTAATAGTTTGACATCAAGACTTTCATCATAAAATATAGTATGGAATCTAAATTTTGCTTGTAAAAAATGTTTTCCATGAAACCTTACCAAATTTTTTAAACAATATTTTTTTGGTTGATGCAGGATTGAATGTTGTCTCAAATGCTCCTGTATCAGATAAGCTGGGTAGGAAATTTGTGAACATGGGCTCACAGAGCTAAAGCTAGGTGATAGAATCACCCTTTAAGATTGTGAACAATCTACAATGAATTCCATCGCTGAATAACCTGACCTTCTTTGCTAAATACCTTCTCTTCTCCTCTCCATGCCCTCCTCTGGGCATGTCTTCTTAACCCTTCCAACCTCTTCACGTTACACAACTTGCAATCCTACCTCAATCCTCACAAAGATCCCACTTCATTTGCTATAATCTGCCACTTCGACAACAAATTTCTCTTCCACTTTCTAGCCCTCAACCGCTTAGGACTTCACACACCTACAATGATACTTTTGAGTTCCTTAATCATGCTTCTTCAATTCACATGTTTTTTCATAAACTTCCTCATAGTCGGCGATTGACTTATTCCCCCAAAAACCTCTTCTCGCTTCCCTCTCCACCTGCAAGTCTTGGTGTGAATTGTCAGAACCTTTGGGTCTAATATCATTTAATTAAGAAGGCCTTCACACTTCCAACTTCTTATCAATTCCATAAAACTTAGATTATAAAAGAGTCCTCAGTAAACAATTAATTCCAAAATTCCAAAATTGACAATTACTTGTGTCGATTTAAATTGATTACAACTGCACAACAAAATACACAAATTTAGAAACAAAACAGATTAATTTATTCATTCCAGTTTCATGAAAAGTTACATTACATTTCTATGCAACTCTATTGTTGCTCTGTATTCCTCTCCCTCTAGCTCGATTCTTCTCAAACTTGTGCGGCCTCTGCATAAGTTTCTTGGATTGGCACCCAAATCAAATTATTTCGCTTCCTTTCACAGTTTCCTTGCATAGTAGACATTCAATCTACAACCATTGACTCACCCATTCTAAAGAGCACACTCTCTTGCACTTTACCTTCATCGTCCATTTCCCACAATCAGCTCAAGTCTGCACTCTACGAGATTCCCAAATCACACGTAGCACAGTAAATTTGATTCCTCCTTGCTATCTCATTTATCCTCTCTGATTACCCATCCTCTTGTACTTCAATAGGTGCGACTTTTCCACTCATATTAGCACATCATTCCTCATGGAATTGGCATTATAAATTCATTTTTATTTTTATTTTTATTTTCTCCTCCGTCAACAAGGCATAGACTTCCAAGTTCAACGCCTTCATCTAATGCCATACCCCACAAAGTCAACCATTTACTTGGCATCCATTTGATAGCTTGGCCCAATTCATGGGCTCAACTCTTTCCCCCTCTTGCAGAAGTTCTAGCTTCAAACTAGCATCACTCCATCTTTCGGCCTTCCTTTATGGTCAATTTACTCCCAATCTGCTCTTTTCATGGCGTCATTTCTCCTTCACCTCCCCCTTGCACAATCATCTTCTGGCTTGCTATTACATATCTGTGCCATATGTTTGCCATTAAACTTCTTCTGATTTGCGCTAATATGGAGGAGATGCAGGCTTACATGCCTAAGAATCTTTTTGTCATGCCCCCCCTTATCTCTCCACACTATCTCGTCACACTTCCTTAAACCTGTACATGGTGCCCATTCCCATCCTTTTATCTTCAATGTTAGTCGAATGCACCTAGAATTTGAAGTGTCTTATTTGCTAGAAATAACTAGTCGAATTAGTTAAGCAAATATCATGCCAGTTAAAAGACCCAATGTCTTGTGATACAAGCCCAAACCTCCATTTTGACACATTTCAACATAAGCAACATCATGTCATATACATTGTAACATGGCATTCATATTTTCCAAATGAGCATGATATGTTAATATCTGAAAACTATTAAGGTCTCTCAAAACTGACCTCATAAACCATGTTGGAAGAGTTATATTAGTTTGTGTCTCTACCATTTTCATGATGCAGACTGGAAATAAGATTTCTAGTTTGAAATGAAGTCTTTTTGACCCATCAAAATATATTATCCATACTTTAAGAACATTGCCAACATTCTCTTATTGTCAATAAAACAGATATATGAACAAAATCGAGTTTTGATGCAGTCTCTTAGCAAGATTTTAGATTCTTCTGAAAATTTGTAGCTCAGATGAGTGTATTGACATCATCCAACTTCCCACCAAGTCACTTTGTCTCAAGTCTCACAGATCATTTTAAAATTTTAAAACTTCACAAAATTGTCACCGATGTCATGAAATGGTTAAATCTCCAATTTACTATTAATAGTTTGACTTCAAGATTTTCACCATCAAATATAACATGGAGTCTAATTTTTCCTATAAAAATGTTTTCTATACAATAATTTTTGAAACAATAATTTTTAATTCATACAAGATTGCACTTCACCAAATGCTCCTACATCATATAAACTCATATTTACACATATTAATTATATACAATATACACCTATATACTTATAAATATAGATATATATTATTCCCCGTACCCACCCCTGCTTTTTATATTCTTACATACTTAGCATATTCATATTAATTATTTAGATTCATTTCATATACTTACTCTTTTATGTATAATTATATACTTAAATTTTCTTTCTATCTATATTACATAGATATATAGATATAATATTTCCATCCTTATCGTTGTATATATTAACTATTTGTAGCCATATCTAATTATATATACAATATTCTAGACTTATATACGTATCACATTCTCTCCTTTTTATATATTTATAGCTATTATAAAAAATATATATAAATTGCTATTTTTTAAAAAATATATAAATTTATATAAGTATAATATTTTCATTATGTATGTAGAATAGTATAGTGTAGGTTTACATGTGTACATCATGGTTGTATACTATAAGTTTGGATATTTTTTCTTTCTATGTATAATATATATGTAGTCTTTGGTTTATACCATTTCTTTATGAATATACATAAATATAAATTTATTCACTTTCTTATTTATTTATTTCTTTTTTTTTTATACATATTATACATATTATTTGTAATTTTTTTTAATATATATATATATTCTTATAAATTTTCATTTTATGTATAGCACATATATATTTGCATCAATTTACACCATTTCTTTATGGTTATATATAAATGTAGATTTATAAACTTCTCCACTTATCTATATATATGTGTGTGTGTCTGTGTGGGAGTGAGTTTCCTTCTTACCTTAAATCTTCTCATTAATTTATTCTTTCTCTTTTACTTTAATTGCAAGTTGGGACATATAAGATCACTCTTTATCAACCACACCTTTTTTAAGTTGTTTAATTCTCTCTCCCCTTTATTTCTTTCCTCTTTCAAGGCCTTATCTACAGTCCAATTATACACTTGCCTCTTCCTGATCATCATCACTAAGTTTGATCCAAAATGTATAAAAAAATATACATAATTGAATCCAAAAACTTTCTCTAATCAACTTCATGAATTCTAAAAACTCATACCAAATAACAAAAATAAGTTAAATACTCACCCATTTATTTAATTATACTAAATAAAATTAATTAGAATGCAACAAATCCTTACAAATATACAATAATTATATTATTAATGTGATATATTAAATAATTTATATTAATTAAATTATATTTACATAAAATAGTAATGCTAAATATATTAATATGTCCTTTAAAAATTATAATTATTAATTATGTTGTTATATTTGCTTATATACTAATTGATATTTAGTATTTTCCAAAAGATAGTTTTATATTAGTAATGGTTTACTCCTCTACCACTTAGCAACTCACATTTATTATTTTGTGGTGAATGGTTGTATGGTGGGATAAATTTGGTTAGTTAAATCTTATTGTATGGGAATTTTTTCAATTTCTATGGAAAGAATGTTCACTACCATTACATGCAACCAAATTTTACAATGTATTATGTGTTCCATAACAATATACATTGTTATTGATATGTACTTCTTCACATTTTACATTATCCTATTCTTTTGTACATATTTTTGTACATATTTTTTTTTTACTTTACTACCTTTACATCTACTCTTATACATTGTATTCTCACATTAATATTAACACTCGTTCATCTTAGATCAAATTGTAAATCATTCCCTTTTTACTAATTGTGATAAATCTCTAAACAAAATTTTAAAAAACTTATTATTATATTTTTAAATTAAAAAACATTTAATTATATTTATTTATCATCCATAATATTACTAGCAATCACACTATGGAGTGTAATACATACGTGAAGAGGTGTGGAAGGTCAATTTAGAAAAAAATTGGTCTATTTTTTTGAGGTAGGTCATTTAGTAAATGATGTTATTTGTGCAACAAAGGTTTTAATCGAGAAGTGATATATTCAAATCAATTATGTACCTAAACAAAATTAGAATCAATATATTGGGGATGAGGTCTCCCATTTGTGACCTCATCAGTTCATAGCTCCAGGTCAAAAGCATTTACCCCTCTTAATAAAAAAAAATGAATCTAAAAAATATCATTAATACATTATAAACAATATGAACATTAATTGAAATATAAATTTTAATAAAATTAAAAAATATTATAAAATTGAATATAAATATAGCTAAATTGCCTTAAATAAATTAACATTAAAAAATGAAAATTGTGTCATATAAAATATTAAAAATAAAAATAAACTATATGAAAATTTTTAAAGCTATTTTTTTATATTAAAAATTACATGTAAAATCAAACTGTAAAAGTTTAAAATAAAATAAGACCTATTGAAAAGGTAAACAATCAATTTGTGTATTTAGTAATAGAATAGTATGTTAAAACATATTTAATAATTCATAATACCAAGTAAAAATAGTAAATCCTTTGTGCTCTCTTGTTCATAGTTGACACAAATTAATCAAAACACACACACACACACACACACTCTTTATATATATGGATACATATATATGCTATCTCTTTGTCATTTTTCTCTCACTTCCCCTCCCCCCTTTCTCTCTTTTCCACTCTCTCCCTCTTTAACTCTCTTTTCTCTCTCCTACTCTCTCTTTGTTACTGCATGGACCTCTCTTTATGTATTCACCCCTCTAATATTACTTATATATTATTCTATAATATCTCTATTATAAAATATTAGGGAAATATTTGGTCTCTTTTTTGCATACATTTGTGCAATACATGAGGTCAATTGGTAGGCCATTTAGCAAATGATGTTGTTTGTGCAAAAAGGTCTCAATAGAGAAGTGGTAGCTTCAAATCAACTATGCATCCACTTACAAGGATCCAAACATGACTAATACAAAACCTATGAATCAAGAACATAAGCAAGTTCCATTACCAACAAGCTCATGTTATGTTTACAAGAGATAAATGAGGTGATAGAGACAATTAATGAAGAGTGATGGAGATAGAAATGGAGAGGGGGGGATATATAGAGAGATAGAGATAGAAAAAGGGAGAAACATGGTGTGTGTGTGTGAGAGAGAGAGATATGGAGATAGAGATAATAAGCAAGGCTCATTACCAACAAGATCATGTTATGTTTGCAAGAGATAAAGGAGGTGATAGAGATAATTAATGAAGACTGAGGGAGATATAATTGGAGAGGGGGGAGATATAGATAGATAGAGATAAAGGGAGGGAGAAACACACACACACACACACACACACATATAGAGAGATGGAGATGAAGGAGATAAAGATGGATCAAATATTTCACATCTTTCATCCTATTGAATGTGGTTGTCAAGGGGAACCATAATATTTTCCAACAAATGAATCAATGGAGAAGTGATATCTTCAAATAAATAATGCATCCAATTGTAGGGATCCAAACATGACTAAAAAACCTCTAAATGAGGAGGATAATTAGGGTCCCTTACCAATAGGCTCATGTTATTTTTGTAATAAGGAGAGAGGGAGAGAGATAAAGAGGTAGGGATAAAAAGAGAGATATATAGGGCTGAAGAGTGAGGGTGATCCCACAATAGTGGTTTACAATTTTTGGCCAAACTGGATGCTTAAATAATTTTTTTAACTAAACCTTCAATTTCAAGCACCTGTAGCGGCTAAACCGTGAGGAATTTGAAGATGATGCAAACTAGAGTTTCATGAAATTTTGTCCGTAGATTCTAAATATATTTTTTTCAATTTTTTTGGAATCAGATTGCACTTCTTTTTCCATCTCCCTCGAAATCTAGTTTTTTCAGAAAACAACATTTTTAAAAAAGTGACACTCACTATATAACACATAACTTTGTTTCCATGAAGGATAAAATTATAATTCTTTCAAATTTAGATTTGTAACTCGATATCTAGTGCTTCCACTTGGTTAGATAGTTTTTTAATGGAATATTTTTTCTTTAATCAAGTTTTGAAGTCAAACCAATTACAATTGACATAGTGCGACCGTATAACACATAATTTTTTTTTGTATGTATAATTTTTATTTATTTTTGTTGCATCAAGGAATTCAATATCTAGTGCACTCATATTTTTCAAAAAAAAATTGATACTCTTCTATTTTTTCACATGTGCAGAATAGAGAGCTTTATTTTTTGTGAAAAACCTACATTTACAAGAAATAAAAATAAATATAATAATCAAATTAAATTTAATTAAAATTATAATTTTTTGGAAGCTTATAATAAGGATTGCATACTTACAAAAAATAAATTTTAAATGAATTCATTTGATCCCCTAAAAGGTAAATCAAAAGTGGTTTTTTATCAACATTTTGATAGGTGTAAAGGAGACTTCATTATAGGTATGGTTTAAAACTAGTGAGGTTCTATCCAAGGGGGATTGGTATAAGGTGGTTTGATTAAACCCTATTCAATTGGAATCCTTTAAATGGAACTTTTCAAGACTTAAATCATTATATTTTCTTAAAGTATGTGATTTCAAAAAAAAATCAGGATCTCCCAGAAAGTGTAAACCACCATTATGGCAACACCCGTGAGAGAGAGAGAGAGATATAGGGATGAATTGATGCAGAGGTTAAACAATATGAATTCAATAAAAAACTCCTCAAAGAAAATATTTCACACCTTACTTGGATATTTCAACTTATACTTTACAACCTAGACCTTCAACTACCTAGTAGCCCTCCTAAAAGACCTTTTTTGGCATAAATTTTTTCATGAAACTACTAACAAAGATGTAAAACCTGATTTAAATGCCATTTTGGACCTTAATAAACATATATTAAAATTAATTAGGGTTGTTTTGTACAAAACATGGAAAAACAAGGTTGTTACAGTTCCAATTAGGCCTATTTGACAGTCCTAGAGCTAGTGAAAACACACACACCTTCATAAACCACTCAAATGATTGAATTAAGACTTTTCCTTTTGTGGAAAAATATAACACATCCAAATGAATGTTTTCATAAAGTTTTAGAATTTTCAATGGTGGAATGAAAATATATGAATTTTTTAAGCTTCTTAGAAACCTTAGGTCTACTACAGGCAATTTTGAGAAATGGGCTTGTTTGACCCTTCAAAATACATTTCCAACACTACTTTTAAAAGGAAATTTTTGATGTAACATCAATATATTTCTATTCCTCTAAGTTTCATATCTATAATAGTCTGTATAGGTCTGTATAAGCTCTTTTTACACCTACAAAACACTAATTTCTAAAGAGGCTAGTGAGGGTATTTGGCCCATAACTTGCACAAAACTCAATGAAATTACACCAAACCAATTTAATTAGGAATTTAACTCATTTATATACCTTTTCATGTTCCTTTCATGATGTTACTTATATGTAAAATTCATTAAATACTATTGTACTTGCAAAAATACTAAAAAATAATGAAAAATCATGGTTTTTCCCATTATAAAAGGCTCAAAAAATTCTTGAAACAACTTCCTTCCTTCTTTCACATGAGAGAGAGATAATATTATTCATTTCATTCATCCATAATGTCCTCAAAATAGTTACAAAGGACTTTTATATGGTTTTCCCATTAAAAGTGCCAAAAAGAGCCTTAAAACATGAAAATATAACCCTAATAGTTAGCCTAGGATAGTAAAACATAATAAAATGACTTTACATAGTCTAACAAGACCTTATTTGACCCAATGACCCTAAAAAACCTAAAAACCAAAAGGTGACAACATTTATGCTATGATGCTCCTAATGCCCCTGCATCATACACCTAAGGGGAGGAAAAAAACTCAAGTCCACTTGAGTACATGTCTTCTTTTTCTTCATGGTCTTCCAATTATTCTACAATATTTCCTTGACGTCTTCTTGGATTTGTCCTCGTGTCTTCCATTTGTTTTCTCTAGGTTGTCTTCTCATCTCCTTCTCTTCTTTCTTCCTTGCAAGGTATTCCTCTTTTGGAATCCTCCTCTGGACCTAATCTCTTTCATGAGCTTATTTCTCAATGATTTTTATCTCCTTTTCTAACAAACCTGCACATACATGGTCCAATTAAATATTATAAATAAAATATTGAGACCTTGAGGTCTCCTCCTTGTTTCCTTGCACCATACACTCCACTTCAACACCCAAGAGATCCCCCATGTGTGCTATTGTTGGCTTAGGACTAAACTTGTTGTTTAAGAGTCTCCTTTGATAAATAGAATCTTCTAACACTTCCATCTTAGTTTTTAATTGCTCTTGAATTTCATACACAAAGTAGTGTTCCTCAACTTCCCATATCCTTCCAAAGGATATGATTAATCTCTATATATGGATTGAATACTCTGCTACGCTTTAGGGATGCATTCATAATTGAACTTTTAAATTTTTCTTACTCTTGCAAACAACTTATATCATTCATATCCATTTATTCCAATAATAAAGTATGCAATTCATCATGTATTCCATCAAACACTGTTATTTCTCTAAGAGAACACAAAACATATTCTTTATTCATTAACTACTACACCCTTAATATTAGTGTACATCAGATTATGAATAGTCGGCTTGTGGCTATCTTAACTCTCTATTAAGTCATATTATCATTAGTATATTGTTATTTAGTTGTTTAGGTCAGCCTAAGACTTATATATGTGTGTCTAAGTTGGCCTAGGTGATATCCTGGGCATAAATAGGTCTATATAGGCGGTTGTGAGTCTTATTTCATCATCGAGTTGTGAAGTGTGTTCTCATTAGAGATATTTGGAGGTTTTCCCCCTCAAAGTGGTTTGTTATTCTCAGTTATTATCAAGTATTTTCAGAATATTTCATATAATACTCTTCTATTGTGCAAGTTATTTCATAACAAGTGGTATCAGAGCATGATCTTGGCACCGTAGAGGCAAGGTTTTTCTCAATTTTAGAGGCGATTTTGGGAAGAGCATATCTTTCAGATTTTGGAAAAAAAATTTCTGATTTTTAAAGGGTTTTTGAATAGCATATTGAAGAATCTACAGTCTATATTTTAGAAGAATTGGAGCATAATTAAGCGAATTATTGAAGAATTAGGGTTTCTACACTATTTTTTTGGAATCTGCATATCTCGCACATCTTGTCGAATTGGAGTATGATTTTTATTGGGTTTTTGAAGAAATAATAAAGGAGATTACAGTAAATTTTTTAGGTAATTTAAGTTTCATTTGTATGATTTATTTCAAAATTAGTGGTTTCCATCATGACGGGGCCTACAACAAGGGGCAAAAAGAATGTTGTCACTCCGGGGAAAACTCGTAATAAGGATGTGGTAACAATAGAGGATATTACTCCTAATGAAGAAATAAATAAGGTCAAGGAAGACATTTCCTTAATTAATATGGATATATGTGACCTAAGAGGAGATATATCGGACATGTGAAACATGTTAAGCACCTACATGGCTGAACCAAGAAAGGAATTCTCAAGTGCCCAAGGTGAAAATTCTAGGTCAGCTACCATTGACACAAGCTTTAGTACTCCTATGGGATCTAGGAATTTATTTCCAAAGGTGGATATGCGCAAGTTTGATGGCAAGGATCCTCTAACATGGATAAACGAAATGGATAATTTTTTTGAAGTACACCAAATCCCAAATGGACAAAAGGTCATGATGGCTTCCCTATATCTAGAACTAGATCAATTCATTTGGTATGGTTGGCTTTGAACTCATCGAAGGAAAAAGGGGCTCACTATCTCATGTTCAATTTTTATACAGGAACTCCAAGCACAATATAGCAATAGTGTGACAGACAACTTCAGCCAGTTGGCTAAACTTCAACAAACAAGATCAGTTAAGGATTATATTCAGCAATTCCAAAATTTATCCCTAAGAGTGGATACAATTACAGAGGAAAACTTGAATGACTTATTCTTGGGTGGTCTCAAGGATCACATTCAACATGAGGTATGCACATGTTTATCGCTAGCTCCATAAATGAGTCTTTTATCTTAGCACGCAAGGTAGAGGAGAAGTATTTGATTCCTAAGAAGCAAGGGGCTAGTGTGTCAAGAGAGAAAGGATATTCAACACAACCTACTAAGTTGACTCCACAACAAATTTAGGAGAAAAGAGAAAAATGGTTGTGTTTCAATTGTGATAGCAAATATAGTCGAGGACATAAATGCAGTGAAAAGAAATTGTTCTATATTGAAGGTCCAAGTGAGGAAGAAGAGGAGGAACCCATACTAGAGGATGAAAGGGAGTCAAATGAGGAATCACATGATTCTCAACCAATCATTTCTTGTCATGCACTCTTAGGTTTTAGTGCTCCACAAACTTTCAAGGTGGTGGGGTTCTCAAAGAAGTGAAGGGTAAAGTGTGCTGATTGAATCGTAGTAATTCTAATTTCATCAACAAAAATTTAGCTACCGTCTAAATTGTTTTATATATCTAGCTCCAGAGTTTCAAGTTTTGATTGCAGATGGTGGTACAGTTAGTTGTTCAGGGAAGTGTCATAGCATTAAATTATCCATGGGAGATTATCAACTTGATACCCCAATGTATGCAATATCCATGGGTGCAGTAGATATTGTTTTGGGAGTACAATGGCTTATTACATTGGGAATGATTGAGATGAACTTATATGAACTATTCTTGAGATTTCAATTAGAAGGAAAGCTAGTAGAGCTAAGGGGGTTGAAGGAAAAATTCCCACAAATGGTAAGCTCTCATCAAATGCAAAAGTTGCTTAAGAAAGGAGTGGATGGATTTGTGGCCCAACTATGTTCATTAGAAGTCTCTCAATCTAATGCTCCTACTCATCCAGATTTGCAAGCTATAATTGATCATCACTTAGTTGTTCTTGAGATATGCCTAAAGGATTCCTCCTAAGAGGGATCATGATCATGCCATATAGTTAGTTCCAGGGAGCCAACCACCAAACATCAGGCCTTACAAGTATCCACACATACAAAAGAGGAGATAGAAAAATTCGTTGAAGAGATGCTAGAGGCAGCATTATCGTGCATAGCCAGTGTTTACTCCTCACCGCGGGTGATGGTACATAAGAAGGATGATACTTGGCTTATGTGTCCAGATTATAGAGTGCTCAACATGTACACCATTAAAGATAAGTTTCTACTACCATTGATGATTTGCTAGATGAATTGAATGAACCATATTTTACCAAGTTAGATCTTAGATCCGGGTTATCACCAAATTCGATTAAGGAGGAAGATATTTGTAAGACAAATTTGGACTCATGAGGGTCATTATGAATTTTTGGTGATGCCATTTGGTCTTACCAATGCACCATCTACATTCCAAAGTTTGATGAATTCCATTTTTAAGAAGTTCTTGAGAAAGTTTGTGTTAGTATTCTTTGATGATATATTGATTTATAACAAGACTTGGGAAGAACATTTGCAACATGTGGACCAAGTATTACAAATACTTGAAGATCATAAACTCTATGCTAAGCCATCCAAGTATGCTTTTGGTCTTACAGAGGTGGAGTATTTGGGACACATAGTCTCACATGAAGGAGTAAAGGTGGACCCTAACAAAATTAAGGCTATGATGGAATGACCTCTTCCAAAAACCATTAAGAAACTGGGGGGTTTCTTGGGATTGACAGGGTACTATAGAAGATTTGTGAAGAATTATGGTTGTATAGCAGTACCTCTCACCACTCTATTGAAGAAGGATTATTTTCATTGGAATGAGTCTGCCAATACAACATTTGAGAGATTGAAGGAGGCTATGTGTACAAATCTAGTGCTTGCCACTCCCGACTTCACCAAGGAATTCATTGTGGAATGTGATGCTTTTGAAAATGGGATAGGAGTAGTGCTCATGCAAGAAGGTCAACCAATTGCTTTTGAGAGTCGTCAATTAAAAGGTAAGAATCAACTAAAACCTATTTATGACAAGGAAATGCTAGCAATCCTCCATGCAATGAAACAATGGAGGCCTTATCTATTGGGTATACACTTCAAGGTTAAGAAAAATCATGATAGCCTAAAATATTTTTTGGAACAAAGACTATCTTCTGAAGAGCAACAAAAATGGGTCACTAAGATGTTAGGCTATGAATTTGAGATTGTATATAATAAAGGGAAAGAGAATATTGTCGCAGATGCACTTTCAAGGAAGGATGAGAAAGATGAAGCCTTATTTTGTGCCCTTTCAATATTACAAGCAAATTGGGTGGAGGAAGCCAAAGCAGAGTGGAAAAATGATGTTGCGACAAGTAATCTCATCGAACAATTAAAAAGTGATCCTAGTAGTTCAGATAAGTTTTGTTGGAAGGGAGATACTCTTTGGTATAAAGAGCATTTGTATCTTTGCAAGAATTCCACTCTTAAACACAAGATTCTCACAGAGTTGCATGAGTCTCCAGTGGGTGGTCATTCAGGATTTTTGAAGACATCATCGAGTCAAGCAATTTTTTTGGGAAGGGATAAAGGGTGATGTTCAAAAATTTGTGGCTAAATGTTTGGTTTTTCAAAGGCATAAAGGGGAGACAATTAAGAAACTAGGTCTCTTGCAACCCTTATCTATTCCTAGCCAGCATTGAGAAGAGGTATCCATGGACTTCATCATAGGGCTTCCCAAATCTAAAGGTCATAATGTCATCATGGTGGTAGTTGATCACCTCACTAAATATGCACATTTCATTGCATTATCACATCCTTTTACAACAAGTACAGTGGAAAAAGATTTTTTTGGATAATATCCAAAAGCTACACGGTACACCTAAGGTTATTGTTAGTGATCGTGATCCTATCTTCACTAATCACTTTTGGAAAGATTTATTCTCATGTTTGGGTACTCAATTGGCTCATAGCTCTTCATACCACCCTCAATCAAATGGGAAAACTGAGACTGTTAATAAGTGTTTGGAAGGATATCTATGGTGTTTCACTTTAGAGAAACAGTTTCAGTGGGCAGATTGGCTACCACTTGCAGAATGGTGGTATAATACTTCTTTTCATAGCTCATAAAAAATGTCTCCATTTTTGGAACTTTATGGATATCATCCTCCTTCCATCACATCATCAATAAAGGTGTCCCCAAGAGTTCAAGAAGTAGAAGACCACTTGCTTCATCAACAACAAGTACTTTCAGTACTCAAGGAGAATTGAGCCATGGCACAAAATTGAATGAAACAACAGGTAGACCAACATTGTAGTGAAAGAAGTTTTGAAGTTGGGGATTGGGTCTTCTTGAGATTACAGCCTTATAAGAAAATCTCACTAAAGCAACAAAAAAGAATAATAAGTTGTCTCCAAGGTATTATGGTCCATACCATGCAAAAGATTGGTAGTGTTGCCTACAAGCTTGAGTTGCCACCAACAACAAAGATACATCCAGTTTTTCATGTTTCTTGTTTGAAGAAGGTCATTGGGCATAATATTCCCACTCAAACAATACTACCAGAGCTCGATAGAACTCTCACTAAGTATCTCATCCAATGGAAGAATTTATCAGTTGAAGATGCCACATGGGAGGACGAGGAGTTCATTCAAAAGTATCCAAACTTGATTAGCATTGAGGACAATGCTTCTTTGAAGAAGGGGGGCATGCTATGCCCTTAATATTAGTGTACATCGGGTTATGAATAGTTGGCTTGTGGCTATATTAAATCTCTATTAAGTCATATTATCATTAGTATATTGTTATTTAGTTGCTTAGGTCGGCCTAAGACTTATATAGGTGTGTCTAAGTCAGCCTAGGTGATATCCTGGGCATAAATAGGTATATATAGGAGGTTGAGTCTTATTTCATCATCAAGTTGTGAAGTGTGTTCTCATTAGAGATATTTGGAGATTTTCCCCCTTGAAGTGGCTTGTTATTCTCAATTATTATCAAGTATTTTTAGCATATTTCATATCATACTCTTCTATTGTGCAAGTTATTTCATAACATCAACCTTCCACTATCAAGAATAAAATGAAATATGCATTCACCAAGTATCTCACCTTCCTCAAGATGACACAATATTCCATCTTCTTTACTTATAATCTCTTCTTCATTTACTGTTATGCTTGCATTTACACAATCAATGTAGTACCCCTCCATGGTTCATCTTTTTATGATGATTTTGTGTTTTAGGTACTCTTTGCTTATGGATATTCTAATTATTAATGGAATTGTGATGTTAGATGTTGATTAATCTTTGATTATTTTGATGATGATTATTGATGTTATGAGATGTTACTTGATACATTATATGATGCTTTTAAATGCTATTTAGGTTTGGAGGGAAGGATGCCATATTTCTCACTTGTGAGAATCCTATGATGTTTCAATTTCCTTTCACTAGGTATGTGATGATTATATTTATGAGCAAAGATATTTTGTGCACTGCAGGTTGCAAGTACTGGGCAATGAATCCACTTGAATTGGAAGGTTGGAGCACACCTTAAACCCAATGGAATAGTTGATTGGAGATAACATTTGATCCCCTACCCTAGCCATCATCCTTGAAGAGGATGAGTATTAGGTCTGTTACCTTATCGGTGTGTTAGTGTATCTATTGTTAGTTGGTCTTGCTCTTCGACGCTAGTTATGGTTTAAGTAATTATTTGACATTTGGTTGTTTAATTTATATTTGTTTGATAAATTTTGTTTTGGTTAATTGATGCTTTAAAATAAGTTATTAAATAAAAGGGTGACATGATAAATAAATATAAATGTAATTATTAATAATTATAGTTTATAATAAATTAAGTGTGTAATATAATATTAAAATAAAATAAAATAGAATTATAAAAGAATATTATGATAAATAAATAGTGAAAATAATATAAAAGATGGAAAGGTTTTCATGCAAGTTCATGCATGACTTTGAAAAGATTGTTGAAAAGGAAACTTGATATGTTTTGAAGATTTTAGAGATTTTATTAGATTTTTGGTTTCAAAAAAGAGATTAGGGGAGAAGACCTAGTATCCACCAGGGCTAACTTCACACAACTGTAGAATTCAAACCGTATGTCAAATCGGAAATTTTTTTTATGGGTTTTTTCGCCCACAAGTTAAGATCTTATAACTAAGGTTTTGAATTTTGGGCAATTCGGTAGAGTGCGGTAGCATCCGATATGCACATGGAGGTCAAAAAGAAACCTTTTAGAGGCGCCATCCACTTGCCGTCACCTAACGTCCCAGTACCCGCTATCTATAACCACCAATTTTTTTTTAAAAAAACACCTAAATGTGTCACTTTTAACATCTAATTAAAACTATTTTATCCTTCAAATCTGCTCAAAAGTCAATGGGTCTAATTCATGTTAGCACCTTATAAAATCATTTTGGCGCCCATTAAAAATCACTCCTACATATTAATCTCCTTACTAAAGCACCAGACACCAAACACATTACACCCCAATTAATCTTCATTTGGGGTCCAATTGATGCATATGACTAATGTTTTTTTGTGGGTATCCCATTCTGTTCACTCATTTTACCACACGCTCTATTTGGAAGCTTCTCGATGATGGAAGCGAATGCAGATGGTGATGGCTCTCCATGGCTCCTGCTCGTGCACACAGCTTGAGGTAACATCAAACATCATTCTCCTTTGAATATGCAAACAATGGTACTGGTTAATCATTTTCTTCTGCATCTTTCATGACCCGTGAAGGGTTTATTCGATGATTGAAAAATTATTACTGCTTGTCTATGAAATAAATCATTCCTCTTACACACCTTTTCACCATGTGCTATTTTATTTTGTCAGGTCATGGTACTGGCATTTTACACATGGGTTTTTTTTTGGGGTTAAATGATTTCCTCTCCTCATTTTACCACGCATTCACAACCTGGTAAAGTTGATTGTATCATGATTTTGTCTGCAGAAATGATGATGAATTTTGTGGGTTTGACCACATGTCTACAAAAATTGATTTTTTGTTCTGCATCGACCTTTTTATAAAAAGCCCATGTGAATATGGGCATAAATCCGCAAGCCCATTTAGTATAGGATATTTTTGTGAAAACCCTTGCTTTTTTTTTTTCCAAATACAGGTTTTTTTGTGGTTAAATGATTAAATACAACCTGGTAAAGTTGATTTTCTCATGATTTTTGTCTCTAGAAATGATCAGGAATTTCATGGGTTTGAACACATGTCTGCAAAATACTATTTTTTGGTCTGCTTCGACCTTTTTATAAAAAACCCATGTCACTTTGGGCATAAATCGACAAACCCATTTAAAATAAATATGTATTTGCAAAAACCCTTGCTTTGTTCTTCCAAATACGGGTTTTTTTTTGTGGTTAAATGATTAAAAATGACTTGGTAAAGTTGATTGTCTCATGATTTTCTCTCCAGAAATGATCAAGAATTTCATGGGTTTCAACACATGTCTACAAAATAATATTTTTTGGTTTGCTTCAACCATTTTATAAAAAACCCATGTCACTTTGGGCATAAATCGACAAAACCATTTAAAATTAATATGTATTTGTGAAAACCCTTGCTTAATTTTTTCCAAATTCATGTGCTTAAGGAATTAATCTCATGAAACCCTTGCCTGTAATATTTTGCATTTATCTAAAAATACACTTTTGTATTCCTGCGAGTGAGGAATTATTTTTATGAAACCCTTAATTTCTTGTGCACATTTCTGAAAACCCAAGTGTGTAATCGATCTACCTCTGTTAAAAAAAATCATTCCTCTTACATGCCTTTTCACCATGTGTTGTTTGATTTTGTTGGGTCATGGTGCTGGTTTTTTTCCCACATTATATGTATGTATGTATGTATGTATGTATGCACGCACATACATACATACATACATACATACATACATACATACATACATACATACATAAATACATACATACCTCTATTCTAAAACCACTTACAATGTTATTAGGAGTCAAAGCTTGTGCAAAAGCTTTGTTGGCAAGTGTTTCCAACTCTTCCCTTCCAATGTCAAGTTGAGGATTTTTAGAGAGCCATACACTCCTTTGCTATTTGAAGTAGTTCTTAAATGGTGAGAACACACTAACATCAAGGGGCTGCAATTTGTGGTTGCAATGTGCTAGAAGTGTGAGAAAATTTATTCCCATAGTTTTTGCTTCTTCAACTGTTTTGAATGCCACATGGCTGCCATGACCGTCAAAGATGAGAAATTGTCTGTTGGTTGGTGACACACCTCCTAGGACATTTTTTGCAAAGTGTTTTAACCATTCCACAAATAATTATTTGGTCATCCAAGCATGCTCTTGGATTGCTATGCATGCCCTTGGCTCATAGTTAAAAATATAGTTTCTAATGTTCCTTTTGGACTTGAAAAAATAGTAACCAGGTATAGCTTGACCTGCTGCACTAACACACGCTAGAACAGTGATCCATTCTTTGCTTTTAGCAATTAATTGTGGAACACATTTCGTCCCTATTTTGCAATAGCTCTCATTGCACAATTTCTGCCAGCCTGCACACCTGTTTCATCACAATTCCATATTTTGTTGGGCCCATAATTATGTTTGCTATACAACTCCTCCAAGTTATCATAGAATGAAGAAACTATTTTGGGGCACAACATTATAGCTCGATATGTGTCCACTCCTTCAAGTGTTGGAATTGTTAGATCGAGATGCCTTTGTTGAAATCCAACCCACTATGACCTCCCTGGTATCCCATTTGTGAATAGATTAGGCCTCACTCCAACCATGTGGGCCACCATTGACTTAAGCTATGACACTTGAAGGCCATGGCCAATATTATCCATATCTTTACACCATTGCACAATTTTAGCTTCTTCTTCATTAGTTAGGATTATTCGTGCCCCCTCCTTTTTGTGGATGTCACACCATTGAGCCATGCCTGCAAACTGCTAGGCGAGATTCCCCATTTGATCACTGAACCTCTAATTGACATTCAATTGTCCTCAACATCTGTAATGGATTTTTCCATGTCATGCATAGACCAAGTTTTCATGCACAGATCTGGGGTTGTCACATGGTCAGTAGGTGGTGGTTCCATTTCTATGTCAGTATTATGAACAACAGGTTCAAAACCATAATTTTCATTGGTTTGTTCTTCATTTTTAGAAATAACTTCCTCATCCATGTTCACTGCTGGCTCTTCATCAACAACATCTGGAACATTGAATGTCACTCCATGAGGTACTCTATTCAAGTACCTCCCACCTGATCTTTTCCTCTTCTGCCTTGATGCCATGATTGTCAGTGATCCTGTACATTATAAGCGATCAAGTGTCAGAAAAATAATGTATAAACATTGCAAAACACATATATAATTACAAAAAAAATCACTGATAAACATTGCAAAACAAAAAAATAGTGCTAATTGTGTCACTATTAACATGCAGTTAGATCTATTTTATCATTCAAATTTTCTCAAAAGTCAATGGGTCTAATTTAGGATAGCACCTTATAAAATCATTTTGGTGCCCATTAAAAATCACTCCTACATATTAATCTCCTAACATTAGAATTGGACAGCAAACACATTACACCCCAATTAGGGTCTGATTAAAGCATATGACTATTTTTTTTTTTGGGTATCCGATTCTTTTCCATCATTTCATTTGGGTTTACATATATATATATATAGATATAGATGTAGATATAGATGTATTTTGTCTCCAGAAATGATTAAGAAAGAAGTTGTGTTGTATTCAACAGTGATAGGATATTATTTTGAACAGACGTAGATTGATTATAGACTTGGGTTTTTAGAAATGTCCACAAAAAAGTAACCAAGGGTTTCATAATAATAATTCCCCACTCACAGGAATACAAAAGTGCATTTTTCAGATAGATGCAAAATATTACAAGAAAGGGTTTCATGAGATTAATTCCTTAAGCACACAAATTTGGAAAAAACCAAGCAAGGGTTTTCACAAATACATATTTATTTTAAATGGGTTTTCCAATTTATGCCCAAAGTGACATGGGTTTTTTATAAAAAGGTCGAAGTAGACCAAAAAAATATTATTTTGCAAACATGTGTTCAAACCCATGAAATTCTTGATCATTTCTAGAGACAAAATCATGAGACAATCGACTTTACCAGGTCATATTTAATCATTTAACCACAAAAAAACCCAAATTCACATGGTTTTTTTTATAGAAAGGTCAATGCAGAGCCAAATATCATTTTTATAGACATGTGATGAAACCCACTAAATTCCTCTATCATTTTTGCAGACAAAATCATGGTACAATGGACTTTACTAGGCCCTGAGCATGTGGTAAAATGGGGAGAGGAAATTATTTAACCCCAAAAGAACCCGTGTGTAAAACACCAGCACCATGACCCAACAAAATCAAACAAGACATGGTGAAAATGAGTGTAAGATGCAAAAGAAAATGAGTAACCAGTACCATTGTTTTCATTTTGAAAGGATAGTTAAAGGATACAGACATAGATATCAATCTAATCAATGAAGAAGAAACAACAGACACATAATTTGTAAATGAATGTATAATGTATTGTACACATTCATTTACAAATTCAAACACATAGCGTATTGAATTTGTAAAGGAATGCGTAGAATGTTATATACAAAAAATTGCACACATTCATTTACAAATTCAAACACACAACTTACTAAATTTGTAAATGAATACATGTACAATGTTATATATATAACATTGTACAAATTCAATAAGTTGTGTTATATATCATTATACAAATTCATTTAGAAATTCAATAAGATGCAAAAGAAAATGATCAAACAGTACCATTGTTTGCATTTTCAAAGGATAGGCAAATGATCTACATACATATACATCAATTTACTGAATGAACAAGAGACACAAAATGTAAAATACAATGTGGGAAAAAGAATTCAGCACCATTACCCAACAAAATCAAACAACACATGGCGAAAAGGTGTGTAAGAGGAATGATTTATTTCATAAACAAGTAGTAATAATTTTTCAATCATCGAATAAACCCTTCATGAGTTGTGAAAGATGTAAAAGAAAATAATTAACCAGTACCATTGTTTGCATTTCAAAAGGATAGTTAAAGGATACAAACATAGATATCAATCTGCTCAATGAAGAAGAGACAACAGACACATAATTTGTAAATGAATGTATAATACATTGTACACATTCATTTACAAATTCAAACACAGTGTATTGAATCTATTCAAAGGAATGCATAGAATGTTACATATAAAACATTGCACACATTTATTTACAAATTCAAACACACAACTTACTGAATTTGTAAATGAATGTGTACAATGTCATATATATAAAATTGTACAAATTTATTTGCAAATTCAATAAGTTGTGTTATATATCATTATACACATTCATTTACAAATTCAATAAGATGCAAAAGATAACGATCAACCAGTACCATTGTTTGCATTTTCAAAGGATAGACAAATGATACACATATACATCAATTTGCTGAATGAACAAGAGACAGAGAATGTAAAATGACAAATATGTTAGTGTAATTAATATTTAATTGCACTTGCATAACTTTACTTAGGTAATTATTTAATTCCTAGGTTAATTATTCTCATTCTTATCTTGTTGAGGTATCTTGTTGCTCAAGATAAGATTAGGGTTATGCATATCTTTTCTTTTATAAAGTAAATTATCTCTTGTAATTATTGAATTCCTGAATAATATTATGTTGCACATCCTTTTGCAATATCTCTGCTTTTTTGTTTTTCTCTTTTGTGGATGGTGATTTTTTGGTTTGCATTTTGGATCTTGGTTTTTAACATGGTATCGAAGCCTTGATTTTCAACCCCTTCTCAAATTTTTGAGAAAATCATTGTAGAGTTCATTCGGAATTCTTCAAAAGTATCATACATTGAGCTCATTTATGAGGCATTTTGGATCAGATCGGGCTTCACCATTGGATTGAGAGCACTAGAAAAAGTCAGGATTGACTTTTGTTTTGCAGATTTTGGTCATTGTTTGCTAGATCTGTGAGGGTTTCAAGCTCAGAGTTTTTTTGCAAGATCTAGGGGTAGTTGAATTTTTGGAACATTTTGGGCACAAACGAAGGTCACCATTGCATTCACAATGGCCAAAAACCCTAAAAACACCTTTCATTTTGTCAATTTTGGTGAAGTTGGTCCGAAACATAATAATTTTTTGCTTGGGGGGCCATACGGCCTCCCCAGTACGCTCCCCGAGGCACAATTTAAAAAAAAAACTGTGCCTTTTGGGTTATATGCCTACGCATCCAGTTTTAAAGAGTTCTGCTGCCCGGCAGCCACTGGTCTGTCACTGACACCCCACTCCACCACCGGTCCACCGCCACTTATCCTTTCAACTGCCAGGCATTTTTTAGCCCATGCGAGCTCTAGCACAGGCCGCCCCGGTCATATGGAGGATCGGGGGCCCTCTGCCAGCCCCTGAGGGCTTCAATATCTCTATCGTTGGTCATGTGGGGGGACCGGGCGCTATGCACCCAGCCCCAGCCCGGCCGCCCAGTCCCTGTGGCGGTCCTATGGAGGACCAAGGGCTTTGCCCCAAACCCCAGCCGGTAGCCCCTTAGTCCTACATGCGACCAAGGGCCAAATTTTTTTTAGCCCTTTGGGGGCCCTGCAGCCCTTATTGAGCTTTTTGGAGCAACTTTCACTAAATTGGATGTATTTTTTGCATACAAGGTCCATTTTTCACAAACGAAATACCATTTTAAAGCTGATTTAGTGAACTTAGATGTTGTTTTTTCACTTCGGAGGGCATATTTTTTGACTCGGTGATCCTTTTTTCATCATTCTTATGGCGTTGGAAAGCTGGTTTAGTCCTCTACAAAGATTTGAGGTCTATTTTTATTTTAATTTTATGCATGTTTAACATTCTCTCATTTTACAATCATTGGGTTACTGTAATAAATGAACTAGTTCCATTAGGGGGGTTTCTTGCATAATAATCTGATTAGAGTGTAGTTTTCACTTTGATCTCCATCTTGTTTTGATGGAAACTCACATGGGTTATATCTGGTTTCTTAGTTTCTTTTGGCCACATTCTTACTCTAGCTTGACACATCAGATTCACATTGGTTCACACTTCAATTGAGAGATTATGGTTAATCCGCATTGGTTTAGATCCTTCTTAGTTTGAGGGCCATCTTTTTATGGTTAATGTTCTATAGTATTTATGGTACTCTTTCCCATGGAAGAGTTTTAGTCTCAGTTTTGCATTGACATCGAGATACATAGTTTCTAGATTCTTTCATCATTTCATCTATTGTTGTTTCACAGATTCCAGGGTTGTTCCAGTTTGTGAGTTTTTCAATGTTCCGTGGCATCGGGTCTGTTGTCGCATTATCATGATTCATTTTTTGGTTTCAGTTGTAGACAAAAGTATCTTTCCTTGCTTGTCGGATTGTGGTTCTAGTGTTACTCCACAGTGTTCTTCCAGTGCTTCTTTGCAACAGTCATCTCATTGTAGGGGGTTTTGTCCCACTGGGTTTTCCTTTTCTACCTGATTAGTGTATTTGTACGTGGGTACCTAATCAAGCCTTGTTACTGGGATCCATTCATGCTTTCTTGCATTCATCTTAGTTTTAGGTGCATGCTTTTTTAGTCTCCCTGAGTTGCACTTATGGGGGGTGTTATTATAATTAATATTTAATTGCACTTGCATAACTTTACTTAGGTAATTATTGACTTCCTAGGTTAATTATTCTCATCTTTATCTTATTGAGCTATCTTGTTGCTCAAGATAAGATTAGGGTTATGCATATATTTTCTTTTATAAAGTAAATTATCTCTTGTAATTATTGAATTCATGAATAATATTATGTTGCACATCCTTTTGCAATATCTCTGTTTTTTTGTTTTTCTTTTCTCTGGAAGGTGATTTTTTGGTTTGCATTTCAGATCTTAGTTTCTAACAAAATATATGTATGCTAGCCTATTGTATGTGCAATGGAAAGTAGAAAAATATAAACAAATTATAGTCTATTGTATTGGATAGCCAAACGAAACGTATTTAAACAAAGTTATAGACGTATATAAAAGTGTGTTTGTGTATGTATACATGTATATATGTATTTATATGTAAGTAACTATATGTATTTGTATATATGTGTATATGTTTTTAAATACATAATACACATATATTAAATGCATGTATATATATATATACACACACAAATATACATATTAAACCTTGATAAATGACCAACCCTGAGAAATGTCCAAAAATAAACAAATATAAATACACATATAAGAAAAAATAAATGACAAATATAAACCCTGATATAAACATTGAAATAAATGACAAATAATAGAAAATGAACACAAAACAAAGTAAAAACCTATCACCAAAAGGACCTTTCATTTACTTATAAAGCAAAGTAAGAAGACATTGCATAAATAGAAATGTTAAATGCACAGTTCATGAAAAATAACTATAATTAGAATGTATAAAGTAAGAAGACATTGCATAAATGAAAATAACTATAAGTACCTACCTGAGACTTGGGATATTAGAGGAATGTGCAGAGGAATGTGCAGGGGATTCTTGTCATTGCTTTCAATTTTGCAGCGAATAAGATGCAATTGTGAATGCAGCTTGCTACTTCCCCCTCTTATTTAGGAATTCGAATCTGACAATTGAATGCATTCAATTTGGTGGTTTTGTTTCAAATTTGAATTTGTTTGAGCATTTGAATTTGAAGCTGCAAGTTACGTAGGTTTTTAAAGATGATATGATTGAATTCTGCATTACATTTGGATTTGATGTTTATTTGGGGAGCCTTACACCTGTATTTAATTGAGCAAGTGCCTACAGGAAATGAAATAAATACATATAACTGCCAGGGAGTGTGTGAAAGACTGTGCATTTCAAATCCCATAGAGTTAATAGGAGATTGTGATTATGTCATGTAAAGCACCATTAACTGCGCATGTGTAGTTGTAAATATAAAATATAATGAGGGATAAACATTTGCAAGTGGGGGTATTTGTAACAGTAAATGTTTTAAATTAAATTGTAAATGAGCCTTTTTATGTGCAAGTTGATTTTTTTTATAAATGCAAAAGCATGTTTAGTTGTCTATTATGATTGGTGAGTTACTCATTGTGTTATGAGCAGCCATTGGTGTTGTGATTTTTTATTTGTTCATAAATTTTTTTTTAATGGATCAAAGTTAATTTTTTTTGGGGGGTGGAGTGAGCATGGAGGTGACTGTTATTCAATGGGTGGCGGATATTGGGTCTTCTCCCCTAACTTTCTTCTCATAAATAATATTTCCTTTTGAGAGATTTTTATTATTCATTTTTTCTAAGGAAGGGTAGGAATGGGTTTGCAACATTTTGCATATTTTGGTTGTTAAGGGAAACTGGGTTTTGCTGAAGGGACGAATAGAGGGGCTGCAAAATTTCACAAATGATTGTGGTTGTGGAAAATGGGGGATCATGAAATAGAGGCCGGGATCAAAAGAAACTTCAAAAAGAATTACAACGGGGAGGAAATCGTGAACGCCTCTGGTGATTTCCACAAGTAGAAGTCTGGTGTATTAACATTATGTGCCTATGAAATTTTAGCGAAATAATTTATGAATATTGCGAAGAAAATCAACCATAAGGGCTCGACGTACATACCTTGCAAACCCTTCTCTCCTACCTCTTCACTTTTCATTATCATCCAGGGGACGTTAGAGGTAGGCAATCTGAACTAATTGTTCAAATGTAAAATTTAATGGATTTGGTTTTTTTAAGAATTATGATAAGAACGTTGTGTTTCATTTGTTTACCTTTTTCTTAAAGAAAGTTAGAAAAATCTGTGATGAAATATACTACTCAAGAATTCATTGCATTTCATAAACTATTTAAGTTGGTCTATTCCCTCACATACGAGTCTACCAGGTGCATTTGCAGTATTACTCAATCATCTCATACCATGAGATACAATCTTTGGAGGTTTTCTGTCCTTAATTGCAAGACTGGTCTATGCGTCCCCATTTTTCATAAATGCTTTTAAATTATGATGGTGGTCGGTGCACTATTCGAAAGCCTCCATTTTGGTGTAGGTAGGACAGATGCTGGCTATCACATTTGCTTTAATATTTCTTGAGCCTTTTTATAAATTTCTTAATTTTGCTTGGCATTCAACTCATTTTGTTCACATGAAGCCCATATAGTTTGCCTTAAAGTTTCTTAAGCTTTTTCAACAAGTCTTTTAGCGCACTTAGCTATCGATACTCCATGAGACCAATTTTTGAGGCTTTTTTTCAAGTGTTTCAATGTGCCCTGCTGGTTTATGCTCCGTCGCCGCTAGAAATGTGTGCCTTAGCTATTACATGCAAACCTACTGCCATTACCAGTGCATCGAGGTGTAGCTGCTTTTCTCCTTAAGTATTGTGTGTGGCGATTTTATTCCCTGTGGTTTAAACTCATTGCTGAACACTTCAAATCATATTGATGGTTATGTCTTATTGCATTCGATACAATGTGTTGCGTTTTAGGGATTGTGCCACTTTTTCCTTAAATACTGTATTGGCATTTCCATTCTATTGTCGATGATTTTATTTCAAGGAATATATTTCAGGGTAGGCATTCTATACTGTATGTTGCTTTCATGAAAAAACCTTGTGCTTGGTATTCGATGGTGATTCATTATTTTTGGTATTTGATAAATATTCTTTATTTGTTGGGTTTTGATGAATATGTATGGCACTTGGCATTAGAATACTTATTATTCGATGAATATGTATTCAATGGCTTGGTTTTATATTGGTAGTCGATTCTTTGATCTGCATATGTTATACGCTTCACATTCGATAAACGTATTTTATGCTTACTCTATCTTATATATATATATATATATATATATATATATATATATATATATATATATATATATATATATATATATATTCCACACTATAATTTGATATTTTCAATGGGAAATTGCATTTATTAATAATATATATACATATATACACATATAAGTATTAGGATTATAGTAAAAGAATATTTTTCTCTATGTAATTAATTGATAATGTTTGATAAGTAAATTGGATAATTGAATAATTTATATTTAGGTAATTGAAAGATTTATTTAAA
The DNA here is from genome assembly GCA_007258455.2 of Sequoia sempervirens. NCBI lineage: Eukaryota > Viridiplantae > Streptophyta > Pinopsida > Cupressales > Cupressaceae > Sequoia > Sequoia sempervirens. Next base: position 46,166,732 of record VDFB02379711.1, read on the forward strand.
TAAGTGAATTAGATTATCTTTTGATTAATTAACGAATGTTGATTACTTCCTTAATTACTTGTAAAAATATTATATTGTTGGTTATTTAGAATAATTGTTTTTTCAATTGTTTATTGATTATTGTGGCAAATGGCCATTAAGTGAATGAGGTGGTTGAGTTAATGAGTATCTTGAAAAGTGGAAGTAATGTTTTAATTAAGAAGTATTCATGTTTGTAATGTACTTTTTGATTCATTGCTTATATTGAATATTGTGTTGACTATTGGAATTGGGGGTGATTTTTGGTAATTGTTTTAAAGTGGGAGTCATTTGTGCAAAGTTGTTAAGGTTGTTTTCCAAAGGCTTAGGAGGGAGTATTTTTATACGTTTGGGTTTTATGATTGTTTCACTTTGGAGGTAGCTTGGTAATGTTTGATATGTGTGCAAGAGGGTCAATGCCTTGCACAATGATCAGTTTCATGTGTTTATGTTTAGTGTGCAAGATGGTAAATGCCTTACTTGTTTTGTAGGGTTTACTAGTTGCAAGTAAGGCGAGTGGCTCTCAATGAGGGTGGAACCCAAAGTGGTGATCAAGAAAACCCATTGGAGAGTTTCTTAATCTAGTGATAACCTAAAAATGAATTAGGGGGATGGGTAAATTTCACATTAAACAAGATAATGGATGTCTCACCCATACTTGTAGTGCTTGTTTAGACTGAGAATGGGTTGAGAAGGTTTGGTTGGAAAGATCAAATTCCTTGTACTCACAAAAGGAATATTAGTTTCATATGTGTCACCCTATGGGGCCAAGACCTAGTGAGAGGTTTACCGGGACAACCATAGATGGGGGTTGGGGTCTAGTGAGAGTTTTCCAAGACAACCCATGTCAGGACCATGTGATGACACTCTTTCCTACTGTAGTATAACATTTTCTCCCCTCATTGTGTGTGTGCCTCTAGAAGTGAAGTCGATATTGTAGGAGTTGTATGTGTTTTTGGTATGTTAACAACATTGTGTTGGAGTCAATGTATATCATTGTTTATGTTAGCCTATTGTCTTTTTGACTGTTTGTTTATAGTGGGACCTTGTGCTATCTCCTAGCACGAGGGGTGGACCTTAGGATTCTACATGGTCGGGAGATTGGTATCTTTTCCTCCATTCGGTATCTTGGTTGTGTGTTTGTGTGCGAGGAGGTTGTACCTTGTGTAGCAGATTCTAGTTCATGTTCCAATTTGAGAGGACTATCATCTATGTATATGTATAGGAATTATATATCAGTGCATCTCTTATTGTAACCAAATGTATTCTTTCCACGTGTACTTAGGAAAGCATTGTAAATTTTGTAATGTTGTAACTAATATTGATGTGCTCTCTTGTAATGGATATTGTTAAGTGGTGTATTTTGCATATGATGGATATTGTTAAGTGGTGTATTTTGCATATGTTAGTTGTTTAGAAATGATCTTTAGTGATGTTTATCCAATGGCATGTTATGGAAATATATGATGTAGAATCATTTAATGTGGTGATTTAAAATGTACTTGGCATGTTAAATTAATCATGTTATCATACTAGTTAATGATATGATTCTAGTTCTTGGTTGATAGGTATGTGAGTAGCACAGTCATGGAACCTTAGAGGACCTAGGATTAGATTATGTGTTGTGTTATGTTATGCTATCTATTGTTATTCTCTATTTTTTAAAAAAAATGTTCGATTATTGTGGCTTAGTTGTGTTATCCTCTGGGGTTCTTTGGTGGGGCATTACAATAAAATATTTCATTAATTTCAAAACAATGAGACTTACTTTCCTCCACATCTCCTTCCTTGGATAGTTTGTCAAGTACTTTTAGCCACCTTCTCAATTTGTTACCTTCCTACTACTTCCTTCTCTTTTCTATAATTTTCTTAAGAGGCCACTTCACCTTCTTTCTCATTGGCCAATGCCAAACATTTTCTTGATATGCATTCTCAAGACATGGTTATAATACAAGCTCAACACATTTTTCAAACTTGTCCATTCTTTTATCAAACTCTGCAACTAAGCTTACCCTATTATCTTTCATCTTGTACTTCTTTTTAAGGCATTCATTCTTATCTTGTTGATGCATCTTCTTATCTTTGTGATACCTCACCTAGGTTTTCTTCCTTTTTCCTCACTACTTAGTCTTTTGGCCCATCTAGATTCTTCACTTCAACTTGTCAACAAAACACAAACTCCCAAAACTTCCCTTGCCCAGATCTTTGGGCTTTGATACCTAAAATGACGCAAAGGTTAAAAAATTTCATTCAACAATAAACTCCTCAAAGAAAATCTTTCACACCTTACTTGGATATTTCAACTTGTACCTATTGACGTCCCAAATGGCACAATCAACATGCAAATAGAATATTGCTACTCTATTTCTCCTGAAAGAGAAAGGCAACACATGGATGCCTTAGCTCCCAAGGTCTTTGTAGTTGGTTCTCAACTGTGCTGATGTCCCTCAGTGGTCAATGTAACAATAATGTTCAAGGGGCCTACTGGTATTGAGCTTTTGGACTGTTCTGGAGTTAAACACGAATTCAAATCTACTCTAACTAGGGATTTTAAAGAAATAGAAAAAGGCGGATCAGGGCTTTGGAATAGAAAGAATGATACTTCATCCAAATTAGCCAAACTTGTCACCTTCCAAGGAATTCCTAACTAAGACTGCAGAACAAAATAAACTTGTGACTAACACACAGTTCCATTCATTCACAGTGCTGATTTCAACAACATATTGCAAATTACCATTTAAGTAAAATATAAAACCAAACTTCATCCCTTGAAAGCTTTTCAAATCAGATGATTAATTCAAGACAAACACCATTCTAGAACACAACATGAAGTAGATTAAGATATGGTTGCTTCTACTGTTCATAAAATAGATAAACAACAATTACAAATCTGGCACAATCACCAGTGTACAAAAAATTTGTAACTCCAAGTTGTTTCTATTTACACTAAGAAAACTAAAAGATACATTAGTCTATTTAGAATCTAACTCCTACTTAGGAAGACAAAAGAAGCTCCTATTACAAAGAATCAGGCTCATCTTCTATCCCCCCTATTCCTAGTTCTAACTGCAAAAGCTTTTAAAGTTCTTAATTCTAACCTAGAAGTTCTCCACCAGTTCTCTATCTACTACTTTCTAACCCTACAAAGTTCCAACCTTTACAAAGAGACAACAATGGCTTATATACATAATGCAACAGAAAGAATGCACTGTCCCCATTTTAGGGTTTACAAAATATCTGCAGACTGCAGGAGAGTTGACTCTGAGATCTTTTGAAGAAAGTCGGTTGTGCATTCAATGTGAATCCTTGTTGTCCATGCTGATGAAAGATTTATGTCCTTAGAAGAAGCCTTTAGATCTTTTGTAGCTGCAACATTAACTCATTTATCTCCGTGTCCATCTTTGAACTCTCTTGCAATCTGCCTTGAATGCTTAGAATATCATCATTAATACTAATCCACCTTCTTTCCAGTGGTCACTACAGCTATCCCTGTGACTCATAGTTTCTTCTTTCCTTCACCTTTCTTCATGTTCTGGACCTTTCTGCACATTGATCGTCTCCTAAAAGCACCATCGAGCCTCCCTGTAGATCTTTGCATTTTATCTAAGTTGATCCATCACCCTTGGTTCTCATAAAGAATCCATCTAGTTTGTATTCTATTGGCCTTCTTTCCCAGGAACTGTCAATTGGTCAAAGGGACCAATGAATCACTCTTTGGATTCCTCTGATTGGTCGGGCATAGGCCATGTGAGCCTCATTAGGCGGTCAAAAGTGTTACACCTTGAATTGCATGTCGGTGAGACACTTATCATGTCTCCCCGATGTGATTTTGTCTTCTGACAGTTATCGACATAACGCAGACTAGTTGGCGAGACCCTTCGGTGAGCTACAGAAGTTATACCGAGCTCACAAAACCTATTGGCAAGACTACATTCCTTTGACAAGACCACATGGCGAAGTCCCCTTGGTTATACCGATATCTCTTTTCATTTGTGAACCCACTACTATCGGCAAGACTTTAGCGAACTCCTTTTCATTCTCATTGAGCCCACTCTCTTCCTTTTAGCATGACTTTCTTCCTTCGCCAAGACCTTTTGGCGAAGGTATAATCCTTGGCTAAGCTTCATTTCTTTTCGGTGGGACCCCGCTTCATGTCAGCATGACCTTCACTTGTTGCCGTGACCTCATAGTGATGCCCCCTCATTTGTTTGGAGTCTCCCCGAATTCCTTTTGTTGACCTTCTTGCGCCAACTTCTCTTTTTGTTTCGGCATGACTTTCTTCCTTCGGCAAGACACTTTACCAAAAGGGGAATCTTTCGGTGAAACCCCCAACTATCGGGGAGACATCTCCTTAAAACAAATCCATCTAGCTGAACTCAAATTTCATGTCGGCGAGACCCTCAAACTTCGGCCAGATCTCCTAGGGCACATCTTTCTTCTCCCCGAGGGGATACCCTGTCGGTGTAAAATTTCTTAGTTGCTGAGACCTTTTACCAAAGCCACCCTTTTTTGCCAATTCCGCTTCACTTCGGCAAGAGTTCACCCCATCGATGAGACATTTTTCCAAACTCACTTTTCTCTCGGTGAGCTTCCTCTGTGTCACTGAGACTTACTAATTCTCTCGTTGAACAAGATGACTCCCGCCAAAGTGTTTGCTCTCTATGTAGTAGTTGATGAGACTTTATGAATTCGCAAAGACTTCTTGGTGAAGAGAAAACCCTTTGCCGATGTATGGATCCCATTGCTGCTAGTCAGCAAGACATTGAGATCTCGCCAAGACTTTTCCTCGAAGACAAGCTTTCATGCCGATGGGGAGCTCCTAGTCACCGAGACTCTGAATGGTGTGTTGCCGATAGGCAACTGCATGTGAAATCTAGTCGCCATGACATCCTCAAGGTCTTGCCGATAGGCAATAGAGATGCATACTTAGCAAGATGCATTATAAGTCGGGGAGAATTTGATGATCTCATGGCGATATGACCTGTAATGTGGAGTGTCCAGACTTGATGGAATCTATAGTGCAACAGGGCCAGATATGGGGAAAATATGCTCATGGTGGGACTTTTCTGGAAACTTTGCGAGTATGGACAATATGTAATATCATCAAAATTGTGTAGTTCTAACACCCCCCTTTGGATCCTTAGCAGATAGAGCCAAGCCACCAGTCGGTGAGAGGTTAGGAAAGTCTTGTTGACCTTTGCCTTAGCTAATTTTTTATGACCAACTGGATTGAGGAATGCACCTCAACTAAGCCCCCTTGAAAAATATCATCCTATATGTGATTTAATCCTACATTCAACAAAGAAAACCACAATAAATATCACACAAACATAAGTTAATTAATCAAAATCATCATTGAAATGAATCCTATGTCAGTAAGGTGCCGTTAAATCTTCAAACAAAATGATCATACAAACAGTTCAGGTTTCAGGCCGACCTACAGAATCCAAGCCAGGGAGGAGTTTCAGAGAATTCTGAGCCAGGTGGATTCCAATGGAATAAGCATGAAAACACCCATTAGAAGCTTAATCTGATAATTATCAATCAAGGAACAACATATGAGATCTTAAAATAGCATCAATTAATCATAAAATGCATCATAATTTATTAACGAGCCCTACTACTCCATACTTCTTCACATTTCACTAGATTCTGGGGAAATCCACGTGGGACAGATTTTCGCGAAGAGAGAAAAATTAGGAAAATCTAGAGGAGAAAGAAATCTGTGAAGAAGGTATATCTCCTCGGAGGCCTCAAGGATTTTAGGAAAATCCAGTCCACACAGAATTCTGTGAAGACCAAAAATCCCTGAACAATAGCGTTTGGCTAGAGCTTGAGTGAGATCCGGGAAAATTTGGATTGGGTGGAAAATCCTAAACTTAGGAGAAAAACCGAATTCCAATTGAGGTAGAATCAAAATTAGATCAGACAGAACAAAAGATAAAACATAGAGAAACATAAGAACCCCCAAAAGAAAAGCAAATAACAGAGGCAAAAAAACCAAAAGAGAAAGGGGGACCCATTTTGTTCTAGAATAAAATGGGGTGATTATGCAAGGAATAACAGTACCTTACAATCTAGACCTTGAACTGCCTAGTAACCATCCTAAAAGACCTTTTTTGGCATAAATTTTTCCATGAAACTACTAACAAAGATGTAAAGCCTGATTTAGATACCCTTTTGGCCCTTACTAAACATATGTTAAAATGAATTAGGTTTGTTTTGTATGGAATAGGGAAAAACAAGGTTGTTACAGTTCTAATTATGCCTATTTGACAGTCCTAGGGCTAGTGAAAACATATAGACCTTCATAAATCACTCAAATGATTGAATTAGGATTTTTCCTTTTGTGGACACATAAATCATCCAAATTAAGGTTTTCACAAAGTTTTAGAAATTTTTAATGGTGGAATAAAAAAATATGAAGTTTTAAAGCTTCCTAGAAACTTTAGGTCTGCTATAGACAGTTTTGAGAAATGGACTTTTTTGACCCTTCAAAATACATTTCTAACACTATTGGTAAAAATACATTTTTGTAGTAACATCAATAACTTTCTATTCATCTAATTTTTAGATCTGTACCAATCTGTATAGGGTAGTACAAGCCCTTTTTATACCTGTACAAAACACTAATTTTTGAACATGCTAGTGAGGGTATTTGGCCCATAACTTGCACAAAAATCAATGAAATTGCACCAAACCAATTGCATTAGTATTGCAAGTAATTTATCTACCTTTTCATGTCCCTTTCATGCTGGTACTTATTTGTACAAGTCATTAAATGTTGTACTTGCAAAAATAGTCAAAAATAATGAAAAATCAAGGTTTTTTCCATTACAAAAGTCTCAAAACTTCTTGAAATTCCTTCCTTCTTGCACGTGAGATAGAGATTATATTCTTCATTCCATTCATGCATAATATCATAAAGATAGTTACAAAGGCCTTTTATATGGCTGTCCCATTAAAAGTGCCAAAAAGTGTCATAAAACATGAAAATATAACCCTAATACTTAGCCTAGGATATAAAAATATAATAAAATTATTTTACATGGTCTAAGAAGACCTGATTTGACCTAATGACCCTAGAAAACCTAAAAAAAAGGTGACAAAATTTATGCTATGATGCTCCTGATGCCCCTGCATTATGAAGAGTGGGAGATAGAGGGGCATAAGAAGATAGAGATAAAAGTGGATATGGAGAAGGAAAGTTAGAGATAAAGAGAGAGAGGATAGAGGGATAGATGGAGATAGAAGAAATGAATATATAGAGAGGAAGAGAATGAGAGAGGGAGAAGTAAAAAAATAACAATAGATATAGGAATTGATATATAGAAAGAGGGAGAGATATAGAGGTAGAGAGAGATGGAGAGATAATAAGATAGAAATAGAGGGAGAGATGGAGAGATAATGAGATAGAGATAGAGGGGAATATGGAAAGAAAAATATGGATGGATGGATAGAGAGAATGATACATGTTTATAAATAGAGGGGGGAGAGGAAGATAGAGGTAGAGATTAAGATAGAGAGAGATGAAGAGGGAAACACATAGATAGAGAGGTAGAGAGAGGTAGAGGGAGAGATAAAGATAAAGTGAGATAGGGAGATAGAGAGGAAAAGGGAGAGTGAGATAAAGAGATATATATGGTGATATAGAGTGATAGAGAGATAGCTAGATATAAGGAGATATAGAGAGAGGGGGAGAGGGAGAGATACACAAATAGAGAAAAATAGAGAGACGTAGAGATAGAAAAATAGAGATGGAGAGGGAGACAAAAAGAGGGAGAGATAGAGATATATGGGAAGAGAAATGGGGAGATTGGAGATAAAGAGAGATCTAGGGGGATAGGAAGGGAGGGAGTGAGGAGAGATGAGGAGAGATAGAAAGAGGGAAAATAGAGAGAGGGGGGAGACAAAGAGAGTGATAGGTAGAGTGGGGAGAGAGAGAAGAGGGAGAGATGGAGAGAGATAAGTAGAGAGGGAGAGAGAGAAGAAGGGGGAAAGAGGGAAAGGGATGTGTGTGTGTGTGTGTGTGTGATAGAGAGATCAAGAGATAAAGGTAGAGAAATATATGAATAGAAAGAGATAGAGAGGAGTGAGAGGGAGATCAAGAGAGAGAAATAGATATAGAGGTGTAGAAAAAGAGATATGGAATGAATAAGAGAGAGAGGGAGAGATAGCTCAATAAATAGAGAGGGGGATAGAGAACAAAAAATACCTAGCTACATTAAGTGTTAAGTGTTAACCATAATTTTTTCTCAAAAATTAAAACTAATAAACTACTATTATCAATATTTTAATAAATAGCAATGTGAAAATGTATGTGGATTAAGCAACAAAAAGGAATGATGAGCATAGGAATTAACTACATGATGAAGTGACACTTGATGATCTTCAAAAGGCCAATAAGCTGTATTTGTATGTAATCATATTTTTTCTATCTTTTGTCATAAAGAGACCCTTTGTAAAAGTATCTCAATTCCACTTTTATATTGTTGGGAGCTAGAGTTATCTTTTTGAAGCAAGTCAGGTTTGTCTTTCTTCTTGTGCTTGCTTTGTATTAAACATTTTTTATTTAAATTAATTTGGAATATGTTTAAAATACATGTGGAATATTCAAAGGTTTTAGTTTAATTAAGAAAAAATATTAAATTAATAAATAATTAAATTAAAAAGTAAAACTAAAAATTTAATTGATTACAATTGAAATATTAATAAAATATGTACCTAAATATTATAATTAATATATTACAAAAAATATGAAAATTAATTAAAATATAAACTCAATAATAACAAATAAATAATTATTATAAAATTGAGCCAAAATATAGTTAAATTTTAAATAAATTATGTTTTAAAAATTAATACCCTAACTCAAATAAAATATTTTAAAAAATATATTAAAAATGTTAAAGCTAAAATTTTAACTTATATATTAAAAGTTTTAAGTAAGCCAAAGTTATTAAAAATAAAATGAAACCTATTAAAAGATAAAATATTAATTTCTAATTCAAAGAAAAGATATTTTTAAATCATTTATAATTTTTTGACATCCCTTTATAAATTAATTTATTATATAATAAAATAGATAGATAAAAATATTTAAAATTATATGTAAGAAATCAATTATTCCTTATAAAATATAATTTTTTTTATTAAGTATAAAATTTGAAATAACTAATTAACTATATCATAAAAAATATTATTACAAAACTTAATAAATGATGAAGAAGTTACTTTTAGTTTAAAAGATAAAATAAAAACATAATATATTTTGTAAAATTGAAGAATTCAATAAAACGTAAGTGCGAATAAATATTTAAAGTAAATGTGAACATTTAATGTGTTGTCGTATATCACAACTTGAAATTATGCTGCCAATGATAACGAAATATATAACTGCTTTTTGTTGTGGAATTTGGATAATAAATTATGAATAATGTAATGCTTAAAATAAGGATGACTTTTGACATGGTAAATTCTAACTCCATTTAGGGGAGAGGGGCCCATAATGGAGCACCCTAACTTCACATTTCTCAAAATCCTATTTGAAAATTTCAAATCACTCCCAATTTTGTACAATAGTTTATTTGGCAACTCACATGCTTCTATATTTCATTTTAGGACCACATCATCAAATATGATGCCACATCAACATGCTTTTTGTTGAGGTATCTAAAAAGGCCCAAAAAAAAGTGAGATCGATAGTGGTGCACTAAGTCATGTTTTATTTGTGCACTGATGTGGCATCACATGATTTGTCAGCTGGTATACTTTATGGATAAAAAGTGTTTTGTAATTGGATATTAAGGTGCTCCACTATGGGGTCCACTAAGGACTACTTCTATCCCCACTATTGAACCCCGCTCCACTATAGGCCCCTCTCCCCTACACCCATTAGCTCCATAATACGATTTGGTGTGGCCTTTGTATGCAAACAGATTTAAATAGATTAAACACAAATAGTTATCCTACAATAATAAAAATATATTGTAAAATTCCTTTGGAGTGGGCACTCACTATTTTCTCCTGCAATGCTATAAATTGCATTAATAAAAGATTGGTGAACATTGTAAGTCTAGGGAAGACGAGGGATTTCTTAGTGCATGTATTCCATATGTGGTGCATTGATTACAATGATTTTTCTATACCAAAAACACTTTTTGAAGTGCAAAGACATAGATGAGGTACATTTATTTATAATGCCCATCTATTCTATCTAAAAATATGAACCAATGAATTGGCAATACATGTCCACCATGGCCAAGGTAATAGATATTCCACTTCACCCAAGTAGAAGTGAACACTTTTAACAAGATAATGCATATGTTAAAAACAATACTTTGAATCATTAGATAAAATGAAGGGACAAGAAAAACATTCACGTAATGTATTTATTAATTAGGTTGACAAACATTGAAGGGGTGAGATTTATTTAACCATCTTGCATTGCTTCTAATAATCTTTTAACCCTTGATTTTAGTAATTAGTTCAACTATTTTCAAATAGGATATGCCTTTGACGTAATTAAATGTTTTAAATATTTATATATAAATTATTAAATACATATTTACTTTTTAAAATAATACTCAATAAAATATATAAAGAAATTTTTATTTAACATTATTGATTAAGGGATGGAACAAACAAGTGTTTGGGGATGTTTTTCATCAAAAAAAAATTCTAGCCTATAATCTTAGGATGAAACAAAAAAGGATGGAGGAAGGGGATATCAATGTTTAGATAGGTCAACAGGAAAGGGATGAACGTATGGAATGGGACAAATTTTTGAAGAAAGAAGAGATTTTTAGAAGCAAAAGTCTAAAATTCAATGGTTGACTGAGGGTGACTAGAACACTTCTTTTTTCCATGTGTCATCCCTCAAGCATAGGAAAAGGAATCAGATAAAAAAGTTGAAAAATGAGTCAGGGGATGTTATTACTACCCCTACACAGATTCGCCTATTGGCTTTGGTCATTTCCAACGTGATCTATCAACTCCTATTTTGGCTCTTAATCTGGCTATGGATAACTTGATGTTGGAACCCCTTCCTAATTTTATAACCCGGAAGGATAACAATACAATTCTAGGTGTTGTTACTCCTAAGGAAGTCTAGGTTGTTGTGTTTAGTATGGGTGCATTCAAGGCCCTGGGACCTAATGAATTCCCCCTAGATTTTTTCTATATTTTTTAGAACACTGTGGGGGTAGACTTAACTCTGGCGGCTAGGGATTTTTAAACTCTAGAAAACTACTCAAAAAACTAAACCACACCTTCATTGCCCTTGTTCCAAAAATTGAGGAGCCATAGACTATGGTTGAATTTTGACCCATCAACCTTTGTAATACCATTTATAAGATCTCCAAAATTCTAGTAAGCTGCTTTAAACCTCATGTGGGAAAAATGATCAACCCAAGCCAAAAAGGATTTATTCTAGAAGATTCCATATCATGGATACAACTATTGCCACTCATGAAATTTTGTATTCTATGAATCAGTGCAACAGTGGTAGTATGTCGTTTAAGCTTGACATCTCAAAAGATTACAAAAAATTCTTATGGGACTTTCTTCCCAAAGTATTAGATAAGTTTGGTTTTAATTAGAGGGTGATTAACATCATTTCAGAATGCATTACTACTGTGAAGTATTCCATTCCGGTCAATGGGATCCCCCATGGTTTCTTTATTGCTGGGAGAGGTATAAGATGAGGTGACCCCCTCTCTCCTTATTTGTTTGTAATGGCTGCTGATGTGTTGAGTACGAATGTTACTAGAATGTTGTCAGAGGGCTCTATCAAAGGTGTTAAATTAGTCACCACTATAGATCCAACTTTCATTCAACAGTTCATGGATGACACCATTTTGTTCGAGAAAGCTTCAATTGTGGAAGAAAAGAAATGGAAAAGTTACCTCAAAAACTACGCAGCTTGCTCAAGTTAGTGTATAAATTATAATAAGAGTATGATCTATTTATTTAACTGCACTCCTGCCGAGTAGGATCATGTGACCATTGTTCTAGGTTGTGTGAGTGCCTCCCTTCCTTTAGTGTATATGGGTCTCCCTCTCACTATTAAAGAAATCACTCCCACTTTCTAGAATACTATTCTTGAGAGGATTTAGAGGAAGCTAATGAGGTGGAAAGGTTCAAGCCTTAGTCACATTGGTAAGCTACAACTCCTTACTATTTCCCTTCAAGGGATTCTAGTGTACTACCTTTCCATGTTCAAAATCCTTAACTTTACATTGCAAAAAAATATGAAAAAATCCAAAGAAATTTACTTTGGTTTGGTACAAAGGAAAAAGAGATGTCACTAGTTAGTTGGGATAAGGTTTTCCTTCCTAAAGCTGGAGGAGGGCTTGGTAAATTAGGAAAGTCTAATCTACCAACAAAGCCTTTCTCACCAAGGTGGGGTGGGATCAGTTAAGGAACAAAAAAATTGGTGTAGGATTATGAATGCAAAGTACCTATGCAACTTCCCCCTAATCAAGTGCATCTCGAATGAACACCCCAGTGGTTATTTGGTTTGGAATAATATTTATAGGATGAAGAAGCTGCTACACTCTAGGTTGAGATGGAAAGTTGGAAATGGTAGTAGCATTCATTTCTAGGAAGACTCCTGGCTGTTTGAATCCCTCTATCCTTATCTAATTTTAGGAATCTGATGGAGCCTACACATGTATTCTTTGGTAGGAATGTTTGTGATTACCTTCATGGTTTGTAGGGATTTAATAAATAGAATGATTTAGGATTATTGTGCCCCCTTTCCCTGAATTTGAAACTGTTGGCTAAATCCTTATAGAACATCCTCTCCCTATCCAAAATTGCCATATTGAATATTGAGGATGAGTTCCTTTGGACTAAGGAATGTAAGAGAAATATTTCTATTAGGTGGGCTTATGGTTTGCTGTCAAATAAGGGTATTCAAAGCATACTATGGAAATAGGTTTGGAATAGACACTTGATACCAAAAATAAATTTCTTTTGGCGGATGGCATGTAACAATAGACTTCTAACTTAGGATAATTTAAGGAAAAGGGGATTCCAGATCCCGAATAGATCCATGTTATGCAAAAGATATGAAGAGTCAGTTGATCACCTATTACTACACTATCGGTTTGCTGTTGAAGTTTAGAATTTGGATTTTAGGAAATCAGAGACTCATTGGACCCTGAATGGGGACTTAACATCTTTTATTGTAGGATGGTTTGGCCCCTTCCAAAACCCTCTCCCCAAGGAGATCTAGAGTCAAACCCCCCATAATTTTCTGGTGCTTATGAAATGAGAGGAATAACTAAATCTTTAGAGATACTAAGGAAAGCCCCAAGGAAGTTTCTGGCATTGAATTTAGACTTATTTCTGAGAATGTCGCCCTATACACTTGGAATCCCTCAGAAAAATCCCCTACTGAATGAGATATCAAGATGGAAAAATCATGGAACAAAAACCTGGAGATCAACTCCTTCGATAACTCTAAGTCTCTAGCTAGTAGAAGAAACACAATTTGGAACCCCTCAAGCATTGGTTGTTTCAAACTGAATTTTGACAGAGTGGCTAAAGGGAACCCATGAATGGCTAGCATTAGTGGCATAATTAGGGACTACAAGGGAAAATTTTTTGTTGGGTTTGCTGGAGGTATTGTCATACAATCTTCTATGACAATAGAGGCACAAGTGCTACTCAAGGGCATGGAGATAGATGTCACCTGGGCGTAAAAACTACACATATAAGGTGACTCTATGATGGTGATTGATTATGTTAATCATTGTCATTATCAAGGATGAAGCATCAGGGATATCCTTTTAGACATAATTTTTTTGATTTCAAAACTAGAAAGGAAGTTTTTGACTCACACCTTTCATGAGGGAAATTAGGTGGTGGATGCCCTATCCAACTTTGGTTCCTTGTGGATTCTCTTCAAATTTTAGAGAATACTTTAGGCTCTACCAACAAATATACAAGGATTGATCCTTGATGAACAAAAAAATATAACCATTTAAATGGTGGCCAATAATGTTGTTCTTTGGAGGTACATGTGGCACTACACATTAGGGCCTTTGATGATGTGGACTAACTTAGATGATGTGATGAGGATAAATTGGGGTGTGGAGTGGTACTTAGGAATTACATGACTATGTATGTTAGGGATCTCCATAGCTTTTATGGGTTGTGTTGTCTTAAGTACTGTATATCACATCATGGAACATGTGTATAGTGATGTTTATCTCCAATTTTCTAGCTATCTATGTTTGAATCAATCTTATGATGACCCTAAGATTTAATGTGATTTACTTAATGAATTCAAATTTTGGCCCCATGGCTAAAAAATTCTAGGAAAAGGTGTAAGTTCGGGGTATGTGTAGGATCATCATGGAAAAAATAGGCCCTTAAGTAGTAAAAATATGTAAGAATAGAATCTATAGAAAATTGAATGTAGTTCCTAAACTATTAGGTTTATTTAAAAAAACAAAAATCTATTTGGTGAAAATTTGAAATTTCAATGCAGTAGCACTTAAATTTCAGGGAAAAAATAAGTAGGTGTTTGTCTGACCACCCTAACCACAATAAAATGATAAAAAAAAAATTATTATATTTTAGCTATAAGTAGAGGAATCATGTCCTGATGTGATGCATATTTTTTTATAATTTTTTTCCAAGTAAATAATTATTTATGAAATTTTTATTACAACTTTTAAAAAATATAAAAACTCGTATGTCTGACCACCTTAACTTGGTCAAAACTTCATGAAATTCAATTTTTTTTTAATCCTATAGTATACGAAGCATAGAATGTGACACATGTTTCATATTCAAAGGATGTGATACCACTTGAAAGCTATAGATATTTTTCAATCAACCTATCAATCAGGACTTTAGTCATAATTCAAATAGAAAATGAGTAATAATTATTTATTAAATTCAAGGTAAAGCATAATTTATATTGGTGGAAAGCTGAGAATCTCCTTTAAAAACCCTTTTAATTTCATCAATTTTGGGTAAAAGAAAGTTGTCAGCCACATACCCTACCCATACCCTTCATATTGCCACTTTTTGGCCCATCATGATCCTGCACATACCCTTCAAAGACTTCTAGCACATCAATTATTAATTATCTAATAAATATCATCATGGATTTCTTTCTTAGCTTACTATACTTAAGGAAAGATTATGGCCCCACGAAGATGATTTCCTTGGGAATGACCATCGGTGAGTGTAAACTTCTGGTAGCATTAAAATTATGATTTCTTTTCCTTGGTGGCTTGGAAATGGTGTTATAAGGGTGGATAAAATCACTAATGACCATTTCAAATCTCAGCTGACTTTTTTTTTCTAGGAAAGCTTCTATGAGCTTTGTGTTGAGAAGGGTGGCACTGATAGGGTCAGAACCAAGCCCAAAAACTATAATGAATTCCCTAGGGACCCTATTGTGTGGCACATCTGGATGGAGGGGGGTTAGTGCCTCTATTAGAATGCCTGGTGGGTCATAACAAAAAGATGTTGATGCAATTTTCTAGCTCCTAGAGGGACAAGAGAGTTACTATGGAAGGAATTTTTTTTGAGGTTAGAGGTGATAGCCAAGGCAATGGGCCTTTCTTGTAATGGTAAGAAGTACAAGAAGCACACTAAAAATTAGGACCTTGAGATCCCAAATTCCTTCTTTAGGGACAATGAGAAGTCAATCAAGAAGCATTTGGGCTTTGATAAAGAGGCACTTCCTAAATCATGGATAAGGCGTGTTTAGCTCTCATGAAATACATAACTTTAGAGGGAAGATTTAAGGTTTTCTACTTTTATCATTTGCTACTACTCAACCACCTTAGGCACAAAATGCTCCTAATCTTTCCTTTTTTGTTGACCTCTCTTGAAATCTTGGTAAAGGAATTGGACCATTAAGTCTATGCTCAAAACCCTAACCAGTCACCTCCGTTGCCTCTTCACCAAGGCCTCATTATTTGGATCTACCATTTCAAAATTTGTCCCTTTCCCCCCCACAACCCATTTTTGCTATTTGTGTGGAAGATTTGGAACCTCTCGACCTTTCCCCTGAGAAATCATCCCCTGTTGCTTCTGTTGGTCCCAAGAGGAAAGACCCCCCTTTGGACAGTGAACCACAAAAGGCACCTCTATCAAAACCTCCAAAAAAAAACAAGAAGGGGGGTTGGTTTCAAGGCCATTCTAAGGTTGTGGCTGGACTATGTGAGCTAAAGAATACCCCCACCAAGTTGAATAGTAGACCAATGACAAAGAATAAGAGTGAAAAAGACACTACTTGCTAGATGGAGTTGTCAGTCATGGACAACGAGGGAAAGAGTGTTTTGGGAAATGATTCCAAAGGTGACACTGTTATGGCTGTAAGTATTGACATGGGGAAAAAGAAAACTAGCATTAGGAGGTCTTATAAGTTGGTAAGGAACAAGAAAGAAATACCAATGGAAAAAAATCTAGCAACTTGGAGTGGACTGGAGGCAAAGAATATTGTAAGGACACTATTGAGGAGGAAGAGGAGTTTGTGGAAGGTCCCAGCCACTTCTTAGACCTTAAAAAAATGATCAAAGAGGACTCCACCCATTCTTCAGATCCTAAGGCCATTGAGGAAGAGACAAAATAGAGGAAGAGTGACAAGGAGGAGGATATCAGTAGTCTGTGAGAGAGGGTGGATAAACATGAATGAAAGTTCACTAGGCTAACATGTTTCACCATTAAGATCATCCACTAGTATGTCATCTCTCTTTGAGGTTCTCAAGGAGGAGGTGGACAAGAAGATCAAGGTTGAGGTTCCTACTTGGGTCGAGATGATTTTTTAAATCTCCTCATTTAGAAATGGGAAAGTATTGGCAATTGGTGGGTTGTTCTGTGTGTCTTTGATGGGTCTCTACTATCTGTGTGTTGTGTTTGTTATCTTTCTTTCTTTTTTGTTTTGTTTTATGTCTAGACTCTATGATGCATTATTAAACTTGGTTTCTTTTTGGCTCTTTGGGCTCATTGTATTGCACCCATTAAATTCCATTTATCTTATTAAAAACATTATTGATAATTTAAAATTTGATATTATTTATTATTGATCACTTTTTCAAACTTTTTAAGTAATTTATTGTAATTGTTCCTTTCTTTTTAGTGTTATAGGTTGATGCAAATATATATTAGTTTAATGTTTTATATTATTCTAGAAAGAATCCACTATGTTGTCAATTTAGAAAATAAAATGCACATGGGCCTCCACTTATAACACATTTTTTCTCATTTTACGCTAACAAAACTTGTAAACAAAACAAATTGATTACTATTGACAAGTTTCTTGATTGAAAGTTTTTAAGTTTGACATATATATGTTGGATAATAGTTGATATAATTATGATGCAACACCTGTATGTATCTAATGTGAAATAATTGTTTCGTTCTATAAATAATTGTGTGATTATTTTTTAATCAAAGTTTTGGATTATGTTGTGATTATTTTTCTATAAATAATTGTTTATTTTTATAAATATACACAATAACAGAGAAAAAAAACCTTCACGTAGTAGACCCAAAGTACACTTGAGGTTGACATGCTTGTAATAGTTTGGTAGATAGGTCAAAAAGGACCATTGGTGTTGGAAAACCCCAGTCCCATTCTCTGTCCAATTGTTCAAACTTGCATCTCTTTTTTCTTATAGATGTGGTAGTTGTCTCCTCTATGTACTCCATAGAAAATGGGGTGTATTGTCTTGAAACCATATACTTAAGACTATCCAAGTTTTTCCATTTCCAACCTACAAGAAATTTTTTTGGTTGTACATGGTAATGGTAAGAAAAAATAAAATCTTGAGTGCAATGTGAGCCTTCTGCTTGAAAAACAATAATGATAAATATCTTAATAGCCTCTAAATAGTTTAAATAACAACATTGATGAATAAAAAAAGATCCAAGGATGTGATTTTCCATGTTTCTTTGAGCAGGGGAGTCCTCAAAGCATCCAATTCACAGCCATTACTTCCAATGATCCCATTGTTAAGATCCATTGTCATAGCATATGTTAAGCTTTTATTTTTGAACCTGGATGAGGTTGAATTTGAATGCAACAGTTTCACTTGTTGTAGTGGATTTTACCCACCCTCTTGTAGTTGGTTTCACTGGGTACTGTGGTGAGTGGTGATGGATATGGTGCTATCATCGATTTTTGATGATAGATCACCAAATGTGATTTAAATGGTTGATATTGATAATAGATCATTAAATGTGATTTTAAAATTCAATTAAAAGAAACAAACCTAAATATTATCTAATCTAAATAGATAATAATAAATACATACCAATTAAAAATTATTAATTTAAATTACAAATAAAATCATAAAATTTGACTTGTCATAACTTTAATTTTTTTTTCTTTATTTTAATGGCTCTATTATGAGGATGCGACTAATCTCCATATAAAACCACATATCTTATACATAATAACATACAAAAATGCATAAAAAAATACATAGAAACATACATAACATGATGGCACAACGTAGTATGGGGCCCGCTAAGATGGGGGATGATGAAATTGGTAGATGGGAGGAAACATTATGATGATGGAAATGAGGAGATAATGACAATATCAAGTAGTTTTCTTATGTACTATTGGTAGTTAACATAGTACCAAGAGTTGAACACCATAAAACTTGTTGGCCTGGTGGCTTGCATGAGAAGCTATCCTTACCAATGAATTTTGTGCACCCATGGGAATTGGAGGCTACTATGAGTAAGACGTGTGTTGAAAATTATAATAAATAATTTTTTCAAGAAGATGTGTTGAAATATGATAAGGAACAATAATGTAGAAGATAATTGTAGGTTGGAAAACACTTTGTGTTGTGGGTTTTTTTGGTCTACACATTGAAAGATAAAGGTTTGAGTGCACATGATAGAGTTGTAGGATAAAAAAAACCAAATTCAGGTGAGGGGTGAATTAACAATTGGGTTATTACTTGTAAAAGGTTTTAAGATAGTGTGTGTTGGAGGTTTCATAACACCTAGTGTTTTGCAACCTGCAATGTTTTTGGAAGTATGAATGCATTGAAAACCTTTTGTTATTTACAAATTATGAATGTAATGAAAGGAACCTTCAAAATTTATAATGACTCTGAGAGTAAAAATTGTATTTCAATTTCCTCATATGATTGAAAAAAATGCACAAAATAATTTTAGATTGGAAAAGTGGGTTGTCACTTATTTGATTATGCATGTTTAAATCTAAAGGGTTGTCTCATGAGGAGGATTTGTAGGTGGGGATACATAAAACTAACCAAATCCACCTAAAGGGTGACTAACCAGGTTTTACAACAATTAGTGGGTTGTAGGCTTCATAACACCTAGTGGGTTGCAACCTAAAATTTTACAAAATAGTATGATTGTCTTGAAACCTTTCGTTATTTAGATAGTACAAATGTAATGAAAGGATATCTTAATTTTTTATAAAAATTATTAGGTAGAATAAAAACATGTTTTAATTTCCTCATATGATGGTAAAATAAATGCACAAAATTCTTGTAGGTTAGATATTTACACAATGTGGGCTGTTAGTTATTTCATTCTGCATGTTTAAATATAAATGGTGGAGAGCATGGGGAAAATTTGTAGGTAGGGGTTACATAAAACTAACCAAATTGAGCTAAGGGGTGACTAACCAATTTGGTTGTTACATGTAGAGGGTTTTATAGCATTATGTGGGTTGTAGGTTTCATAACACCCACTATTTTCCAGCTTGGAATTTTATAAAATAGTATGAATGTCTTGAAATTTTTTTGTTATTTAGATAGTACAAATGTAATGAAAGGTACCTTCAAAATTTATCTCAAGTGTTAAAGTAAAAATTATGTTTCAATTTCTCATACAATGGTAAAATAAATGCACAAAATAATTGTAGGTTGGAAAAGGCAATGTGGATAGTCAATTATTTGATTATGCATGTTTAAATCTAAAGGGTGGAGAGCATGGGGTGGATATGCAAGTGGGGGTTACATAAAACTAACCAAATTGAGCTAAGGGGTGACTAACCAATTGGGTTGTTATGTGTAAAGGGTTTTACAACACTATGTGGGTTGCAAGTTTCATAACACCTGCTATTTTCTAACAAGAAATTTTACAAAATAGTATGAATGTCTTGAAAAGCTTTAGTTATTTAGATAGTACGTATGTAATCAAAGACAACTTGAAAATTTAGAACAAGTGTTAGAGTAAAAATTTCATTTCAATTTCCTCATATGATAGAAAAATAAATGCACAAAATAATTGTAGGTTGGAAAAACATAGTGAGTTGTGAGTGATATGCTTGTGCTTGTCAAGGCATCTTTAACTTTTATAAGTTGTGCAACAACACCTTTGAATTTTGATCTATCAAAATGCTTTACTCGATCATTATAGGTAGATTGAATATTTCCTAATTGAGCCTCTAGGTGCTTGATATCAGCCTTCAAGTTTTGAACTACCTCAAATTCTTACAAACACTCATTTTCTAATGTCTCCATGTGCCCTTCTTCATAATAAAAACCTTCCATTTTCATCTTTATTTTCTCAACTTCTCATCTTTTAGATTGCAGCTCTCTTTGAATAGCATAAAGCTCATTTTATTTCAATGATAAAATCTTCTTATCTTTTAATTCCTTTTCTAAGTGGTTAATTAATGTCTTCAGTTGTTTTGATTCAATTTTAGCACTTCCAACTGTTACTTTTGCATTTGCAAGCTGACCATCCACACATTTTTCCTCATGTCCCCATTGCTCTTATCTGTTAACATCCCCTGGTATTCCTTTTCACAATCTCCTAAAAAAATTTCACATCTTTTACTTTAACGTTTGAAGCATCTACTCCCTCATCAACCCTTAAGACAACAACATCCATTTCTTGGATAGAGTTTTCAATGTTTTGAATATTTTTATGTAGCTTTGAAGCCTCTTTTTTATCAACTTTGGGAGTGTCTTTCTAATTATAGAATGCAAATATTTGTTTTAACAAGTTCTTTACAAAAAATTTCTATCTTTATAGATAAGAATTTCATGTGTCCACCCCATCGATTCTCTTTTTTTGCAATTACATCTAATATTGCTTTTTTCTTATCATCTATTTCCAGTTGAATTTGTTCCATGGAAGTCTTAAGTTTGATAATCTTTGAATTTATTTATTAAACTTCAGTGTGATCCCACAATAGTGGTTTATTATTCCCTTCTTGAAAAAAAAATGTAAAAATGCTCCCAAGAAAAAAATTCATGGTTTTAGGCGTTCACTCGAGAGGGGGGGGGTGGTTTCGAGTGAATCCAAAAAGGGGTTCTCTCAAACACCCCCATTTAAACAAACCCCTCTGTGATGCAACCCCATTTGGTGGGTTTTTCTTAAATTAAATCAATGGGAAATGGAAAAAAAAGGGGGGTTCGAGTGTACCCCCTTTCACTCAAAGGGGTCCATGGGGATTCACTCAAACCCCCCCTCTTTTCTCTTCTCCCTCTCCTTTAGAAAATTTATACAAAAAATTGCCTTTCTGAGCTTGGGATGAAGATGAAAATGGAATCAACTTCACAAACCCAACTAAATGATGGTATTCCTGATGAGGGCAAAGCCCGAGACATGAAAAATAACCCAAAAATAAGAGAATAATTTTATTATTCAGAAAATGGAGCTTCTTACATGTAGAGGATCTCAAATCCCCAAGTTCTACATCACATGCAAGTTACAAAAAGCTACAGAATCACCCTTTCGCAATATGCGAGCTTGTCCCCAAAAAGTTACCCAAAAATTAGAAACTCGCCCATAAATAGAGCTCCTCTTTAGTTTGGAGCCAAAACAACATTCCAATTTGAGTTTAGGTGGTTTGGTGCTGAAAAATTACAATTTGAAGTTCAAATTTCAAAAGAACATTTGCAATTGTATCTTCTAGAAAGTGCACCAACTTCCTGAGGCCATAACTTTTGATCTGGGACTCTGATTCGTGAACCGTTTGAACTGTTGGAAAGGTCTCGAAGTCAAGAATGCGCTTGAAATTGCTACACCAATTTTAGAAACTTTTGAGGCTGATCCAGGAACTTTAAGTGTCTCAAATCTAACTCGAAAGATTTTTAGGTGCAAATATGAGAAACTAAAACTGCAATAACTTTCAACCTAGGAATAGAAAATAAAAACTATAAATTGGGAATTTCATTAGGACGAAAAGGGTATCCAAAAATGTAAAAATATCTAAAAACCGAAAAACTTGAAATTTAACTATTTTTGGGTGATGCAAGATTGCCCTTACACCACTAGATGCTCCTGCATCAGAAACCCAGGGTAATTTGAGAAGTGACCCCATCACGTGTCAGATGGTGGAGGAAAACCCAAATGATCAACCTCTACCTTAGGCAACCAGGATGAATCTTCAATAGGCCTTCCTTTCCATTTCACCAGATATTCTTCATACTGTCTGTTCCTGGTACTCCTTCCCACACGAATATCCAGGATTTCTTCAATCTCCTCCTTTTCTGAAGTAGGTGTTAGAATCCCACATTGTTCCATCATTGGTACTTCCTTTGTGCCACCTTCATGATACTCTGTCAAATCTGAAATGTTGAACATAGGGGAAATGTTGAATCCATCCGAAAACTCTACCTCATATGCATTCCCTGAATCATGCCTCTTCAAAATTTTATAGGGACCGAACTTCTTCATCTTCAATTTGTTATATGTTCCCACTGGAAACCTTTCTTTCCTCAAGTGGACCATCACTTCATCACCAATCGAAACTCCTTATACCTCCTCTTGATTTGCCTTAGCCTTATACTGCATATTCATCTTGTTAATATGTTCTCTTACCTTCTCATGTATATCCTTGATGTGTTCTGCAAAATCTTCACTTATTTTCTTCTCTTAGTCCATCTTCCTCAATTCTGGAGCTGTCTGGGGCTACCTCCATACACAATCTGGAATGGTGATCTACCAGGTTTCTATTGACAGAATTGTTGTAAAAAAATTCTTCCTAGGGTAAGATCAATCCCATCCCTTGGGTTTATCTCCTACCAAACATCTTAGTAGGTTACCCGGACCCTATTAACAACCTCTCTACCCATCTATTTGTGGATGGTGTGCAGAGTGAACTTCAAGTCCGTCTTCAGCTTCTTCCACAAGGTCCTCCAAAAGTACCCACAAATTTAGTGTCATGCCTGAAACAATACTCTTTGGTAGACCATGTAGCCTCACCCACCTCTTTGAAGAACAAGTTAGAAATGTGGATTGCATCATGGGTCTTTGACATGGAATGAAATGTGCCATCTTTGAAAACCTATCAACCACCACAAAGACTAATCATTCCCTCGTTGTGTCCTTGGAAAACCAAGAAAAATCCATACTTATATCCCCATGGCCCTCTCAGGTATAAGGGCCAATAAAGCCTATATTCTAACTCACTCCTTTAGCCATTTGACATACCCTTAGCTTTGTACAAACTTCTCACATCCTTCCGTGACCCGAGGATAAAAAATGTTCATGATAATGGCAATGGTCTTATCCCGACCAAAATGTCCTGCCATTCCTCCACTATGCTTCTCCTTTATCAGGTTCTCCCTCATGGAACTCCTCGGGATACACAATTGACTTTCCTTAAATAACATGCCATCCTGGATTATGAAATCCAAGCCACCTTGTCCTGTCCACTGTAACAGGTTCCTTGCAAGCTTTCCAAGCCTCTGCAAAATCAGGATCTTCTATACAGTGTCTTAAGTTCATTGAACCCAACCACTTCAATCTGCATATTTGTCATCAATGTATGCCTCCTACTTAAGGCATCTGCAACTCTATTTGACTTCCCACTCCTATGTTTCCAAAACAAAGGTATAATCTGCAAAAATCACCCATTTCATATGCCTCTAATTTAATTTTCCTTGACTATTTAGGTACTTTGCAAGGCCTGATGATCGTATATAGAACAAATTCCTTCTGGCAACAAATAATGTCTCCATTTCTTTAATGCTTGAACTATTGCATAAAATTCATGATCATATACAAAATACTTTCTCTTGGCATCATTTAACTTTTCACTGAAATAGGCAATGGGCTTACCTTCTTGGCTCAACACTGCTCCAATGGCACAACCATTGGCATCACAATCCACCTGAAACACCTTTGTTGAAATCTGGGAGGCTAAATAGGGTTGTTGTGCTACCTTCTGCTTCAAAAATTCAAAACTTTTGTCGCCCAGTTGCTCCATTTGATTCTTTTCATCCCCTCTCATTGTTTCCCAAAATCCTACAAACTTTTCTAATGAGTTTCTATAAAAAAGCCAAACCATGGAAAGATCTCGGTGTTCTTGGGTAGGCCATTCTAGAATAGCCTTCACCTTCTCTGGGTCCATCTTGAGACCTTCTGCTGAGACAACAAACCCCAAGTACACTAACTCCCTCTTCACAAAACTGCACTTCTTCAGATTAATCAATAGTTTCTCTTCTCATAACTTCTCAAAGGCTCTCCGGATATGCATTAGATGATCATCCAACGTCTTACTGAAAATCAAAATATCATCTAAATACACAATATTAAAACTTCCCAAAAATTCTTTTATTACCTCGTTCATGAGCCGCATGAATGTGCTCAGTGCATTGGTTAGCCCAAAAGGCATGACTAACCACTCATACAGGCCCTCTTTGGTATTGAAGGCAGTCTTCCAGTCATATCCCTCTTGAATCCATATCTGGTGATATCCACTCTTCAGATCAATCTTTGTGAAGTACTGAGCTCCACTCAAACAGTGCATCAGGTCATCCATCCTAGGTAGGGGAAATCTGTACTTGATTGTTATCTTGTTTATGGCTCAGGAATCTGCACACATCCTCCATTCCCCATCCTTCTTTGGTGCTAGTACTGCATGTACTGCACATGGACTCAAACTCTCCTATATCAAACCCTTTCTCAACAACTCTTGAACTTGTCTGTTCAACTCCTCATTTTTTGCTAGAGTCATTCTATGAGCTGCCTTATTTGGAAAACTGGCTCCAGGAATCAAGTCAATCTGATGACTGATCTTCCTTATTGGTGGTAAACCCTCAGGTACGTTATCAAAAACAATATCTTGAAACTCATCCAACATCCCAGAAACTTCTTCTGGAACCTTCTCACTATCCTCTTTACTCACTCTAGGAATCAATGCATAACACACACGCTCATGCTTCATACCTTCTAAAAATTTTCTTCCATCTACATAACAAATTCTAGTACTACTACATACCTTTTCTTCGGTCTCTTTCAGGGGTTTCAACTTGTGATGAACCCCATCCTTTGTCAAGGAATAAGTGTTTGCATGACCATCATGTATAGCTCGCCTATCAAACTACCACGGCCTCCCCAACAACATGTGACATGCATCCATGGGGATGATATCATAGAGTACCTCATCATGGTAGCTTCCGATCTTGAACTTTACTAGGCACTGCTCATTGACCAAAACTTTGTGGTCTTTCTGCAACTAGGCAATCTGATACAGATGTGGATGCCTTTCCCTCTTCAACTTCAACTTTGTGACCATCTCTTCTGACACCAGATTATCGGTGCTCCCACCGTCAATAATGACATCACAACATTTTCCTTCACACTTGCACCTTGTGCAAAATAGATTCTTCCTCTATTATAGTTCCTTTTCCTCAGTCACTAGGGCTCTCCTAATCACTAGGTATTCTCCCCTTTTAGCATCATCTGAATGTTCAGATTGGGCCTCCTCATCTGCATGCGCAACCCTTCCACAACCTTCTGGCCTTTTTTTCGCCCTTCCTTGGTATTGTGGGCATTCATAGGCTCGATTCCCTTCTTCACCACAATGAAAACATGTTCCTCTAAAACCACCTCTTCCAGATCCTTGTCCATATCTCCCTCATCCTCTACCTCTTTGATCACCACTATTTTGATCATGAGGGCGGTAGAAGTTGTCATTCCTTTAGCTTCGACTGGTACCCACATCTTCACTTTTCTTTTCATTATCATTTCGGCTTCCTGAAGGTCTTCCACTACCCCTTCCACTTTGACCTCCTCGTCCTTTTTGCTTGCCATCAAATCTTTTTTTCAGCTTCTCTTGCTCCTTCAGAGCAAACTGATACACATCCTCAATGGTGGTTATTCTAACTAGGCTTAACTCCTCCTGAATGCTTGGTCGTAACCCATTAAGATATTGGGCTACCTTCTCCTTATTGGCCTATGTGTGACCCGTTCTGATGATTATCTTGTGAAAATATTCAGTATATTCTTTCACAGATCTACTTCCTTGCTTCAAACCTTGCAATTTCTTCAACAGATCTAACTCATAGTCCACTGTTATGAACTGCTTCTTTAGATTCTCTACCATGTGATGCCATCTAGTGATCTATCCTTTTCCTCTTCAATTTGTTTCCAACTGGACCTCTTTCCACCAAATACTGGTATGGCCTTTTAGCTTCATTTTCACAAACTTAACCCGATCTGGGTCCTCTATTTCCTCATACTCAAAATATTTTTCTAGCTCATTGATCCAGTCGATCAACTCTTCCGGGTTCAGGCTTCTGGAATAACTGGGGACTTCTGCTTTGGGTCTTTTCCTGATCTTCGAAATGGCCCTTATTAGGCACATTTGGTCTTGATCAATTATTTCATTTTCCTCTTCTACTTCTGAACCTTCTTTCTCTCCTTCCTCCTCACCTTCCTCCCTCTTTCTTAACCCTCTTCTCAACTGCTCTTCTTCGCATCAATCTTTCTCTGAGGGCTCCAATGCATCTCTTCCACCAGCATTTATCTCGCCTCCACCACCTCTGGCACCACCATGCAAGAACGCTTGACCTTGAATTTCTTATCCATGCTCAAGAAAACCCGCTCTGATACCACTTGATGAGGGCAAAGCCTGAGACACATAAAATAACCCACAAACAAGAGAATAATTTTATTATTTAGAAAATGGAGCTTCTTACATGTAGAGGATCTCAAATCCCCAAGTTTTACAACAAATGCAAGTTACAAAAAGCTACAGAATCACCCTTTCACAATATGCGAGCTTGTCCCCAAAAAGTTACCCAAAAATTAGAAACCCACCCATAAATAGAGCTCCTCTTTAGTTTGGACCCAAAACAATATTCCAATTTGAGTTTAGGCGGTTGGTGCCAAAAAATTACAACTTGAAGTTCAAATTTCAAAAGAACATTTGCAATTGTATCTTCTAGAAAGTGCGCCAAGTTCCCGGGGCCATAACTTTTGATCCGGGATTCTGATTCGTGAACCGTTTGAACCATTGGAAAGGTCTCAAAGTCAAGAACGCACTCAAAATTTTCTATGCCAATTTTGGAAACTTTTAGGGATGATCCGGGAACTCTAAGTGCCTCAAATCTAACTCAGAAGATTTTCAGGTGTAAATCCGAGAAACTAAAACTACAATAACTTTCAACCCAGGAATAGAAAATAAAAATCATAAATTGGGAATTTCATTAGGACGAAAAGGGTATCCAAAAATGTAAAAATATCTAAAAACCAAGAAACTTGAAATTTAACTATTTTTGGGTGATGCAAGATTGCCCTTACACCACTAGATGCTCCTGCATCAATTCCTCAGAACGATCTATCCATCAAATATAATTTTAATATATTTTGGTTTTATTATGTAATTCTTTTAGTTTCATTAAACATATGTTTTTCACCAAAAACCACACTCTTTGTTATCTATATGTGGAAAAATAGAAAATTATAAAAAAAAAGAAAAATATCTATACACAAGTTGATATTGATGTCCTTGATCCATAAAAAAAAGGAATTTTGATACATACAAAAAGTTATGTGTTAGCAAGTAAACCTATGTCTAAATTGTAACTTGTTTGAATTCAAAACTTAATTAAGAAAAAAATATTCAATAAAACACTATGTAACCAGTTGCATGCACTAGATATCATAGTTATGAATCTAAATTTTTGAAAATCAAATTTTGTCCTTCATAGAAAAAATGTTGTGTTAGAAAGTACACACCACTCTTTAAAAATGTTGTTTACTATTAAAAACTAGTTTTCAAAGGATTATATGGAAAAATAAATGCATTTTTATTACAATTTTTTTTTAAAATATATATATTTAGAATCTACAAACAAAATTTCACAAATCAGTAGTTTGCATCATCTTTAAATTTGTCATGGTTTGGCAACTATAGGTTCTTGATAGTGAAGATCTAGTTAAAAAAATTAGTTCAATTTCAAGTTTGGCCAAAATTTGTAAACCACTATTGTGGGATCACCTGGTCCACTTATAACATCATCTCTAACTTTCTTTTCATGCACAAATTCTTGTGCAATACAAAACCTCTTAATTTTATCCACTTCTTCATTTCCATTTTCCCATTCCACATACTGCATAGGCACCTTCCTCAACTTCTCAAGAGTAGGAACAATCTCTTCATTCAATACACTATCTATCTCATTCACTTTATTTTTCTTCTTTTCAAGTGTTTCTACAACAAATTCCTTTTTCATTTCATACAATCTAGTACTTGCTACTTCTAGTTTTGCATTACCATTTTCTCATTGCACATACTACACACACTCCTTCCTCAACTTCTCAAGAGCAAGGAGAATTTTTTTAGTCAATATGTTATCTATCTCATTCACTTTGGTCTTCTTTGTTTCAAGTGTTCTAAGAGAATATTCCTTTTTTATTTCATGCATTCCAGTACTTGTTGCTTCAGTTTTACATTTCCATTTTCCTATTACACATACTGCATAGACACCTTCCTCAACTTCTCAAGAGAAAGAAGAATCTCTCTAGTAAATAAACTATTTTTCTCATTCAATTTGGTCTACTTCTTTTCAAGTATTTCTATAGTAGATTCCTTTTTCATTTCATACTTTCTAGTACTTGTTGCCTCTATTTTTGCAGTTCCATTTTCTCATTGCACATACTGCACACACGCCTTCCTCAACTTCTCAAGAGCAGGGAGATTTTTTTAGTCAATATGTTATCTATCTCATTCACTTTGGTCTACTTTGTTTCAAGTGTTTTCAGAGAAGATTCATTTTTCATTTCATGCATTCTAGTACTAGTTGGTCAAGTTCTACATTCCCATTTTCCTATTCCATATACTACATAGTTACCTTCCTCAACTTCTCAAGAGAAAGAAGAATCTCCCTAGTAAATACACTATTTGTCTCATTCACTTTGGTCTACTTCTTTTCAATTATTTCTATACTATATTCCTTTTTCATTTCATACATTCTAGTACCTGCTACCTCCAATTTGTACATACTACACATGCTCCTTCCTCAACTTCTCAAGAGAAGGAAGAATCCCTTCAACCAATATATTATCTATCTCATTCACTTTGGTCTACTTATTTTCAAGTTTTTTTGGAGTAGATTCCCTTTTCATTTCATACATTCTGGTACCCACTACCTCCTCAAGAATCAATAAGATCTCAGGAGGCTTCATGTTCAAAACTTGAGTGATGTACCCTTGTATAATGATAAAATGTGGGTTGTTTACATTCAATTGTAAAGAATGAAAATATTTTTTACACACAAGGGTTGTGAAAAGTGGCCATTTAACTGGTACATATTTCATCCTCCCACAAGAATCTGGGTAACATAATGTAAGGAAAATTTAAAATTTAGAACAACTATTAGTTGGAGTAAAAATGGTATTTCAATTTCTTCATCTGGTTGTAAAAAAATGCTCAAAATAGTTGTAGGTTGAAAAACTGATGTAGGAGCATCCTATGTGAAAGTGCAATCAACATCAACCAAAAAAAGAAGTGATTTAATTTAATAATTTTTGTGTGAGAAATAAATGTGACATTAAGGCTAAAATATGGAATTAAAATAATTGGCCTCATTTTATTATTACAAAATTTGTGGTGTTGGAGATAGTTTAGGAGTCAAATTTTAAGTTTTTGAAGTTCAAAAAGGAAAAAATACATTTTGGGCATGGATTTTTGGGGAAATACAAGTGGGGACAACTCATTGAATCCCCTTAACTATATCATGGAATATTTGGATGTCCAAGTTGCGTAACTATTGATTTTTGCTAAGTTAGGCTCCTATTTATGAAGAAGTGGATGCTTTTATTGGCCTAATATTTAGTGAGAATGTTTTGGAGCTTGTAAATGCATATTGAATATTTTATTTCTTGATTTTGTAGAGTTTTTCTAGGTTAGAGGTGTTACATTTCTTGGTAGTTACATTTTGGTTGAAAAAGGAAAAGAGGAAGGCATGACAAGAGAGAGGGGATTCGTTATTGTAGACCAAAATGGTGAGTGGAAGGAGAAGGGAATTTTTTTTTCCAAGGGATATTAGAAGAAATTTTTGTAGTTATGAGGGTTTGCAGATAACAATTTTAAGTTTTGAGATTATTGCTCAAGACAGGAACAACTGTAGGTTGAAGATTGCCACTGCCGGTTGTGGGTTGAGTTCGTATGTGAAGTGAAAGAGTCGTTTCTGATGTAGTTTGTTAATTTATTGTCATATATTAGTTTGAGACTCATTTATACTATTGTACATCAATCCATGAGACTGATTTATTTGTTTTAGTCATATTCTTAAAGGGTTTTATATATGTATTTTTAAAGTTTGGAAAAAATATGTTGAAGAAGTTGAATATAAGAGCTATAATCTTGTTGTAGATTTTTGCACATTGATTTGTGTGTGGGACCCCTCCTCCATCAATGGTATCAAAGCGAGAGTTCTTGAGTGTGTAGGAAAAAACACCAATTGGAGGAAATTTGTACCATGACCTGAGGATGGAGAATGTGTGGATTTTTCTTGCAGATGAATGTGCAAGTAGTAAGAAGACATTTCCAAAGAATTTTGAGGAACTGAAATTACCATGGTTGTAAATATATTAGTGAAGGAGGAATTTTACAATAATATTAGTGAATATTGGAAGATGCTTTTGTAAATAGATCATTGAAGGAGGCAGTTTACATAAGTAAAACCTAAGGGTTTGAAGATTTGTGTTGTTAAAATATTGACAGGTCTTGAAAATGGAGAAATAAATTTTGTCATTGGATGGATTCTAAGGATTACTAAAATAGAGGAAATCAAAGAGAGGCTTTGGAAAATCAGAGAAAAATAAATGATAAAGATGTAGTAGAAGATAGATGAAATGAGAGTAGATATTGAGAGGAGGAAAGAAGAGAAGAGACGAGTTAAAGGTATTTTTTATTCTTTCTAATGATGTTTTGAATGCAGGAAAGAAAGAGGATGTAGTAGTGTCATGTATGTGACATAGAGGAAGAGGATGAGGATGAGTACGAAAAGATTGAAGAACATGAAGTTGAGGGATGTCTATTGGAAGACATGGAGGATAAGACTGCAGAGATTGCAGTAGCAAAAGAGAGTTCTCTAGAGAACACCTATGAAATTGAGAATGATGATTTACTTATTCAAATTGAAAGAGAATGGGATCAACTTTTTGTAGGTGAATCAAAAGTTGTAGTAGTGAAGGATACTAAGGTAAAATTTAATTTTGATAAATATTGTTATGAAGATGAATGTGAGTATAATGGAGTTGCAGTAGAAGAGTGTCCTTTGAAGGACATAGAAGAAAGTGAAGGGTATGATTTTTTGATGCAAATGGCAGTAGTTGAAAGAGAGTGGGATAAGTTAATATTAGGTGAGATGAAGGTTGTATCAAAAGGTGAGGTAAAATAAAAAATTTATGTTTTATTTGATGAATACTTTATTATAGTAGTAGATCAATTTGAAAAAGTTGAATTTGAAGTGTAAAGTGAAGGTAAATGAAGAGTTTTCTGATAAATATTTTTTTAGAGAAAAGTGGAGATGAATATGTTTTGATTTGTGACTATGATTCCTTGTTAGGGAATATGAAAAATGAGTCTCTTGATAATGGTACTAATACTATTTTGAGTTAACGAAATCATATTGTAGTGATGTTATGTCTTACAAAAGGTGTTGCAATAGTGGAATTTCATGGTGGAGACATGGTGGAAGGAGAGGAGAAAGGTAAAATATAAATAGAGGTAATGAAGTACATTTGTTTTGTTGAAGGTGGAGGTATATGTTTGATTGTTAATTTTGTTGGAATATATTGGTGGGAGGTTAGATTAGAAGTTTTGAAATACATGAAAGGTAGAGGAGTAAAGATGAAAGGATATAATATTCTAAACTTGCAAAATTTGTTGAATAAGAAGATTCCAATCGACAAATCAATTAGGTGGATCCAAAACAAGAACAAGTTCTATAGATGTTTTTGAGTGCAACTCATGAAACATTTCTTTCTACCTAGAGTATCTGATGGACGAGCATCCTAGGTGAAAGTGCGATCAACATCAACCATAAAAGGAGTGATTTAAAATTTGATTTGATTTTAATTTTAATATTATTTGTGTGAGAAATAAATGTGACATTAAAGCTAAAACATGGAATTAAAATAATTGGCCTTATTTTATTGTTACAAAAATTGTGGTGTTGGAGATAATTTAGGAGGAAAATATTGAGTTTTTGAAGTTAAAAATGGAAAAAATACATTTTCGGCATGGATTTTTGCAGAAATAGAAGTAGGGAAAACTCATTAAATCCCCTTAACTATAGGATGTAATATTTGGATGCACAAGTTGTGTAATTGTTGATTTTTTATAAGTTAGGCTCATATTTGTGAGGAAGTGGCTACTTTTCTTGGGCTAATCTTTTGTGGGAGTGTTTTTGAACTTGTAAATGCATATTGAATATTTTATTTATTGATTTTGGTTATTTTTTCTGGGTTGGACGTATTACATTTCTTGGTAGTTACAATTTTGTTGAAAAAGGAAAAGAGGAAGGCATGGCAGGAGAGAAGGGATTCATTATTGCAGGCCAAAATGGGGAGTGGAAGGAGAAGGGAATATATTTCTTTCCAAGGGATATTACAAGACAATTTTTTCAGGTATGAGGGTTTTAATACAGAAATTTGAAGTTTTGAGATCATTATACAAGATAGGAACAACTACAGGGTGAAGATTGCCACTATATGTTGTGGGTTGAGTTTGTATGTGAAGTGAAAGAGTTTTTTTTATGTAGTTTGTTAATTTCCTATCATATATCAGTTTGAGAATCATTTATGTTGCTTTACATCAGTTTATGAGACTGAGTTATTTGTTTTAATCATATTTTTAGAGGGTTTTTTTATGTATTTCTAAAGTTTAGAAAAACTATGTTGAAGAAGTTGAATATAAGAGCTATAATCTTGATTCAAATTTTTGCACGTTGATTTTTTTTTTTAGATGTTTGTATGAGATGGTTTGTGTGTGGGACCCATCCTCCATAAAAAACATAGAGGATTTTGAGTTATTTCATTTTTTACATTCAAAGAAAAGTGGTGGAGATCAAGGATGGTTTGTAGGTGGGGAATACGTACAACTAGTGAGATTGAGATGAGTGGTGACTAACTAATTGTGTTGTTATGTGTTTAGTGTTTTAAAACTATATATGGGTTTCATGGTTTCATAACACCCATTATATTCTAAACTATAATTTTATAAAATATTATCGATGTAATTAAAACCCTTTGTTATTTAGATAATAGGAATATAATGTAAGGCACCTTCAATACTTATAACAACTATTACTTAGAGTAAAATTATGTTTTAATTTCTTCATATGATTGAAAAATAAATGAAAAAAATAATTGTAGGTTGGAAAAAACAATGTAGGTTATCCTTTATTTCATTCTACATGTTCAAAGCTAAATGATGGAGAGCATAAGAGGAGTTGTGGGTGGGGGAAACATAAAACTAACACAAATCACTTGATGGGTGA
Source organism: Sequoia sempervirens (assembly GCA_007258455.2). NCBI lineage: Eukaryota > Viridiplantae > Streptophyta > Pinopsida > Cupressales > Cupressaceae > Sequoia > Sequoia sempervirens. Next base: position 46,200,466 of record VDFB02379711.1, read on the forward strand.
CTAACCAATTGGGTTGTTAAGTGTAGAGGGTTTTACGATAGTGTGTGGGTTGTAGGTTTCATAACATCTAGTGTTTTCCAACCTCCAATTATACATACAAAATATGATTGTAATGAAAACCTTTTGTTATTTATACAAAAAAATGCAATAGAAGTCACCTTCCAAATTTACCAAAACTATTACTTTAAGTAAAAATTGCATTTCAATTTCCTTATATGATAAAAATAATTGCAGGTTGGAAAACACAGTGGGTTGTGACTTATTTAATTCTACTAGTTCAAAGTTGAAGGGTGTAGTGATTGGGGAGGAGTTGCAAGTGGGGGATACATAGACCTAACTAGATTGACTTGAGGGGTGACTAAGCAATTGGGTTATTGTATGTTCCATAGCACCCAATGTTTTCCAACCTCCCATTTTATTAAACAATATGAATGTAATCAAAACCTTTTATTTTCTATGTAGTAAGAATGTAAAGAAATTCACCTTTAAATTTTATAATAACTCTTAGTTGGAGTAAAATTTGTATTTCAATTTCTTCATATGATTGGCAAATAGGTTGGAAAATCTAATAACTATTCTCATTTATTTTATTATATTTATTGAAAGTTGAAGGTGGAGAGTTCAAGGAGGAGTTGCATTACAATGGAGTTACAAAAATACAAGTAGACTTCATGTGAAGTATAATTGACCAAAGACTTTGATTTATATTCAAGATTCATGACATGATAGAGATGGATGCTATCACACTAATATTGGGTTGGGAATATACAAAAGGGAGTGAATAGTATAGAGCTAGTTTTGATGTCGTATTGAAATTTTATGCTTCTTTGCTTGATTTGCTAAAATCCAAAGGAGTAATTTTTGGAAATTTCCAGACTTCTCATAAATATGGATTTTTTCATAGAGCTAGAGGACATTCTGGTATGGGAAAGGTTGGGGGAATGGATCCCTCATCTTCATGAAATCCATATATTGCTTGTTTTGGGGTGTGGGTGAAGAGGTTCCCATTTATTCTAGACATTAAGGGTGTAGCTTTGGCAAGGCACAAGATATAAGATGAATGTGGCACTATATTTTCAAAGGACTATCTAAACTTGGAGGTGTATCATAATTTTGAGAGGATGGAGGAATTTGTGGATTTCCTACAAACTATTGTAGACAAAAATGTTTGAAGGGTGGTCGATGGTGGCCAAAATTTTGGGTAGAGGAGGAAACTATAGACACTTGAAATGTGACCTAACTACACTTTGTTGAATAAGACAACTCAAAGTGGGGGTGAATTAGTTGTGAAAAAAATTAACCTTTACAAACTTTGACAAAAAATTAGATCAACCACAAATCCTTTACTCTACTAAAATGATTAAACATTAAGTGCAAAGGAAGAAATTGTAAAAGCATCACACATACATAGTAACATCGGATTTACATGAAAAACCCAATAAGGGAAAAAACATGGTGAGGATTAGATCACAATATAAAGAATATCAAAATCAATTACAAAGGCTCACTACTAGAGAAGGCTCACTTCCAAAATAAGACTCACTGTCTCAATCAAGACTCACTATCCAAAAAGGGTTAACCACCCCAAAGCTCACTACCACATAGATACAAAGAAGATAGAAGAGATATGTTATAGAGAGAAAACAATAGCAATGCAACAAATATTTCTACCATGATTCACTCAACCACTTGTAGACATGCATGAATGATAGTGTACACCTTTAACTCACTGCATACAAAAACTCAACAATTATATTTCACACTAATCTTTGAAACTCACATCACATACACACTGTTCTGCAACTATTTCAGATCTATCTTGATCTATTTCTTTGCATACCTCACCAATATCTCATCATGTACTTATACCATCTTCAACTTTGAAACATATCCAAATTTGGCCATACATCATTTAAATTTAAATTAGGTTGGCGCCAAAACATTAGAGGGTGGAATTAGAATGAGAGTGACCTAGAAACATGATTGACGAGGACCCAAATAAGTCCCAAGACAATTCATTAACTTCAAAAGTAGTGTTTAACACAAGGCTAGCCAAACCAATGTAAAACACATAGAACAATTAAGTACACACAACCCTTAACATGATCAAATATTTCCAAACAATGAAATTATCTTCAACATGATCGTAACAGATTAAATCTAGAACCACAAGTCATAAGACTCAATCGAGAAGAAATTCGGAGAAACTACATTTCTCTCAGACCTTAGCTAGATACCCTAAAAAACACAATTCACAAATGGTGAACATAACTTGCACTTTGCAATGATCTAGAAGCCCAAAATTTGGATATAACAGCTTTCAACAACCATGATCAACATATTTGAACCACAAGAACATAGGAGAAAATCTCAGAGAAAAACCCAGAGCAACCATTGAATACTTGCAACCTTTCTTCATTACAATTTTCTCAATATCCTTGACATATATAACCAATAACCTGCAACCATGACATAAATGACAACACCTTCATTCTTGTAACAATCTCCCCCTTTGTCGTTGATGGAAACAGATGATGTGAAAAACCATCAAAGACAACACAATAGCTTTGAACATGCTTCTCATGATTTTACTTTCTATTTCTACCCCTTAGTAGATAATCGTTTTCACATCTTCCTCATTTCACCCTTTGATCAATGGCAAAGGAAAATGATATTTTACATTGATTTCCCCTTTGATATTGAGAATACAATATTCTTTCAATGAAAACACATGACACTACCTATCTGCCTTGAGAGGTAGCCACCAAAATATTAGTCTAGAAGAAAGATAGATCCATAGACCCACCAAACTAATGCATCTCCATATACATGTAGTTCAAGAAAGGAGGGGAAATCACCTCGAACTTCTCCTCAAGATAATCACAAGTATCTTTAGGAAGAGCTTTTATAAATATATCAACAATCTGATCCTTCATAGGTACACACTCATGTTTTACTTTATTCTCCACAACCTTCTCTTAAGAAATGATACCTGATAGATATATGCTTTTTCCTTGAATGCATTACTGGATTCTTTGAAATGTTAATTGCACTTGTATTATCATAGTGGATAGAAATAGGATCATCATACATTACCTTGATATCTTTCAATATGTGTTTCATTAATAAATCTTGTGTACAACAAGATCCAGTAGCAATATACTCAGCTTCAGCAGTGGACAAAGAAACCAAATCTTGCTTTTTACTCAACCAAGAAACCAATCTACAACCAAGAAATAATGCACCACCACATGTACATTTTTTGGAATCTACATAGACAACCCAATCTACATTTGTATAAGCACTTAGTGTAAATTGAACATCCCTAGGATACCATAAGCCATAATCTGAAGTGCCATTCAAATATATGAATATTCTCTTAACAATAGTAACATGTGTTTCTTTAGAATATTCTTGAAATCTAGCCACAAGATAGATTGCATGCATAATATCTGGTCTAGTATACAATAGTCAACCAATCATAGATCTATATTTTCTCTGATCATCCTTATATGAATCATCATATTTACTTAATTTGAAACTAGTCACCATACATGTGCATATCAATTTGGAACCATCCATCCCAAACTTCTTCAACATCTCTCTTACATACTTTGATTGTGAAATAAAAATCCCTTTCTTTGTTTGATTGATTTGCAACCTAAGAAAGAAATTCATCTCACCAAACATGAACTTCTCAAATTATTTTTTCATTTCTTTTGCAAACATTTTGCACATAATTTCTTTTTCTTCCAAAGATAATGTAATCAACATATACAACAACAATCAAGAATTTGTCATTTTCAATTTTAAAATAAAAATTATTATCAACTGTACCTCTGTTGAAACTTTGTGAATCAAATACCTATCTAACTTTGCATACCAAGCTCTAGGACCTTGCTTCAATCCATATAAAGCTTTCTTCAATCTGCAAACCATATACGCTTGATCTGACAACTGAAATACTTTCAATTGTTCCATGTAGACCTCTTCTTCTAGCTCACCATTCAAAAATGTCGACTTAACATCCATTTGATAGACCTTGAAATCTTCCCATCGTAATAGATTTCATTCTTTCCACCAGAGAAAAAGTCTCCTAAAAATATACACCTTAAACTTGTGAGTAGCCCTTACACACAAGCCTTGCTTTATTTCTGACCACATCTCCATTCTCATTCAACTTGTTACTGAATGCCCACTTGGATTCAATTATGTTTTTATTTTGAAGTATAGAGACCAATTCCCAAGTTTGATTCTTCTCTAGCTACATAACTTCTTATTTCATAGCTTCCATCTAATTCTCATCTTTACATGCTTCACTTATGGTCTTTGGTTCAATCTTAGAAAGTAAACACATATTTATCTCACTAGCGACAACTTTGCTTCTTGTCAATACTCCTTTTGTCTTGTCTCCAATGATTTGAATTTTTGAATGATTTTTTTGCACATATTTAGGCATGTTTGGGGACACCATCAAAGCTTCTTCTTCCTCTTCTTCATTCTTCTATTGGTCATCCTTTTCTTCATCCTATCTAATATAACATTTGCTTCCAAATACCTTGAAATACTTAACAGTAGGAATTCTTCTAGTGCATAGCTCATAGGGGTCTTAGTACTATTGGATATTGCTTGAATTCAATTGAACACATAAAAAACACTGTGAATAGCTTCTCTCCAGTAAACTTTTGGTAGACTAGCTTTAGTAATAATTGATCTAACAACTTCTTGAATTATTTTCTTCTTCATTTAAACAACTCCATTCTACTGTGGAGTTCTCGAAGTAGATAACTATCTTTTTATTCCATGAACATCACAAAACATATTAAACTCATGGGAGGGGAATTCACCACCTCTGTCAGACCTTAAACATTTTATTCTCAAATTTACTTCATTCTCAACCATAGCTTTGAATCTTGAATCTATCCAATGCATTAGATTTCTCTCTAAGAAATGTAACCCATGTATACCTAGAGTAGCCATCAATCAAAATCATAAAGTACATTTCCCTTGTAGACTTCTCACTCTTGTAGTACCACATAGATTTGCATGAATTAAATCCAGTAGAGTGGTGGTAGATCATTCATTTGATCTAAAGTTGTTTCTTTCTTGCTTTCCAAACTAGAAATTCCTACAAATAACATTAACAGGCTTTGTAATCCTTGGTAAATCTCTCACAACTTGCATTGCAGTAATCCTCACCAGGTTATCAAAATTCATATGACACATTCTCTGATGCCATAACCATCTATCATTAATATGAGTCATAATGCAACATCCATCAACACCTTTAAGTTGATATATATTTCCTTCAGACTGCTTTCCTACAACAATCACTATTTTGGATCCTTTCCTAATTTCACATCTCTCATATTTAAATAAAAGATTGTATCCTTTACTACACATCTATCCAACACTCAAGAGATTATTCCTTAATCCCTTAACATAGTAGACATCATCAATATTATTATTTCCATCAAAACTTACTGAACCTATCCCACAAATCTTAGCACTAGTATCATCTTAAAACATAACCAAGCCTCCATATTTTTCAAATTTAGAAAACTTACTCTTATCACCGGTCATGTGATGTGAATAGCCATTTTCAAAAACCCAATAGTTCTTTTCATGTTTGGCATGTAAGGCAGAGATTATAATATCTTTATCTTTTTCTTTCTCTGGAAGACATTCTTTCACCTGTCTTTTAGTAAAATTAGGTTCATCTTTTATAGCAAAAAATAAGCATTCAGTGTCATCAAAATCTCCATAATCAGATTCCTCATTAGAAATACTAGCATCCTCACTCACATAATATGCTTTGTTGAACTTCTTACCTTTTTTTTCTTTGTCAAATATTTGTTTGTTCCTCTTAGCTCTTTCCAAACACCTCAAATCACAGTGACCTATTCCTCCACAACTAAAGCATGTAAAGGATAACTTACCTTCATACTTTTTGAAGCCTTTCCTCATCCACCTCACAAAGTTAACTTCTACACTTCATCAAGATTCTCTTTATCCAAATCTTCAACTCTTATATCCTTGAAAGTAGTTTCTAATTTGGATCCATTTCTCAAATTTGGTATTCTCATTTCATAAGATGATAGAGTTCCCAATAAGTGATCTTTAGTGTAGGCATTGTAGTCTATATGTTCTTCAATAGTAGATACCTTTTTACTGTATACATTAGGGAGATTTCTAAGAATATTCTTTACAATCCTAGATTCATCTATTGTATCACCAAGTCCTCGCATTCCACCTACCACCTCATCAATTCTCTGTACATAGGATTTAATGTTCTCATCTTCATAAATATGCAGGAGCTTAGACCGTGTCTCCAAATTATGCAACTTTGCTTCTTTGACCATTTCATCTTCTTCATGTACCTTTTCTAAATCATCTTAGACTTCTTTAGTAGTCTTCAAATTTTGAACTTTAATCAAGGGTGATCCCACAATAGTGGTTTACAATTTTTGGCCAAATTGGACATTGAAATTATTATTTTTAACTAAATTTTCACATTCAGGGACCTATAGAAGCTAAACCGTGAGGAATTTGAAGATGATGCAAACTAGAGTCTCATCACATTTTGTCTGTAGATTCTAAAAATGTTTTTTCAAAATTTTTGGAATTAGATTACTCTTCTTTTTCCATCTCCCATGAAAACTAGTTTTTCTCAAAAAACAACATTTTTAAAAAGTGATGCAGAACGTATAATGCATAACTTTTTTTCCATGAAGGTAAAATTCTAATTCTTTTGAATTTAGATTTGTGACTCTGATATCTAGTGATTCCACTTGGTTAGATAGTTTTTTATTGAATATTTTTTCTTTAATCAAGTTTCGAAGTCAAACCAATTATAATTCAGACATAGCGCGATCGTATAACACAACTTTTTTTGTATATATCGACATTCATTTTTTTTTTGTTGGATCAAGGACTTCAATATCTAGTGAACTCATATTTTTCAAAAAAAAATTGATAATTTTTTCCACATGTAGAACAAAGACCTTCATTTTCAATGAAAAAACTATGTTTAATAAAACTAAAAAAAAATACATAATAAAACCAAAACATATTAAAATTATATTCGTTGGATACCTTGTTCCAAGGAATACCTGATTCTAGTTGGGTTTGTGAATATTCTTCTATTTTCATCCTCAACCAGAGCTCTGAAGTGCCAAAATTTAGGTTTTTTTGTGTCTTAGGTGGGGGATGAGAAATTAGGGGGGTTCGTTTGAACCCCTAGGGGTTAGAGGCAACCAAGGTTCATTCAAACCCCCTTCAATATGCCTTTTTTCTTTTTTTTTTGGTGGGAACTGTGGGCCCAGTAATAAATAGGTTCTGTTGAACCTCTTTTTGGTTTGGTCAAATTTGTAGGTTCATTCGAACCCCTAAAACCAATTTTTTTTCCATGGGGTCATTTTTTCTTAGTTTTCCTTCCTCCATCAAATTGTAAACCACTATTGTGGCTTCACCCTCAACATAGAATGTGCAAGGCTATTCTTCAAAATGAACTTTTCCTTATTGTTCACTTCATACGCCTTGATTTCATCAGCCACATTCAGAACATTAGCAAGAGAAGTGTAAGTAGTCTTGTAGGCTTTCTCAACATCATATCCATGATACTCTAGATATTGTTCCATCAATATTTTCCAGATAGTATAATTAGTTCCATCAAACTTTAGATACTCAAAAATGATCTTTCCTGCCATCCCAGACCCTTCTTAAGCAATTAAGCTCCTCTCCAAGGAACCAAGCTTTGATACCAATTGTTGAACAAGACAAATGAGAGGAGGTTGAATCAGTTGTGACAAATTTTAACCTTTACAAACTTTCACTGGAAATTAGATCAATCACAAATCCTTTACTCTGCTAAAATGATCAAACATTAAGCACAAAGGTAGAAACTAAGAAAGCATCACACATACCACTAGTACACAAACAACAATATATGACTAAATAAACTACTAAAAATTGCATATAAATGACTAACTTTAGTCACGTGACTACTAGTGGTTTATTTGTAGTCATTTATAACACCACTAAATTTATGACTAAACAATTTTAGTCATTGATTTTAGTCATTAATTTGCTCATTGATTTGGTCATTGATTTAGTCATTTATGTAGTCATATTTTTTAGTCATGTGACTATTTTAGTGGTTTCTTTGTAGTCATTTATAACACCACTAAATTTATGACTAAACTATTTTAGTCATTTATTTAGTCATGGTAGTGATTTGGTTAGTCATATATTTAGTCATTAATTTAGTCATTGATTGTTGTTAACTGGTCATATATTTAGTCATTACTTTAGTCATTAATTTAGTTATATATTTAGTCATATATTTAATCATTAATTTAGTCATTAATTTAGTCATGTATTTAGTCATTACTTTAGTCATTACAAATCAAATCTAACTTAATTAATCCTCACAAATTTATACATATAAACTTCAAGTATCATAGATATTCAAATGTTAAAAAATGCCATGAAATGAAGACTAGAGGAGCCACAACATAGTATTTATGAGTGGAGAAAAAACCACTTTGAAAATTTACTTCATTAAGCCTCATTGGCAAATCAAAATCTCATTGGTTACATTCAATATCTCAGTCACACTATACAACTTACATACACTATATAAACAAAATACTCCAATTTTCATATACTTATACTATTTTCCTCTTCCTTAACTATAGTCCTTTTGGAAGGGCAGTGACCTCCTATAGGGGCTTTACCTATTTAATCCCCTTGAAAATCGAAAGCTTTCCTGCCACTATTGGTTTTGGCTCCTCCAAACTCTTCCTCACTAGTATTCACCTTTCACTTCTCCAATTTGGAGCCGCAGCTTGAAAATAAGGTTTCAAAATTTGCACATCAAAAACTCAGAAAAGTCAATATTACAAGAGAAAATATGTCATTATTTCTCTACATGGTGTTGTTTTATTAAGATATCATGTTATTGAATAATTGATCTAATAATTGATTTTTGTATGAATGCAAGTATTCTTGTATATATTCCACACCTTGTAAATAATAAAGGGAAACCTCTCCTAATGATTTTAACAAAAAGTATAGGATGTTGCACTTACATGAAGTATGTCCACTGGGTCAAAATATTTTGTGACCTTCACTCATGACATGTTCATTACCATGATACTCAACCCTCTCTATAATGTTATCAAATTTCTGGAACAACCTCATACCAGTTAGAAGGTTAATTTGAATCATCAATGATACAATAATAATAACAATAAATAAAGAGTTTGCCACTAAAATGATCATTAATCGGGAAGAGAAAAAAAGCTAAGACTAAAGTTTAGTACTAGAGGTTGATAAGTTCTCAACTGATATGCCCATCTCGAAAACACTACCAAAAAAGGTCAAGGTGAGGTTGGTCAACTGCATCTTTCACAACATCAGTTACAACAATAGTTACAAGTACTGAGAACAAAAGCCATGTCATAGACTTAGATCAAGAATTTTAATTTATTCGTAGTTGTCCTAAATCAACTAAAATATAAAACCATTTATACAAAGACATAATGAAAAGAAAATAAGAATGTTACCTAGAATAGCATGGTGTAACTCATTAATATTTCTGTGAAAAAAATAGTAGATACAAATTACAATGGATGGTACAACTACTGCAAGTATCTGATAATAGTTAACACCCTTCTTGAGCACTCGATCTATTTGTAACCTAAGATGATTCACTATGCTTTGGCTATCTTCTTGTTATATTCAAGCAATTGGATAATATTTGTAGAATGTGCAACCTTGGTGTTAACATAGACCCAAAAATCAACTTCTAATACCATCTACAATTTTCACTTTCAAGGTGTAAAATTAGAAGTACGTTCAAGTTGATCACTCTCTTTGAGACTAATACTAGTCATTTTTGTAGATATTGGAACACATTGAAATTGAATAAGTCAACTGAAAAAAGAATAGAACAACAACCTAACACAGGTGTGGATCAAAAACACCCTAATAACTAGTGTAATTAGGGTACCTACAACCATTGATAGGTCCAAGATACTTAAAATCATTGATGTAAGTGTACTGAGATATTTTGATAACTCCCTCATAGGTAATGGTACATTCCAATCATCGATGTTGAAGATCTCAGTTTTTGTGTTTTGATATCATGTTAAACTATGGTTTATGGATTGCAATATTGCATGATATGCACAAAATGGATTTGTTGAAAAGGCTTTAGAAACTTTCATGCAAATACAATTGGTAGGTGTAAAGCCAGATTCCACAACCTTTGCTAGCATAGTCCCTGCCTATAATAAAACTCATCAAATGGTTTATTCTTAGCATCATAAAATTGAAAATAGATGATTGACCTGAAGCAAAGAAAAAAATTAAATAGCACAAAGTGAATGAGATGTGAAGAATTGTTACGATTAACATTTCACTTGGAAATTGGAATTGTTGCGCTAATTTCATAATAGAGCAACATGTGATAAGGGGTTCTCCTCATAAAAGCTTCAAACTCAACCATTCATGAAAGAATCTCAAAGCATTTCCCACAAATCACTACAAAAGATACATGGTGAATCCTTACCATAAATCATGGATTTTGTGTTTTAGTAATGAACCATTTTTTTCTCAAGGCCACACCATTTTGTTGGAGACTGTAAGGATTTGTGGATTCCTCTTGGCCAATTAAGAGTATGCTCCCATTTGAATTGAGACTAACCACCATAGTTTACAATATCAAATGGACCACCACTTTTTTTCTCTCTAGGAGAGGAGACCAAGGAGCATTTTTTAGTGTCATGTCTACCATGAAATCCATGGGAGGAACCAATTATTATATCATAGTTACCAAACTTGAACTTAACATAGACATTGGGCTCAACCTCAAACTCAACATGGAAACTCAACACTAACTCAAAAATTTGAAAAAATCATGATATATAGATATTTTTTAAGGTACATATTTTCCTATGCGTTCCTCCCTAAATCAATTTTAAAAATTATTAAAACCTAATCAATTGCAAGCTAATTTGAGTAAAAAATGATTGAAAGAGATGCCATCCCATGGAATACGATGATTGCAAGATATGCAAAAAATGGATTTGTTGAAAAGGCTTTAGAAACTTTCAAGCAAATGCAATTAGCAGGTGTGAAGCTGAATTCCACGACCTATGCCAACATCCTCCCTACCTATGCCAAAATGGGAGCTTTGGAGCAGGGTTTGAAAATCCATCAGAGCATAATAGATGGGGGATTTCTATCAGATATTAGGGTTGGAAATTCTCTATTAGCCATGTATGCAAAATGTGGAAATGTACACAAGGTACGCAAAATATTTGATGGAATGCCTCAAAGAGATGACATCTCGTGGAATGCAATAATTACAAGATATGCACAAAATGGATTTGCTGAAAAGGCTTTAGAAACTTTCAAGAAAATGCAATTAACAAGTGTGAAGCCAAATTCCATGACCTATGCCAGCATCCTCCCTTCTTGTGCCAAAATGGGAGCTTTGGAGTAGGGTTTGAACATCCATTAGAGCATAATAGATGGGGGATTTCTATTAGATATTATGGTTAGAAATGCTTTTTTAGAAATGTATGCAAAATGTGGAAATGTACACAAGGAATGCAAACTCTTTGATGGAATGCCTCAAAGAGATGCCATCTCGTGGAATGCAATAATTGCAGGATATGCACAAAATGGATTTGTTAAAAAGGATTTAAAAACTTTCAAGAAAATGCAATTGGAAAGTGTAAAGCTAGATTCCACAACCTTTGCTAGAATAGGAGATCATCGGCGAGAGTGATAAACATTGGCAAGACTCAATGGATTGTCCCCTCAATGCTCTGATAGTACTTAGGTGCAAAATTCATTGGGAAGAAAATTTAATATCAGTGGGAGTTGGCTCAATGTCTCCCCAATACAATGATATGCATCAATATCCATTGGGGACACTATGATATTTCGATGGGAGTCATTGGTAAGTTCCTCCAATGGGGTGAAAGGATAAGTCAATGGAAAGGTAAAAATTCATCGGCTAAAGAAACACCTATCAATGGAACAGAGAAGCCAGTCCCACTGATAGCCCAAAAAGAATGAAAAGAGTAAAGTAGTGGCAAGAGAAGCATCAGAGAGACTCTCCAATATTGGTGGGATTAATGCTAAAGTCTCACTGATTGCTTGACAACACTTGAATTAGAGAAAACTTCACATTTGACTACAATTATTACTGGATATGCACAAAATGGATTTGTTGAAAACACTTTAGAAACTTTCAAGCAAATGCAATTAGAAGGTATAAAGCCAAATTCCACAACCTTTTCCAACATCTTTCCTTCCTGTGCCAAAATGGGGGCTTTGGAATAGGGTATGAACATCCATCAAAGCATAAATAATAGAGGAATTTTTTCAGATGTATTTGCAACTACCCTAGTAGACATGTATGCAAAATGTGTAAGCATAGACAAGGAATGTGAATTATTTGATAGAATGCCTGAAAGAGATGCCATCTCATGGAATACGATGATTGTGAGATATGCACAAAATAGATTTTCTAAAAAGGCTTTAGAAAATTTTAAGCAAATGCAATTTGTAGGTGTGAATCCAAATTCCACAACCTATGCTATCATCCTCCCTACCTATGCCAAAATGGGAGCTTTGGAGCAGGGTATGAACATCCATCAGAGCATAATAGATGGGGGATTTTTGTCAAATATTATGGTTGAAAATGCTCTATTAGTAAAATGTGGAAATGTACACAAGGAACGTGAACTCTTTGATGGAATGCCTCAAAGAGATGTCATCTCATGGAATGCAATAATTGCAAGATATGCACAAAATGGATTTTGCAAGGATTCTCTCAAAATATTTGAATTAATGAAGCACTCTAAAAAATATGATATGGCTTAACAATAACTTTATCCTATTTTAGAGAAAGACACAAATTTAGGAGGTTCTTACATAGCTCTTGTGATACAATTGAAAAAATATCATTGACCTTGACAAACTTACTTTCTACCTTCAAAACCTTATACTTAGTTTGCAACATTTAAAACCTAAAGCAGATCCAAAAAAAAATCACATGAAATGATGAAAAACAATAAAGAATCCCTCTACATAGAAAAAGCATATCTAGATACTTTTCTTCAAAGACCCCAATAAGACATTTGAATAATTGACGGGATATTTTAGTTTTGAAATTTAGGCTTCCCAAAGTGTTTTTCTATCCTTAGTTTTATTTTGAGCTGGTCTTCAATTTCCATTTTGAGAATTGAGTCAAGCTTAGAGTTCAAAAGCTATGCCATGCTCATCCTAGTAAAGAGTTTGACTGTGTGGCTATTCTCTTAAAGGGAGTGTGCACCAATTTGAAGAGGCTATAAGAATAGTAAAATAATAATAGTCTTAGTTCTGTATCTCATGCACATTGTATCCAAGTTATAAATTTACATTGCTAACATGGTATAAGGATGAATGAAAACTCAGACCACACCATGATTTTAAAAAGTAAGTGAAGGGAATATGTTTGAGCCCTCTGTCTACCCAAAAAAAAGGGAGACTTTATGAAGTTAAGAAAGAAATATCTTTAAATATTAACCTCATTTTAGTTATGTGGGACATGATCTAGAGGCAAGGTGTAACCGCCATAATGATGACTCACACCTGGCTTGCTGAGCACATTGTCCATACAAACATGGTTGTGTTAATGTTGGAAAGACCTGTACAAGCTTAGGTGCAAATCCCTAGCACAATGGGTGGAATAAAAACCTCTAAGGCATGGCCTATAAGTCTACAAGATCACTACATTTCATCGCTTTTGAATACAACTTGTTTAATATTTTCCATTTGCATTGACACCCTTCTATTTTTGTTTCTCAATTCCTCATCCTAGATAGTTTATTTTCAATAGTTCATTTTTCAACTCCCAATTAGTTAGTTAACTAGCTATAATTTAAGTGTCATTGACATACTTTGTTCATTTGTGGACATTAATATAATTTCTATGTTCCTCTGTCAGTTTTCAAGGAAAAAACATGGTAAGCATTCAGTAAATGATCTTAGCACCCTCATTAGATTTTTATGGCAGAGATTTGTTAAAGCAGTAATGATGATAAGAAGGTAATCATAAGCTCTGTCTATCTTGCTTGATACATAATAGACTTAATATAAGGAATATCTAAGAACCTACATCTAAAAATATCAGTTTCTATATCAATATGTAATCTCAATTAATAGACCTATAGAGTACATCATAATATCACAGTATCTATAAATATAATTTTTTATCCTTCAGAAGGTGAATGGATAGCTTATAGATCAATAGATACAACTACTAAAAAACCTAAATGTATTTAAAAAACTAGCTCCTAATTGAGCAAAAATCATGTAAATAAATTGTACTTATTTTACAAGTGCTCAAATAGAACATTCAACAGTTAATCAAATGGGCACATTACTTCTTCCATGAAGATTTTATCACAAATACACACCTTTCCACAATCCTAAAAGTACTACTAGAATGAGTACTTGAAACAAAGTTAGACCAAAAGTTTGCAGATTTACATACCCTTCAACACCTTCAATAGGTTCATTGATAAGTTGAAGAAAATCAACCTAGTGGTCTTGTATGAGCCTCATTAGCTAGGGATTTTGTTTGCTAAGTTCTTGAAGCATTGGTTGACAACCAAAAATTAGCCATATCAATAATATGTAGATAAAGCACATGTGGAACTCAAACATGACATGATAGATTCAACAAACCTGTAAAATTTGGGGATTGGCTTGAACCATTGTGCGAAGGGCTTGAAACTGAATGATACAAGATATAATCAATAACAAAATTGAGACATAAACCAATGTTGCAAGTCCCACAAGCATTTAATACTACTTAGAAACAAAATATCAAACAATTTCATTCTCAATTAACTAAACATTCAAGCTATGAAGAGAAACAAAAGTTTGCTCTGTTAAGTGTTTAATGCAAAACTACACTAACATATTATACCTGTTGGTTATTGTGAAGAAAGTACAGTGCTCCACTTTTAGCTCCAGCCCTAGCACCCATGCCTAAAAAACCCTAAAGGTCGAAAGAAACAAGGTGAATATAGGATTGATGCATGACCACATTGCACAAGACCATACCTATCTTTTCCAAGCCCCAAAAGCATACCTGTGGAAAAATATTTAGTGGAGTAGCATTTGGCCCTTCAGAGGGAGGTGCAACTTGTGATGGTGTAGTTGTTAGAACTTGTCTAGTTGGTAATTGATTTGGAGATGGTGGTCGTGCAATAGGTATATGCACTTCGGATGCCTCAGGGATACCCTACAATAGAATAGAAATTGGGAATGCATTATACCCCATTATGCCATAAATAATTGAAGACAGTTCCATCTTAACTAATACCAAATTCACATAGCATGTTAGCTACCATTTCCTTGTTTCTTTCGACTTC
The DNA here is from genome assembly GCA_007258455.2 of Sequoia sempervirens. NCBI lineage: Eukaryota > Viridiplantae > Streptophyta > Pinopsida > Cupressales > Cupressaceae > Sequoia > Sequoia sempervirens. The sequence continues at coordinate 46,215,909 of VDFB02379711.1, forward strand.
AATTCCAAGTGCAAACAAATAAAGTTTTTAATTTCAGAAATTTATAATCATTTTTTATAATAGTTCAAAATAGATCATAAGCTCACATTTACCAACTAGATTACATGATATCTGAAACAAAGCATGAAGTTCTGTGGGAAGGCAAAGAATACTGTAGAAAAAAATATTTCAGCTTTTAGGAAAGAAATGGTGCATAGAGATTACATGATATCACAAATGAAAAAGAACACTTAGTGCATAGAGGAAGTAGATAATGTAGCCCTAACTAGTGAAAATTTATGTGCAGTGATGGAGGACCAACAAATACAGTTTTAGGAGTATTTGGCTCAACAAACCCAACTCATTGAAGTTGCAAAAGCAAAGTTGGTAGCCACAACAAAGGAAGTAGTACTGCACAAAGCTGAAGTGGCTAGTAGTACAGATGCCCATGATCAACATAGAGGAAGTAGATAATGTAGCCCTAACTAGTGAAAATTTATGTCAAGTGATGGAGGACCAAAATATATAGTTTCAGGAGTAGTTGGCGGGTATGTACAGGATCATGATGGGCCAAAAAGTGGCAATATGATGGGTATTTATAGGGTATGTGGCTGACAACTTTTTTTTTACCCAAAGTTGATGAAATGAAAATGGGTTTTAAAGGATATTCTCACCTTTCCACCAATATAAATTATGCTTTACTTTGAATTTAATAAACAATTATTATTCATTTTCTATTTGAATTATGACTAAAGTCATGATTGATAGGCTGATTGAAAAACATCTATAGCTTTCAAACGGTATCACATTTTTGGCATCCAAAACATGCATCACATTCTATGCTTCACATAATATAAGATTAAAAAAATAAAAATTGAATTTCATGAAGTTTTGACCAAGTAAAGGTGGTTAGACATATGAGTTTTTATATTTTTTAAAAGTTGTAATAAGAAAATCATAATTAATTATTTACTTGGAAAAAAATTACAAAAAAATATGCATCACATTAGGACATGAGTTCTCTACTTATTTCTAAAATCTTATAAAAAATTATTATCATTTAATTGTGGTTAGGGTGGTCAGACAAACACCTACTTCTTATTTTTTCCCTAAAATTTAAGTACTACTGCATTGAAATTTCAAATTTTCACCAAATAGATTTTAACAATAAATAAATAAAACTAGTAGTTTATAAACTACATTCAATTTGCTATAGATTCTATTCTTACATATTTTTGAAATAATATAGATAACTTATTCAAATTTTTACATCAAGTTGCCTAACTCTAATTTTTCTCATTTTTTTGCCACTTAAGGGCCTGGTTTTTCCATGATGATCCTGCACATACCCTAGCTCAACAAACCCAACTCATTGAAGTTGCAAAAGCAAAGTCAACAGCCACAACAAAGGAAGTAGTAAGTTGCACAAAGCTGAAGTGGCTAGTAGTACAAATTCCCATGATCAGGTCCAGAAGAAACTCATAGAAGTAGTTAACATGGTAAAAACCTCTAGGAAATGAGAATTCATAGCTACCCATCATTTGAAATAATAGATTGAAGAGGTCTACAAGCTTTGGACTGCTACCCAACATACTTCCACTACACCTTCCATTTTAGTTGGAGATGTTGTGCCTCCAAGGACATCTCCTAACAAATTATTAAAAAAAATATGCATCAACACATAGTCATTGAGAGATTAATGACACTACCACATATCATTTACAAGATCATCAAGATACTCCACAAATCATTGTAAATATTGCATACTAGTCCATTGTCACCACTATGTATTTCCATGGAGAAAATAATCAGAACAAAAGTAAACCACTGGAAATATATGATGTTGAAGCTTCAAACTTGTAAGTGACTAAGACCATATACATGAAAATATTCTTATCCAGTCCATATCAATAAATGAAGGACTGTTAAAATTAGTCAAAGCATAGAGATGAAGAATAGTACTATTGAGATAAGTGACCATCACCACAAGCAAAAACACTGTTCATAGCATCAATACTCTTTATTCATTGTCATGTACCATTAACTGAGATTTTTCTTCATCTAAACCCTTACCACATAGTGATTGAGAACATAGTGAATAAGAAGTAGAAGAGCTCAGAATCATCAACTCCCCCTATGAAGTAGGTATACCTACATTCAAAAGACAAGAATTATCATACACTGTCACACCAACCAAAGCACTATCACTATGGACAAATCATCTAGAAAAGGTCTATCAATAATGTTTATACACTAAGATTGGATCCATCACACTATCTTTCCCAAATACTAAACAAAATATAGAGTAGAAGAAGCATAGTATAACACTCTTAGTGTGCCAATAATGTCATTATATTAAAACTGTTACCAAACCCTTGTAATTGAAAGGATATCAAACATGTAACTACCAAGTTTGTCAAGACCCCTAGCATCGTGTCACAGTCAATGTCAACATGGTCAAGATAGTCACTTTATTTCTATAACAAAATAATTTTAAAACAAAACATTTATTGTGTAACCATAGTCCCTTCATGACAATCCACCTTGCATTGACCATACTGTCTCCTTTGACAACAATGACAAAGAGACTTATGAAAATATGCAAGAGAATTAATGAAAGGAAAATCAATAATAATGCCACCATAAGAACATGAGCATAGAAAGTATGGAAAGATAATTTTCAAGATCAATATGGTTGAATGAATTTGAACGAAAAACATCACTATCAATGAAAGTCATCACCATAACACTACAATCACCATAATACTCCATTGAACTATTATCCTTGTGAGGACTGCCATTTTTATTAATGTTGGGTCTAACACCTTCATTCATTATGATTTTCCATGGCTATAGTGTTTCTCCATATCCCTATATCATTGCCACCTTCACACTTCCTTTTATTTGCCTTCAATTGTTATTGTCTTTTCTCTAAGGGACTACTTTTTAGAAGTCAAACCTCCTCTTGTGACCTTCACCTTTTCCTTAATGATTATGAATAAAATATATTTCATGTAACCTGACTATGGAGTGTGCACCAAAATTACTTGATATGGCTATCATGAAAAATTAAGAATACCTTGTCTCCTTTGGACTCTAAGAACTATCCCATGTCACTGGACCTATGTGTTGACCTCAAACTACATCTCCAAGGACCCTCTGTTATTTTTATTTCTCACTTTCATTATTACCTACCATGAAACCCTTGCATTTTATTTTGAATGCCTCCTTGAACAAACACTTATACATAATGATTGCACCTTACAATTCAACTGCCATTGCAATCTCTTCTCACTATATGAGACTTGGACTCACTACCTTTTCATTTACTACCATTCCCTTGCACATAGACAATTGTCCTCATGCCTTTTGCATAGTGCATAGGTATAGCACTATCAAACTGGGACTATAGAGGTAGGCAATGAACACATTGGAAAATGTAGATTGGGATGCAATGAATAGTAGTAACATTATACTACCCCTAGGATTCTTAAAATAAACATGAATGTACAAGATCCATACTACCCTTGTGACTAAGATACGTCCTTTATGACAAATAAATCAACTGAGAACTATCAAACTGGGACTAAATAAATGAAGAGCACTAAATCTTGACAAAGCCACAAGTATAAAACATGAAAGATTGTTAACTACAAACATGCCATGAATTAGATATACCACCAACTAAGTATAATATCACTAGCACTATGAAGACATGGAGAGCACTATCAATATGATTAAGATACTGTCACTATATCATTATCAATGAAACTTATCACCATGAAGCATCAATACCATGAGCTTTGACATCAATACCATTGAATGATCAAGTTTACCAACAAACACTATTAACCTTTTGCAACATGAACATAAACACATTCCTAACTAACAACAAGAAATAACATATCTTTGACATCACTTCCTTTGACATTTTTGCATCAACACTATGAAGTGAATGCCTACAAATAGTCACCTTGTATGTTCAAAGTACATTGCCAAAGGAGTAAATCATTATCCAAAGTACAAATCACACAAAGGTTGCACTTCAAATAACATTGTGACACATCTTTTGAGATCATTACAATTATGATTGTTATAGCACATTTTGTGACATTAGACTGCTTTTCATTTCACTTCATGGTATTCTATAGAATATAGCTCAAGTAGTTCAAATGCTTGAAGCATTGTCAAATCAGAAACACATACCTTTTCTCATCAAGATCACAACGATAACATTGGAAAAAAATCATAATTTTGTTGGAAGATACTTGCAACAAGACTTTTGAGGAGAAAGAATAGAAGAATTATAGCATTTTCAAAGACTCATATGATATTGTCATTGAAAATTTCAAACAAGGACTATCACAAACTTGAAGGTTGGTTGAGTCTAGTCTTTGCATCTCTTTGATGGATTATGTTCTCTAATTAAATTTTAAAATTACTGAACTGGTTCTCTTGTATTTGGTATTTCAACATTATGTTCATGCATAGAGGGGTAAACCATAGCATGCCATGAAATTGTATAAAACAAAGTCTATCCAATAGCTTATCAAAAATTTCAAAGACAATCTATTCAATCTCCACATGGTATCATGTGACCTATACAATACTTTAAACTCACCACACTTAAAGTGTTCAACAAAATGCCTCAAAGAAATGTAGTCTCATGGACTGTAATAATTGCAAGATATACACAAATTAGATCTATTGAAAAAGGCTTTAGAAACTTTCAAGAAAATGCAATTTGTAGGTTTAAAGCTAGACTTCGCAACCTTTTCTAGTATCATCTCTGCTTGTTCCAAAATGGAAACTTTAGAATAGGGTATGGAAATCCATCAAAGCATAATAGAAGGGGGACTTTCATCTGATATTATAGTTGGAAATGCTTTGGTTGACATGTATGCAGAATGTGGAAGCATATAGAAAGAATTTGATGTTTTTGACATAATTCCTTGAAGAAATTTCATCTCTTGGACTGCAATTATTGCTAGATATGCACAAAATGGATTTGTTGAAAATTCTTTAGAAACTTTCAAGCATATGCAATTGGTGGGTAATCCAAGTAATGAAATTAATAGAATTATGGAGGGCTTGAACATCACTACTTTTAAAAGAGAGATGGGAGTTGAAAGTCATGAAAATTTTGATGAGGTGCCTCTTAAACATAATTGTATAGTTTTGGGAAAAAAAGAGAATATATTTATGTCCATAGATAACCAAAAGTAGGTTAGCAGAATTTGAAAAGTACATTCAATCACAATAGAGAAGTCCTAAGGTAAAAAGATACAAGGTTTTGAAAAGTAATTAAATGCTAAGGTAAACAAGTGTAAATATAAGAGGAGGGTAATAGTACTTGATACTCAAAGAATAAGAACTAAGTACAAATAGCTTTGTAAGAGAAGGATCCCTTGGTGCAATAGGGAACTCTTGAATAGGAGAGTAGGAAACAACAATGAGAAACAAATAATGTTACATTCTTCTAGCAAGGCTAAAGCCTCAAGGATATTTGACATTATACTCACTGACTACAAAAAGCCCAACATAGGATCTAAGAATTCTCATTGGGAATGTCTAGGGTTGATGGCTCCATATTATACAATTCTAGGAGGAAATTAGGCACTTACCCTATAATCTCTTCTAACACCTACAACTGATGAAACTCTGGTGGTAGAGAAAAAACCACTAATGCATGCCTGCATCTATGACCTAGTTGCAAACAAGAGGGAAGACCTAAACATTGAAAAAAAGTAGGTTGATTCCACTTAGATTGAAATTGAGTGGGATCAAATGCTTCTATAGAACTATGGAAACATAAGCATCGGCCCACCAATCTCTCCCTATTTGTGAGTGAATTTGTTGTATCCAACAAACACTTACAATGTCTACTATTTTTAGTGGTTACAAAATTAAGCACTCTAAGCAATTGTTCAGTCCACTATAAGACCTCTGTCTAAGAATTGAGACCTCCCGAAGAAAAATTTCAAGTTTCTTTGATCAGGCCACTAAAAGAAGTGGATAAAGAACCACTTAATTTTTTTGTATAGATATTGGTTTCTTCCCTTTATCTACCCCTAGATAGGACAAATTAATATACTCTTCAGAGTCATAAAATGGTACATGTTTTTTGTGTAGAGGACAGATCACATCCACAAACATGGCAAAGCTATGAAAAGTGGGAGAAATTGGCTTGGAAAATGAAGGAAACAGGGTATAAAGAATAATTTATCTACCACCATAGAGAAAAGTTAGCAATTGAATTTGGTTTGTTAAACATGGCCCCTAGTACAACTATTAGAGTTGTTAACAACCTTCAAGTATGTTTTGATTGCCACACTGCATCTAAATTCATCTCTAAGATTGTTGTAAGAGAAATTTTTCTGAGAGATGTGAGCCATTTCCATCATTTTAAATAGGGATAACTTTGGACGAAATGGAATAATATTATATTCAAGGGTAGAACACTATTGGATTGACATTACTACATGGGGGAACTCCCCTCATAGCTCCACCGATAGAACAATAAGGTGGGGGAAGTCAATTCTATTTTCTATAATGTGGTAAGAGTCATACAAGTAATGATATGTCAGGATGGGGAACTCTTCTTGGAGGTTCTAAATGATTTGCCTCTTTTTTATAAGACTATCTTGGTAGTGCCACCTAGATCATAGTTTTTTGGTGGGATTCCAAACCCAGACAATGAGGTGTAGTTATGGAAATCTCATAGAGAGAAGCTACAAGCTACCATGATGATTTTTCTGAGTGAATTTATATTAGAGTCTTGCTTACCATGGATTAAGACATGTGTAGATGATATTCTCTTTGCGGATAGGCTTGGGGGAAAGTATTTTCTTGATTTTGTGAAAAGTGGCAAGGAACTTACAGAGAATGAGACATTGATTATAGAAACATTGGACAGTTTGGATGCATTGAAGGGAGCTTGGAGTGGCTAAAAATGGATTTTGGTTCAATTGTTAAGTTTCCATGGAAATGCGTGTGTGAGATTGTTTTGAAACACTCAAAGAGTCTATGGGATGAACTTTTTGAAAGCCTATTTGTTAGTAGGATGAAAAAAATAATAGCTAATGGATTTATAGATATGCATTAGAGAGTTAAGGTTTGTAAATGCCTTGAAGCCATAGTTACATCTCTGGCAAGTTACAAAGATGTTAAAACCCATTTGCAAAAATTAACTACTAGTGAGGGCTAGCTTGTCAAGAGAGGGGACCTAAAAAGTGTCAATTTACTTGGGTTGAGTTTTATATTTATGATGAAAAATGATGAAGACTAGTTTGGTTGCCTTAATGCTTATTTTGGAACTGAAGTTAGTCAAATAAAAGATACCATAGATGAGGGGTCCAAGAATATTCTGGAAGACCTCCTAAGTTTTCTTCATGCACATAAATCTCCTTCAAGGATAAATGATTTAACACCTTATTTGCAAGAGCAATGCTTCCATTTTATCTCAACTTTGATTATTGAGATTGAAGAACATCTTGCACATCTTTCAGAAGCTCTCTATCAAGAAATGAAAAATGAGATGCCAGAAAAAATGAACAAGGAGACACTAGAACCGAAAGTTATATTGGAAAGGGAACTTTTCTTAGGAATGCTTTTAGTTGCTCTCAGGTAGAAATTGATGTTTCTTAATACTATTGTTACCAATTTGACAAAGAGGGAATTGTTGGATCCATGTAGAGAGGATATAGCATTGTACAACTAGTAGCATATAACCAGTGAAATGAATAAAGTTAGAACATAAGAGACTGCTTAGGCCAAAGGTATAGAATCATAACTTCATACTTCACACTTTTCACTATTTGTTCTTGCACTCTTTTGGGCCACTCAGTCATTATTATGTCTCATTTTTCCCATTTATAGTCCCAAAACTCATCACAGGTGTGCCAAGTCACTCAACCTAAAATCCCTTCTACTATAAAAATTTGTTCCCATCTTTCAAATGGCTCTATCCTAAGGGAATGTGCTAGTGTCTAGTTCAAATTTAAATTCAAATTCCCTCCAAACCCATGAATGCTCACCCTAGTCAGTTTTCTAACAACTGGTCACTTTATAAAAGAAAACTTAGCACTCATTTGGAACCCTAATTTCTCTCTCTAACATCTTGATCCTCCTATTACTCTACTCCTTGAAAACCTTCATTATTCCTTTTTTTTTTAAGAACATGCCCTGGTTTATGCTCTAAAAGGTTCTTGGTGGAGCACAAGATGCTTTTAAAGCATGGATAGACATTTTAGAAGCATTTTTAGAGCATATCAATCAGAATCAATATATAATTAGATAGACTCTTGATTCATTACACAAAATTAATGAGACATTCATGCTTTATTATTTAAATATTACCATGAAGGAAATGCAGTTGATAAAGAAGAATACACACTCGATTGAAGATCTATCATTTGAATAATCATGAATGTTATGTTTGTACCAGCTATAGAAAATGGGTATTCCCACATAGATCTATTAGCTACCTGCTTTTGAAGTGGATGCTAAAATAATTTTTGCAAAAAATGTTTGTAGATAATTTCATGTAATGCTTGAGGATTTCAATAAAAAATTATTCTACCTTCATTGTTACATATAATATTCAACATAGATGAGACACTAATAGTTAAAAATGAAAAGTGAAAACTATAAAGTGTGCAGTTAAACTTAGAATCATGAACCATTAAGTTAAAACTTGAAACCATAAAACAAGAAAATTAAAACTCACAACCATTTAACTATGTAGTTAAAATAAAAGACCATAATAAGAACTACAATTTTGGATGAGAACCAAAGTTTTTAAGTCTAAACATATCAACAAAAAGAGCCCTATATGCCCGTGTATTCCATATCTTTATAAGTTTGAGACACATCACATTAACATATGTAGGATTCAATGTTCTCAAATCACTTTTAGAAAATCCTAAACCAAAACCTCTAAGGCAAGAATTTTTTTTGAAAGCTATAGCTGTCAAGTATAAGAAAAAAATTAACCATTTTTCTCATCAGCATCATTGACAACACAACACAACTTGTGCAAAATCTTGAGGTAAGTCACTTTCCATGATTTCAATGAATTTTTTTTGCAAATCTGTACACGACCAGATCACTTTTAGTTTTTGTTACAGTGTTTTATTTCATTCTAAAATAGTTTTGTTGTTATCTGGTAAATGAAGGAATTGGTTCTGTGGTTTTATCTGTGGATTTTTTCATATATAAAATTATTGTAATACAAAGTTTTTGACCCTTGTTTGTTTCTCCACATGGAGATATTTTGAATTGTGAAATGATCATTTGGTGGTTTAAATTTTTTGTTTATTATTTTTTTCCCATGAGGTTATTTTTGTGACAATTTTCATGACAAAATTATTTAGCATTAAATGTATAGCAACTACTGCTAAAGTTGTAAATGCAATGGTTGTCAGCGCTATTTTCATATAGAGTGAATAGTAGATATTGGATCATCTTCATATGTTAGACTTAATACATTCTTCTTTACAAACCTTATACATTGTACAGTACATGTTTCTCCATAGTTTTGTGCCATTGTATTGGCTCTTGTACTTCAAAGACCAAATGTTACAAGGAAAGGGATTGGCATGACATAAATGACTAAAGTTTTAAAATATTGTATTCATAAGTGACAAACATCTTGGTTTTCCAAATGGATACATCCTCTCACATGGCTAGTTAGGACTAAGTTGTCCAATTTGGTACTGATATACTTTTTGATATTATTATATTCTTTTATGAAACCATGTGTCTGTTACTTCAAAAAAATAGGGGTGGTACATATGAGAGATCATATTATCACAAACAAAGAGAGATAGCATCCCTGTATTACATCAATTTGCAATAATTCAACATCCTCTAATTGCAATGGGTGCTAAGTGGACCATTCATTATGAGAAATGGGTTCTTGTGAACCACTACTCATGAAACATGGGTGAATGAGTTTGACTCGTAAAGCTACATAGTTGAATACAATTGAATCCTAATAGCGATATCACTATGGAAAATGCCTCCTTATTAATCAAATTGCAAGCATATAGGCTATAGGAATACAAGTTATATTATTGTAAATCCAATGGTATCCCACCTAGAAAAGAATCACATAAAAAGTAGTAACCCTATGAGTTGTAAGGGTTGCAAAACTATCACCAACCCTCACTGCATAATATAAAAGAATAAGAAGTTACATACTTTAAGGATAGTGGAATTAAAATTCAATTACAACTGATGAAGCATCAAGGTATACACATACATATATATAATATTTCCTATCAAACATATTGTACAAGACAATATACATGCACTCAACCTCTTTGAAATGAATCTACATGATGCAGACAAGGAAGAAGAAAGTCAACTTTCACAATCTCAATAGCCAAAACTCAATTCATCCATAGTTTATTCACTCATCAAAGGTTAATATTTCCCTTTACAAGGCACTTAGCCTAATCATTCAAATATGAAATCAGAGTTCCCCATCCTTTATCCAACCCTCAAAACACTTTTTCCAACTTGTAAATGATTGGATCAAATTAGTTAGGTTCCCTAAATCATCAACCAAGATCAAACTCTTTTACAACTTCCCTTAATCTTTCAAAATCATGACACTCAATAACTACAAACACAACTTCAACCTTCAAAGGCATAACCAAATAAAAATAATGCATAAGTCACCTTCATTTGAGTTAGAATAACAATATCAAAAACTTTCACAATGTTTGCCCTTTCATTTCACGATCATTCCTTAGGACTGTTCCTCATGTACATCTATGACACCTACAAGCCCTCAAGCACCAAAATTTGATCCCAAGACACCTAAAATTGCTTCAACATGTGGAATAGCTTTAAAATTCTTAATTCAACATGAATAAACTCTCTTTACACCCCTAGAATACAAACTATTTGTTTTAGTTACAAATCCTTCATATCCTAATCTATATGCTTGTAGGCATGCTATTAAGACTGTTAGACATAACTTCCAACATAAGCCTCTATTCAAGACTATAAAATGATTCTCAGACACCTTTTAGAGGGGACTAAAACATATTAAAATATTACCATAAGTTTCTTTGATAAATAGTGTTCAAATTTGGATTGGAGTGCAAATTAGGCCTATTAGGTCTCCATACATATAGGGCTTATTCAATATCCTACTTCCCACCACAAGTTCACTTGACCAATGCTTCAATCATTTGTATTTAGGCTTGAATAAGCTTCATTAACCATTAGAATTTGAGTTCCACAATTATTTTTATAAACCATAGACCATGTTACACTTAATTGCCCTGTTTATGAACTGTGCACATAATTTATAGTCAAAAATTTAAAATTACAATACCTTAGCTTTATGCCTCTAGCCCAAAACCATAGAAGAATGAGATAACATCCATTAAGGACTATTCACACCAAAAACCAAGAAATTCCATTTCCAAACAAAGGAGAAACAAAATTTTCTTTACCTGTTGGTTACCCTAATGAGGGTTTGGACTATATTTACAAAAAGTACCACAAATCCTTTATTTCTTCATGAAATAAAACAAGACCAAGTGAAAAATGATCTAGAAACACAAAAATAACTTTTCCAATGACTTCCCCTTCAATTTTAGCCCGTACATGGCCATATAGGATCAAATAACTACTTTTTTACAATGTTTTCTAAGAAAAAACATAATTCCATTAATATTTTCTCCTTACAAATCAAAATTCTCTTCTTGCTTCGAGCTGTGTGAGGCTTATTTATACATTGAAGATGAAAAATAACTCATAGAAAACTCCTACAACTGATTCTAGCCGTCCCCCAACCTCTTGACTTGTTATCTACTTAATTTTTCCTCTTCAACTACCATACATTGCATTTTTTTCAATATGACATGATTTGACAACTTCCAACTTTTACAATATATGAGAAAGGAACAAAATCCTAGGGCCTATAACACCACCAATGTGGCCTCTTGGGCCTTATTACAACATCAATAAATCAAAATGGAACAAATGACTCAACATGGCCTCATGGAGGCATGTGATCAAATAAGTGCTCCTACACCACTACACCATACACCATTTTGAGGGAATGTTTTGATTAGCCAATAAGGCTGCATTTAGTAGCACCTTTCACCCAGAAAGTTTTCTCACAGCACACAAGACAACTTCCAGATAGTTGAAATATTCCTTGCCTCACACTAAAAAAAAATTTCAACTCGCAACCAATATTTTTATTTAAAAGGCTGCAAAAATCTTGTCCCAAGCTCAAGAATTTAGTACCTATAAAGCCTAATATTTTTAGACCTACTTTCCATTTATTATGAATAGATTGAGGCGATAGCTGTATGGAGACTCATTTTAGTTCATCTCTTTTTTTTCTTAAATTTTGCTTTGGCAGTGTTTCATAATATTTTTTCCTGCAAACTCTAACCATTTTTCTCATCGGCATCATTGATAGCACAACACAAATTGTGAAAAATATTGAGGTAAGTCACTTGCCATAATTTCAATGTTTTTTTTTTGGAAATTTGTACATGGCCAGATCAATTTTAGTTTTTTTTTGTGTTTTATTTCATTCTAAAACAGGTTTGTTGTTAGTTGGTAAATAAAGGCATTGGTTATGTGGTTTTATCTGTGGATGTTTTCATATATAAAATTATTGTAATACAAAGTGTTAGACCCTTGTTTGTTTCTCCGCATGGAGATACTTTGAATTGTGAAATGATCATTTGGCGGTTTAAATTTTTTGTTTAGTTTATTTTCCTTGCCCTTGAGGTTATTTTTGTGATAATTTTCTTGATAGAATTATTTAGTATTGAATGTATAGTAGCTACTTCTGAAGCTATAAATGTAATGGTTTTGAGAGATATTTTCATATAGAGTGAAAAGTAGATATCAGATCATCTTCATATGTTAAACTTAATACATTCTTCTTTACAAACCTTATACATTGTATAATACATGCTTCTCAATAGTGTTGTGCTGTTATATTGGCTCTTGTACTTCAAAGACTAAATGTTATAAGGCAAGGGATTGGAATGACACAAATGACTAAAGTTTTAAAAGATTATATTCATAAGTGACAAACAACTTGGTTTTCCAAATGGATACATCCTCTCACATGGCCGGTTAGGACTGAGTGGTCCAATTTGGTAACAATATACTTTTTGATATTATTATATTCTTTTTTGAAACTACATGTTTGTTACTTCAAAAAAATAGGGGTACTACATATGAGAGATCATCTTCCCATAGACAAAGAGAGCTAGCATCACTACATTACATCAATTTGCAATAATTCAACATCCTCTATTTGCAATGGGTGTTAAGTGGACCATTCATTATGAAAGTTGAGTTCTTGTGAACCACTACTCATGAAACATGGGTCAATGCGTTTGACTCATAAAACTATATGGTTGAATATGTTTGAATATATTTAAATTTTAAGGCAAATCTGTATATTTGAGTGTACACTTATCTTAAGGAAAAGTGCATATGAATTTTTTCATGTATAGAGGTGTGCATGTGAAACAAAGAAAAAATAGTTTAGTTCATCAAAAGGGTGTCTTTCCATTTATAGGGGCATATCTCTTTATATGAGAAATTCAAAGCATAGAATTCCTTGTGAAGTGCACAATCAATAAAGGTATTCTTTCACTTCAAACAAGCAACATATTCCACTGATAGGAACATGCTAATATGAAGAGAAAGTTGTTATAGGAAAAATTTACAAATTTTTATTATAAGGTGCATGCTTGATCAAGTAGGATAGGTGTTTCAAATCATCAAACACTTTACCCATTTATAGGCATGCACCTCAATAGAGAGTGTTGCTTTCAAATTTGAAATGACAAATTGCTTGTATAGGTGGACATTGGAATGAGAATAAGGGAGTAAAAATGTCAAAAGCCTAAAATACAATGCATAGGTGCATGCCTCTTATTGGGAAATAAGTAATTTTTAAAAGGAAAGCATGTCTAGTGTAAACGATCTTGAAGATAACTTTCACCCATTAAATTTTTGTTAAAATAGGCAAGCCAATAAAATATTAAAGTAATCTTTCTCTATTACTAACCTGGAGTAGGGATTTGAAGCACGCACAACCACCCTCCTCTTCTTGGGATTTGAAGGCCTCTGTAACACAAACAACACTTGTTCAACATACCTACAAGCAAAACAATATAGGGAAAACACTCACAACAAAACTTACATTGAAAATACTTGGAGAATTGTTTAAAATTGCTTATAAGGTTCAAAATTTAATGCCCTTAGAGCTACCAAAGATTACTTCATCTTGTTTTTCTATGAATGGTTATACTTCCTTATTTACATGAAGTTTCCATTGACTCATTTTGATCATCTGATTCATCAAAGGCTAGAGAGTGTTGATCAAATATGGTCCAATTAAGATTAGGAGAGACATTCCCCTCCTATTAAATTTTTGAGTACCTTTCCTACATTCAAAATGTATGCTATATAATATATTTTCTTTCCCATTTTGATATCCCAATAGTTTTTTCTATTTTACATCAAAATTTTGTACTTGATGTTTAATATTTGGTTATTTTTAAACAAAATATCAACAAACAACTCTATCCAAAATAGTGATGATCTAGATGCATGATCATGTACCACAATATTTGTAAACAACAGTGAATTGATTTTAAATGATTATGTTTTCTACATGTAGTGTTGTTGTAATGACGAAAGCTCTATCTAATGCTAAAGGGGAGAAGTAGATATTGGTTCTTTTTCAAGACATTGCAAGCTACCTGCTTCTTTCTTGTGGTGTCGTATACATTATTGGTTTATGAATTCAATTCCCACTTATGCAAATTTGTATTGACAGTTAAGCTATTGCTACGATGTAAGTATATTTTGCTATTGCTTACAACTTCATTGAGATTTTGAATGTGATAGGGAATATTGTGTTGTGGGTCTTATGTAATCCAAAATCAAGTGCTTTCACTTCCCTATTTTGGTGAGCATTCAAGATAAGGTAAGGTTTTAGAGTATGTTTATTAAAATAAAAATCATGGCCAATTTAGCAGGCTATGCGACTCAGTTCTCCATTTTTGCAAGCATTGAAAATAAGGTCATGAGGAAGGTTTTAGAGTATGTTTATTAAAATGAAAATTATGGCCATTTTAATAATGAGCACATTTTTACTTGTTAAATATATATGTATATATAATTATTACTAGTAATTGCACCTTGGTGTGCAATAGGTACGCCAAAGAGGTATGAAAGGTCAATTAGAGAAAATTTTGGTATATTTTTTCAGACATATGTGTAGTACATGAGGTCAATTTGTAGGTCATTTAGAAAATTATGTTTATGTAACAAAGTTCTCAATTAGTATTCACTCAATAAATATATATTTTAAATATAATTTTTCATTAGAAAAAATTATATATTTGTAATAGTAAATTTATTATAGGAGTTCAGTTTATTTTTTCTCTATCCACCTCTTTGTATCTTATATATATCTCCCTCTCCATTTTATGTCTGAGTAAGAGTTCAATTAGGGTTAGGTTTTATTACAAACCTTGGGGTTAGGGTTATATTTGGGGTTCAAATAGGAGTAAGTTATCAAAGTTACAACTCAATTAGGGTTATGATCCAACTATGGCTTCAACTCAATTAGGGTTACGATACAATTAGGGTTAGGGGTAAATTAAGAATTTAGTTAGGGTTTAATTAGGGTTAGGTATATATTTCAATTAGGGTTATTATTATGGTTAAGGGTAGGATTAGGGTTAGGGTTAAATTAGGTTTAGGATTAAATTAGGGTTAAGGTTACAATTCAATTAGGGTTACTATTCACTTAAGGTTACAATTAGGGTTAATTAGGTTTTGGGTTACTGTTCTACAATTAATCTTGCACTTCGGGTTACAATTGGGTTTCATATATAAGGTTATGATCAATATTATTATGATTGGGGTGCAATTAGGGGTTAATTATTATTAGGGTTATGTTAAAATTAGGGTTTAATTAATACTGAATTATGGTTATGACTATAATTCAATTATTCTTATCATGATTAGGGTTAGAAAAGGGTTAATGTTCAATTATATTTTATTATGATAAATGTTAGGATTCAATTAGGGTTAGGGTTCAAATAGGAAAGACATGAATTAAAGTCACAATTAGAATTTGAGTTCAATTAGGGTTAGAGATAGGATTAGATTTAGGGTTCAATTAGGGTTAGCATTCAATCAAGGTTTAATTAGGGTTAGAGTGCAATTTGGGTTAGGATTTAATTAGGGTTAGCATATTACATTAGCATTCTACAATTAGGGTTAGAATTAGGATAAAGCTCAGGGTTAAAGTTCAATTAGGATTACGTTTAATCTTAAGATTAAAATTCAATTAGGGTGGGGTTTAATTAGGGTTCTAGGATAAATCTTGGAGTTAGCACTAGGGTTAAAATTAATTAGGTTGAGGGTTCTAAAATAAATCTCAGAGTTATCATTAGGGTTAAGGGTCAATTAGGGGTTGGGTTATGGTTTGGGTTTAGCTAGGGTTAGGGTTTAATCAGGGTTAGGTATATAGTTCAATTAGGTTTACTATTAGGGTTAGGGTATAATTTGGGTTAAGGGTAGGGTTAGGCCGGTTAGGGTTGAATTGGGTTTATGATTAATTAATTAGGGTTAATGTTACAATTCAATTATGGATAGTGCTCACTTAAGGTTACAATTAGTGTTAGATTTAGGGTTTCTTCAATTAGAGTTAGGGTTATATTTTAGGTAGGGTTACGATTTGGATATAACTAAGGTCCAATTTGGATCAGGGCAAGTAATAGTAATTCCCACCCTACTCTTAACACTAACCAAAGCCTTATTCCTAACCTGAAACCTATTATAATTATAATCCAAACCCTAACCCTAACCATAATTCCACCCCTAAGCCTAACATAATTCTCACACAAATGAAAATTATGACCAAGATTTTAATAATGAGCACATTTATTTATTTAGTCATTTTTATTTTTTTGATATTATTTATTTATTTAGTCATTTATATTTGTCTAATATTAGTCATTTATTTAGTCATTTTTGTTTGTCTAATATTAGTCATTTATTTAGTCATTTAGTTGTGATTTTACCCAATGACCAAATTAGTCATTTATTTTCCAATTACTACTAGTGTTAGTCACGTGACTAAATTTTTTTGTCATGTGACTAAAATTGTTAGTCATGTAGTCATTTATTTTCCAAATTCTACTAGTGTACACAGTAACACCAAATTTACGTGGAAAAAATAGTAAGGGAAAAACCACAATGATGATAAGATCAAAATATAAATAATATCAAAACCAATTACAAAGACTCACTCCCAAAATAGGACTCACTATCTAGTTCAGGACTCACTATCCAAAAAGGGTTAACCACCTAGAGGGCTCACTGCCACATAGATAGAAAGAAGATAGAAGAGATATGTTACAGAGAGAAAAATATCTCAATACAACAAAGGTTTCCACCATGATTCACTCAACCACTTGAAAACATGTATGAATGATAGATTACACCTTCAAATCACTACATCCAGAAACTCAACAATTAGATTTCACACTGATCTGCCAAACTTGTATCACATACACATTATTTCACAACTATTTCACATCTATCTTGATCTATTTGTTTGCATACCTCTCACCAATATCTTATCCTATATTTATACCATCTTCAACTTTGAAACATGTCCTATGGGGTCCATACATCATTTAAATTCAAATTAGGTTAGTGCCAAAACATTCTAGGGTGGAATTAGAATGACAACGACCTAGACACACACTTGATGAGGACCCAAATAAGTCTCAACATGCTTCATGAACTTCAAAAGTAGTGTTTAGCACAAGGTTGGCCAAACTAGTGTAAAACACATAGAACAATTAAGCACACACAACCCTTAACATGATCCAATATTTCCAAGAAAAAATATCTTCAACATGATTATAGCAGCTTAACTCTAGAACTACAAGTCGTAAGAATCAACCAAGAAGAAATTCAGAGCAACTACATTTCTCTCATACCTCAGCTAGATACCTTGAAAAACATAGTTCACATCTAGTGAACATAACTTGCATTGTACAATGATCAAGAAGCCCAAAATATGTATATAGCAGCTTTCAACAACCATGATCAACATATCTGAACCACAGGAGCATAGGAGAAAATCCTAGAGCAAAACCTGAAGCAACCATTGAGCACCTGTAACCTTTCTTCATTATAATTTTCTTAATATCATCGACATATACAACCAATAACCTACAACCATGACATCAATGACAACACCTTCATTGTTACAACACACTTCACCAATCCTAATATTTAATTAAATTATTTTTTATTATTTAATTAATTAGTTTAACCTTTTCCTTATCCTAGTAATAAATTAAATAAATATTATTTATTTTTCTTATTACCTTTATCCACCACCATTAAGTAAATAAATTTACATTTATTTAACTAAATCTAACATTATCACCCATAATTTCTAACTAAATAAATTAATTGATACTTGATTAATTTATTTAGGATAACTAACCTTTCATTAACATTTTCTCATTATTTAATCCCATCCTAATCACCATTAGCCTATTCTTCAACTTTTAACCCTAGCCTAGTTAATGAATCCATGGTTAGTTAATCCAACCCATCCCCATTAAATTAATTGATCCTTGATTAATTAATTTAATACATGTGCCTAACCCTCATTAACATTATTTCCCAATTTTTAATTCTCTCTACCTATCCAAAACTCGTCACCATGTGACAAGTGTCCTAACCTACCCATCCTACCCTCTTCTCACACATGTGTGAATCCCACCTACCTCTTACACAAATCCACTAACCTCTTACACAATCCCAATAACTCTTCCTAATGTGTGCTCACACATGTGTTTGCACACCTCCTTCTTTCACCCCTTTCTCTTTTGGGAAACTTGCATAGGGCTAGTCATCCACTCAACCATTCAATCATGGCAATTCACCAATTCAATGCATCCTATCCCTTGATTCCACTTATCAAAATTTTATGTATTGAGGCATTGGCTCTCATTCTTGATAAGCCACATTCACCATATCTTTATGCTGTCAAAATATCCATTGAATCCATATCTAACATACCATTATGCTACATAAATTGTGAGCAACCACATATCAACAACACTTTGAGCAAATCTACAAGACTTGGGTACAACTTGTGAGCTCAATCTATGGAGAGGATCATGATGAAGTTATAATATATTTGTGTTTGTTTCCTTTATGCTTTTCATTGATGCACCTTCATTATCACTTTTTTCCTTCTTAAAAAATGATGGAGTTTACAACATTAAAGAGCTAGAGTTGGACACACATTTCCATATGCAGAAAAAAATTAATTTTTAAGAGACAACAGGTAAATTCTGGTGTGCTTGAATTATCACATGTTTGAATCAAATAGTAATCTAGGGTGTAGAAAGGGCTGGAAATATCAGCTACTGAATATAAAATATTGGACCCTATGTGGTCAATGATTGTGGGGGGAATTTCTCTTTGTTACAAAATAAATATCCTTGTCATCTTAATGGTTGGTTTGTAATTTTTGATATGGGAGGGTAAATGATTATAGGTCACAAAGGAACCCACCTCAACACAAAACAATTTTGATATTTAATAGAAAAGATCAATGTCTTACGAATAAAAAAAATTGCATTTCAATTTCTTTATATGATTAAAATATAAATGCACAAAATAACTGCATGTTCTGAAACACAATGGGTTGTCAGTTATTTCATTCAGCTTCTTCAAAGTTTGGGGGTGGAGAATTCAAGGAAGACCTATAGGTGGGGGAACATAAAACTAACCAAAATGAGTTGAGGGGTGATTAACCATTTGGGTTGTTATGTGTAGATGGTTTTACAATAGTATGTGGGTTGCAAGTTTCATAATACCCACTATTTTCCAACCCTAATTAACACATAGACAATATGATTGTAATGAATACCTTTTGTTATTTAAATAGTAAGACTTTAATGAAATTCACATTGAATATTTATTATAGTTGTTAGTTACAGTAAAAATTGTATTTCAATTTCTTCATATGATTAATAAATAAATGCACAAAAATAATTCTAAGGTGTAAAACAAAGAGCATCTTTAGTTTCAAAATAGTATGTGGCCTGCAAGTTTAATAATATCCAATGTTTTCCAACTTGCAATTTTATAGATAACATGAACACAATGAAAACCCTTTTTTCTTAACATAGTAAAAGTGTCATGAAATTCACCTTCAAAATTTATTACAAGTGTTATTTATAGTTAAAATTGCATTTTAATTTCTTCATATGTTTGACAAATAAATGCACAAAAAGTTACAGGATGTATAACATAGTGGGTGCTCAATTATTTCATTCTACTTGTTGAAAGCTAAAGGGTGGATAGCTCAAGAAGGAATTGCAGGTGGGAAACACATTAAGTAAATCAAATTGAGGTGAGGGGTAACTAACTAATGGTTTCTTATGTGATTGAAAATTTTAAAATAGTATGTGGCTTGTGGGTGTCATAACACCCATTTTTTTCCAACTTGCAATTTCATACTAACATATGTTAAATTTTTGTGTAGACACTTGATAATGGACATGCTTCCTACTATAGAAAATAGTTGGTAGTAAGATATGATTTGTATTAAAATTCAAAGATGGAAATAGAAAGTATGATTTCTAAGGTGCACATGTTTTGTTAATTATTGTAATGTATTCAAAATTTCACTTACTTTTTTCATCCACAATTTGTGACAAAAAAATGCAAAGAACAAGGAAATGAAATAAGATTTATTGTAGTGATAAAAAATGGTAGTCATTCAATGTTATGTAAAATATATCATTAGATTTTGTATTTATTTTAATTGTGTAATTGAGCTATGAGTACTCATGTGTCATCCCATTCAAATAATGTTTCAACCTACACAAGAAAAGTAAATTTGTCAAAGTTTTGTACTAGTGAGGGGGTGAAGATAGAAGAAAATAATGAATGTAGACTTCAAAATATGAATGTTTAAATGAGATATCTTCATAGTTCATAACAAAACATGGGGAAGATGATACTCACCTATACTCATGTACCACACCCAACTTGTGTTGTTGTATTCTCTATTTTGTTGTTCATTTCTATAAGTAAATACATTTCATTTTCCATGGTACCATTTTAGGCCACACACAAATTTATAGGTTCAAATAAATATTTTATTGTTGAACCTACACAATTGTAGTTTTTTGTGTGTAATATTTTCTTTTCATCCTAATTTAATGTTATGTCAAATGAATGGTTTGCTTAGACAACCTTTTTCCACACTTAAAATATGTATTACCACCTAAAACAAAGGGAACATTTTTCACATTTTAGCCTGTCTTTATTCACTCCTTTATTGATTCATTATTTTAACAATAGATACAAAGAACGTGTTGTTTTTTGTCATTGCTGGAAAAAATGGAAGAACATTTTATGACATTTAGGGTTTTCACAAAGGTTTCAGTGCACTTCTTCACCTTTCTTCTCACATAATAGATACACACATGCACAATAACCCACCTTTATTCCAATTTGTGTAGCTTTTAGATGCACCTCTACATGCAATTACATATCAATATGCACGTTACATTTTTAGGCTACATAGGCAATTGAAAGTTGAACTACACATCATCTTGCTCAACTTGCACAAGTTTACTTCATGCTCAATAAGATGTGCATTTCCTACTCATATCAAATAATTCCAAATAGATGGTTGGTTTTGAAAACCTCCCCCCCTTAGGTAAAAGAGGCTTCTGTTCCCCACCTAAAATGAACTCTTCATTGAATGTTGAGGTAGGCTTGTGAATGTTTTGTCATTGTATATGTCCACTTGCATGTTGAATTACACATTATGATTTCCAACATGCATTGGCTTACATAATTGTTCCTAAGATTTGTTTCACATTTATGTGTTTCTTGATTCAATCAATCACTTCTTAGTTTTTGAATAGGTGGAAGAAACCTACTATTCATTTCATGTGGGTGGCAGAAATACAAGCAAATTTTTTGATGTTGGAGGTTGTCATAAAAGGTTTTAGTTCACTTCTTAATCTTTCATTTGAATTAACTCATACACAAGAAACAAAATCAACTTATCTTCCCAAATTATTATATTTTTTCTTGTAATTGTAGAATTAATGACATATTATTGTACATGTTACACTTATAAGCTACATACAAAGTTGCAAGTTGAACTTCTCATCATGTTGTTCAACCTACAATTTTAGTTCATGTATTGTTAGAGGTTTTTTTTTGCTCATGTTAAGTCACCCAAAATGGAAGGTTAGACCTTAAAACATTCCTAATTAGGTAAAAGAGGTTTGTACACCCCAAATAATGTGAGCTCTTAGTTTTATTTTCATGTGGGACTACAATTTTACTTATAGTCTATATGTGCACTTGGAGGTTGAAATACACATTGGTTTTTTCAACCTACATCGGCTTACATCATGGTTGATAGGAATTTATTTCACCTTTATTCCTTCATTGATTCACTCCATTACTAATTCATTATTTTGTCGACAAATGAAAATGTGTTATTATTTTGGTGTAGTTGGAAGCAATGAAAGCACATTTTGTGACGCAAAATATTATCATAAAAGGTTTTGGTTGACCTCTAACTGTTCATCTTAATTAATAGATACACACACACCATAACCAACATATCTTCTAAAAATAAGAAATTTATTCTTGCAATTGTAGAAGTAATTGCATATTATTATGCAAGTTACACTTATAGACTACATATAAATTTGTAGGTTGAACTACTCATCATTTGTTCAACATGCACTTTTTTAGTTCATGAAAAGTTATATGTTCCTTTGATTCTCATGTTAAGTCACCTTAAATGGAAGGTTGGATATCACAACATGCCTACTTAGGTAAAAGAGGTTTTTACACCCCAAATACTTTGAACTCTTAGTTTTATTTTCATATAGGGTTGTGATTTTACTTGCAGTCTGTATGTCCACTTAGAGGTTGAACTACACACTATGTTTTTCAACATGCATTAGCTTACATCATGGTT
The DNA here is from genome assembly GCA_007258455.2 of Sequoia sempervirens. Lineage (NCBI taxonomy): Eukaryota > Viridiplantae > Streptophyta > Pinopsida > Cupressales > Cupressaceae > Sequoia > Sequoia sempervirens. Next base: position 46,238,962 of record VDFB02379711.1, read on the forward strand.
GATAGGAAATTTTTCAAATTTATGCATTTCTTGATTCACTCCATTATTGATTCATTATTTTTTTGAAAAATGCAATAAACATGCTATTCTTTAGCATTGCTTGCAGCAATGGAAGCATATTTTGTGACATAAAAGGTTTCAGTTGACCTCTAACCTTTCATCTCCATTAATAGATACACACATGCCACAACCAACATATCTTCCTAAAACAATACATTTGTTATTGCAACTATAGAAGTAAATACATATTATTATGCAGCTTAAAATTATAAGCTACATACAAAGTTGCATGTTGAACTACTCATCGTGTTGTTCAACCTACTCTTTTTTTGTTCATGCATTGGATGTGATTTTGTTTCCCTTTTAAAGTCACCTAAAAGGGAAGGTTGGATATCCCAACCTACTTGCTAAGGTAAAAGATGTATATGCATCCCAAATAATATGAACTGTTCCTTTCATTTGCATGCACACCTCCAATTTTCCTTTAGTCTGGTTGTTCACTTGTAGATTGATCTACACACCATGTTTTCCAACATGCATTATCTTATGTCCTAGTTTGTAGTATTTTTTTCACATTTATACCTATCTTGAATGAATCCATTACTGATTCATTACTTCTTATCAATAGATGGAAAAAAGTGCTATTTTTGGGTGCATCTCGGAGAAATGGAAGCACATTTTCTTACATTGGAGGTTTTCGAAAAAAAATTGGTGGACTTCCTAACCATTCTTCTCACATAACATATACACACACATGTACATTATCCCACATGTTTTCTACTTTTTGTGGCTTTTAGATGCATCTATCAAATAAATTAAATATCAATTTGCATGTTACACAAGTTTATGAAACATAAAATGTTGTAGGTTGAACTACACATCATGTTTCTCAACTTGCACAAGTTTACTTCATGCTATGTAAGATTTGCATATCTTGCTCATATGAACGTACACTAAAAAGGATGGTTGGTTTCCACAACCTTCCTCCTTAGGTAAAATAGGTTTGTGTGCCACACCTAAATTGGACTATTCATTGAATGTCCATGAATTATTTTGATTGTGATGTCATTGTCTATGTCCACTTGCATGTTGAAATACACACTCTATTTTCCATCCTACATTTATTTCATATTTTATGCTTAACTTGATTCAATCTATCACTTACTCATTATTTTTATTAGCAGAAGTTGGCAAGATCCTATTTGTTTCACATTAGTGGCAGCAATTTAAGATAATATTATTTTAATTTTAAAAAAAAATTCTTTCTATTTTACACAATATACTCTAATTTTAGATGTTCATCCAATTCCTACCTTACCTAGGATGACGAGAGAAGTGAAATGGAAAATTATAGACATGTTTGAGGTGCAAGATGTAGGGGATGGATGCTCTCATTTTCCTCTTACGATTTGGAGTGGACTCTTATTTCCCTAGAAGAGGATATGGTCATTGACCTTGTTGCAACAATTTCTCTTAGTATACTTGATGCTTTAATTCTTGGGGAAGGGTTGCTTGAATGTGTTGAAGCTTCATTTGTTTTCCTAACCCATAGAGTTCCTATAACCAACAAGGCCAATCATCATGAAAAAATTATGTATTCCTGGTTTGTAACTTTAAAAATTTATGTCTATTTCTTGAAGATGATGACATGATGCTTTGTTTATAGCTACTAGTGTGCATTCATTGGACTAATGATCATAGGAAGAAGCCTCCACCAAAAAAAAAGTACAACAATTTACAAAAAAGAGAGGTTGTCAATGCCACTTCTTTGCAAAGGTTATGTATGGTAGACCTAATGTAGCGTATTTGATCTACAATGAAATGTTGCACATCGATGTCAATGGTGAATTTTTCCATGGAATTGAGAACACAAGCATAGAATTGCATTCTCAATTTTCTTGAATCTTTCTACATAATGAAAAAACTATATTGAAAGTATTTTGTTCATGGACGTGAGTTTCAATGTTATGATGGATAAACACCTCACAAATCTTGATTTCTATGGCATGATGAGTAAGAGAGATGAATTATTGACTAGAAAGGATGTAATGAATGCTTAGTGAAAGGTACATTCTACTTACTCACAAAAAAGTGCATATGATTTAACAAGTAAGATAATGTGGTGTGCATAGTACAAGGACAAATTCTTCTACTTTCAATAGCCCTAGGGAACCGAGATGCCTTTTGTTATGGGGATTCAGAATCCATGGATATAATGATGGTTTTCCACTCCCACAATTTAGTCATCTCCATGGATTCAATGTATTCCACAAAAAAATATGGGGTGAGACATTACAAAGATAAATTAATACTTCTTTGTGTTTTTAATTATCTTATTGCCTATATGCATCACAGTTATTACATTGAATTTCTATTTTGATAGTACCAATTGTATATTTTTCTCGTATTTTATAAGAAATAGAGTGATTACCATTACATGGGTCATCTCCTCCTGAAAAAATATTGAGGACATTTATGGTTGGCTATACATTGTGTGTTCCCATGGAAGAGAAGCCTAAGAAGATTGGATAATCAATCCTTTTTTGACTAATGATGCCAATGCAAAAATTTAGGTCATATAGTAAGTTCATGTTTTGGTCGTTTTGTATACCTTTCTCATTTTTTATTCATTTAATGCCACTTTATCATTCAATTCAACATTAAACAATATCCTTTGTCTTCTATATTAGGTTTGTGTTTGGATCCTATGATTTACTATGCATTTGGCACATTCAAAGGGCTTGGATGAAGAACATACATAAGTACAAAAACAAGGAGAGGTCAATTCCCATCTTTTCAAAAACTTTGGATGATCATGATGATCACATATGATAGCAAAGAGAACATTGTTCAACTATTGAATAATTTCTTTGAGGAGTTCAAGGATTAGTCTCATCTTTTAGAGTACTTCAAGAAGACTTGGTACGATGGAGATGGTCAAATTGGTGATTCTACAATTTCTATCTCCTCATTGGATTCTCACCATTCACATTCTTTGACGTTACCTCTAATACATCATGGTTTAGTTTTCTCATTCCTTGTATTTGCAACATGTGAGTGACAAAGTATAGAAAATTCTCACATGCAAACCAAGATACAAATGTTTCCATGAAGTCATATCATTACACACTAAAAACTCAATACTTATGTGATTGAAAAAAGAAATGCAAAGGGAAAATGGACCATTTTTATTACACACTTGTATATAAAATTGAACCATTCTTTAGGTAAAAGAAAAATTTGAACCATTTTGGTTTTTTGAATAACTATAAGATTCAAAATATTTAATTGAGTTTGGAGAGGGACAAGGAAATTCTAGATTCTTATTGTGTTTTTAATGACACACATCCTATATGGCAATGGGTGAAAATTCAGAGTTCATGCAATTGGTACCTAGTTCAAAAATTTGATGTGCACCAGTATGTTTGTGAGTGCCCTTGGAGTCTATAGGGGAATAGTTGCAAACATGTTCTTAAGGTCATCAAACTGAAAAAAATGTTATTTGATGATGAAGAGGGTGCTCCTAGGTAAGTGAACTTCAATTTGAAGTGCTTTAGTTTATAGGAGATAGTTATTTTTTCTATTTTCTACCACCTAATACAACTTTCTCATGTGTTGCGATTTTGATGGACATGTAGACATTGATAGAGGGGGATATTTTAATGAGACATTGTCACATGGGGGAATCCAAGGATAAAGTAATAATATTCTCACCCCTACACAAGATCCTCTTGTTAGTGATGAACATGATGTAAATAAGCAAAAAATATGTATTTGGAATGAGAAAAATCAAATCTTTAAGAAAGTGATGCATGCACCACCATAGTATCTACAACAAGTACAATCATATGCATAATGTGTTGAGAGGTTTGTATTGGATCTATAGTAATCCAATTCATTATAATTTTATCTTTTTCAAGATCTTCATGTACCTGGAACTAGCACTATTCACACATATCCATGGTTTACTACAAGCAGGGATCATCCTTGATGTGAAACAAACTGTAGGAAACATACTACAAAATATTCAAATAATTTAACTCCTATGCATGACTCCTTCCACTTTTCCAATGACAATAGCATTAATAGGAATGCTAATATGCAATGTGATATGCCAGGTGGACAAACTATGGATGGGCCAGAGGATATGACCTCTTATACAGGTGAGTATGAGAAAATATGTTTTTATTTTTATTTTGTAATAGGAATGGTAGTTCTTTTCCCATTAACTGACTTCTACACCTTATATACTTTCTAATTTTTTTCATGTTTGTTCTCATCAACATTTGAATGCACAAAATGGAGTCCTCATCAGTAACTATCTTTCATGAGTGCAAATGCAATGGAATGTATGGTTCCAATTTAACAACTATACATAGGTATGTCCATTTTTTGGTATGAAATTTTTCAATAGCATGCTTCCATATTAAATTTTGACTTTGATGATAGACTAATTTTAGCTAACATGTGTTCAATATAGTTCTTTTCTAAGAGTTACCAAGGAGTACATAAGCATACATCAATGAACCCCCATATATAGGTAAGCATTCCCTTTCCCTTCTTATGACCCTTTCAACTTTGTTTTATAATTTTTTGTTCTTATATTATGGTTAACTATAAGTATGGTTTGATAGTCTATACTTGTGTACTAAAATGAAAAATTCCTATAAATGATGTGTTTTCTAATATCTTACATATTACTTTTGTTGTTTCCTTTTTTATTTCATACATTCTAACCTAATTGAGTAGAGGGGTGAATAACCAACTAGGCTATTATGTGTAGAGGGTTTTACAAGAGTATATGTTTTACAAGTTTTATAACACCTTGTGTTTTCCAACCTACAATTTTTACTAAATAGTATTGTTGATCATAAAATATTATGCCTCTTTGAACAACCTTATGGGAAATTCAATGAGTGGGGGACCAACTTATGCCTCATTGAATGACCTATAAGATTTTTATAGAAGTTGACTCATTTTTGTGTGCTTGGGGAAAAGGGAAGGAGGAATGCAGGAAAATAAAAGGGTAGAAATGTGCCAAAGGTTTTGCAACATTTTAAAGCCTATCAACTTCTTACTTCTGATAAAATGGATATAAAATGCTAAAGACCCTTAATTACTAGGAAGAGAATGAGAAAATAAGGCCTAAAAGAGCATAGAGAAGACATTCAGATCTCCCTATGGGAAGAACCCATTAAGGTTTGATAGAAGCAAGAAACCCAATTCCAATAGAAATATTTATTTACAAAACCCTTTTACTCTTATAGCATAGTGTGAAAATCAACATAATCTCTACAGAAAATGAAAGAGTATAATGAACACGATTGAATTTTTTATGATAGCATCAAACATAAAATCTTAATGACATATAAAGAAATCACCAAGACCATATCAGTATGACTTGACATAGAGCTTTCAACATATACAAAATAGAAAAAAGAAATTCATGAAAAAGGCCATAAATGTATAATTTCAAATATTTCTCCTTACTAATACTTTTTCTTGCAATAAATCATATAAAAGAAGAGGTCATATGCCAATCCAAATAATAGTCTTAACAATTTAAACATGTCATAAAGTGAAAACAATGCTCTATACATTTTTTTATCCTATTCCTCTCCTACTCTAAATTTATATAGATAAAGAAAACTCTCTTCTTTGATGATGATTCGTGATGATAATTTATCCTCCTTGGAACCCCTTTATATAGCTAGAGAGATGAGCTAACTTCAATTGATAGGGATGAACCATTCATAGGTGTCTGTGTTTCATATACCACAGTCCGATCTAGGATCTAATTATATCGTAGAAATCTTCCCTAGTAAGAAATGAGTTGTTTCATTAATGGCTCTAGATGTTGCAAAATGTTTGCAAAGATGTGCTATTAGGGGATGATTAAATCTTATTATAACCTAGAAAAATCCAATCCAATCAGCTACAAGGAATCATGACATTGGGCCAAAGGACCAATCCTGAAGATAAAATTTTTGTTGCATTGCCCAAAAAACTCCACCAAGGAAAAGATACACCCACAGGCGAAACAATCTGCCTGACAAGAGTATGTGATGTGGCATGCTTGTGGGAAATTTTTGAATTCATGAGAACAACTTGGAGAAAATATCTGCCATGTAGCCATGTGTCCCTTCTCAGGCCCAAAAGGAGAGCAATATAAGAAAAATCTTCCTAGCCACTACATGGTGCATTGCACACCTTTGTGTGGGAGTAGCCTTTAGCCTTTGGGGTGTAGTGCCATCAAAACATGGAAAATAAGTAAGGGCCAAAGAAAGAAGACTATAGGGGCCAAAAAATCAAAGTAAAACACTTGGAGAAAAATTGCTCCATAGTTTTTAGCAACTCATAAGGGGCCTTTGCTTGTGGAGGCATGAACCTAGATAATCCTAAGAGTTTAAGGAAAGTAGCATGTCAGGAATCCTAGTTCTCATTGGATGGTGGAATGAGTGTGCATAGTATCTTGTAGGCTTGATCAAGATTTAGAACTTCTTTGAAAGAAACCCCTCCCCATTTTGATGAAGTAGCTTTGATGTGGTAGTAGATTCGTGACAAAGGAAGAAGTGCCTTCTCAATTTCCTCGATTGTAGGTGATGAGATGAGATCTTGGACTGCTGTGGAGTCCCATTGCTTGAGCTCGATCACCTCTATGATCTATTCTACAATTAATACTCCCATGTTTAGTGAGAATAGGGTGGACAGTCCAAAGTGGATCAGATCCTCGAGGTCCTCTTTTATTTTTTTGATCTTCTTAGTCAATAGTGATTGGTAAACTCTTATTTTCAGCATGACCTAGTTGCAGATGATAAATTCATTTCCCTTCCTTGTATTTTCTCTCCAATTCAGGATCCTAGCATCTCTTAAATCTTCTTCAATTACCTTACATAGATTTGTGATTAAACCACCCTATTGTTTAGCTCAGGGAGTGATTGTGTGCAAAATATGGTCGACTGCTAGATTGACCTTCACATTTAATTCATGTGCATCTGTTAGAAATCTCAAAATTGGCTTAAGGGCCATCACTACAACCATGACCCTTTCTCAATGGGAAGACAATAATCTATGAAGCATCAGGAGGAGCTCAATCCCTCAGATCATGCTTAGTTCCTTCTAGAAATGAGATTCCCTATCCTTCATGTTCTTCAACTGATCCATTTCTTGGAGAGCACTTGATAGCTCTGAGCACAACTTCTCTATCTCTCCATTGCAAGTCTATAAAATAGAATTGTTTTCTTGCTTCTCCCATATTTCTTTCTTTGATTCCACCTAGGCTCTTCGGAGATCATCAACTGCTTGAGACTGGGTGTTATCAAAATCTTCTTGTACAACCTTTTGCTTGTCCATCTCTTGTAGCTCCTTTTGTAACTTCACACATACACCATTTTTTCAGGCTATTATGTCATCAAATTCTTTCTACTTCCACTAATTCTCTTTTGTGATCTCTTGCATCTGGGTTTTCATATCTTTAGCCACTTTTCACTTAGTTTCAAACTCGCGCTCTAATCTTTACACTTCGGCATAAAGCTAGTCTCTTTTACTTTGAGTTTCTTCAAGTGACCTAGTTGCTTCACCTTGTTGATCTCATTCCTGCCTTAAGCAAGTCATGTCCATGTCCTTTGCAATAACATTTTCTTGCAATCTTTCCATTGTGTCCTTCACATTGACTAATCCATCCTTGCACTTTCTTAATTTCTTGTCCAATTTATCATAATTAATGTAGACCACCTCTTGCATTGCTTTGGAAAGGCCTATTTTGTCGTGTGGGAGATCTTCACTCAAGTTGAGACCTATAGTTTGGATATCATAATATTATAATTACATCTCTCCCCCTAGTATGGAAATCTATGGTCTCATAGCTAAGATCATCAAAGCATTCCACTCCTCGTCAAAATAGGTTTCTAGCTTTGGGGTGGTTCGATTTGTCACACCTTTTATTGTAACTTTTATTTCCTTTCTGGCTAGTCCTTCTTGGATAATTCAATATGGGTAGGAAGGCTTTGTGGAGACTCAATACTTTGCACAACAAGAAAAACACCTATGGGGAGGTTGTAGAAGGTAATAGCAGAGGTGTTTTCGACCAACTAAGTTTGTGGGAAAGCAAAAGGAAGTATTATCAAGGAAAATTTCAGGATGCGATGCATAACCTGAGGAGGAAAAGAGGTACTCATTGGGGAAAAAGGGAAAATGGGTAGAAAAAAGAGGCATATACCTGGAAGTACGTACAGGTGATGAAACCCATAGCATTGGTGGCTCCATGTTTACAAATTGTTCCTCAGATATAGTGATCATAGTGTTGATTGTGGCCAAGGTGGAAGACACATGCTCAGTGCATGGGGTAATTGTATGGAGCTCACTATCAAATATAGCCAGGGGTGTATTAAGGATGAGGATATCAAAATTAGTGGATTGATGATTCTATTCTACAGATGAAGGGGAAACAACAACCAACATTACAGTAGAAGAAAGGATGACAGGTGCAAAGCTTACCTAAATCTTTGAGGATGAAGATACCTATGGAGAAAATTCCACTTTTGGGTATGTGCAGGACCATCATGGAAAAAACAGGCCCTTAAGTGGCAAAAAAATCAAAAAAATTAGAGTTAGGAAACTTAATGTAAAAATTTGAATAAGTTATCTATATTATTTCAAAAATATGTAAGAATAGAATCTGTAGCAAATTGAATGTAGTTTCTAAACTACCAAGTTTGTTTTAAACAAAAAATATCTATTTGGTGAAAATTTGAAATTTCAGTGCAATAGTACTTAAATTCTAGGGAAAAAATAAGTAGGTGTCTGTCTGACCACCCTAACCACAATAAAATTATAATATTTTAGATATAAGTAGAGGACTCATGTCCCAATGTGATGCATAATTTTTTGTATCTTTTTTCCAAGTAAATAATTAATTATGAATTTTTTTTACAAATTTTTAGAAATATTAAAAAATTGTAGGTTTGACCACCTTAACTTGGTCAAAACTTCATGAAATTCAATTTTTATTTTTCTAATCTTATAGTATGTGAAGCATAGAATGTGACGTATGTTTTGGATTCAAAAAATGTGATACCATTTGAAAGCTATCAATTTTTTTCAATAAGTCTATCAATTAGGACTTTATTCACAATTTGAATAGAAAATGAATAATAATTACTTATTAAATTCAAAGTAAAGCATAATTTATATTGGTGGAAAGCTGAGAATATCCTCTAAAAACCCTTTTTCGTTTCATCAATTTTGAGTAAAAGAAAATTCGTCAGCTACATACCCATCATATTGCCACTTTTTGGCCCATCATGATCCTACACATATCCTTCTTCTTCTCCTATATTTGAGGAGTTTGGCCCACCCAAGTCTTGGATTCTAATTTTCTTGGCAGGGGGTGCACTAGTTGCACTAGAAATTAGCTATTTTTCTTTCTAACCACTTAAAGTTTTTCAACTAAGACTTGAGATACTTTTCCATTTGGATGCTTTGTTGGAACCCAAATACTCGGGTAAAAAGTGAGACATGAAGGTCACACAAATGGTATGAAAGATAGATCACTATAGACTTTTTCCCTCTCTTCTAGTGGGATCTTCCTTTCCTGCCAATACAACTAGTCTTCATGCTTGAAAGAGAAATTCACAATATGATTATATTTCCATCTATCACAAATGAGAACTATACCAAGGTAGGCCAACTTGTTGGTTAACATATCCTACTCCTCCCTCCTTACGAGTGTTACCTTGATTTTTGCAATGGTGAGGGCAAGTGTATAGAGAACTTTCTTGTGCCTCCCTAAACCATAAGCATTGTCCATGATTGTTTCCTTAAAGCATGCCTCCAAGGAAAGTGTCTTGTATGTAACAAACTTTGGTAATCTAAAAGGCTCCTCATTAAAATCATAACACCTAATAAAAGTAAAATCCAACCCCATAAAATAATCAACTGCGGTTTGGTGGTTTTTCATCTATTCTAAACCCTCGGGGGAAAACCTACCTAGAGGATACTAAGATAAATCTAGAAGCATTGGTTGTAAGAAATAATTTACAAATGAATAATAATCCCATGTGCTTGAAAGAACATGTATCCAAGTTGAAACTGGCTTATATAATCCTAACACATCAAATATACTAACTGGAAAATGATCACTACAGAACTCAAGGTTTTGATGCAAGACTAAATGCACTAGAAAAGAGGAATATCTCAACTTGAAATAGTGATTATAATTGTGTAATTTATTAAGCATTCTTTTTGCAATTGCTTATGAATCTTTTCCTTCTTTGGCATGAAAGCCAATACCATTTAGAACTCAAAAATATCATCTCTTTCATGGTTGTATACAAAATCCAACATTAAAAAATGGCTTATAAATCTAAATGGAATTGTCTGTGTGATAGAGGGAAGACAGTGTTGGACTCAAGGAACACTGAGAGGGGGGGATGAATCAGTGTTTAGAAAAAAATAAATTTCAATTCTGATCATAAACCATTCACAACGTTTAAACTTAAATAGACATGCAAGCACATTAAAGAAACAATCAAAACACCATAACACCAAGATTTTTACGTGGAAAACCTGTTAGGGGAAAAACCATAGTGGAGATTAATCCAAGTTTTATATACTCTGTTAAAAGTATGAAGAAAATGGAATGCACATGCATTCAAGCACACTTCCTAGAGATCACTACTCAAAATAAGGAAGGCTCACTACCTTAAAAAATGTTTGTGATTACAATAAAAGATTGAATTGAGAGGATAGCATCTAAAAATGCTTGGTTTCAGTTCTAGTGAAGCTCATGAACCAAATTCTAGACCTTTTGTCAGACTCTGCACTTTGCTCTGCTCTTTCACCAAATTATCTTTTACACCAACAAAATTCACTCTACTGATCTTCTAATATTTGCACATAGATCTGCTTTGCTTTCCACTTCACTTCACTCTTAAAAATGAATTAGCTATCTTATATATATATCTGCTACCAAGATTTCAATTGCTATAAGTTGGATTTAGAAAAATACAAAATATTCTCCACATGTCAGCTCAGATCATGGAAAATTTATGATGCACACCTACACAAGTCAGCCACAACATAGCTTGGACCCAAAAAAAATGCTTGAATATAATTTTTTTTTAATAATTACTCCTTGCACATCCACAATACACCACATTCATTAAGTCAACCATAATGAGAAAATAAACAAAAAAACATCCTATCGGATCTCCTTACTCATACACCGATTAATGCAATACCACAAAAATTAACAATAAGATAACATATATGCCTAAAAACCTATTCCGAGGATCCACAACTCAAAAATATGATCCACTAAAGCATACAGATCGACATATTACCTGAATAACCTATTTTTTCTGCTTTCTATCGGTAACACTCTATTCTCTACTTTATCTACTGAAATGAATAAATTCTAATCTGCAGACCAAGATAATGAAATTAGTTTCCATCAATGAAAACACTAGAAGCCATATGCCAACAAATAGTTTCATTATTCTCTAGCTCCTCAAACATCTCATCTTTCTAGAATTTTAGCTATTTTTCCCTTGTTGTCCAAAAATCTTCCATTTTCTTATGATAGAACCTTTCGGCATCCTAATTTGGGGGGATACATAGCATATCCTAGATGGCTTCCTCATTGATGGTGATCTTTAGATTGTTACCATTGATAACCCTAGTGCCTTCGTCCAACATTTTTGTGCATATGTCGACCAAGTCTGGGCATGGATGCATGGAGGGAACCATAAATTATAGCAAACAATAGTGCCAAAGTCACATTACGAGGCCCTAGATTGACCCTTTGGAAATAATTCTCTACAATGCCCCTTCCCTAAGGCCTTTAGGGTTTATGTGCAACTTGAGGTCGAAGATGTTATCTACAAAATCATTGACCACCTCATTTTTGGTCCATTTGGTAGGCTATAAAACCTTAGTATGCAGAAAGCTTCACTCCTATGGCATCAAAGCATTGGCATAAGAGATATCTCCAAAGATCTTGACATAGCCTGGCTTTATGAATGAGATTCCAATGCTTTGACTAGAAGACAATGCTTCAACCATTTTCATGTTCTTGGATGAATGCTTTAGACTCGACTCTTAGAGAAGCCTTTATCAAGGGTTCAATCACTTAGAAAATTTTTACTTTTTGGCTCATTCAATTCTTAAGCACACATGCAACAAATGCATTATTGTTATTGATAGCTTGATAAGCATTGCCAAAAAAGAGATACATGTGAAATGGGGGCTCATACTTATTGAAAAGCGCAACCTCATTGTAGGAATGGAAATAGTACATTACTTATGCTGACCTTGGGGAAGGATAAACTTGAGTAGTGGGAAGCATGTTTAGAAGGGACATTTGAATTAATTAAGGAGTTGGCTTCAAAAAATGTCTTTTCACACAGGTGATTTGGCTGACACCAGTGAAGATGACAAACATATGGTGGAAGTTAGTATATGTGAGCATTAATTACCAATGCCTGAATTAACTCCTCAAAGCTCTACCAAATCACTATCATAATATTTACCTTTTACTTCTTATTGTTGACTCACATTTTTTTGTTGTTGTTTGACAGGACACAAATTTTATGTTTGTGATTTTTCACAACCCATATTTTTTATAAATAGCATTTCTGTCTTGTGAGAATAGTGTTGGAAGAATCAAGAAAGGAATGAAGTTCTTTTCATTGATGTCAACTATTCAATTGGTTATCTACTGGCTATTATTAGTTGCATATATTGAGGATATTGAGAAAATTGTATTAAAGAAAGTTTACAGGTGTTTAGTTGTTGCTCTAGGTAATGATTCAGCATTTACCCCTATGTTTGTGTGGTTCAAATATGTTGGTAATGGTTGTTGAAGGTTGATATATCTAGATTTTTTGTTGTTGATTCATTGTGAATTTTGATTTGTGTTCACCAGTTGTGAAATATGTGTTTTTGTGTTTTGGTTGAGGTTAGGGAGAAATGTTGTTGGTTTGGATTTCTCTTTGATGAAGTATTTTGACTTGAAATTCTAGAGTTAAGATGTTTTGATTGCATTGAAGATATTTTTGATTTATGGAAGTATCAAGCTTAATTGTTCTATGTTTTTCCAACCTTGTGTTAAGCACTATATTCTAAGTTAATGAAGCATGTTGGATCCATTTTGGGTCCTGGTGAAGTGTGTGTTTGGGTCATCCTCATTCTAATTCCACCCTAGGACATTTTGGCATTGACCTAATCTTAATTTGAAGTTGGATGGATGACTTTGGATCTTTTCAAGGTTGTAGATAGTATAAATGTTGGATGAGCTAGTAATGAAAAACATACAAGAGCAAAGAAGGGAGATAAGTGAAAGAGTAGATGTGACATTGATGCTATTCAAAAATTTTATGTGATTTGTATGTGGTGGATCAATGTGAAGCTTAATGCTGAGTTTTTTGATGCATTGAGCAAAAGGAAAACTCTATCATTCATGCAAGTTGATCAAGTAACTGTGGTAGAATCCTTTGTTGCATTGGGATTGTAGTCTCTCTATAAAAAGTTTCCTTAGAATTCTTTGTATCTCGATGGTAGTGAGCCCTCCAAGTTGTAGCCCTGTTGGATAGTGAGTCCTTTTTTTAGGCAATGAGCTTTATATCAAGAAGTGAGCCTTCTTCCAAGTAGTGATCCTTTTGTAATTGGTTTTGACATTCTCTATAGTATGAGTTAATCCTCACTATCATTTTTACCTCATTGGGTTTTCCATGTAAATTTTGTGTTATTGTGTTTATGTGTTGGATTTGAGTTTTTTTACATTTGATGATTAATTATTTAAGCAATTTTAAGTATTAGTTCCAGTGATTGAATTAAAGGTTAAAATTTGTGACAACTGATTCACCCCCCCTCTCAGTTGTTCTATTCAACAATTGGTATCATAGATTGGTTCCTTGGTGAAGAGCTTAACCACTTGAGGAAGGTCTGGGATGGATAGAAACTTGTTTCCTTTTAAATGAGTTTAACAACTTGAATGAGATCTTGGTAGGCTAAAAAAATGATGAAGAAATATAACTTGGATGAAGAAGTAAGAACAGAGGATACATAGTCTAAAAGTGAAGATCTGAAAGAAAATGTCAAGCAAGCAAATGAATGATTTAGAAACTAAGGAATTAGATCCAAAATTTCAATTTGAAACATAATGAAGTAAATGAGGAGCTAAAGGAAGCAAAGGAGACTGCTAAAAAATATAAGAATGAAACCTGAAGAAAGCAAAAGAGTGGAAGTGAATCTAAAATTAGAAATTGAAGAAGGTAAGATAGAGGAAGGAAACTTGAAATAAATTATCAATTAGAAGATAAAAAAAGTATTATAAGCTTGAAAAAGAAGTAGCAACCCTAAAAGCTGATCTGGAAATAGTGAAAGCTCATGAAGATAGGTTCAAGACAAGCTCTATAATGCTTGATGAGTTGATTTCATCCTAGAAACCTGTAAAGGATAAAAGTGGTCTAGGACTTGAAGAAGGACAAAGGTGAAAGAATAAAATAGCTTTCAACAAGATTGAAAATCAAAGGAAATTCCAAGGTAAGAATTGAAGGAACAAGACCAGAAGGATACCCATTCAACAACCTAATGTTCAAAGGTACCCATATTTTAATGTCTTTTGTTTCTCATGCAATAAATTTGGACATAGAGAAATAGAATGTTGAAATAGGTTGAACAAGAATAAAATGAGTCAGAATGTTGGATTCTTTGTTGGACAATGCTATGTTTTCAACAAGTTTGGACATAGAGCAATAGTATGTAGAAGCCAAATGATGATGAACATATTTAATTCTAGTAGAAGGATTCAATCTTTTCAAGTCTATTGTTATACATGCAATATCTTTGGACACAAGGATAATCAGTGCAAGTAAAGGATAAATACAAACTCTTTTGATCAAGGATATGTTGTGTTCCACACTTGCAACAAACTAGGACATATCTCAAAGTTTTGCAGGAGAAAAGCTGGGAAGAAACCTAATCTGGAATAGAAAAACATTCCTGTGAACAAGGTAGATCTAGAAGAAGGAGAGAGATGTCAAAAATTTGGAGGAAGAAGGAAGAACCTGAGAACAAAAAAAATCAAATATCTCTATATCTACATCGAGTGCAGATACCTTTTCTAAGAACTAAACCAATTAATGGTTTTATGGGGAGCAGTCACAAAAAAATATAACAAACCCCCAATATATGAGGAGTTGTGCGATGACATGTGGGTATGTGTCTGATGAACATGATTAGTGCAAGAATAGAAGAAATTGTGGAAGAATAGGATAAAGATGAGTAGAAGAAGCAAGGTGAACAAGATGAAAGAGAATAAGATGCTTCGGTGATGTCCCTTAGGACACAAAAGTATGTGTAGAGGAATCATTCAGAAAATCAGATTATTGGAGACAAGGAAAAATGTGTGTTAACTAAAAGCAAAGTTGTTGCTGAAATAAATTTGTGTTTATTCTCTGAGATTGAACTGAAGATAGTAAGTGAAGCTTGTAAAGATGAAAATTGGAAAAACATAATGAAAGAAGAAATTTTACAAATTGAGAAGCATCAAACTTGGGAATTGCTCCCAAGACTAGAAGATAAAAATATCGTTGGATCAAAATAGGTGTTCAGAAATAAGTTGAATTAGAATGGAGAAGTTGTCAGAAACAAAGCAAGGCTTGTGTGTAAAGGCCACTCACAAGTGGAAGGTATAGATTTTTAGGAGAATTTTTCCCCGGTAGCAAGAATGGAAGCTATAAGGATGTTCTTGGAAATGGCTGCTCATAAAGATTTTAAATTCTATCATATGGATGTCAAGTCAACATTTTTGAACGATGAGCTGGAAGAAGTTTACATGGAACAAACAAAAGGATTTTAGTTAACAAATCAATTGGATATGGTGTTTAGATTGAAGAAAGATTTATATGGATTGAAGCAAGCTCCTAGAGCTTGGTATGCAAGTTTAGATAGGCATTTGATTTAGCAAGGATTTAACAAAGGTATGAAAAAAAGTAATTTGTACTTTAATATTGAAAATGAAAAATCTTGATTGTAGTTATATATGCTGATGACATTACCTCTGGAGGAAATGAAAAGATGTGCAAGATGTTTGCATAAGATATGTAGAAAGAATTTGAAATGTCTATATTTGGGGAGATGAATTCATTTCTTGGTCTATAGATTAATCAAATAGAGAAAGGAATTTTTATTTCATAGTCAAAGTATGTGAGAGAGATGTTGAATAAGTTTAGGATGGATGGTCCCAAACCAGTATATACTCCTATGGTGACTAGTTGAAAATTTGGTAAATATGTTGATTCACCTAAGGCTGATTAGAGAAAATATAGATCTATGATTCATGGATTACTATATTTGACTACTACGAAACTAGATATTATACATGCGGTTTGTCTTGTGGCTAGATTTCAAGAAGATTAAAAGGAAACACATGTTGCTGCAATTAAAAGAATATTCAAATATTTGAATGGCACTTAGGATTATGGATTGTGGTATCCTAAAGATACTAACTTTACACTTAAAGATGCAGATTGGGTTGGATATGTAGATGACAAAAAGAGTACAAGTGGTTGTGCATTCTTTCTTGGATGTAAGTTGGTGGCATGTTTGAGTAAGAAGCAAGATTCAATCTCTTTGTCTACTATTGAAGCTAAGTATATTGTTGTTGCATCTTGTTGTACATAAGTTCTATGGATGAAACAAACATTGAAAGATATCATAGTGCTATGTGATGATCCTATTTCTATATTATGTGATAATACAAGTGTAATTCACATTTTGAATAATTCTATGATGCATGCGAGGACAAAGAATATATCTATCAAATATCATTTCTTGAGAGATAAGGTCATGGAGAATGAAGTCAAGCTTGAGTATGTTTTGACAAAGGATTAGATTGTTGATATATTTACAAAGGCTCTTCCTAAAGATACTTTTCAGTATCTCTGGGAGAAGTTAGGGTTATTTCCCCTCATTTCATAAACTAAGATACATTTGGAGATGCATCAATTTAGTGGACTCATGGTTATATCATTTTGTACTAACTTTTTGGTGGCTACCTCTCAGGGAGAACAAGTAGTTTTAGGTGTTGCCATTGTGAGTATTCTATTTTCATGTCAAAGGAAGATTCAATGAACATATCTTTTTCCTTTTCCACTGATGTCAAAGGGGGAGAGAAAGCATGTGAAAGAGAAAGCTAATCAGAGAAAGAAAGTAATGAGCGAGGTGATCTTTTGAGGGGGAGAAACAAAAAAATAAATCTTGAGAACTATATTGAGAATTGGTATGGTGTCTTTGATGGTTTTTCACATCATGTGTTTCCATTACTCACAAAGAGGGAGATTGTTGCAAGAATGAAGAAAGGAAGGAAGGTGTTTTCATTGATGTCAAATAGTCAACTCGTTATCTACTAGTTGTTGTTGGTTGCATATGTTGAGGATATTAAGAAAATTGTATTAAAGAAAGTTTACAAGTGAACCAACAATTTTTGTGGTGCTATAAACTTCTCTTGCACTCTTAGGGTTTTTCACTAAAGTATGTACGATGAAATTGTGACTAAATGCAATGATCTAGATGAAGCTAATTGATAAAATTGGTTGATTATGAATGCAAAACTAATGAAATATGAATTTTTTGAAAACACAGTGATGTTTGCAAAAGGTTTAACAAGATGAACAAAAATGCAAATAGAGCCAAACAGAAAGCTATAAATCAAAATGTGTGCACCTGTAAACCTAATGAAGCCTAGAAACTACTCTAAAAATTAGGAAATGTTGACAATTTGGTTGACAGGGACTCATTCACTATCCATGGTGAATCAGTCCTTTTTTAGTTTTCTACAAATTCAAATCTCAGATTTATACCTTGTCACCTATACAACACTCCTTGATGGGAACCTAGATTGGAATCTCAAAAAATTCTTGCAAAAAAAATTTAATTTTATTATCTGATGGGGGGTTGCCTTGGTCAAACATCTAATTTGGTAATCAAACCTTGAATGAACAAAATTTGCATAAAACCCTAGCCTTAATTGTGTCTAATACTAGGAAATTTTGAAGATAAAACCCTATTCTAATGTGCTAGAATAAGATGAAAAAATGTGATTTTAATGATGCAAGACTTCAATCCAAGAAACATTACAACATCTCAAATGAGTGTGAATGACATGCAAATGTAATGCAAACCTTAAATCTGAAGATACTGAGAAAATGGAAGATGAAAGAACTTTGAAAACAAGTCTTTAGATTTGATTTGATGGCTAGTTGCATCTCCTCAATCTAGATTTCTCCATGATTCTCCATAAGAATCCATCATCAACTCTTTGAGATGTTAAATCTTGAATGAGAAGTGAGCTTGAAGACCTACAAAAACCCTAGTTTGCTGCCCTAAAGCTCCAACTTTGCTAAAGAAAGTGCTAATGAAAATTATTGTGGAAGACTCTTAATACTTGACTTTTGAATTTTTTTTTGTAAAAATGTCTAAGAGATGTGAAAATGACCTAAAATGTGTATTTATAGGCATCAATACCTAATTTTCCTGTTATTTAGACCTAAGAGGTCAACATCAACTAAAAAATCAAATTGAATTGGTGAAATTCCCACTCAAATTTGAAATTTTCCCCAAAAGGGACTCATTTACCACCCTTGTAAAATGGGTCCCACCAAAGGGGACTCATTTGCCCAAGGTGGTGAATGGGTCCCACTAGTGGTTTTTGGAGATGGGTTTTTGGGATATGAGTGAATTAAGTGTTGTTTGTTGGGATTTAGATAATTTTTAAGTGAAACAAGCCTCTAGATAAAAAATAATGGGTCTTAGGGGCCTATAAATATTGTTTTGAAGAATGAATAATGCAAGGGTACTCAAAAGTAGGTCCAAATTAAGTGTGAAATTATGTCTTTTCTCAAGAGTTTCCAATTTTCTACACCATATTTAGCCCCCACTTTAGTGCCCATATGACTCTGCATGCATATGTAAGCTAAAGGACTCTAAACAGTACACTTTATTGCATAAAAAGGATACTCACTCAAAAGGTGGGAGAATGAAGCCCCTAGTGTAGTTATTTGCAAAACCAAAACATTAGGAACCACATCCCACAACATAAATTCATTAATTTTCAAAAAATCATTTTATCTAACTTCTAGAAATAAAGTTTGAGAGTAGATGTATGCACCCCCTTGATTCCGATTGCTTTACAGAGGTGGAATGAAGGTAGCAATCTAGCCTTGTCAAATAAGGAAGATCATATTGTAGGGAATTTACAAGTACCATGCCATGTAATTATAGATGATTGATGATGTTGGGTGTGGAAGCATGATTCCAATGCATCAAATAGTGTAAAAAATGGAGTTCACTACCTTTCATTATGTTGTTTATAAGAAAATATACTTTATTGACTCTTAAGAGAAAATAACTCTATTTTAATGCATGAGTAAAAGGGATGAAAGTAGGTTAAAATAGCTAAACAAGAGTCATTTGTCACTTACTATTGAATTTTACATTTTTGTAGCATGAGAGTGATGAGTGAGATGAGAAGATGTCAAGTAGATAGGGTTACACACCTTCACGTCTCGATGAGCTTCGAGAGTAGGTGGCACACGATGAGATGTACCATGAGGTGAGTTGATTCTACAACTTTCTCCTAGTGATTTTGTAATGATTAATGATTTTCAATGCATTTATAGGTTAATTTAGGATATTGGGAGAAAAAAGGTTTGTAAAGTGTCCCCTTTTTTAGCAAAGTTTCCCATTTGTTCAAAAAGTGTCCCTTTTTTTTGTAAAGTGTCCCACTTATTTGTGAAGTGTCCCAAAAGGGTTCTAAAGTGTTTAGGGCCTTTAGAAAATCACACTAGATGGACTTTAGCACAATTATATGATGAATAATGTAAAAATTAAAGATGTTTGATGAATTTTCAAAGCATACTATTGTGATTTTGATAGGTACCCACCTAGTTGCGACAACTTCTAGGGGGGACATATTAGTTTCCTTAGACTTAGCTCCAACACTATCGACATAGGAGATAGAGCATCTTCAGGAATTAGGAATCTATTGGCCATACCTGATGCCACCTATGAGATACCACAACACCATGCTAATAGCCCTATGCAAGCATTGGGATATTGACACATGTACCTTTCACCTCCCAATTGGGAAGATGACCATCACCTTAGAGGATGTACACAAGGTTCTCTGAGTTCCTATTCGGGGAGTGGGTATATTTTTGAGGAGATCGATCATTTCATGAGAAGAAGATGGACATGTAGTACTACCTTGATGGTCATGTGCATGATGAGCATGTGAGAGTGCGGATAGAGCTTCCGATGCTGCTATATTCGTGAGCCCCCAGAGTGAGATGGATTATGATGCATATGATGGCTCTTGTACTTAATCCTTATGGATTACCAACATAGCTAGATGGAGGATAGGTTGACTTGATTCACGGGATGGTAGAGCTTAGGATGGTTTATGCTTGGGGACATTGTATCCTGGTGCATCTTTATTATGATCCTGGCTGATTTTAGTTTTGAGAGATCAACACTATGGTGCATTGCACACTTCTATAGGTATAGTGCCTCAAGCATATTACATGCACCAGGCCTATCAGTTTCCCATGTGCTATAGCTGTAGGATATCCATGAGCCTTCAGTTATCCTCTAAGACACTTGTCGTAGTATGGAGACTTGTATTTTTGGAGGGTGAGATTTGACCGGCTAGAGGAGGATGAGATCCTTTGGAGACCTTATCTACTCACACTACAATGGCCAGATCCCATAGGACAACTGAGGAGGATGCAGACGGATAGATTCTTAGCTGGTCAGCATGACAATGTTGTATGTCCTTTCTATTATGGTCAAGTCATCCAACAGTTTGGGTAGGTGTAGACACCACTGAGGGTGTGCCCCTTCATCAGGAGATCAGTGTGGAGTGACTAAAGGCCAAGTGATATCATTCGACTCACTATAGACCATGTTGTCTAGAGTGACTCTGATTATTTAGATCATGATCGGCCACCAGTCTTGGACACTGATGACGTTAATAGCATAGATGGGCATAAGGAGTGATGGTCAATGAAATGACCAACTCCTATATTTTTGATGGATGCCACTATTGGTGATGTAGGACCAACACCAAATGAGGGAGTTGAGGAAGAGGATAGAGCCAAGGATGTATGAAATAGGGTGATAAATATATTTACTGATGTTATAGATGATGAGTATGATTCAAATGTTGATCCTAATTATGAGGGATAGGATGGAGGAGAG
The DNA here is from genome assembly GCA_007258455.2 of Sequoia sempervirens. Taxonomy (NCBI): domain Eukaryota; kingdom Viridiplantae; phylum Streptophyta; class Pinopsida; order Cupressales; family Cupressaceae; genus Sequoia; species Sequoia sempervirens. The sequence goes on from VDFB02379711.1 coordinate 46,260,223, forward strand.
GAGGATGAGGAGGAGGAGGATGATGAGGTGGAGGAGTATGAGGACCAACCACCCCTGAGCGAGGGTGATGAGGTAGCGGCTAAGGATCGACACAAGTGCGGAGAGTCCTCACACACTCATGTGACCAGATCACATGTAGTAGCTACAAAAGACATTGGTACCCATAGTCATAGAGAGGCTAGCACATCCTCCATGCCCCCCAGAGAGGATGAGGTTTATATCCCTTAGCCGATTAGAGATATAGCTGATGATATTTTATTTTATGCATGTACTTTAGAATTTATACTTTATATATATATCATGATGATGTTTACTATGTATTGTTTGTACTATGCAAGAGTGATGAGAGAATGGTGAGAGTTTTACCATCAGGATGTCGCAGAGATAGTGATTGTATCCATCGATGAGGAGGAGATGGACCTTGATTACATGACCCCATCGATCATGGAGGAGGAGCCAGAGTCACTCAAACCTTTAATGAGGCTATGGGAAATGTATGAGAGTGTGATGAGATGACTCCATCAAGATGAGATTGTAGGAAAATCATCCCAAAATCTAGCAAAGATGGAGAGACTACATGCAAATATAACATAGCTACAAGAGGAGAGGGATGTGGCTCTTGGGTGAGTACAAGGTCTAGAGTTTGCACTCAGAGTCAATGGATCACACTCACAATCACACACAATCGTCTCATGACATCCAGGGACTCGATCATGAGCACCAAAGCTCGAGGGGTCTAGTTCTCATAGACCTTAGTGATTTTGTATATAATTCAATGAGATGTACATAAAATTTTGAATATATATATATATATATATATATATATATATATATATATATATATATATATATATATATATATATATATATATAAACATTTGATGTTGTTGCAATTTGTCCTAATGTGTTTGAATGCTAAATAGCAATGTGATTAATTAAATAACTTGTTATAAAATTATTTAATTAATGTATACATGATTTAACATAATTGATGTGATCTAATGTAAAAAATATTTTAGTTTCACTTTAGATACAACATTGTTATTGTAAATAAGGTATGTTAAATTAGATACACCTATAATTTATATAAGGATCTAACTTAACATAACACAAGCGTGAATAGTATGAAACCTAAAGTAATTATAAAAAGAACTTAAATAATTACCCTAGTGTTCAAGACAAACATATGGTTAGTTGTTGAGAACAAAGCAATGTGAAAGTATTTAGAATGGAACCAAATAACTTTACACAACACTAATTTTTAGTCATGTTATTCAGAGATACTAGCGGTAATACGAACGTAGATGTGTGGCATTAATAGGTTCCTTAAGGGGTGCTCTATCAAGCTCTATTAATACCTAAGCACCAAACCCATGACTATTGTTGATTATGTAAGGTCCTAACCAATTAGGGCTGAATTTATCTTTGTCTTCATTGTCAGTGTGAATATTTTGTTGATTCTCATAGAGAACGAAATCACCCTTACGAAATTTTTGAGGAATGACATGAGTATTGTGTTTTCATTGTAATTGTTTAATGTAAGCCTAGAGATGTTCAAAAGTTTTAATATTTTTTTCATTGAGCATCTCAAGTTGGTGCAATCATTGGTCTTTATAAGTGGTATCATCAAGAAGGTCTTGAAGAGCAATTCACAATGTAGGAATTTCTAACTCCAAAGGCATGATCGCATTAGTACCATAAAAAAGGTTATAGGGTGTAGTTCCTATGGATAATCTAACACTCATTCGATAAGCCCAAATCACATAATGTAACTGCGTATGCCAATCCTTATGTTGTTTGTTAATGATTTTCTTTAGGATTTTTTCTTGAATCTTATTAGCACTTTCAACTTTTCCATTGGATTGTGGATAGTATGGTGTGGAAAATAAATGTTGAATTTTGAATGTTTCCAAAAATTTCTTTACGTCATTATTCTTAAATGGTGTACCATTGTTGGAAACTATTGGGGATGGTAGTCCAAAGTGAGTAATTATGTGTTCCAATATGAAATGAAAAATTACTTTAGCATTGGTAGATCGAAGAGGAATAGCTTCCAACCATTTTGTGAAATATTCTATTGTTGTTAGGATAAATGTATGTCTGGTAGAGGAAGGTGGTGAAATTTTTCCAATAAGACCCAATTCTCCATACTGAAAACAGACAAATGGGAATTTGGGTATGGAGCTAGGAAGCAAGGGCATGGATCAAATTGCTATGTTCTTGACATTTATGGCATTGTTTAACATAAGCAAAGCAATATTTCTCCATATGTCTCCAATAGTATCCCATACAGATGAGTTTTTGCACTAATGACTATCCTCCAAAATGACACCCACAAGCACCAACATGAGCCTGGTCAAGGGCTATAGGAATTTTAGAGTCCCTAAGACACCTCATTAAGAGACCATTAAAGGATCTTCTATCCAACACATCAGCGAGGATTACATATTTGGCTGCCAGTTTACATAAATTATTTTGAGTATTTATCGTTGTGGGCTCGGGAATGGTACCATCTTTTAAATAATTGTATATTGTATCATACCATTCTTGTGAGTCATCTTGAGTTGTTATTAAAATTTCTTCTAATCAAGTATCAATCGAAGGTTTCATGATTAGATAAATAATAAAGGTGAAGTCCATTGAAGGATCGTGTGGTGGTATTAGAGAATTTACACTCGCCAATGCATCCACATGTTGATTGTATTTTCGTGGGATGTTATCAATGGTGAATGATTCAAACTTATCTAATAGTTTCATTGTAATATCCTTATATTTTGATAATTTTTCATGTTTAGTTTGATATGTCCCATTGATTTGTTTGATTACTAATTGTGAATCACCAAATACCTTGATATCTTTAGCACCCATGGTTAAAGTAGCTTGCAATCCAACAATTAATGCCTCATACTCAGATGTGTTATTTGTACATAGGAAATTCAATCAATAGGACAAGGGAATAGGCTTTCCTTCAGGAAAATTAATACTATTCCAGAACTAGAACTTTTTCTACACTTAGATGCATTAAAACAAAATTCTCATGTTTTAACATTGGTGATCAAGACACTATCATCAGGAAAAGAGTCATGATTAGGTAAAGTGAGAGAAGGAGCATCAACTAAGTGATCGGTTAAGGCTTGTCCTTTGATTGTTTTTTGTGAAACAAACTTAAGGTCAAATTAAGTTAACAACATCACCCACTTAGCTAAGCGTTCAGAGAGATTGGTTTTATTAAAAGTATGCTTAAGGGGATAAAATCTTGTGATGACTTGTATTTCAACATTTAGTAAATAATGTCATAACTTACTAGTAGTGAATAATAGAGCTAAACATTGTTTCTCAATTGGTGAGTATTGTGTTTCATAATCAATTAAAGTTTGACTAATGTAATAGATCAGATATTCTTTTCCATGATCATCTTGTTGAGCTAACAATGTTGCAAGAGCATGGGCTAATGTGGCTATGTAAAGGATAAATGGTTTTTTTGGCACAACGGGTTGTAAAACGGGTGGATTTGCAAGATATTCTTTTAAACTCCCAAAATCCTATTTACAATCCTCATTCCAATAAAAAGGTACATTATTTTTTAGAAGATTCTTGAAGGGTAATGTGTGGTTAACTAAAGATGCAACAAAATAATGGATAGATTGAATTAGGCCTTGTAATGTGTGCAATTGAGAAATGTTCTTAATAGGTGGCATGTTAATAATGGCATCAATTTTCTTCATGTACACCTCAATGTCTCTGTGAGATATGAAAAACCCCAAAATTTTGCCACTATCTATGCCAAAGACACAATTTTTTGGATTTAGTTGCATGTTATATTTATGTATTCGTTCAAATATTTTTTGAAGGACATTCACATTGTCTTTTCTTGTTAAGTATTTAGAAAGGATGTCATCAACATAATCCTCCAATATTTTATGTATGTAATCATAAAATATCAATGTCATTATTCATTGATAAGTTCCACTGACTTTCTTTAATCGGAAAGGCATGACAACCCAACAAAACATTCCCCAACTAGTTGTAAATCTAGTTTTGTATTAATCTTGTGGGTTGATAAAGATTTGATTATAACAAGAAAATCCATCCATGAATGACAAAAAAGAATGTCCATCAATTGAATCCATGATCATGTCAATATTAGGAAGTGGAAAATCTTCTTTCAAAGAGGCTTTATTCAAGTTGTTAGCTCTCAAAAATGAAGGTTTTAACCACAAAAGGTTGCCAAGCTCTTACAACATTTTAGGGTAACAGAACAAGGTTTGAAACAATTAAACCTTCTACTCTTTAGGTGCTACAAAACCATGGCGGGTGTACCTCTCTGAATAATGCAGACTTAACTTGCAATTAATCCTCTTACAACACTTGTCCACAATGGAAAATGGGAGTGAACAAATGAAATTCAATTTGAAGCAATGACAATATTCAGCTCTAAGTCCTAAATACTCAATTAAAAGAAACTGAATGAATTTATAAAGGTGAAGTGCAGAGACTAGTGCCTTGTTGGGTATGCAGAGTCAAATGAGATCAAGATAAGCAAAACTTTCTGAAGAAGACAAATTATCTGGCATATGTTTTGTTTACAACTTGTATAAACATGTAACAATGTGACTACTAAGTTCTACTTCAATAATCCCAAATGAGTTTCTCTGATTACTGTGATCAATAAAAGGATTTAATCTTTTTTTGAAAGAACCAGTTGATTGATCACACAAATACAAAAAATGTGTATCAATAAATCAAACATAAACTTGCTATGTTAATTTAAACAACTAGAAAAATCATTCATGGAGATAACTTAGCAGTATTTTTCATTTCAATTCAACAGATCATTGACACTAGAGAAATGTAGCAACATCAAATGAATCTCATAAATACCTCCATTGTGAAGTCATACAATAATAGCCTTTGGTTTGTTAATTTTATTGTACTATACCTACTTGCAGTGTATCGGGAATATGATGTCTCTTTTTTATTAGCAACTACAACATGCTTATTTATACACCAGCATGAGAAAGATATCGAAATAAAATATTATGTCAGCCCTCCACAAGATTTAGGCTCCAATCGAGATGGCAGGCAATGGTATCCAAGCATTCAACATGTCGGCCACAAGATTTTGAAATTTTATTTTTACTAGTAGAACAGTCGGCCAAACACAACATATCGTTCTGCCGAAGGGAATTCAAACGCTTCATCCCTATGCTCAGTATTTCGCATTCGCCATAACTCATTCAGGTCGATAAGATGTCACACAGACTACACAATGCTCCACCGAAGGCTCCCCCTAACTTCGTGTCATTGTGACCAGGCAAATGTTATTCCAAAGACAAGAGGCATCCTTTTGTTCTTTTTCATTTCGCTATAGCCCCATGCTGTCGGTGAGAAGTCACAGAGATACAAAATGTCTTACCAAGATTCACTTTACTTCCAATATATTGTTGTAACAACCCGCTAGTCATACCGAAGTCATATAGTATTCATTTATTCTCACTCTGCTTTGCTATAACACATATGTGTCGGGGAGACCACATACCGAGATCAACATGTTAGGCCAAAAGGAACTCAATACATCCAAGTCACAAGGACATAAGAAATATCCCACCGAACTGCACATTTTATTCTATTTTCTTTGCCATAGCTCATAGGTATCGGGGAAACCCTATGTCGATAGCTTGTGTTTCACTAAAAAGTCCACATGACCAAGACTTGTCACCGTGACCCACGACCTCTCCTACCGACAAATCCATCAGTCGCTATAACATGCAATCCTTAGAAAGACATCACATAGAGTGCGTTGTTATACTAAAATCCATCCAAGCCCACACCTGTTCTCCAAGACGAGTCCAACCCTTTGATGAAAGAACCCGAGCATGCGCAATTTGACAAGACATTTACTTATCACCATGACCACCACCCGAATATGAAACCTATGCCGATATGGAACTTATCTGTCACCGAAACACAAAATATGTCATGTCGAAAACCACCTATAGGAGAAAACCATTCGCTATGACAAATAATAAGTCTTGCTGATAGGCAACACAGACTTATTGCAAGCAGAAAAAGCACAAGGGGTTGGGGAGACAAGAATGAACCTATGCAAATATGGACCCAAACATGAAAAATGTACAACACGATCGATTCAATGGGAAAATATGGCAAACTATAGATGAAAAATTCATATGGTCGGACCAAAACTAGAAATTTATGAATGAAAACTTATGTAAAAGCACGAGATTTTATCATTCTAACAGTGGCTCCATCTCGGGATGAATGATAGTAAGATCATTGCAAGGATCTAGAATCTTTAGGTGAGCAGACCAGACACAAAATGATGAGCCATTGAGCAGAAATGGAATGAATGGTAATGGAAATGAATGTGAAGTGGGAGTGAATGCAAAGTGAATGCAAGATGGAAGTGAATGGAAAATGAGAGTGGAACGGAGGTGGATGCAAACCTAAAACTACTGTGCATGGAAAATAATTTTCAAGAGGATACACAAGAGTTGTCCATGCATTGGCAACCCTTAATCCTTTGTGTTGCTCAAGAGAAGAAAAGCTTCAAGAATTTTCCATGAACAGGCAATTCCTGATCTTCACCAGCCATGTTCTATAGATAATATGAGTGTTCACCCCTTTTTCCAACAACAAGAAAAGGTCCCAGCAACAAAGCTTTGAATTTACCATGCTTGCCCTTCTCCTGGCACCTTGCATTCCACATCAACACCAAATCATTTTCTTTAAATTTTCTATTCTTTGCCTTCTTGTCAAATAGATACTTCATCTATGCCTATAACTTCATGTTTTGATTGTAGGCCTCCCTCCTTACTTCATCAAGTTCAGCAAGTTGCTCCATTCTATCTTCCATGGGTTCAAGAACTTCCAAATCTTCCTGTAAGATGAACCTGTAGACTGGTAACAAATTTTGTAGAGGCATCCTAGCCTGTGCTCCATACACTAATTCAAATGGAGATTTTCCAATTGCCTTTTTCACAGTGATTCTGTCAGCCCACACAACTAGTTTTAACTTAGAATCCCAAGCCTTCTTATTCTGTCCCAGCATCCTCTTTATAATCTTCAAGAGACTCTTATTGCTAGACTCTGCTTGACCATTGGCTTGTGGATGATAAGGAGCTGCATAAGAAATGGTAATGCCATACCTATCACAAAAGCTTTTGAATTCATCTGACCTGAAACACATCCCATTATCTGTGATTATCCTTAATGGTGTACCAAATCTGGTGATAGTGTTGTCCATCAAGAAATTTGTTACAACTTTACTTGTAGCCTGCTTGGTTGGGATCGCCTCCACCCATTTTGTAAAATAATCAGTGGCAACTAATATCCACCTATGTCCTCCACTTGACTTCTCTTGTATCTCTCCAATGAAATCAATTCCCCATTGATGAAAAGGGGAATCAGCCTGCAAAGGTCGAAGTGGCAAAGCACCCTGATACTTCAACCTTCTAGAAAACTTTTGGCAAGCCTCACATTTTCTCACATGTGTAAAGGAATCATTAAAAACCTTTGGCCAAAAATATCCAGCCCAGAGAATTTTGTGTGTAGTTGTCTTTGTTGAATAATGACCTCCAAAAACTCCTTCATGCATTTCCTTCAAAACATGCTTAGCCTGCGAGTCATCCAAACATAGCAACAATATACCATCTCTATTTTTCCAAAACAGATCACCATCCATAAAAACATATTTGGATGCCTACAACTTCAAAGTTCTCCTTTGGTTGTCACTCAATCCATCTGGACACTTCATATATTTAAGATAATGCATAACATCAGTATACCAGGGAGTGTGTTCAATGGTCGCAACTGCAGTCCCTTCTTCAACATTGCAGATCTAATTTGCCTCAATATTAGTTTCTTCCATTAGCTTAGCCAAGCCTTGGCCTCATACCAACTTAGTAATTTTTATTTCCATGTCAAATTCTTGAATCTTGTTGATCCATCTGCATCTTTTCCCTGTGACTTTAGATTGTGTTAAAATGTCTTTGATAGCAGCATGAGGGACATAAGCAATCACTTTCGTTCCAACAAGATATGGTTTTAAGGGTTTAATAGCCTTAACAAGAGCAAAGGCATGTTTTTCCATTATGTCATACTTCAATTCGGACCCTTGTAATGATTTACTAAAGAAAGATACAGGCTATTCATAACCACCTTCATTTTTCTGTAGCATAACAACAACAATAGTATGCATTGAGGCAAATGAAAAAATCTGAAAGGGCTTTGTAAAATCTAGAGATTTAAGAACATGAGCCTCTTTGATAGGCTTTTTGATAGACATGAAAGCATCTAAAGCTTCAGCAGTCCAGTCCATTTTTTGTCTTTTCTTCAACATTTTAGATATGGGCTTAATGATCTCAGCAAAATTAGAGACAAATCTTTTGACAAAATTAATTTGCCCAAAGAAAGATTCTATTGCTTTGACAGTTTTAGGAATAAGAATTTTATCAATAGCTTCAACCCTCTCAGGATCTATTCTAATTCCCTCTTTTGAAACAAATTGCCCCAAGAGCTTACCCTCTGTGACTGCAAAATGACATTTCTTTGGATTTAAACTAATAACATATTCAAGAGCTTTAATAAATACCTTTTCAAGATGTTGCACATGATCTTCAACCCTCATTGAATAAGCAGTCAAGTCATCTTGATACACCACCATGATAACATTAATCAAATCAACAAATGCTACATCCATAGCTCTTTGGAAAGTTGCTCCAACATTAGTGAGACCAAATGGCATTCTTATGTATACATATGTTCCCTAAGGAGTTGTGAATGTTGTTTTGTATTGCTCAGATTCCTTGACATTAACTTGATTGTATCTAGAAAACCCATCCATCATGGACAACAACTCATAGCCTGTCACCTTATGCAGTATAGCTTCCATATTTGGTAAAGGATAATTATCTTTGAGAGATGCCATATTTAAATTCATGAAATCCACACATAATCTGATGTCACCATTCTTCTTTCTCATAGGAACCAGATTTGAAACCCATGTAGAATGTCTAATTGGTTTGATAATTCCTCCATCTCTGAGCTTTGTTAGTTCTTCTTGCATTTTAGGCTCCAATGTTGGATTTATAGGTCTCTGCTTCTATCTAAAAGGCTTGGCGTCTGGCTTCAATGGTATTTCATGCTGAAATAAATCCTCCCTGTATGCTTTCAGATCTTCAAATGACCATGCAAACACATGCTTGTACTTTCTCAATAGTTCAATCAACATTCTTCTAATTGCTGTGCTTATTTTCTTCCCGATGTATACCTTTCTAGGTGCTATTTCAGTCCCCAAGTTAATCTCTTCAACATCTTCCTTTCTAATTGGTGTTTGCTTCATTAGAGATCTATCATTTCCATCATACACCCTTTCTAGTTCCACTAATCCTTTAGGAAGCTTGTTTGTTTTGAGTTGTAAGATCTCCTTGCCAAACACAGTTTGTTTCCCATCTACTTCCTCAACAAAGGTGTTGAAATCAATCTCCTAGGCTTCATACTGATCTATACAATTAAGGAATTTCAAAAGGTCTGTATCATCATTGAAAACTTGCTAGCTATAAATGTTATTAGGAACAACAAGCCTCATCTTGAACTCAATCTGTGACACCCCAGCCAATGTGATATCATCTCTTTTCAGCGCCACATTTGCTAAAAATCAGCCATTATATTCTTTGACCTATCAATCCACTCAATTGAGAAAGCATCAAACAGTTCAATTGTGTCCCATGCAACATTCCTATATTGCTTTAATCTTTTGTCCTTTTCTGCATACTTGGATTTAATTTGTGAAACAACCAACTTAGAATCACCAAAAATAGTTAGCAATTTAATCTTGTGTTTCACAGCTATGTTCAAACCTGTAAATAAAGCTTCATACTCTGCCACATTGTTTGTACATTCAAATGCCAACAAGAATGAATATTTAAAAGTAGTACCTTCAGGGGAAACAAAAACAATCCCATCACCATTACCTTCTTGACTGTAGGCTCCATCAAAGTACATCTTCCATATGCCATTACAATTCTGTGCAACATGTTTTTCAATTGGATCACTATTTGTTCATTCTAGCTGGGCTAGTTCAATCTTAAAACTCCCAAGATCAATATCACAAAAATAATTAATTTGATCCTATGGTACACATTCAACACGTTGATTCATTCTTGGCTCTCTGTATAACTTCACATCTTGACCATTCACTGGAATAGTAGCATAAGACAAATCAAACTAGACATTTCCTCAAACTGCTATTGTCCATTGTCTTGACAAAAGCATACCAAACTATGGAGGAGTGTCAATCACTGTGATATCTATATTATAAGCCACCTGTGGATAAGTAGCCAGCTTGACTTCAACATCTTTCATAATACCAACCACAAGAACAAGTCTATTATACATTGCATAACACTTGCCTCTAGTGATATCAACACACATACCAAGTTGTTTCATAACTCCAACAGGAATTATGTTTATAGTGGCACCAGAATCTATCATGCAGTTCCTTAACAATTTGTTATTAACAAGCAACGTAGTAAAAAAGGGATCAACATGAGGAGGAGTTGATAATATATCACTTAAGCAAACTTCAAAATTATTCATCTTCTCCTACCTGTTGATTGCTTTAACATTTATTTTATTTTCAACATTCACATGTTCTCCATTCATCATCAATTGAACAACAGTATCCCTATACTCTTTAATTTTCATCATCTCAAGAAGTGGAACAAATATTTTTACCTAGGACAATGCATGAGTGAGATCAAAAGAGGAACTCTCCACCTTGGCAGTCTTCTTTAATTCTGGTTCTTCTCTCTTATTTTCTTCTTTTTCTTTTTTACTAGACTGGTTAGGCATCTATATTTCTTTATTTAATTCCTTTACTTCCTCATTTTGGCCTGGTTTTTGTTTAGTTTTATTATGCTACTTGTTCTCTGGCTTCTTTATAGTTTCCTGTGTTGCCTTTTGATCTTTTATAAAGATTCCCCCAAGAACCCCATCTTGCTCATTTATTTTTCTGTTTCTCAACTAGTATTGACTTTTGGCTTTCTCAACTACAACAACAGTGATCCTTTCTATTTCATCCTCAGTAATTCTCCTCACATTGCATTGAGTAGGTGCTGCAACAAGATGTGTCTCTGTGTAATCTTCACCAGAATCATAAAAAATATGTTGCTCAGCCATATGGACATTATACTTCTGATTGGAGACATCATATTCATAACCCTCATCCTCTGAAGATGAATTTCTTTCCTTAACATGGTGAAAAACATTTGAAGTCAGATACACCTTGTGATCTTCTCCATCATTCTCCATCAACATTCCCTTTTCATGCATCCTTTGAGCTACAACACAATAGTCTGGAGAATGTGGCTGATTACAAATTTCACAAAAGTAATTATTACTCACCATGTAAGTCCCTTTCTTGCTCAATGGATCTGGAGTTTCTTTACTTCTGGGCCTAGCTGCCATAGGTTTCCCATCTTTCCAATTTGTATTGTAGGGCATATCATGCAGCCTCGGCCTTTTATTTCTATATGTATTCTCTTGTCTGTATTAATAATTATTTTGCTGAGGAGGCCTCGGGTTGTCTCTTTTATTAGTTATACCAGCAGCCTTCCTATTATTTTCAATTGTCAATGCAATTTTCTATGCTTCAACCAAATCTCTTGGAGATCTACATCTTAGTTCATACCCTATATTAGGATCAAATGCATTTAAATAGATATTTAATGCAATAGAATCTGGCAACCTTGATCTAGGAGGAACTTTAGTATGCAACTTGTTGAATTTTTTGTTGAAATCATAAATTGAATCATTCTGATTTTTTTGAATTCTCATTAGTTCATGAAGAGCTGCATCTGGAGCATTTTGATTCCCATATTGCTCTAAGAGTTTTTCCTGAAATGCTTGGAGAGAATTAATTGAGAATGCTGGCAGGATGTTGAACCAATCCCTGGCATCTTTAAGAAGTGACATCATGAACAGCTTCATGTGTAAATCTTCATAAGGCATATCTATGTCCTGAATGAAAATATTAAAACTCCTTAAATGTTCTTCAGCTATGATTGCATTACTTCCTATAAATTTGGGCACCATATTCCTCCAACTGTCATCCATAGGGTAAGGATACAACTGAAAACTAGCTAAATCAAACTATCTAATCATGGTTGCTTGCTAGTGAGGGGGAGGGATAGGCGGATGCTGATACTAAGGCATGTGATTATTGTACTGTATTTTATAATGTGGAATATAATTCTGACTAGGAGGTGGATACATACCTGTATGCTATGTAGGAATGTGAGGTGGATGACTTGGCTGCTTGTGGTGGTTTCCTATCTAATTGTGAGGATTATTTTGTTGATTGGAAGGCATCGCACCATGATCACCCTACTTGTGAGGTGGAATATACTTTGGGCCACTAGTTGTCTGATCAGCAATTTGGGCTTTCTGCAATTTAGCCTCTAGTTCCTTTATTTTCTTCTCTTTTAGTTCCAACAGTGCTTTTGCTTCATCAGAAATTGAGAGCTCATGGTTTCCTTTAGGAATTTCATGATTACCTTCCATCCTCTGATTGTATTCATGTTGAATTCTAATATGTTCAGGTCCCTTGTTCAACTCTAAAATCAGCCTATTTCTAAGCTTCAAACTCAGCCATCTACTGAGAATCAAGAGAAGAGAAAGGATTTCTTTGATCTTCAGGGGTACAAAGTTCTCCACTTGAATCATCTCTCCATGTATCATAGCCATTATATGTTTCACAATGTGCTCTTGGTGCTTTACCTTTGTTTGTTATGCACATGTCCTCACCTTTTCTTTTCCCTTATCAGCTCTATCATCTTTATGTGTCCACTTACTACCACCAGCAGGAGCTCTAGTATGACCTCCCCTATATTGAGATCTTCTTCCATTCATGATGAACAGCTGCAAAATTTTCTGTCAGAATCGCCACTCACTTTTATCAAAAAGTGAAAAATATCTGATATTTCTAGTTCCCAACGGAGTCTATGTTAGATTTCTGACTCTATGATTAAGGGCTTGATTCTGATTGTTCCCCAGCATAGTTGTCAATTTTTTAGCTCTCAAAAATGTAGGTTTTAACCACAAAAGGTTGCCAATCTTTCACAACATTTTAGGGTAACATAACAAGGTTTGAAACAATTAAACCTTCTACTCTTTAGGCATTGTAAAACCATGGTGGGTGTACCTCTCTAAATAATGCAGACTTAACTTGCAATTAATCCTCTTACAACACTTGTCCACAATGGTAAATGGGAGTGAACAAATGAAATTCAATTTGAAGCAATGACAATATTTAGCTCTAAGTCCTAAATACTCAATTATAAGAAACTAAATGAATTTATAATGGTGAAGTGCAGAGACTAGTGCCTTGTTGGGTATGTAGAGTCAAATGAGATCAAGATAAGCAACACTTTCTGAAGAAGACACAAATTATCTAGCATATGTTTTGTTTACAACTTGTATAAACATGTAACAATGTGACTACTAAGTTCTACTTCAATAATCCCAAATGAGTTTCTTTGATTATTGTGATCAATAAAAGGATTTAATCTTTGCTTGAAAGAACTAGTTGATTGATCACAAAAATACAACAAATGTGTATCGATAAATCAAACATAAACTTGCTATGTTAATTTAAACAACCAGAAAAATCATTCATGGACACAACTTAGCTATACTTTTCATTTCAATTCAACAAATAATTGACACCAGAGAAATGCAGCAACATCAACTAAATCTCATAAATACCTCCATTGTGAAATCATGCAATAATAGCCTCTGGTCTGATAATTTTATTCTACTATATCTACTTACAGTGTATTAGGAATTTGATGTCTCTTTTTTATTAGCAACTACAACATGCTTATTTATACACCAGCATGAGAAAGATATCAAAATAAAATATTATGTCAGCCCTCCACAAGATTCGGGCTCCAATCAAGTTGGCAGGTAATGGTTTCCAAGCATTCAACATGTCGGCCACAAGATTTTGAAATTCTATTTTTACTAGTAGAACAGTCAGCCAGACACAACATATCATTCTACCGAAGGAAATTCAAACGCTTCAACCCCGTGCTCAGTATTTTTCATTTTCCATAACTCATCCGGGTTGGTAAGATGTGACATAGACTACACGATGCTCCACTAAAGGCTCCCCCTAACTTCGTGTCACTGTGACCAGGAAAATGTTATTCTGAAGACAAGAGGCATCCTTTTGTTCTTTTCCATTTCGCTATAGCCCCGTGTTGTCAGTGAGAAGCCACAGAGATACAAAATGTCTTACCGAGATTCACTTTACTCCCAATATATCGTTGTAACAACCCGCTAGTCATACCGAAGTCATATAGTATTCATTTGTTCTCACTCTGCTTCGCTATAACACGTATGTTTCAGGGAGACCACATATCGAGATCAACATGTTAGGCCAAAAGGAGCTCAATACATCCAAGTCACCAGGATATAAGAAATCTCCCACCAAACTACACATTTTATTCTATCCGCTTCGCCATAGCTCACAGGTATCAGGGAAACCCTATGTCGATAGCTTCTGTTTCACCGAAAATTCCACATGACCAAGACTTGTCGACGTGACCCACGACCTCTCCTGCCGACAAATCCATCGGTCGCTATAACATACAATCCTAGGTGAGACGTCACATAGAGTGAATTGTTATACTAAAATCCATCCAAGCCCACACCTGTTCACCAAGACGAGTCCAACCCTTTGCCGAAAGAACCCGATCATGCGCCATTCGACAAGACATTAACTGAACCCGAACCCAAGCATGCGTACAAGAGATAGATGCTTGAGAAGATTTTTCTGAATACTAGGTTGACATAATGGTTGGTTGTTCTTGTTTTTCATCTTTTTTCATGTGATTATATATTCACCCATAAATGAAGGTGTGAATTCTAAGGATTCCCAATCATCACCAAAAAATTTAGACACCGATTCCTCATCTTGTTGTTCAATTTCAAGAGGTTCTATATTGGATGTTGGAATTAATGTACTAGGAGGACTTGTGGTTCTTTATTCAAGGTGTAAGAAACTTTCAAGCTCAGGGTTTATTTCAACTTTATAAATGTTGTTATTATAGATATATTTCTTTATAAGATTAGGGGTTGAAGGCACTATATTCATCTCATGAATTCTTGGTCTGCCTAAAAGAAGATTATGCGAAAGATCATAAGGCATGAAAGGAATAGGAGTTTGCATAGTAGCCACCCCAACTATAATAGGAAACGTGATTACACTGAGTAGTTGCTTTGTTGTATTGTCAAATCCTCAAGAATGGATAAGGAATCAAGTTTTATTTGGGACTTGTCAACATGCAATCTATCAAAGAGATTCACACTACACACATTAAGGGTAGAAGCATTATCAATGAGGGTTCTTTTGATACCTATTCTATTGAATTGAGCAATTATCATAAAGGCTTCATTTTTTTTTCGCAACTCTAAAGGACAAAGCTCATGTTGATGAAAAGTAATGTCTAGATTAACTTTATTCATTCCATGTATTAAAGTTGCCACATCATTTGGAGTTGTACCAAGAGGAACTGCAATGTGTTGTAAGGTTGTCTGAAGAATAGTGTGGTAATTTGGTGAATTCTGAAGTAAATCCCAAAGGGAAATCTTTGTAGGAGTATTCTTGAGTTGTTCAATGATATCATACTCCTTTATGTGTGAGGGAAAGTGAGGAGAACTAGGTATATTAGGTAAAGGTAAAGAGAGTGGGGTTGGTTGCGATGGTTGCAAATTATTTTAGGTACTATATGCATGAGCAACAGTAATATTACTTGATTTTTGCAACACATCGGGTTTAGGTGGGTAAAGAGTAAACTCGAGTTTATTGGAAGGATGAAGTTTATGTGAGGGTGGGTAAAGAATGAGTTGAGATTGAATCACATTAAAGTCCTTAGTTTTAGATTGTTCACAACAAACCTTATTGGATGACTTAGGCATGATGAAATCATGAAGGCCTTCATCTAACAGGTCAAAGTCATCATGACTAAAAGGGTTGAGGGGTAAGTTATCATCAATTGGTTTAGGCTTCTCATGGAAAGCTTTAGAGACATTAATGTTCTTTGTTGTAGGTTGGTCACAACAAACCTTCATGGATGGTGTATGCGAGATGAAGTCCTGAAGGGATTCATCTAATAAGTCAAAGTCATCACTACTAAAAGGTTTGAGAGATAAGTTATCATCAATTGGTTTGGGATTCTCATGACAAGCTTTAGAGGATGAAGTGAGTGAGGGGAAGTCCTAAAGGACTTCATCTAATTTTTCTACATCATCACTACTAAGAGGCTTAGATGAGATGGTGTTTCTAAATTGAATGATTTGTTTGAAAGGTTGGTTTAATGTTTGTGGTTTGTTGTTTTAATGTATTGGTGAATCTAATTTAAAAGAACTAGGAACTAATGCTAAAAATGGAACATGAAAAAATCTAATGATATCCATAAATTCCATGAAAGGAAATGATGCTTATGAAAATGATTTAGATATAACAGAAAATAACTAAGCTAAAAAAGAAAATGAACTATGGAAAACAAAAAAGTGTAAAATAGGGAATTGAATTCTAGAAATACTAATGCAAAAAGTGCATTGGGACTAATTCACCTAGGGTGGCGAATGAGTCCTAGGAGAGATATTTTAAAGCTTTTTCTTATATTTTTGATGTTTTTCTATGTGTGCAGGTCCATACAATGCAAAGAAATAATGGAAATGTAGAATGTTATAATGATTTGATAAAAGGAAATGCAATAATGATCTCTAAATGATAGTTTCACTAATGCAATTTTGGTAAGCCCTAGGATGCAAAAACAATTCAAAATCCAATGGAATTGAGTCTTAGGATGCAAATGCAATGAAAATAAGAAAGAGATAATGTTCACTATATAGGTTCACCAAAATGAACCAACAATTTTTGTGGTGGTATGAACTTATCTTGCACTCTTAGGGTTTTTTCACCTAAAAGGAGAGAGATAGACCCAAAAATTTAGGTGGTTCACTCAAAATAAAGTATGTATGATGAAATTATGACTAAATGCAATAATCTAGATGCAACTAATTGATAAAATTGGTTGATTATGAATGCAAAAATAATGAAATATGAAGTGTTTCAAAATATAGTGACATTTGCAAAAGTCTTAGAATGATGAACAAAAATGCAAATAGAGCCAAACTAAAAGCTATAACTCAGAATGTGTGCAACTATAAACCTAATGAAGGCTAGAAACTACTATGAAAATCAGAAAATGTTGACTTTTTAGCTACCTGGGACTCATTCGCCACCATGGGCAAATCAGTCTAAGGTCAAGGTTTTTGTCTAGAAAATAGTTTCTGCCAAATGGGTACTAGAATCTGCATTCAACTTTGACAGGAACCTCCAATGGGATCATTCACCATCCTTGTTGAATTAGTCCTTTTTAAGTTTTTTACAAATTTAAATCTTAGACATGTACCTTATTACCTATACAACACTCCTTAACGGGAACCTAGATTGGAATCTTAAAAAATTCCTACAAAACAACTTAAAGGTTATTGTCTAATGGGGGTTTTCCTTAGTCAAACCCCTAATTTTCTAATCAAATCTTGAATGAAAAAAATCTGCATAAAACCCTAGCCTTAACTGTATAAGACTAGGAAAATATGAAGTAAGACAAAACCCTATTCTAATGTGTTAGAATAAGATGAACAAATGTTATTTTAATGATGCAAGAATTCAATCCAAGAAACATTACAACATCTCAAATGAATGTGAATGACATGAAAATTTAATGTAAACCTTAAATATGAAGACATAGAGAAAATGGAAGATGGAATCACTTTGAAAATAAGTCTTTAGGTGTGATTTGATGGCTAGTTGCATCTCCTCAACCTAGATTTCTCCATAGGAATCCATCATCAACTCTTTGCGATGTTAAATTTTGAATGAGAAGTGAGATGGAAGACCTAAACAAACCCTAGTTTGCTGCCCTAAAGCTTCAACTTTGCTATAGAAAATGCTAATGAAACTTATTGTGGAAAACTCTTAATACTTGAATTTTGAATTTTGCTTTGAAAAAATGTGAAAGAGATGTGAAGAATGACCTAAAATGTGTATTTATAGGCATCAATACCTAAGTTTCCCATTATTTAGACCTAAGAGGCCGACATCCACTAAAAATTAAATTGAATTGGTGGTATTCCTACTCAAATTTGAAAATATCCCCAAAAGGGACTCATTTTCCACCCTTGGTGAATGGGTCCCACTAGAGGGGACTCATTCAACTAAGGTGGCGAATGGGTCCCACTAGTGGTTTTTGGAGATGGGTTTTCGGGATATGAGTGAATTAAGTGTTTTTTTGGGGGGATTTAGATGATTGTTAAGTGAAAAGGGCCTCTAAATAAAAAATAATAGGTCTTAGGGGCCTATAAATGCTATTTTGAAGAATGAATAATACAGGGGTACTCAAAAGTAGGTCCAAATTAAGTGTGATATTGTCTCTTTTCTCAAGGGTGTCCAATTTTTGATGCCACAATAGGTTTTTAGTTGTTTCTCCAAGTAATGATTTGGTATTTTCCCCTTTGTTTGTGTGGTTGAGATATGTTGGTTATGGTTGTTGAAGGTTGCTATATCCATATTTCTAGCTATTCGTTCATTGTGAATTTTGAGTTGTGTTCACTAGTTGTGAACTATTTTTTTTTGTGTTTTGGTTGAGGTTTAGGAGAAATGTTTCTAGTCCATATTTCTCTTTGATGAAGTCTTTCGACTTGCTGTTCTGTCTAGAGTTAAGATGTTTTGATTGCATTGAAGATATTTTTGATTTCTGGAAGTATCAAGCTTAATTGTTCTATGTGTTTTACACTGGTTTGGCCAACCTTGTGTTAAGCACTATTTTTGGTCTCAGTGAAGTGTTGGGCCACCCTCATTCTAATTCCTCCCTAGGATTTTCTAGTGCTGACATAATTTGAATTTGAATTTGGATGGATAACTTTGCATCTTTTTCAAGGTTGGAGATAGTATAAATACAAGATGAGCTAGTAATGAAAAACATACAAGAGAAAATAAGGAAGATAAGCGAAAAAGCAAATGCAACATTGATGCTATTTAGAAAGTGTGTGTGAGTTGTGCATGGAAAATCATTTTGACACTTAATGTTGAGTCTCTGGATGCAATGAATAGAAGGTAAACTCTATCATTCATGCAAGTTGATCAGGTAACTATGGTGGAACCCTTTATTGCATTGGGATTGTAGTCTCTCTATAACAAGTCTTCTTTGTCTTCTTTGTATCTCTATGGCAGTGAGCTATCAAGGCTGTAGCCCTGTTAGACAATGAGTCCTTGTTTCAGGAAGTGAGCCTTATCTTAGGAAGTGAGCCTTGTTTCAGGTAGTGATACTTTTGTAATCGATTTCGATATTCTCTATAGTGTGAGATACACCTCACCGTGGTTTTTCCCTCATTAGGTTTTCCACATAAATCTAGTGCTATTGTGTATATGTGTTGGATTTGAGTTTCTGCATTGGCATTTGATGATTAATCATTTATGCAGTTTTAAGTAATAGTTCCAGTGATTTAATTAAAGTTTAAAATCTATGATAACTGATTCACCCCCTCTCAAATATCCTATTCAACAAATATTCATTAGATTTTCATTGAGATGGAAAGCCTTCTTCCATCATGCTTTTTTCCTAGTGAGTCTGAAATTTTTTTACTACATTATAGGTGGTTTGGGTACCCCAATTTGGCTCTAGAGCTTAAAGTTATAGGTATCCTTTGTTAGGGAGATCAACAATGATTGGCTCAAATTCCTACTATGAACCAAAAACCATCTAACAATTGTGGCATTCAAATGGGTCCTAGAAAGAGATTATTTGAAAGATGAGAACCATTTGTGTTGTAACACCAACATAATATCTTGGTCCATGGCCTCATTGCTGGAATTTAATGTTAACAAGTCATGGACTGTTGACCTTTTTCATGCCATGTTCCATTCACCCCTTTTGCAGGGGCTAGATGAGATCATTCGGGTAGCAATCCTTGCTATTGATATCTCATTGGTAATGGACATTAGTAGGCTTGTAGAAAATTTGGAGGCAGTGCCTTGTTGTTTCCTTTCCTCAATGGATGTTAGACCATGGACTTGGCATTCCATTGCCAATGGTCCCACCCTGTGGCCACCTTCCTCCTAAAAATGAACAATTTAGAGCCCATTTATGGTGTTGAATAGATTACCTCATTCAATAGCCTGGTCTTCGGCCATGGTATGGAGGATTGAGGCATGTTCAACATATCTATGATGTGATGCAAAACCCTATTGTTGTGTGTTTGCAAACCTTTGGAAACACCAAGTTTTTTGAGCATTTTTACTTTAGAGGTTGAATTCCTTATGTCTGTTTAGTATTATGTCCTTTTTAGTTTGTAATGATGTATCTCTTTTTGGCCTTTTTGAGAGGGGGGATTTTTAAGCTTCGTCATAAGCTTAACACTCAAAACTGCATACTATATGTATATGATTTTTTATGAATATAATATAGTATAGTATTTTTTTTTTCTCATGGCTTTATTCACAAAAAACATGTATTTTACAAAAAAATTACATATGGTACATAGAGGTAATTTTTTGAATGAACTATGCATATCTTAATTAAATTTTTATAGATGAATACCATTTAATAGTATAGCTAAAAATTTTACATTCATTTATTCAAGATCATACACATTTCTTTCCTTGCATTTTTTGATGCAAAAGGGTCCCTTACATATTGAATCAAATTTTTCATGCTACCTTAGTTTTGCAACTCATTTGTCAAACTTCAACACAAGACTCTACTCCCTAAAACCTAGGTTAGAGGACTTCTTGTTGAACCACTGTTTCACTACCTATTGTTGTTTAACCATGGCATAAAATTACTTTTCCCTGGTTTTCTTGAAGGTCCTAGAGTGGAAAGCAATGGGATTCTTTTGGCCTCCCTCTTCATTCTTTTGTATGAGCACTGAAGCTATATTGTGCTGACCATTGTAAACATATAGCAAGAAGTCTTTAGAAAAGTCTAGGTTAGCTAAAACCAAAGCTATAGAGATGGCTACCTTAATCTGCTTGAAGGTAAGCTTTCCTTCTAGGGTCTAGTTAAACACTAATCCCTTCTTCATCATCAGGATAATGGGTCTCAAAATTATTTTGAAATCCAAAATAAACCAACTGATGAAGTTAGTTTTTTCTAGGAAAGATTGTAACCCCTTCTAGTTGATAGGAAGTAGTAGTTCTATTATAGCCTTCACTCTTTCGAGATCTATGACTATCCCTTCTTTAGATGCCACAAATCCAAGTAGTTTGCTTTATGGTACATCGAAAACAATTTTTTTGGGATTTAAGGAATCTTGAATTGTCAACACTTTTGGAAGACCATTTCTAGATGATCAAAGTGATCATCTTTTGATTTTGAAAAAAATGGTCAAGTCATCGAGATATATTGGGATGATCTTATTGATCAATCCCTTAAAGGAAATATCCATCACTCATTTGAAAGTGGTACCAACATTAGAGAGCCTAAAGGGCATCTTTGCGTACATGAAAATTCCCCACTTAGTGGTGAATGCCATTTTGTTTTGGTTCTCCTCTTTTATGTAATCTTGGTTATATCCCAAAAAACCATCAAGTAGTTAGAACATCTCTGATCTAGCCATGGTTTTTGGGATTTTCTCCATTGAGGGAAAAGGATAGTGGTATTTTAACAAAGCTTTATTAAAATCCTAAAAGTCTACATAGATTTGTATGTCACCATTTTTTTTTAGATTGACACCAAATTGGATACCTAGGTGGAATGCTTAATCAGATATATGATATTTGATTCAATCAACTTAGTAAGCTCCTATGCCATCAACGCTTCCACCTTTGGGTTAACTAGTTGTTTCTTTTGTCAGATAGGTTTAGAGCCTTCATCCAAGTCAATAGTATGCTATATAACACTACATTTGTATCCCTTGAGGTCATTGTAGGTCCAAGATATAACTCAGCTATATTTACAGCAAAAGTATTTCAGCTTATACTTATCTACCTGTGGCATGTTCCTTCCAACTTATAGCTTCTTGCCACACTTGACATCAAGATCTTCATAGTCATCTTTGTTAGCTATGAATCTCCACCTACTATTTATGGCATCTTCACAATAAAAAACATTCTTGAGAAAGATCAAGGCTCATGGGACCTTATTTTGTTTTAGTTGGATTACTTGTTCTCCAACAACTTCTCTAGATTTGACCTATGGCTAACTCTAAAACTCCCTTGACTATCACAAGAAAGTAGTGATCTGAGTGTCATCCTCAAAGACATGGTAGTTCTAGTCATTATCAGGTATAGATAAGGAGAGCATGGTATGCACCACATGTTGAATTTTAGTTGATCTAAGAGTTGGCTCAAATTGCGATCCAATAGAAGCCATCTTGTTAGTAGAAAAGTTTTGAGATCATGGGATAACCTATATGTTAAAATTTTTGAGCCCTTCAATCAAGTCCCATATTCTATGCCAGAAGGACCTCATCCTTAGATTTTTGGTAGTTGCCTATCCTCGGATCTAGCTTACAACTAGCTCTAAACCCATGAACACCTATATTATTTTTACACTCATCTACTCTTCCAGAGTGAAGTCATGTAGCAGTGCCTCATATTCCACATCATTATTTCAGCATGTGAACCAGAAGTGGAAAGATTTGAGGGTCTCTGACCTAGTTGGAGATAGCACTCAGACACTAGCTTTCTAACTAGTTTTGCATTGGAACCATTGAAATGCAATGTCCATAAACTATTGTCACCTTGTTGGCTATTTTTTTCCTACTCCTTTACTCATTTTGGGAGAGCTTGGTCTTCATCGAAGATTACATAAGTACCTAACTCGGTAGCATGGAAATTATCAAAGGATCATAATCGATGAATTGATTAAGTAGGACTTCCTCTTTAGGGGTCCAATCACTTGTGGCCTCTTCCTCCTTTAATATTTCCATCCAATACATCTTCTTTTTTGAAAAGGAGGTATGCAATGCTTTGAAGCTCTGTAATGCATCCTATGCTATATGTTTGGGGTGCGAGGGCTCAGACAAGATCTTCATCTTTTCCCCATGCTTTGTCTACAATATGAAATGAGACCAATCAAGTGATAAATATCTACCAAGATTTTTCGTGAAGTCCCTTGAAAGGAACATACTAAAGATAGGGGAAATGTCAATTATGACCACTTCTTACTTGATAGTTTGGCTCAAACAAGAGAAAAGGGTCAAAGAAAGATCTTTAATGTAGCTGATAGTTGGGACCTTCCTCTCATCTAATTACATGATCCCTTTCTCAAGAGGTTCATACTTTAGATTCAAAGCATTGGCCACTTGTTTGGGCGTGAATGTAATGCTAGCCCTTGAATCAATCATATTATTGTGCAAAAGCTTATTTCCCATAATCAATGTTAGAAAGAAAGGGGTAGGATTTGACTTGTTTACCTCTTTTATGTCTATTTTCCCATTGTGTTTATGTATGTCATGTCTCCCAATGGTTGGGGGTCTGATGTGGGCCCTTTTCCTTTGTCATGTGGTGAGGTATATCCACCCATGGAGGTTGCTCTTCCTTTTTCAATGCCTCCTAGAGCAAGATCTTTTTCTCTAATATTGATAGAATGTCCCATAGAGACATGTTGGCATGTGACTTCTTTAATTGCTCTACCACATTGAGCATTCTGATTAGCAGGGCCTTTAGTTTAAACGAGGGTTCTTTCCTTTCCTTAGAGAGAATTCAGTCCATTTTGGATGGGCTTATATTCTTGTCCATGTCCTTCTGTGGGGATGGTTGAACCTATGACTACTGAGTTGGTCATGTCTGTGAAGCTTATTTTACTTGCAATTGTAGTCATTTTGTATATGACTACTGGGGAGTTTGTTGCACATACTCCTTAGTGAGTCTTCTTTTTTATTAGTTATTGTAATCTAACTATACCTACAAGGAAAATTTGGATGTTAGAACATTAGTTACGAATATTGAATCTTCCTCGTCCATTCAATAGAAGATTTATTGGTCTAGTGAGATATCCAATTCTTGTACCAAGGACATCCCTTACATCCACGCACTAAATAGGGCATTTTCCATTTCAAGAGACTGATAGTCTTCTATGTTCAAAAATATGCCCTAACTTCTCTATTTTTCTATCTTTTGTTGAAGAATTCCTCTCAGATAATTATGGGACATATGGTTATCAATGCATGGGAAATATAATACATTTTCATTTTTTTCTAGGTTGTTTTAACCTGGGACCAAATTCTTGATGATCTAGAGTGGTGTGGTAATAGGGACTATCTAGCCCATGGATGCCTATTGTTGACTTCCTCCTCTCCAAGATCCTTGGTCTGTGTTGTGCTGGTAAGGAAACCTTTTCCATTGATAATTCTATGCAAGAAGATTTAGAGGTGCTTCCTATTAACATTGAATAATCACTAGCTCATTAGTGAATGTTCTCATTAGGTTGTTCACATCATTGAAATATTCTACCAATGAAGAGGAGCCTAATGTGCTGGGTTGTACGCTTGGGTACACATACCTCAATGGTTGTGGTGTCATTGATGTGCTAGGGAGTGAGGTGGAGGTGCTGGGAATAGCCTCCTTGTAGGGTCTGCTAGAGATTTCTATGAACATGGGCTTTGGAAATTGTGGTGGAAGCTTTCCAATGTCTATTAGACTATTCTCTGTTGACATAGCTAGATCATATGCATTAGGAAAGATATCACCTCCTAGTGACTGTACCATGACTATGATGTTTGAATTGAAATCCTTCAAATAAAAGATGAATTCCATATTTTTCAGAGGCCTAGCTATCACATGAATCCTTCACTAGGTTTTATGGAACATGGTGTTCAAGTCGATAATGGCCTCTTGTGGGGCCTCCTTTATTGTGTTCAATTTTTTTAACAAGGATGAGCTATCTCCCTTCTCTAAGAAGAGGTCAACTAAGAGATGAATTTTTTTCTTCTCCAAGTTCATCCCAAGAGCAGATGGAACTAAAGGCCAAGGAACTATACTAGTTTTAAGCTTTCCCTTTGAATGACACAACTAATAGTCTAAGGGTAACATTTTTCTCTACAATGTTATGGATCCTACAAATCTTCGCTATATCTTTGAGGTGTTCATAAAGATTTTTACAATCTTCCTTGGTGAAATTTAGAATTGATTTAAGGACATTGGAAGGTATGGTGGGCCACACATCTATATGTGTAGGTGGAACTAGCAGGCTTCCACTATCCCAGGTTACAAAATTTATAGGGGCAGGAGTGCCTAGGTGAGACATTAAAAATAAATTCCTATGGATGCGGTAGATAGGCATTCTAATTTGGAAGGTTTGACTGTCTAGAGGGGTAGATAATTCTCTAGACTCAGGGATAGGATGTCTTACCCTATTGCTCCTAATAGGTGATATGGAACTAAAAACTCATTATTTTAGGGGAAAAAGTAGGTAGCTAGGAGTACTAGAAATTTTCTTTGGAGGATGCTTTGGTTTGGACTTTGGGCATGATATTACTAGCTTCTTTTGTTAGTTTGATTTAGAAAAATTCCTCTTGAAGGTTGACTATCAGACACTTGTGAAAAGCTTTGGCCCCATCAGGCATTCCAGGAAAATAATTTTTGATCGTAAAGGCTTGTGCTTCTCTTAACAACCTTATGGGAAATTTAGTGAGTGGGGGAACAACTTGCACCTCATTGAATGACCTCCAGGATTTTTATATAAGTTGACTCTTCTTTCTATCCTTGGGGAAAAGGGAAGGAGAAATATAGGAAAATAAAAGGGTGGCAATATGCCAAAGGTTTTATCACATTTTAAAGCCTATTATCTTCTTACTTCTGATAAAATGGACACAAAATGCTACAAACCCTTCATTGTTGGGAAGTGAATTTGAAAGTAAGGCCTAAAAGGGCACAAATTAGACACTAATATCTCCTCTTAGGAAGCACCCATTAAGGTCCAACATAAGCAAGAAACCTAATACCCATAAAAAGAGTTCTTTAAGTAACCCTTTTAGTCTTACAACATAGTGTGAAAATCAACAAAATCTCTACCAAAAATTAAAGAGTATAAAGAACATGATTCGATTTCTAAAGATGACATCAAACATAAAAGCTTAATGGCATATAAAAAAATCACCAAGACTATATCAACATGACTTGACACAAAGCTTTCAACATATACATAATAGAAAAAATAAATTTGTGACAAAGGCCATAAATGTATAATTTCAAATATTTCTCTTTACAAATACTTTTCGTTGCAATCAATCATATAAAAGAAAAGGTTTCATTCCAATTCAAATAATATTCTTAACAATTTAAACATTCTATAGAGAAAAAATAATGCTCTGAAAAAAATTCTCCCATTCCTCCCCGATTCTAAATTTCTATAGATAAACTCTTTTCTCTAATGATGATTCTTGATGATACTTTATCCTACTTGCAAACCCCTTTATATAGCAAGAGAGATGATCCAACTGTAGCCAATAGTGATGAACCATTGACAGGTATTCATGTCTGATATACTCCAATATGATCTAGGATCTAATTAGATCACAACAATATTCAGTAGTAAGAAATGAGTTGTTTCATTAATGGTTTCGGATGTTGCAGAAGATTTGCAAAGATATGTTGTTAGGGGATAATCGGATCTTACAATGGCCTATAAAAATTTGATCCGATCAGCTATGAGGAATCATGATGCAACCTTAAAAGACCAATCTTGAAGATAAAATTTATGTTGCACTACCCAACACACTCCACCAAGGAAAAGATACACTCGAGGGAGAAAAAATCCACCCAAAAAGAGTAAGTGACATGGCATACTAGCAGATAATTTTTGAGTTCAAGAGAGAAACTTGGGGAAAATCTGCACCATGTAGCCACATGTCCCATCTTAGGAATGAAAGGAGAGAAATATAAGAAAAATACATGTAGCCACTACGTGGCACATTGTGCACCTTTGTGTAGGAGTAACCTTTAGTCTTTGAGGCACGGTTCCATCAAAACATAGAAAATAAGGGACAAAAAAAAAAGACTGCAAGCACCAAAAAACCAAAGTAGAACACAAAGCAAAATTTCTCCACATAGGCTAAAGGTGTTCAAAGTGTGAAGGTCAAAGCACAACCTCTCTAAGAATTTTTTGTTACATGTTCATCTACAAGGATTCGTGAAAGTGGAATAACCCCTCCCTTAGTGAACAAGGACCCAAAGAAGTGTAAAATATTTTATGAAATCCTCTCGTCAATTACATAAAATAAGCAACGTAGGAGACAATGAGATAGGATGACAATAGTCATTGTTCATTATGACTTTGATCATTTAATTATTGAACAATTATGGAGTAGACTTACATTATTTTCCTATGTTTGAATAGTATGGTTGTTATAGATTTCATATCAAAAAAAATAATTTTCATATAAAATTGCATTATAAACAATGTGAAATAAAGGTAGTCAATACAACTTGAAGTCATATTGTTTATGGTAACTTACAAATGAAACAAAAATTTGACATTTCAATAGTTTGAGCTCAACAATTTTGAATATAGTAGTCAATGGTATTGAGAAGACTAATTGTATACATGGTTCTTTCAAAACCCACTAATATTGTGGTTGTCCACCTAGGTTATGCTTCCACCCAAAGTGACAATATGAATCTTTTCTCTCCTTAGGCAATGTAATTACATGCAAATCACATATGCTGAGATGATTTAAACACATGTGTAGTATTTATTAATTACTTAAATGAAAACATGTCTAGAAATATATGTTATATGTATGCATATATGTGGGAAAGTATTATTCTCATCATGGATACTTCCTCATCAATCATGTTCTAATGCTATTTTTGGATATTTGATATGCAAAGTAGGTCATTGTAAGAAATTTTAAACGTAACAATATTATAGCCATCTATAAATGTACAATCAAAAATAATCCTAATGATACTCATATGGTTGACTATAATGAAAAAAATATGTTATGTAGATAATAAAAATGTAATGAAATTCACCTTCTAAATTTATATCAATTCCTAGTTTGAGTAAAAATTTTATTTCAATTTCTTCATATGATTTGAACAAAAAAATATAAAATAGTTCCATGTTGGTAAACACAATGTGGGTTGTCAATTATTTAATTCTACATGTTCCAAGCTAAAGGGTGGAGAGCACATGAAGGAGTTTCAAGTGGGGGATACATAAAACTATCCAAATTGACCTAAGCGGCGACAAACCAATTGGGTTGTTACATGTAGTGGGTTTAAAAACACCATGTGGGTTGTAGGTTTTATAACACCTAGTGTTTTCCAACTTGCAGTTTTAGAAAATAGTACATGAGTGCAATGGAATTTTTTTATTTTGTAAACACTAAGAATATAATAAAGTCCACCTTCAAAATTTAGAACAACTATTATTTTTTGATTAGTGTAAAATAGGTTTTGAAAGGGCCCTAAAACCCTATACAAAAGAAAAGGCAGTACGAAGACCCAACAATTAAGCTACCCCACCAAAAAACACTAGGCTAACTAAACAACAATCAACCAACCATCAACAAAAGGAAAACATAAAATCCATGAGAAAAAATAAAAATAAAACCTAAGTAGTGACTAAAGAAGTTCTTTTAACATCCTTATTGCTTCCATATCCTTTGTTATCACCTTATCGTGCATCTCCATGATTTCTTCGACATTTTGCATTGACACCACATTATTCTTTTTTATTTTATTGTGAGTACAGATGCTTGGACTAGTCCTCAAATCAACATCCTACTTACCCATCTCAATATCCTCACCACTAGCCTGCTTCACTACATCATTGAACAAGGATTTAACAATCCATTCTCTAGCCTTTCCATTTAGAAACACTAAACCTTCAATAGAGGTCTCAAGCAATTCCTTGCTGAGATTAATCAAGGAATTGAGATCTTATGCATCTACAAGGAGTTCCTTTCCAAAGCATAAAGCCTTGGAACATGGTATCTTTTCAAATTAATAACATCCTCCACCATTAGGCCAATATTAGAATTCAATGACCTAACCATACTAAAAATAGAGTCCTCCCTTAAACTTCTTAGGGTAGAGATTTTGCAGCAAGCTATCGTATCATACTTACCATGGAGGTCCTAGACCTCTTGAACAAGCCACATGAGCAGATTAAAAAAGACATTTTCCCTTCATTTACCAACCCTAGGGCTTGAGTAAAGTCCATTGCACACCAATACAAACCCTTCCACTGATGGGAGCATATTGGAGGGTGTTCTTCCTAGAAACCATCAGGTGTAACAACCTATTCTTTGCCTTTGTCTTTAGAAGCTGACATTGCAGAGGATTCCTCCAAATCAACAAAATTATTCACCTTCCCAATAGTTGGGACCCCCTCATCCCCTCCAAAATCCTAAATATTCTCCTCATAAATATTTTCCACCACCTCACAAACCCTACTAACCCCAATTCCACCGAGCAAATTTTCCACCACATCATAGGAACTCACCGGCCCCTACTTCAAAGTATTCCTTCTACTTCCCTTTTCCTCCAAAACCACATCTTCACAAGCAACCTGAATATTACATTTCACATGCATGAAAGAGGGCTTAGCCTTTTTTAGAGATATTTTCTTAGAAGATGGGGTATAATCCAAGTCCATATGGTAACCATCTGACCATGCCAAAGATTCATCCTCCATTTCCATTTCAACATCATCTTCCTCCTCCTTTGGCTGAAATTTCCCACTAATATTATCCTGCTTCTAGGACTTGTCAGGATTAATAGGAATAGGGGACATAATAACATATCTAATTTTTATATTCTCCACAATCAAAAACATCAAACCCTCATGTAAAAAGGGATTTTTAGGATTCTTTCTAAAATCCAAAATCCCATTCTC
The DNA here is from genome assembly GCA_007258455.2 of Sequoia sempervirens. Taxonomy (NCBI): domain Eukaryota; kingdom Viridiplantae; phylum Streptophyta; class Pinopsida; order Cupressales; family Cupressaceae; genus Sequoia; species Sequoia sempervirens. The sequence goes on from VDFB02379711.1 coordinate 46,290,165, forward strand.
CAAAGACAAAAAGAGATAGAAAGGGAATGGGACTAGCTTACCATGGTGAAAATGATTTAGCAGCATGAATTGGTGCCTATAAAGAGCCATGGACCTCCTATCCAAGGTAAAGTACCACATTAGAAACATGGCCACCTCACCCCAAATAGGCTTAATTTTGGAGCAATCAAAACTACCACATTAGAGTCTAACCATTTTTTCCTTCTCATTTACTCCCTTGATTCAAGATCCCTATGACTACCGCTATAAACTCCTCATTTACGGTCATGCTGATACCAAACAAGCTAAGCTCCCAACCATACTAGGCTTCCACAAACTCCTGCAAAACATTTGACTAAAACCCGTGCAATTTCTCCATGAATGGAGTAACCCCTAATTTTTGTAAAATCCTCCACACATCACCATTGGATTTGATCTCAACACATGAGAAGGGATCCTTCCTACATCTATCACCCCCCATCTTCAATGACGCTAAGCAAGTGTTCTTAGGAAAGAAACCCCATAGATCATAAATAAAAATTAGCAGAAAGGATAAGGATGAGATTGCACCTAGAAAGACTAAAGACAAGACCTACCTTTTAAAGTACAGAAAAGAATAATGGATAGATCCCTCCTGAAGATACAACTCATCCTCCCATAATTTCCAATGAGCACCACAACCATAAAGTGTAATCAACATCAGATGGTAATTATTAACTTGACATCCCTTGAAATCACCAGAAGAAACAACCCCTTCCAAAAAATTAGATGTAATCATTGTTAAGAAAGGATATAAGCTCCATAGAAAACTTAACATTAATCTCTGATGACCTAGCCAAACACACACCAAGATTATCCAAAGAATTTGCAATCCCATTAGCCTCATGAAAGGAATGGGAAATATAAACTTCTTCAAAGTCATTCAATAAAGAGAGAGCATCAAAAATAAATATTTTAATAGACCAAGAAGGAGGGGAGAGCTTCCTAAGGAAATTGATAATATTCAAAAAATCCCCTTCTACCCAAATTTTGGAAACTTCCTTCTCCCTGGCCAATTTTAAACCATGATAGGCTACTGATAGAACAACTCTTACTTAGAGTAAATATGGCATTCCACTTTCTTCATTTAATTGGAAACACAAAACTAACAAAATTGAGCTAAGGGGTGACTAACCAGTTGTATTGTCACATGTAGATGGTTTTACAACACTACGTGGGTTGTAGGTTTTATAACACCCACTATTTTCCAACCTTCAATTTTATATAATAGTATTTAATGTAATTAAAACCTTTTGCTATTTACACACCAGGAATTTAATAAAAGTCATCTTCAAAATTTACCATCAATGTAATTTAACTTTTATAAGTTGTGCAAAAACACCTATCTTTTAGATCACAACTCTCTCTCAAGAGCATTAACCTCCCTTTCTTCATGATAAAATATTATTCTTATCTTTTAATTCCTTTTCTAAGTGGTTAATTTTAGTCTTCAATTGTTTGCTTCGGTTTCAACAATTCCAACTATTGCTTAAATTCCCATGTACAAGTTGATCATCAACACATTTTTCCTCATTTCCACTACTCTTACCTGTTAACACCCCCTGGTATTCTTTCTCATGATCTTCTAACTTCTTTTTCATATCTTTGACCTTAAGCTTTACATTAACTGCTTGTTGATTAGCCCTTATGACAACATCCCTTCCTTTAATTCAATTTTCAGTGTTCCCATACTTTTATGTAGCTTTGGAGCCACTTTTTGCTTAGCTTTGGGAGTTTCCTTTTCATTATAGAATGCAAATGTTTATTTAACAAATTTCTTTAAAAAAAAATTGAATTCTCTAGTTTTACACTTAGATTTGATATATCATTCTCCTTATCATCTATTTCCAATTGTATTTTTTCCATGGAATTGTTAACTTTGACAATCTTTGAATCCATTTGTTCAACTCCACATATACCATCATCTCTCACTTTCTTTGCTTGCAAAAAATTATATGCAATATAAATCCTCTTGAGTTTATCCACTTCTGCATTTCCATTTACCCATTGCACATGCTACACATGCTCCTTCCTCAACTTTTGAAGAGCAAGAGAAATCTCTTTAGTCAATACATTATCTATCTCATTCACTTTGGTTCACTTCTTTTCAAGTGTTTTAGAGAAGATTACTTTTGAATTGTATACATTCTAGTACCTGTTACCCCCTCAAGCATCCACAAGATCTTAGGAGGCTTCATGTGCAAAAATTTAGTGTGTGCCCTTCCATAATGAGAAAAATATGGGTTGTTGACATTGAGTTGCACATAATGAAAAAAGGTTTTGTACATGTGAAGCTTAGACAAAGTGGCCATTGATCTAGTACTTATTTATCCCTCCCACAACAATCAACATAACATAGTGAAAGGAACCTTCAATATTTCCCACAACTATTAGTTAGAGTAAAAAAATGCTTCTCAATTTCCCCATATGATTGAGAAAAAATACTCAAAAAAATTGTAGGTTGGAAAACATAGGAGGTTTTGAGTTATTTAATTTTGCATGTTGAAAAGGTAAGTTTTGGATAATAGGGGGGGATTTTTAGGTGGGGGTTACATACAACTAGCAAGACTAAGCTAAGGGGTGACAAACCAAATTGGGTTGTTATGTGTATAGTGTTTTAAAACAATATGTGGGTTGTAGGTTTCATAACACCTAGTATTTTCCAACCTTGAATTTTACATAATATTATGAATGTAATCAAAACCTTTTGTTATTTACATAGTATGAATGAACTGAAATTTAGCTTCAAAGTTTATAAAAACTGTCAGATTAAAATTGCATTGCAATTTCTTCATATGATTGCAAAATGAATTCATAATATAATTACAACTGTGATAACACAATGTGGGTTTCCCTTTAATTCATTTTGCATGTTTAATGCTAAAGGTTGAAGTAGTTTCAGGTGGGGGACATGTAAAAATATCCAAATTCACTTAAGGTATGACAAACCAATTGAGTTTTTACGTGCATAGGGTTTTAAGACAACATGTGGGTTGCAAGTTTTATAACACCCAGTGTTTTCCATCCTGTAGTTTTAGAATATAATATAAATATAATGAATTTTTTTTATTTTATAAACATTAAGAATGTACTGAAGTCCACCTTCAAATTTTAAAAATATCTTAGTTATAGTAAAAATGGAATTTCACTTTCTTCATTTGATTGGAATGAAAAATGCACAAGTTAATTGCAGGTTGGAAAACAAACTATCCCTTGTTAGCTATTTCATTTTTCATGTTCAAAGCTACAAGGTGGAGAGCATGGGGAGGATTTGAAAATGTGGGATACATAGAAATATCCAAATTCACCTAAGGGGTTGGGGTTGTTACGTGTACAGGGGATTACAACAGTATGTGGGTTGCAGGTTTTTTAACACAATTTTTTCAAACTTGGAATTTCAAAAAACACTATGAATGTAATGAAAACATTACAAATCAAACTAAAAACTAAAATAAGATATATTTGGTTGATTAAATATTTCTCTAACAATGTGTGATTCTCATTTATCATCTTTCTAAAGTGTTGAATATTTTATGTAAAGTATAAACCACCTTATCATTATTTTTGTACTTCTTTTAACTTGTATCCTTACATGTACTTAATTTTTGAATTGTGAGAACTTAATCATATCCAAAAGGTATTGAGCCTTGTTATAGTGATTAAGTATATTATTTTTTCTTTTTTGTATGAAATTTGGTGACATTGCAATGCCTTTACTTCTCAATATAATGTCAAGCTTATGTTGTCTTTTCAAAAGTATAAAATGTGTGAATATAAAACTTGATTGTACAATAATAACTCTTAAATATTACTACAAATTTTATCCTTGGGTATAATATTAACTCGACATACATTGAAACTAATTTTCCACTTGTAATATATGGGTTAAATATATTCTCATTTAGAGTGCATGGTGGATCATTTTATTCCAAGCACGGTGCCTATTTCATTAGGTTATAAAGTCATTTCACACCAAGAGAAACAACATATTTTAATAATAGAGGAATGTGAGTTGTACATAAACAAACACCACAAATATCATATGAAACAACTAAGTGTAGTTATTTATTCATATAGAAAAACTAAAAATCATATTCATTATCATAAACATGATGTGTTATGTATTTACTGTCCATAACACTTCCAAACAACACTATAATTTATAATACATGGAAAAAAGTGTGAGGAAATAACCACTGACATCATAATTCCTTTCAAATTATTAAATCTATCTATATCAGAGAGAATAGTAGAATAAAAGTGTAAGAGAGGTGGACCAACCACACCAAGGCCTCAAGTCACGGAGAGCCAAGAGTGGAAGGATACCCTAACTTACCGCACTCTAAAGGGGTGTTTGAAATGAGGGATGAGAATGATGAGGACTATAATGTATTTTGATCACTTTGTAGACCTGAGATCTATATTTAGGCTAGGCCAGCCAGTTTTTGGATTCAATATTTTACCTCGGGTAGCTCTCTACCCAAGGATGAAAGTGTGGTTCTGGGATGACAATGCATCATGCTGGCATCTCTTAGGTGAATTGGTGTTTTTTACAACTAGAGGACAAAGAATACAATATGAACCATCAAAAAACAAGTTGACGACCTAGGTAATGACTCTTAAATGAGAAAAAAAGAATTATAAAGTATGAGAAATATAAGCAGATGTGATAAAATAGATAGATAAGAGCTAAAGTGATGAAGATAATCTCACCTTGGGGCCAATTCACCAGCTAACTGCAAAAGCACATCCTCCTACACATAAGAAAGAGCAGAAATTCATTGGGACTGTATAGGGGCCTACCTTAGTTAGACACTTGTTTTGGTGTTTCCACCTCCATGAACAACCATATAGCAACAAGAGAGAAATATACAATAAATAAGTAAAGAAGGAAGGAATGAAAATAACACTACAAAATAGTAAAGAGCTACTCAACCAAATCATAATGGAGAGGATTGAAATGTTGAAACCTCCACCAAGAGCTCACTAGCCAATGGAGGAGAAAGAAGGCTTGAATGATCACCACACCCTTGACCATGATGAATGGAGGTCTCTCAAAACCTCAAGCCCATGCTAAATAGCTTGCTTCACACTTGTTTTATGGGATTGAAAGAGTGTTGTTGCTATTGTAATGGAGTGTTGAAGTGTTGTTGAGAGTGAAGTGAAGGCTGGGAATGCTTGAGAATGCTAAAAAGAGATGATTTGAATGCCTAGAGGATCAAAATGAAGTGAAGATAGATGAATTTAAAGGAGAAGAGGGGAGAATCTACCATTTTCGAGGTCAACTGGTCAAAGAGGGACATTACAAATAATTCCCAATATTAAGTGTAACACCTCTACCAACTTCAAATGTAGGAATTTGTTAGGGATGTAAGCATTCCACATAGATGTTTGTGCACCTCACACACATCCTCAATAAATATTATTCTACTACCACAAAGGATAGATGCCAAGTGGAAGGAAGTCAGCTAGCTAATGTGGAATTTTTACTTCATATTTTGTTTTCTAATATGAGGATGTACGAAAGGGGAATTTGTGTAAGGGTATAAAATTCAATGCTCTACATTTTTCCCCCATTTTAGAAAGTAAAAATACTAATGAGTTCTTTGGTAATTTAGATCAAAGAGTTAGTAAGGTTAGAAATGTATACTTGAACAATCGAGGAAGTAAACCATAATTTGGTGAGCTTGAAAGCACAAGGTGGGAAAAGTACTCAATAGCCTCGTAGAACTATGAAGCTATAGATTGAAAGTGTCTTACAGGTCCGTGGACCTGCAAGGAGGAAACCTCCAAGATCTCTTACATGAAGGAATCCCCGAGAAGCAAGTTCTCCACAAGCCTATAGACCTACAAGGAAGGTGTTGTCCAAGATCTCTCACATGAAGGAAACCTAGAAAAATTTCCCTATAGACCCTCAAACCTACAAGAGATGTGTCCTCCAAGATCTCTCACATGAAGAAAATCCAAAAAATGTGCCTTACAGGCCCATAGACCTACAATGAAGGTGTCCTCCAAGATCTGTCATGTGAAGCAAACCTAGAAAAAGTTCCTTACAGACCCACAAACTTGCAAGGAAGTTGTCCTCCAAGATCTATCACATGAAAGAAACCCAAAAAAAGTGCCTTATAGACTCGCAAACTTGCAAGGGAGTGACCCCCAAGGTATCTCACATGGAATAATCTAGGAGACAGTGCATTATAGGCTCGTAGACCTACAATTAAGGTGTCCTCCAAGATCTCTCACATGAATGAAACCCAGAGAAGGAGACTCTATAGAGCCAGAAAGTAGCTTCATAGGTGCACTTGTAAAGTGACATGTCTACTCACAGATAGAACATGTCTAAAAGCAGCCATGTAGACAAGTAATTGGATAGTCATGCAAACCATCAACAAGTTGGAAATATTTCAAATGGGCCCCTTGAGAACCTAGCATGAAGAAGGGATCCACTCAAGGGACACATTGTTTTGAAAGTATGGAAGAGATGTTTCTTCTCAAATTGATTCATCATCAAGGAATCCTTTCGAACGATGTTCACTTCATCAAGGAATTTGAAAAGAAGAAGATGCCCCTTTGTGAGGGGAAGGTCAAAGCTACTCACACCTCAAAGTAAATTTCTCAAGTTCTTTCTTTGTGAACCCATGATGAACGAAACATGGTCCATTAGGGGTCCAAGTTGAGAATGTGATTCTTTGAAAAAGTTTGTGAGGATTTTCAAAAAGGATTCATTGGAAATGAATGCATTTTTTGAAAATCAAAGTGATGGCATTATTGCACATGAAAGGGAAAACTCAAGCAAAGAAGAAAGAAAGATAAAATAAGAGTGAAAAAGACAATAAAAAACAAAGGGCACATGAGTGATTTGATATTTCAGGTTCAAAACTACTCATAAATATATATAAGTATAATAATAGTATATAAATGAACTGTCATCAACCCCCTACTATATCAAACCGTGTGAAGAATGCATGAGAATAAAATGTAAAAATAAAAATTTGGGTCAACATGGAAGGGAAGCCTAAATGCCCCCAACACTTTGCATCATCCCCAATTTATCGAAAATGAATCACAAACATGGAGGAATGATAACAAAAGGTTTTTGACAAAAAAAATCATGCCTGTATCCAAGCACCAATAAGGGTGACAAGGGACATCTAGGAACATATAACACAAGTACGGGGGAACACATCACAACACACACACATCTAATCTAAAGATAAAGAAGAGGCCTCCCCCTAACCCTAATCAACCAAGAGGTTGTCTGCTTCCTAATCTAGATCTTCATAACTGGAAGGAGGACAGGTCTACAGTGGTGGGATGTTAAGAGGAGGAGCTTCTGACCCTCCTACAATAAGGACTAAGGAAGAAGGCCTTGCAAGGTCTCCTCCACTAGGCTCTTGTGGAGCTATGGTCAACAATTTCATGAATATCACTAACAAGGTTGGAACATCATCTAGAGAGTTAGACATGCACTTCACCAGAGTGCCATTTCATACCTCATTAGATGGAGAATTTTGTGCTTGATATTCACCACTAGACTCACAAAATGACTCAAGAGTAGTGACAAACTCAGGGGAATCCAAGGCTAGTTCTGTTAGTAGGAAAAAACAAGCCAGCATGGGACCACCTTTCAAAGAATGTTGGATCCTCTTAGATCCTGCATTTCTAGAAGGACCACCCTCCACCTTTTTCTCTATTGGGGGATGTGAACTCCCCACAGACAAAGCTAGGGGAGGAAAGGAAGAGGAGGAGGAGAAAACCATAGTAGATACCACCGAAGTGTTTGGCATATCCACAAGTTTTGGGAAAGGAGGGACATCTAGAAGGGACATCAATAAGGGTGGATCCATCGAAGAAGAGATGAACACCTACACCTTTTTTGGGTTAGGCTCATTCACAGCGAGATCCAAAAGTGATAATAAACTAGGTTAAATGGAAGTAGAGAGGAGGAGAGAGGATGACACATCAAGAGGCCCTGAAGCTGGGGTGGTCATCTCCTCTTCCTTCCTTTGCAAGGTTTCCTACTCATCTATTAGAGACTTCGCTAATGCTTGCGCTCATGAACAAGGTGGTTTTTGTGACTCTTCGAGCTAGATACTAGAGGTTGTGAAGGAGTGAAATACTCATACTCATCCATGGGAGTTTCCACCATAGTTGTTTCCAATGGAGGAACATGCTCCTGAAGGGGCGCAAGAGGAGCAGGTGTGGAGACACATGCTCCTAAATGGGAGTAGGAGGAGTGGGTTATGTAGCAACGAGGGGAGTCAACTCTAATTCCTTATCAATAGGCCTCTTCCCATTTACTGCCTTTGGAGCATAAGTGGTAGGAGGCCATGGAGGCTGAGACATAGAAGATTCCCCGTGGGGACCTTTTCCTCTACCATACAAGTAGTACCAAGGTCCAAGTGGTTTAGTAGGGAGGTCCAATATCATAATCTCAGGTCTATACCAAGGAGGTATAATTGAAATTGATGGATAAAATCCTAGCATATTCATCCAAAATGCTTCTCTAGAAAGAGGAGAGTCATCTTGAGGACGGGGTAGCTTCTCCTTTTCCATTCGAGAAGAGGAGGTAGTTGGTTGTTGTACCACCAATAGAGCCAATTTTGACTGTCCCTTATCCCCAGTCTTATACTTCACATATTTTTTGTAGAGTAGGTTCATTCTTGGAGGGAGTGGACTAACCAGGGTATGCCAAAAGTGGTCTAATGAATATTCCCCACACGATACTAGAGGTTGGTATCCAGTGTCATGCACTACATGCACAACACCTTCATGGGATAACTTTAAACATTTTTGGACGATGGAGGCGATTCCATTCATGAAAGCTACCCAAGGTATTCCTAACATCATCTTGAATAGATCTGACTCTGGGATAACATCAAAGACTATGTCTACAGCCCTAGGTCCTACTAGGATTGATAGAGTTATTGAGTTGTATGACTTTAGAAAAATACCATCATGTTTATGAATGGTAGATTTTGTTTCTTCGTATTCTTTTCTATACAATTAATTAAGCCACAACATCTATTTTTAATGAAATTCATTTGACTCACAGGGTCAACTAAGACTCCTATCACAATGTTTCCATTGAGGTGAGTGGGAATGTAGAGGGGAGAGGGCTTTTTGTTTAAGGGTAAATCCTATGATGTGAATGTCACATTTGGTGAGCCGATCATAGGTTGTGTAGTAAGAGTAATAGTGACCATGTTCACATACACCTCGAGTTGAGTGATAGAATTAGAGGGTTCGATAATCATGTTAGGGGAATGCGATGGAAATGGGTCCATGTATATTTGTAATTCACTATTTACTTTCACCACCAATTTGTTTGCATTTTTTTTACTTCCATCAAGACAAATAGTATCATCCTCGATGTGGTCATGTATCTCATCATGTAGGAACATACAAGATTCAGTATCAGGCCTATTAATTTAATGGTATTGACAAAAGGTATTCATATCATACAAACTAGGGAACAATTCCTTAAGAGGTTTCATGTTCTCTAAGGTTATGATCTTATCCTTCAACAATGTTTGCAATATGGAAGAATAAGATTCTACTAACTTTGTCAACTTTCAGTTACATCTAAGGCTATTATCATTTGTAGCAGCTACTATATTCGCAATAAACTTACCTTTCTTAGAGATTGATACAATGGAATTCCCTTCTATATGGAAGCATGAGGAGGATCCCCCAAACTGAACTACCTTTTGTTGATACGCTCATAGTGTAATGCAAAAATGCACGAAAGAAGGGTATTTTATAAGGAAAAATTTCTCCTATCAAGATCTTTGCAAGTTCCCTATGAACACCTTCTGCACATCAAAATCAAGCAATGGATATGATATTTTTGAGAAGAGCACTTGATATCATGCTATAAAATCATTAATCTTTTCGTTATCACCTTGTTTGCATTAGATGAGATTTAAAAAGGTCATATTTGGTTCAATGTTGGATTGGAACTATCAGATAAACTAATTTACAATTTGATTAAATGAGAAGATGGAACTATCAAGCAAGGAACAATACCATTCGAGTGTTGTATCCTTGAGAGATTGAGGGAATACTTTTTCCATAAATGCAACATGATGAAAGAAGTTTGTACATAGGGCATTAAAGGAAGAAAAATGTGTCTATGGGTCCCCTTTGCTGCCTTTTTTTTTGAATTTAGTGATTTCCATTCCTTTTGGGAAGGGAGTATTTTGGATTGGTATCAATAATGGGCTATGTTAGAAAAAGGGTTCAAAGATAGGTTGGGTAGAGGCTTGGGAGAGACTCACTAGCTAGCTTTGCATCTTACCCATATTCTGAAGAAGATTATTCAAAATAGGGTCATTAGAAGACATAGGGATAGAGGAAACTCCTTAAGAACCACCACTAGAGCCACCTCGATAACCACTAGTGTGACCACTACTAGAACCACTGTCAGAGCCACTACCACTAGCAGGGCCTCTGCCAAAGCCACCCTAGCTTTCAAAGCCACCACCATGGCCTCCACCGAAACTACCTCTGCCAATGCTAGTTTTTCCATTGAAACCACGACCACTACCAAAGTCCCCACCGCTCAACCCATCAAAACCTCCAACACTAGAGGTGATAGGAGGGGTGAGCCTAAACCCTAAGGGTACTTTATTTTCCTTGATAGTTTTGGATCAATCGAGGGCAAAAGGGATGTTGATTGATGTGACTATGTCAGCCATGTACAAAAATGTGGGAGGCATCAAAATTCCTAGCTGTCTTTCATGATCTTCAAAAGTGGCCCCTTGTACAATGTTAGGATTGTTTGGAGGAGTGCATGCTTCAGTTAGACTAGAGAGACCAGCTAGGAGTTCTATGCCTATTTGATCTTTTCCAAACATATATTTTATTTCATTAATTACCCTAGCAACCCTAACCATATTTGGGTCCTTTTCCAAGTGATTCTCAAAGTCACCTAGTTCTGTGCTAAGAAAAAAGATATATTTTGAGGGAATGTGAATGATCTCATACTCATCTACCAATGACGGTGAAGGAGACACAAGAGGAGTGGGACATGGTCAGTCTCATCAGAGATCCCTACCTTGCCCTTCAACAATTGCTCCTATATGGCAAGACCAATGATGAATCCAACAAAAATGCTTGTAAAGAAGCTAGTAGTGACCATCCTTTCCATCAAAAGGTGTCACACACTTCTCCTAACAATATACCTAGAGGTTGTGGACTAGGTTGTGATGCTCATAAACTTTAACAACACTTAGGAGCACAATGATCACAAGGTACAAGGGAAAAACCTCAACACCAATGAATGAGCAGACATTTCACTTTGAGTTCACAAAAAATGTAAGAGAGGGGGACCAACCACATCAAGACTCCATGTCATAGAAATTTGAGTGTGGAAGGCTACCCTAACTTACCTCACTCTAAAGGGGCGTTTGAAATGAGGGATGAGAATGATTAGGACTATAATGTCCTTTGATCACTCTAAAAACCTAAGAACCAAATTTAGGATAGGTGAGCCAATTTTTAGATTGAATACTGTACCTTGGGTAGCTCTTTTCCCAAGGACAAAAGTGTGAATCTTAGATTATAGTGCAGTGTGTTGACATCTCTCAGGTGTGGCATCCATATGACCAGAGGACAAAGAATACAAAATGAACTGCTAGAAAAAAAGCTAATAGCTTAGCTAATGACTCCTAAATGAGCAAAATAGAATTATAAAGTATGATAAATATAAATAGATGTGATAAAATAGATAGATAAGAGCTAAAGCAATGAAGATAATCTCACCTAGGCACCAATTCACCAACTAACTCCAAAAACGTGTCCTCCTACACACAAGAAAAAAGGGGAAATTTTTTAGGGTTGTATAGGGCTTGGCTCAGTCAAACTCCCATTTTGGTGTTTCAACCTCCATCGACAACCAAATAAAAATGATATAGAAATATACAATAAAGAAGTAAAGAAGGAAGGAATGTAAATAACACTACAAAATTGTAAAGAGCTACTCAACCAAATCATAAAGTAGAGGAGTGAAACATTACAATATTGTAATGGAGAATTGAAATATTGTTGAGAGAGAAGTGAAGGATAAGAATGCTTGAGAATGCCAAAATGAGATGAGTTGAATGCTTAGAGGATCACAATGAAGTGAAGATAGATGAATTTGAAGGAGAAGAGGAAAGAATCTGCCATTTTTGATGTTAGTTGGTCGAAGAGGGATGTTACAAATAGTTCTGAATAGGAAGTGTAACACCTCTGCCAACTTCAAATGTAGGAATCCATTAGGGACATAAGCATTTCACGTGGATGTCTACGCATTGCATTCACTTCCCCAACAAATATTCTTCTACTGACACAAAGGATAGATTGCAAGTGGAAGAAAGTCAACTAGTTGATGTAGAATTTTGACTTCAGATTTGATTTTCTAAGGTGATGATGTACAATAGGGGAATTTTCATAAGGGGTGCAAATTCGCTCTTATACAAAAATTAAAATATGTGTTAATGTGTAGATTCCCAAGTGATTTTTGTAATATTTAAGCTACCTCCCTAATTATTTTATGAATAAAATTCCCACCAACCATACTTTGAATCTTGACACTAAATTAAGTTTGGATTGTATTTAGTCTTTATGTTTTCACTAACTCAAAGCCAAAATGATGTGTATATGTAAATAATATTATATATAATCTTAGGTTAACATATTAGTATTTCACCAATAGCCTTTCCTTTGACCATTATTGAAATGGAGGAGAAACACGTATTACCCAATGAATTTTTCTTTCAAAACAAGTGGATTAGCATGGAAACTACTTATAAAAGAAGTGTAGAGCCTATTGACATCAAGAAGTACTACTATATAGGGAAGGACAACAAAATCTTATTCTGAATTTCAATGTTATAGAGCAAGATTCCCTGGAGACTAGGGGACATCCCCTACCATTCCCATATTCCCTAAACATCAATGGGGACAAGGGATAGAGAACTAGGGGTGAAAAATAAAAATAAAAACACATGAAAATTAAATTCCTGATTATTGTAGTCATATTTAACAAATTTCTTGACTATACCTTTCAAACTATGACAATATTTATTAGAGTGTTGAGTATATATTTTAGATTTATTATGTGTTCATTATAATATTGCAGTCTATATACTTTTTCCAATACCCCTCTCTTTTTGTCTTCACTAACTGTACAAGGTAGAGGACAATGCTTTACAACCTATAAGTGAAATACATACAACTTAAATATAAAGTACAATATATTTTTAATAATGAAAGAAATAAACTTGTTGATCCATTGTATTTGGATTGTAGAAGACCTTGGTTAATGACACATGAATATATAGAAATTTCAATTTAGATAAATAAAATAATAAGATAATATCATACTCAAACACTATTATGATAAAATTTATAAAATGATATCAAAATTCGATATAGTCATTCATACAATGTGTTAATGGTTTGTAAAAATTTGTGACTAAATAATTCACAAATATTGGCTATCATAACTAAATAGTTTATATGATGGAGGTGCAACGGTTGAGTGGGAAAGGCAGGTGAATTCTTTTGAATTCTAAATTCTACAAGGGGGGAGATGAGGTAGATTCAGAGGATGAAGGCGATGTGGTTTGATTCCCTAGTCCACATGAGCCCCTCCTTCTCTATGTAGACCTTTCTCTGGCTACTGGGTGTGCGGTGTTGGTTCCTCCTTTGGTTGTTTGGTGTGCTCGACCTTGACTAGGGTGGTTTTTTGGTGTTTTCCCTATTGATTCTGGATTGTGCTATATTGTGGATGTCTACTTCTTGCTATGGAATTTGATGTTGGCTCTTTTGGAGGTGGTCTATGGGATTGTGTATTCACAGTCTTGGTGCTATGTTCTTTATTTGGTGCAACCTATTTGCTTCTTATGTTGTATCTCATTGGTGGTTGCGGCTAGTTTCTTGGTCTTTTGTATGGAATTTTTCCTTGCATTGTTCTGTGAGGTGTGGCCCTTTGTTTCTATGGGATTGGTGTTGGTTGTGGTGCCTAGGGATCCTACTGATGGTTTTCTTGAGGAGTTTGGTGGCCTTTTCTTAGACCCTAACTAGTATGTATGGTTGGAAGTCATTTTTTATTGCAGTGAATTCTCTCCTCTTTCTCTGTCTATAGGTTTTCCTAGTTTGCTCTAGCCTTTTTGGGGATTTTTACCTTTATGTGGGTATTCTTGTTGCTTGTGGATGAGGTTGTTGGTTTTCCTATGGTGGAGCTTGTTTTGGATAGTTTTTGGATTGTTTCAGACCTTGAATGGAAAGTAGGGTTGGAGGTTATGTTTCATTGTCTTACTGACTCTCTGCTCTCTCTGCTTGGAGGCTTCCCCTACATCATCCTTATTTTTTCGAGTCCCCTTATATCTCCTTTGGTGATGGTGCTAGTTGTGGTGATTGGAGTTCTTTTTGTTGGTCTATTTGAGGAGATTGGTGGCTTGATCTCATATCCTCTTTGGCATGAAGGGTTGGAAGTGGTTTTTTATTGTTGTTCCTTCTCTCCTCTTGTCCTGTCTATAGGTGTTTTGGACTCTCTTTATATTTTTTGGGGCCTCTTCACCTTTCTAGGGGTGATCTCTTTGTTTGGGTTTATGGTTTTAGGTATTCCTTTGGTGGGGTTTTTTGTGGATACTTTTTGGCATGTTTCAAACCCTAACTGGTATGTTGGGCTGGAGGTTGGTCTTCATTGTCATGTTAGCTCTATACTCTCTTTGGTTGGAGGCTTTCCTTTCCTTGTCCTTGTTTTGAGGCATGTTTCCTTTTTGATGGTGTTGGTTGCTCTTTAGGGTAGGTTGGTTGATGCTCTTTGGTTTCTTCTTCGATTCAACTTTGGTTCTATCTCTTCTCTTGGTGGGGAGTGTATCTATTCATGTTTGGTTTTTTATGTGGTTGACGACCAGTTGGCTGTGATGAGATCTTTTTTTTCCTCCTTTTGGGTATTTAAGCTTGTTTCTAAGGGTGGGGGTGTGTTGTTGGTTGAGGATAGCTCAGTTTTCCATGATGTTCTCTAGCCTTCTCTCTTGCCAAAGTATGTTATGATGGTATGTACTATGAGTGTAGCTGCTTCCCTTCAATTTTTTTAGCTTTGGTCTTCTTTGGAGGTGGAGACTACTCCTTCGAAGATGGAGCCCTCTTCTATTGACGTGGCAAGGTGTGTTGTGGATCATGTGGGAAGGTCTATTTTTGTAGTTTTGGGCCTCATTTCTTCTTATCCTATAGAGGGAGCCCCTTTCTATTGAGGTGGAGGCTAGGTTGGTGTTTTGGGTTGACTAGTGTTGTGTGTTTTCTAAGGTTATGTAGTTTTTTTATTTGATTCCTAACTCTCCTATTGAGGTGGGGAGTTTGGTTTCGATGGCTAGTGCCTACAAGTGTTTTGTTGTTGTCTGGCTAGTTAAAGAAGTTGGTTCCTTGGGCATCCCTAGTTGCTCATAATTGGTTAGTGTTGACAAGTGTTTTATTGTAGTTTGGCTGATTTAGTTCGATGGTTGCCTAACCATCTCAGGTTGTTCTTGGGTCCAATTTTGTTTCTTGTGGTTTTGTTTAGCTTAAGGTTCCTATTAAAACCTTTCTTGGTGCAAATTTGAGGTTTCAAGCTTTTTCTTGTATAGTCTACTTTTGGTTTGTTGTATTTTGTAGTAGCTTGGTCTCTTTGTGTGGGTTTCATGTCCCCATCAAAACTTGCTTGTTAATGGTTTTGATTCCATTCAAAACTTGTTGTTAATGGTTTTGGGTCCATTCAAAACCTGTTTTCCCCCCTTAATCAAAACTAAATAGTTTATAAAAACTCTCACTTGGTCAACCATTTATGAGTAGGTAATATTTCTATATTATCAGTATCAAGAAGAATTTATCACACTCTAATTATCATGTTAAAATTCATAGCATACAAGGCAGGTGTCCCATAATATGCATGTAACAACCTAAATGGCAATATTAGATGGTGCACCTCAAATTTGATGGCATAGTTGAATTTAAAGTTAGCAAGTAATCATTCCTCAATTGGACCATTGTGATAACTAATTTGAGATTCCCCCTTAAGGAATATCTTTAATTTCATGCTAAGCTCATTGGGAAGACTATGATTCTTGATGATCACTGTTGACTCAATTGTTACCTTCCAAATGCGTCCAATTAGGTAAAGATCTCGAAGCTCATGGTAAAGAAGAATTAGCCACTAACAAAAATCTTGTATCTTTATTAAAAAATTTAGATTATGATATTTAATTTCCAAGATCATTATTACCTTTGAATCATAGAGGAAGTTAAAGAAATGAGCATAACTATCAAATTTCATGTGACAACTCTTTGGCCCATTTGTGTCAATTATCTTTACCATATTCTCCCTCAACCTATAAGGGACACTCAATTACTCTATTTGGAGACATTACATGGAAGATACCAATGCTAGTAGGTCAACCAACTAGAGACCCATGCATGTGTATTACATGACATCTTGTATACCTACATCAAAAAAATTATTAGCTTTCATAGTTTAACTATACCAAAACCATATATTCACACACATTTTGAGCTAAATACACACACATTTTGAGCTAAATAGAAATAAATTATTAATTTTCACATTTTTACTATATCATCAATTCCAATTATCAAAATAAGGCATATTTTTTAACCATTTTAAAAAATGGTTTCCAAAACACACCGTCATTTGTAACCTAAACCAACTATAGTTGTTGTGGGCAGTTACATTTCAAAAATGTATTGCATTCTCTACTATAAGGAAACATTTCTATTTTTGAAACATAAGGAGAAATTAAAATGATATTTTCATCGTAAATAACAATTATAATAAATTTTGAAGGTGCCTTTCACTACATTTCCATTATGTAAATAACAAATAGTTTTGATCCATTCATTTTGTTTAATAAAATTGGAGGTTGGAAAACATTGAATGTTATGAAACTTGCAACCCACATTCTATTGTAAAACTCTATACACATAATAGCCTAGTTAGTTTTTCAACCCTTAGGTCAATTTCACTAGTTTTATGTATCCTTGATCTGTATCTCCTCCCTAAACTCTCCATCCTTGAGCTTAGAACAAGCATAATTAAATAACACACAACCCACTAAATTTTCTAGCCTACCAATATTTTGTGCATTTTTCTCAATAATATGTGGTACATGTTGAAGGTAACTTTCATTGCATTCATACTGTGTAAATAAAAGGTTTTGATTATCTTCAAAAGTACCTGTAAAATTCAGGTTGGAAAACAAAGGTTGTTATGAACCCTGCATGTCACACACTATTTTAAAATGCTATACACATAACAACCCAATTGTTTAGTCACCACTTTTCTCAATTTTCCTATTTTTCTTTATCGACAAAATTTCACTAACTAATTTTTACTCTAACTAAGAGTTGTAAATTTTCAAAGTGCCTTGGAAGGAAAAAGGTAGTAGAATGTAACAAACAAAAAATGAATCAGTTGTAAACAAACTTGAAAAGAAGTAGACCAAAGATATTTTTTCCATTATTGAGAAGTTGAGGAAGGAGTGAGTGTAGTATGGAATGGGAAAATTGCAATACAAAATTGGAAAAACCCAGAGGTTTTATATTGCACATGAATTTTTGCAAGAAAGGAAAGTGATCAATAATGTTATATGTGAAGTTGAATAAATGACTTGTCAAAAATTCTTGAACATAAGAATTCCATAGAATTACATAGAATTGCAAATATATGAAAATGAGAAGGAAATATCAAATGTTAGTGTAGAAAAAGAGAATCCATTGGGTGGAGACTTGAAAGTCTTATGTGAAAAGGTGGACAATTTTTCTAAATAACATTAAAAATAAATTTGCATTCTATAATAAAAAAGACACTCTCAAAGATGATAATAAAGTAGCTTCAAAGGTACATAAGAGTATTCAAGATATTGAAAACTCGATCCAAGAAATGAATGTTGTTGTCCTGATGAATGATGAGGGAGAAAATGCTTCAAATATTAAAGTAAAAGATATGAAAAATAAGTTAGAATATCATGAAAAGGAATACCAGAGGGTGTTACCAGAGGGTGTTAACAAGTAGGATCAAAGGGTATGAGGAAAAATGTATTGATGGTCAACTTGTAGATGCAAAATAAATAGTTGGAAGTGTTGAAGCTGAAGAAAAACAACTAAAGACTAAAATTAACCACTTGGAAAATGAATTAAAAGATAAAAAATAAAATTTTATCATTAAAAGAAAATGAGGTTAATGCTATTGAGAGAGAGATGCAATCTAAAAGTCTAGAAGTTGAGAAAATAAAGACAACAATGGAAGGTGTTGCTTATGAAGGAGGGTAGATGGAGAGATTACAAAATGAGTGTTTACAAGAATCTGAGGGAGTTCAGAAGTTGAAGGCTAATATCATGCACCTTGAGGCTCAATTAGGCCAATTTAGCAAAAATGACCATTTAAAGCATATTCAAAGATCAAAATTGAAACATGTTGTTGCACAACTTATAAAATTTTAAATTACATGAATAGTAAATATTGAAGGTTCCTTTCATTACACTCCTACTATGTAAATAACAAAAACATTTAATTACATTAATACTTGAGCAATTTTTCTCTAAGTATTTTACTTTGCTTTTTCGGCCCCTGCAATCTTCTTTTTTTGGCCCTTCTTTTCTGTGTTTTGATGGAACCACACCTTGAAGGCTAAAGCTTACCCCCACACAAAGGCATGCAATACACCACATAGTGGCCATGTGGATATTTCTTATATCACTCTTCTTTTGGTCCTGATATGGGGCACATGGCTGCATGGCAGGGATTTTCCCCAAGGTTATCTCACCAACTCAAAAATTTCCCGCCAATACGCTATGTCACTTACTCTTGTCAAGTAGATTGTTTCACTTGTGGCTATATCTTTTCCTTGGTAGTTATTTGGGTAGCACAACAAAAAAATTTCTTTGGGATTGGTCCTTTGGGGAAGCATCATGATTTCTCATAGCTAATTGGATCATATTTTTCCAAGATGTAATAATATTTGATAATCCCTAGATAACATATCTTAGCAAAGCTTCTACAACATTCAAAGCCATTAATGAAATAGTTTTTTCCTTACTAGCGAAGATTGTTGTGATCTAATTAGATCCTGGACCAAATTGTGGTATATCATATGTGGGTACCTATCAATGGTTCATCTCTATTGGATATAGTTGGCTCATCTCTCTGGCTATATAAAGGGGTTTGCAATGAGGATCTAAAGTATCATCAATAATCATCATCAAAGAAGAGAGTTTTCTTTATCTATATAAATTTATAGTAAGGGAAGAATAGGAAATTTTTTTTATAGTGCATCATTTTCACTCAATGGCATGTTTAAATTGTTAAGACTATTATTCAAATTGGCATCTGACCTTTACTTTTATATGATTTATTGCAAGAACAAGTATTAGTAAGGAGAAATCCTTGAAATTGTGCATTTATGGCCTTTGTCATGAATTTATTTCTTCTATTCTATATATGTTGAAAGCTCTATGTCAAGTCATTTTGATATAATCTCGGTGATTTCTTTATATAACATTAAGCTTTTATGTTTCATGTTATCTTTAGAAATTGAATCATGTTCATTATACTCTTTTATTTTTTGTAGAGATTATGTTGATTTTCACACTATGTTGTAAGAGTAAAAGGGTTTTGTAAAGAAATATTTCTATTAGTATTGGGTTTCTTTCTTCTATTAGACCTTAATGGGTTCTTCCCATGAGGAGATATGAATCTCTACGCTATGCCCTTTCTGGCCTTAGTTTCTCATTCTCTTCCCAACAATGAAGGGTCTATAGCATTTTGTGTCCATTTTATCAAAAGTAAGAAGCCGATAGGCTTTAAATTATTGTAAAAGCTTTGGCACATTGCCACCCTTTTTTTTCCTACATTTCTCCTTCCCTTTTCCCCAAGCACACAAAGAAGAAACAACTTCTATAAAAATCTTCAAGGTCATTCAGTGAGGCACAAGTTGGTCCATCACTCACTAAAATTTCTATAAGGTTTTTTAGAGAGGTGCAAGCTTTTATGATCAATAGTTCTTTTGTTGGTATGCCCGATGGGACTTGAGTTTTTCATAGGGGTCTAATAGTCATCCTTCAAGAGGAATTCATACTAAGAAGAGAAGTTGGGAACCTCATGGCCCCTCTAAGAAGATGAGTTACCAGTTTCATATTAGATGTCAGGAGAAATAGGCTAGGAAATCCTAGCTCCGAGTCTACAGCATTATCTACCCCTCCAGGAGGTCGAACCCTCCAAATTAGAATATCTTTCTACCCCATCCATATGATTTTTTTTATTGGCTCACCTAGTTGCTCCTGCCCCTAGAATTTTTGTAAACTGGGATAGTGGTAGCTAGCTAGTTACACCTACACATCCAAATGTGTGGATTGCCATACCTGCCAATTCCCTCAAAGAAATTTTGAAGGTCACCAAGATTTTAAAACTCCTTCTGAGCACCTCCAGGATATAGCAAAGTTTTGTAGAATCCATAAAATCATAGAGAAAAATGTGGCCTGCAAACTATTAGTTACATCATTCAGAGGGAAGGCTTAGGACTAGTATAGGTCCTTGGCCTTTGGTTCCATCTTCTCTTGGGATGAACTTAGAGAAATTTTTTATTGACTACTTCTTAAAGAAGGGAGATTGCTCATCCTTGTTACAATAATTGATCACAATCAAGAGGGCCCCACAAGAGGTCATGAACGACTTCAACACCAGGTTCCATAAAACTTGGCAAGGGATTCCTATGATAACTAGGCCTCTAAAACCTATGGTATTTATGTTTTATTTCAAGGATTTCAATTTAGACATCATGGTCACGGTATAGTCACTAGGAGATGATACCTTTCCTCACACGTATGATCTAGTTGTAAGAGTATAGAGTAGTCTAATAGATGCCAAAAATATTCTATCATGGCTACAAGTGCTCGTATTCATAGAAATCTCTAGTGGACCCCAAGAGGAGGCTATTCCCAGCACCTCCACCTCACTCACTAGAACATCTATGAAACCACCACCATCAAGGTATGTATAATCAAACACAAAACCCAGCAATTCGAGCTCCTCTTTGTTGGAAGATGTAAACAATATGAAGAACCTAATGAGAACCTTCACCAATGAGTTGGTCATTATTTAATGCCAATAGGCAGCACCTTCAAAGCCTCTTGCATAGATTTATCAAGGGGGAATGCCATCTTACCATCATAACACATACCAAGGAGCTCCAAGAGGAGGCAAATAGTAGTGGGCATATATGAGGTAGATAATACTAGTTACCATGCCACTCCAGACCATCAAGAATGGCTCGAACATAGATTTGGTCCTAGGTCAGAATAACTTTGTGGAAGATGAGAATGCATGGTGTTTCCCATGCAATGATAACCATATACCTCAAAAATGTTGAAGGGAAAATCTTCAATAGAAGATAGTTGAAGAGTGAAGCCAGGGTGTATTTTTGAACACAAAAGACTACTAGTCTCCTAAAATGGAAAATGATTGGTTTAGTGCATGGACACAAGGGATGTCCTTGGAACAAGAACTAGATATCTCCAAACCAAGCACTCTTCTCTTGGATGGAGGAGGAAGATTTAGTATTCACAACTAATTTTCTAAAAACCAAATCCCCATAGGTATAGTCAGATTACAATACACGATCAAAAAAGAAGACTCACTAGTTAGTATGTGCAACAAACTCCCTAGTGGTTATAGCCACAAGATCACAACAATAAGTATACCAAGATTCATAGACATGACCAGATCAACAGTCACAGGATCAACCATCCTTGTAGAAGGAAATGGACAAGGATTTAAGCCCATCCACAAATAGACCAACCATTCCTTAAGGAAATGGAAGCACCCTTACCTAAACTAAAGGCCTTTCCAATCAGAATGCTCAATGTGGTAGATCAACCAAAGAAGGAACTTTCCAACATGTCAATATGGGATGCTCTATCAATACTAGAGGAGAAGATCTTTCTCCAAGAGGCATTGAAAAAGGAAGAACAACCTTTGTAGGTGGATACACCCCACCACATGACAGAGGAAAAGGGCTTGTATTAGACCCCCAAACCTTGAGAGCCATGGAATACATAAACACAATAGGAAAATAGATGTAAAAGAGGTAAGAAAGCCAAATCCCACCCCTTTCATTCTAACACTTATTGTGGGAAATAAGCTTTTGCACAATAATATGTTTGATTTGGGGGCTAGCACTATGGTCATGTCCAAACAAGTGGCCAACACTCTAAATATAAAGTATGAGCCTCTCAAGAAAGGGATCATGCAATTAGATGGGAAGAAGGTCCTAACTATCGGTTGCATTAAAGATCTTTCTTTGACCCTTTTCTCCTGTCTAAACCAAACTGTCAAGCAAGAAATGGTCATAATTTACATTCCCCCTATCTTCATTATGTGCCTTTCAAGGGACTTCATGGAAAAGCTTGGAAAATATTTAGCACTTGATTAGTCTCATTTTATATTACAAACAAAGCATGGGGAAAAGATGAAGATCCTATATAAGCCATTGCACCCCAAACATATAGCAGAGGGCACAGTATTGAGCTTTGAAGTAGTGTATACCTCATTTTCAAAAAAGGAGATGTATTTCATAGAAATGTGATGCAATGTAGGAGAAAAACCAATATTAACTCAACCAAATTTTGACTTGTCCTTACAACTAGGACTCACCTTTCCTTCATAAACTCTTGACTCAAAGCATCCAGACTGAGAAGAAGACTCACAAATAACTTGTTGATTCACTAAACATCATATGAAACATTCAAAAGACTAGCCTGAATCTTTTCTTCAACCTAAACAACTCAAATATGAGACCTTTTCCAGTAGATTGTCCTAAATCAACATTTAGCTCCTTTTAGACTACACAAACATCCAACTATACAAACCCAAGCCCATTTATCTTTTCTAATGCCAAAAACAAGTATAAAAATATTTGAAAAACCATAAGGAACCATATCCTACATTTTATTCTTGAGATTTCATCAAACACTTATCCGAAAACTCCATTTCTTTTGACTCCAAAGAAGACTATCATAAAACTATTATAACAAGATAGTAGTGAGAGTAGGTCCCATAAATTATACACTCACCAAAAACTATTAAGAAATGACACTCAATACACCTAAGAACCTTTTGAAAACATTGATATTCAAGATGGACACCATTTACTTTATTTAAACAACAAAACCTTCATAGTTCACTATCATAACTCTGCAATTATCAGGACAATATACACATTGTATTCAAAAATCATAATTTCATCAATCCCCATTTATAAAAGGGTTACAACACATTATTACCACCTTTTACAAACAATACAAACAAAATTACCCTTCCATCACAACCAAAACTCTTGAAAATTCCACTTTACACTATCTTTTTCTAGATTTTCACCCAAATACAGTCCTAGGGCACACATTTTCATATGAAAACCTTAATATTTTGGTCTAAAACCTTGGAATGTGAAAAAAAATGTAAAAAAAATCTTCTTACCAAGATTTAGCATGTTCCACCATGTGAATTGGAAAAAACACAATTTTCAATGTTCACTATCACCCTAAGTCAGGGTTTCAACCCGCCTAGAATAAATTGCTTGTATCTTTTCCAAACTTTAATGGATTTTGTTGAAAAAAGGTGAAAAATATAATAGATTCATATGGATTTCACATGCAATGGAGGAGGAGATGTTTTGAGCACTGAATATGGTCGTACAATGGCCTAAAATCATGAGAATACAGGAAATTAACTGAAAAACTAAGTATTTCATTAAAACTTTCAATCCTACATCATCCCTATTCTTGCCTTAAAGTTTTTTATGCTAAAAAATTCTTTAAATAACCAGAGCCAACATATACAACTAACTTCTCAACTACCTAACCTTTCATATTCCACCTTTTTACAATTAGTTGCATTTTTGCAATTTGTTGCAATGACAACTTTTCTACATTTTTTCAAATTTTCACATTATGTATCAAATGACATCAAAATGACTATAAATGACCTTAAAAAATCCTATTATGGTCATCTGGAACTTATGACAACACGAGATCAACTTTACAAAATCAAAATTCAAATATTGCCTCATTGAGGCATGTTTATGCTAGGGTGCACCTACACCATTCTCTCAACAGAATAAAACCTTCCAAGACCTCTTGGATCATAAAGTTATCCTCCTTGTAGTCTTTTATGCCTTGTAACTTTCATCTTCACCTTTGGTGTAAGTTGGTCTATGCCAACATGCTTCCATCTTATCTTGTCTCTATGAATATGCTTCTTCATGCCCTGAAGTGTTCCAATCTCCTTTTGTCCCTCTTTAATCTATTGCATCTTAATCTACAAATTATTCTCTATCCAAAAAATTAGCAAAACAAAGAAATGATACATTAACTCTATCATAATACCTCCATCCTTCTTCAACTCGTTGTAAACCTCCAAGACCAATTAATCCTTGATCATTTCTTCATCCAATCCTAACACCAACTCACTACCTTGTCCCTCTAAAATTAGGTCCTTTATCTCTACTTTATCTTCATCTTCATGCTTGAGAATGGATGCAATACCTTTTTCTTCTTCATGCACGAATTCTTATTCTACATCTTCAAATGATTCTTCCTCTTTTATCTTTATTTTCCTTCTTCTTTTGACTATCTTTTGAATGGGCCATACCCCTTTCTTTTTCACTATCAAATGCCAACTTAATTCTTTTCTATGCAAATTTTCCATCTCCCATTGGAATTCCACTTCTATTCTCTCTATGGCTTGCTTCAATTATGCAACATCTTTCTCTATTTTCCTCATCTCTTTTCTCTTTCTCTCTTTTGCTTCTTTCTTTTGTAACTTTGCTTCCTGCAAATGCCTTCTCAAAATATCCATCTTCACAAGAAAGTCTCTCCTTACTTCCACTTCACTTTTCCTCGCCTAGGAGATCAAGTTCTCTCTTCAACCTACACAACACACAACCAAAAAACCACAAACACACAAAATATTTCTCTTCTAGACCTTTCTGAGCTATGATACCAAACTGATACAATGTAGGAACAAAACCAATCTTAACTCAGCGAAATTTTGACTTGTCCTTGCAACTAGGACTAACCTTTCCTTCATAAACTCTTGAATCAAAGCATCCAAAATGAGAACAAGACTCACAAATCACTTGTACATTCACTAAACACCATAGACAACATTCAAAAGTCTGGCCCAAATATTTTCTTCAACCTAAAGAACTCAAACATGAGACCTTTTCCAATAGACTATCCTAAATCAGCATTTAGGTCCTTTTAGACCACACAAACATCCAACTACACAAACCCAAGCCCATTTATATTTTCTAATTCCATAAAAAAGTATAAAAATTTATGTACAACCATAAGAAACCATCTCCCATGTTTTAGTCCTGAGATTTCATCCAACACTTATCCTAAACCTCCATTTCTTTTGACTCCAAAGAAGACTGTCATAAAATTGTCATAATAGGAAAGTAGCAAGAATAGGATCCGTCAATTATACACTCACCAAAATCTATTAAGAAATGACACTAAATAAACCTAAGCACCTTCTTAAAATACTATTATTCAAGATGGACATCATTTACTTCATTTAAACACCAAAACCTTCATAGTTCACTATCATAACTCTACAATTATCAGTACAGTATACACATTGTATTCAAATACTCATAATTTTATCAGTCCACATTTAGAAAAGGGTTACAAAAAATTATGGCCACCTTTTACAAAAAATACAAGGAAAAGGACCCTTACATCACAACCAAAACTCTTGAAAATTCCACTTTACACTATCTTTTTCTATATTTTCACCCAAATACAGTCCTAGGGAATCACATTTTCATATGAAAACCTTAATCTTTCAGTTTGAAACCTTGGAATATAAAAGAACATGTAAAAAAAAACCTTCTTATCAAGATTTAGCCTGTTCCACTATGTAAATTGGAAAAATCACAATTTTTAATGTTCACTATTACCGTAAGTTAGGGTTTCAACCCACGTAGAATAAATTATTTGTATTGTTTCCAAAATTTAATGAATTTTGTTGAAACAAAGTGAAAAATAGAATATATTCATATGGATTTCATACGCAATAGAGGAGGAGAGGTTTTGAGCACTGAATATGGTCGTACAATGGCCTAAAATCATGAGAATACAAGAAATTAACTAAAAAACTTAGTATTTCATTAAAACTTTCAATCCTACATCATCCCTCTACTAGCCTCAAAATTTGTGAGGCTAATTTTTTTTTTAAATAACTAGAGCCAATGTCTACAACCAACTTCTCAACTACCTAACCTTTCATATTCCACCTTTTTACAATTAGTTGCATTTTTGCAATTTGCTACTATGACAACTTTTCTACATTATTGTAAATTTTCACATTATGTATCAAATGACTTCAAAATGACTATAAATAACCTAAAAAAATCCTAATATGGTCATCTAGACCTTATGACAACATGATATCAACTTTACAAAATCAAAATCCAAAGATTGCCTTATTGAGGCATTTTTATGCTAGGGTGCACCTGCACCAAAATGTGGGAAGAGGAAGAGGCCACAAGTAATTGGTCCCTTGAGGAGGAAGTTTTTCTTAAAAAATTCATCAATTCTAATACTTTTCTAAATATTCATGCTATATGGTTAGGTACTTATGTAATTTTTGATGAAGACCAAGCTCTCCGAAAATTGGTAAACGGGAAGGAAAAACATAGTAGGTCAAATGACAATATTTTATGGAAGCTGCATTTTGATGGTTCCAAATTCTAAACTAGTTCTAGAGAAAAAATCCAATTGGTATCTCCAATATGGTTAGAGATACTCAAAGATTTCTACTTCTGGTTCCTATACTTAAATAATGACGCAAAATATGAGTTACTAGTACAAATGGGTATAAAAAGAATACATGTGTTTGGAGATTCTGAGTTGGTTGCAAGTCAGATATGAGGATAGGTAGCTACTAAAAATGAAAGGATGAGGTCCTACCAACACAAAATATAGGACTTGATTGAAGGGTTCAAATCTTTTAACATACAAGTTACATCGTGATCTCAGAACTTCGCTACAGAACAAATGGATTCTATTAGATCACAATTTGAGCCAACTCCTAAATTAGAAAAAAGCTAGCATGTAGTGCATACCATTATCTACCTATCTATACTCGACAATGACCAAAACTGGCAGGTCTTCAAGGATGATGCTCAAATCACTACTTTCTTGTAACAGTTTAGGGAGTTTTTGGGTCAGCCATAGGCCGAAGCTATAGAAGTTTCTAAAGTAAAAGTAATCCAACTAAAAGGAAATAATCTACCATGAGGCTTGATATCTCTCAACAATATTTTCAACTATGAAGATTCCACAAATAGTAAGTAGAGATTTGCAGTCGATGAAGATTACTATGAAGATCTCGATGTCAGGGGTGGAAAAAAGCTAAAATTTGGGAGAAACATACCACAGACAAACAAGGATAGGTTGAAAGACTTGTACTCTAAATAGGATGGAGTTGTAGCCTAGACCTATGATGAACTTAAGGGATATAACCCTAATGTTATCCAATATACTATTAACTTTGATAAAGGCTCTAAACTTGTCTGAAGAAAGCAATGACCAATTAACCCAAAGGTCGAAGCATTGATGGTGTAGGAGCTTACTAAGCTGGTCAAATTGAAGATCATATATTTGATTAAGAATTCCACCTTGGAATCTAATTTGGTCCCAATTTGGAAAAATAATGGTGACGGGTATGTGCAGGATCATGATGGGCCAAAAAGTGGCAAAATGATGGGTATGTGTAGGGTATGTGGTTGACGATTTTTTTTTTTCCAAAATTGATGAAACGAAAAAGGTTTTTAAAAGGATATTCTCAACTTTCCACCAGTATAAATTATGCTTTACTTTGAATTTAATAAATTATTATTATTCATTTTCTATTTGAATTACAACTAAAGTATTGATTGATAGGCTAATTGTAAAAACATATATAGCTTTCAAATAGTAACATATTTTTTGAATCCGAAACATGCATCACATTCTATGCTTTGAATACTATAGGATTTAAAAAAAATTGAAAATTTTTCAAGAAGTTTTGACCAAGTTAAGGTGGTCATACATACGAGTTTTTATATTTTTTAAAATTTGTAATAAAAAAATCATAATTAATTATTTACTTGGAAAAAAATTACAAAAAATTATGCCTCACATTGAGACATGAGTCCTCTACTTATATATAAAATATTATAAAAAAATATTATCATTTTATTGTGGTTAGGGTGGTCAGACAGACACCTACTTCTTATTTTTTCCCTAAAATTTAAGTACTAGTGCATTCAAATTTCAAATTTTCACAAAATAGATTTAAAAAAAAAAAACCTGGTAGTTTAGAAAATATATTCAATTTTCTACAGATTCTATTCTTACATATTTTTGAAATAATATAGATAAATTTTTCAAATTTTTATGTCAAGTTGCCTAACTCTGATTTTTCTAAATTTTTCACCACTTAAGGGCCTATTTTTTCCATGATGATCTTGCACATACCCTAGCATACAACTTTGTGTAGAATTTCGGGATTTGAATGAAGCTTTGTTAAAGGACCACTATATTTTTCCCTCAATGGAGAAAATCCTACAAACTATGGTTGGATTAGAGGTTCTCATTACTCGATGGTTTTTCAGGTATAACTAGGTTTACGTAAAACAGGAGAACCAACACAAAATGAATTTCACCACTAAGTGGGGAATGTTCATGTATGCAAATATGCCCTTTGGCCTCTCTAATGTAGGTGCCACTTTCCAAAGAGTGATGGATATGGGTATGTTCAGGATCATGATGGACCAAAAAGTGGCAATATGATGGGTATGTGGTTGACGAATTTTTTTCACCCAAAATTGATGAAACAAAAAGGGTTTTTAAAGGATATTCTCAGCTTTCCACTAATATAAATGATTTTTTACTTTGAATTTAATAAGTGGGTATGTGCAGGATCATCATGGAAAAAATAGGACCTTAAGTAGCAAAAAAATAAAAAAAATCAGAGTTAGGCAACTTGACGTAAAAATTTGAATAAGTTATCTATATTATTTCAAAAATATGTAAGAATAAAAATTGAATATAGTTTATAAAATACTAGGTTTTTCTTTTAAAAAAGAAATCTATTTGGTGAAATTTTGAAATTTCAATGCAGTAGTACTTAAATTTCAGGGAAAAAATAAAAAAAGTAGGTGTCTGTCTGACCACCCTAATCACATTAAAATGATAAAAAAATTTATAAGATTTTAGATATAAGTAGAGGACTCATGTCGATGTGATGCATATTTTTTTGTAATTTTTTCTAATTAAATAATTAATTATGAATTTTTATTACAACTTTAAAATATAAAAACTTGTATGTTTGACCACCTTAACTTGGCAAAAATTCATGAAATTCAATTTTCTTTTTTTAATCCTATAGTATGTGAATCATATAATGTGACGCATGGATTCAAAAAATATGATACCATTTGAAAAATATAGATGTTTTTCAATTAGTCTATCAATGAGGACTTTAGTCGTAATTTGAATAGAAAATGAATAATAATTACATATTAAATTCAAACTAGAGCATAATTTATATTGGTGGAAAGCTGAGAATCTCCTTTAAAAACCCTTTTCATTTCATCAATTTGGGTAAAAATAAAGTCGTAGCCACATACCCATCATATTGCAACTTTTTGACCCACCATGATCCTACACATACCCAAGTAAT
Source organism: Sequoia sempervirens (assembly GCA_007258455.2). NCBI lineage: Eukaryota > Viridiplantae > Streptophyta > Pinopsida > Cupressales > Cupressaceae > Sequoia > Sequoia sempervirens. The sequence goes on from VDFB02379711.1 coordinate 46,319,956, forward strand.
TATTATTCATTTTCTATTCAAATTACGACTAAAGTCCTAATTGATAGACTAATTGAAAACATCTATAGCTTTCAAACAATATCACATTTTTTGAATCCAAAACATCACATTTTATGTTTGTATACTATAGGATTAAAAAAGAAAAATGATTTTCATGAATTTTTGACCAAGTTAATTGGTGAAAATTTTATATTTTTTAAAAGTTGTAATAAAAATTATAATTAATTTACTTAGAAAAAAATTACAAAAAAATATGCATCACATCGAGACATGATTCATCTACTTATATCTAAAATCTTATAAAAAAATATTATCATTTTATTGTGATTAGGGTGGTCAGACAGACACCTACTTCTTATTTTTTCCCTAAAATTTAAGTACTACTACATTGAAATTTCAAATTTTCACCAAATAGATTTCTTTCTTTTTTAAACAAACCTAGTAGTTTAGAAACTAAATTCAATTTTCTACAAATTTTATTCTTACATATTTTTGAAATAGTATAGATAATTTATTCAAATTTTTACATCAAGTTTCCTAACTCTAATTTTTTTGATTTTTTTGCCACTTAAGAGCCTTTTTTTCCCATGATGATCCTGCACATAACCATATCACCTTTAAGGAATTGATCAATAAGATCATCCTAATATATTTGGATGACTTGACCATTTTTTTTAAATCAAAAGATGATCACTTTGATCATTTGAAAATGCTCTTCTAGAAGTGCCAACAGTTTGATATTTCCTTCAATTCCAATAAATGTATTTTTAGTGTAGCACAAGGCATGCTGCTTGGCTTTATGGTATCTAAAGAAGGGATAGCATAGATCTCAGAAAGGTGAAGGATATAATGGAACTACCACTGCCTATCAATAAGAAGGGGTTACAATCTTTCTTAGGAAAAAATAAATTCATCAACTAGTTTATTTCAGATTTCGTAGGCATTGCAAGACCCATCATGCTAATGTTGAAGAAAGGCTTAGCATTTAAATGGACCCTGGAAGGCAACCTTTCCTTCAAGAATATTAAGGCAACAATCTCTATAGATCTGGTGTTAGATAACCTATAATTTTCTAAAGACTTCCTACTATATGTTTACAGTGGCCAACACAACATAGCTTTAGCACTCACACAAAAAGGAGGAAGAGGGAGGTAAAGAGAATCCCACTAATTTCCACTCTAGGACCCTCAAAGGATATGAAACCAGATATAATTTCATTGAAAATTAAGCCTTTCGTATCATGAAAAGCCTAAAAATAATTTGACATTTGGTTTCAACCAACAAAATTACCATCCTCGTCGCTCATCCCAACATTAGAGAATAGATTACAAAGGGTGAGATATCTAAAAAGAGGGCCAAATGGATCACTAAGATCCTAGATTACATTGTAGACATTAGACCAACAAATTTGGTATGAGGGAGAGGCCTTTGTTAATATCTCACACAAGGACTAGGCCCTCAAGAAAAGGGAGAGACCAACTAGGTCAATACAAATTAGTTTGAATTCGATTAGTCATGGGTAGATGATCAAACATGATTCATGCATAATAGCCAATATCCAACTCACATCCTTTCTCACAAACGAAGGTACTACAAGTTGCAAAGCATTAGGTATGTATTGGTCAAGGGAGTTCTATTTAAAAGAAACTACAATGGAGTCCTCCTCTGTTGCATGGACAAACCACATGCTAAAAGGATTCTAAACGAGTTCCATAGCGGCCTAGAGGGTGGACACTTATCCACCAAGACCACTACCTTGAAAATAATGTGAGAAGGCTACTACTGGCCTATGATTTTCTCTAAGTCTCACCATCTAATACAAAAATGCACTCAATGCCAATATTTTGTTAGTTAGCAAAAGAAATATTCCATACCATTGAGCTCAATCATGACTGAGGAACCCTTCACAAAGTGGATTTTTTCTTTTATCAAAATGATCAATCCCATTTCTAGCGTAGGGTACAAATGCATACTCAAAGCCACTTACTATTTCATGAAATGGATAGAGGCCATTCCTTTGAAGAACGTTATGGAAGTAGAGCTTTCCAACTTTTTTGAGGAATTAGTGGCAAGCTTTGGTTCATTGAATACCATCATCTTTGACAACACGCAAGCCTTTGAAGGCTCTAGGATGTTAGATTTCTCCCTCAAGCATGAGGTCTATCTCAAGACTTCGTCCAACTACTACCCATAAGGGAATGAGTTAGTAGAATCAACCAGCAAAAACTTAATTAGGTTGATAAGGAATATTAGGTTGGAGCATCAACATGAATGGAACATGAATCTATGAGCGACCTTTTTGGAAAACCACATCATGCCTAAGAAAATTATGGAGGCCTCCCCTATGAGTTGGTTTACAATAAATAGGTAGTCCTACCCATTTCGATGGAAATCCTTGCCCTGAAATTGCTAAAATCTTTGGAAGCCAAGGACAATAGGATGGAGGTGAGACTAGATGAAATTTTAAACCTCAAGGAAAAAAGGGTAAAGGCATTCGATGCCATGATTAAACAAAAGTAGGTGGTGAAAAGGTGGTTTGACAAGAAGGTGTATACACTCAAATTTGGTCTAGAGGAATTAATTAAATACAAGCTACATAATTAATAATCTTTAATTCTTCTACTTATAAATAAATCAAAAAAATTATTTATATAGTTCATTTTTTCTAATTCTTCCTATCGTAAATCATTTTCTTCATGTCTTAATTAAATGAACAAGTTTAATTAGTTTGTTTTATTTAATTAACCTCCTCTCATTAAATTCAAATTTTAAATTTTAACTTAAGCACATTTCTACTAACTTCTTCTCACCTTCCACCTCATCATGTGTCTCAAGAAATTAAATATTTCTAATATTTAATTTGGCATTTATCCTCAACAAATTCTAACCAATTTGGGACACTTGGCCTTCATCTTCATTTTATTCCTCTTCACTCTTGGTAGTTTGTTCTTCTAAAAGGAACACACTCCCCTTTTCTCTCTAACCTCTTCACCTTCAATCGTCCATTCTCTAGATTGAATCCAGATTGTTGATTTCTGCCACCTAGGCTCATTTCTTGTGTAGACACATAAATTATACTGATTTATCTTGTGCACCTGATCTTTATTTACAAACACCGATTCTTCCTCAATCATATCTCTCCTAGCCATTTAATTGAATAACCCTTATTTAATTAAATTCATCATATTTCATCTTTTAATTAAATAAATTCACTTTATTTGATTAAATCATTATCTTCTATTAATTAAATAAATCATTTTGTTTAATTAATCCTAATGTTCCTCTTTTAATTAAATAAATCCCTCTATTTTATTAAATCATAATATTCTCCTCTTTAATTAAATAATTCATTTAATTTAATTAAGTTCTAAAGTCATTCCCTTTAAATTAAATAAATTAATCTTTATTTCATTTAAATCTAACACCATCCTCTTTAATTAAATAAATCAAACTTAATTTAATTAAGTCTAAAATCATTATGCCTCTCATTTTGATTTATTTAAATCCTAAAATCTAAATCAAAATGTCAAATCAGGATTAATGTTAACACTAATCACTCAAATCCTCTAGATTTCGCAACTTGCTCATGAAAATCCATTTAATTTATTTATTAAATCTCTATTTTCATTCAAAAGGGCATCAAGTTTGAATATTCCTCAAATTTGAAAATCTCCCCCCAAAAAGGACTTGTCCATCCAACAACACATTAAAGGCCTCTTACATGTCCTTTTCTTGAGCCAAGTGACTTTTAATTCATTCTTCATCTCCCTCCAACATGTCACTTCTCCAATTTTGAATTTCCACCTAATTACATTAATGTGCACATTCATCAAAATGTGCTCCACCTTTGTCTACTCACATGTTGAAAAGTGGCATTGTGTCATTGGTTGGTGTTTGATACCACATCAATCTATTTTTCTTATTCTTCCATCATTCTCTTCTATAAATAGAAGGCTTTCATTCTAATTTTGGATCTAGAACCTTAGGCATTTGATCCACAACTTATGCAAAGTTATCATCTTAATTGTTTTGAGCAATCTTCATCCATTATCATCCATTTTCATAATTTTTCATCATTTTATAGCTAGGTTATGGAGAAATTTCATCAAGGAGCATCAATCTTCAATATTCATCATCAAGCTTGACTAGGAATTGGGAAAGGGCTATTTTCCACATCAAAATAGTACCAATTCCCCCATGGGATTAAGAGTTTGAGCATTTAATAGGATTTGATAGCTTTTATTTGTGTTCTTCATGTTATTTCTTGTTCTTTGCATTTCAAATGAATCTTATGGGGAATGATGTTTCTAACTTGCATATTGGAAGAATATTGTGTTTTTTATTTTTTTTGTGTTTGTGCAGGTCTAGGATCACCATTCACACCTTGGAAAATCTATAAATAGGTCCTCATTTACAACAAAATCTTATAGATACCTTAGTATAATTACACTCTACAAAATTTTCATTAGCATTGTCATCTTTGCATTTTCATTTTAGTATTTGCATTTTAGAATCAAGTAGTTGAATCATGGCATTACCATTAGTAACATCTTAATTACAATAGTTTCATCACATCACTTTTATACAACATCAAAGCAACATCATTATCTTAGTATATCATCTGCAAATAGTTTAGCAATCATGCAATGTAAGAAACATCTCTTGCATTTTCGACATCTCTCATTCTTTAAGTTGTCATTTGGAAAGCCATGTGCACAAACAATCTAAGAGAAAAATGACTTAAAGAATCCTTGGAGAGAGAGGATAATGAGATGCCATTGAGGAATTGTTGTTTCAATTTGATTATTTTTTGAATTCCTTCATATAATGTTTCATTGGTGTGTTGTATAGGTTTTAATTGCTTATTCATGATACATTTTATATAGCACACATAAATTGGCATCCACCATGGGGCCTAGCCCTATTTTTAACATTTTTTGGCAAGTTTTCATGAACAGGTTCATTCATGGATTTCAATGTAGTGCACTTGAAGCCTCTTTTAGGGCATAGGTGGTGACTTTCAGTGCATCCAACATCTATTATAGCACATACATAGCCTAGACCAACACATCTATCTACTCTTTTAGCACATATATAGGATTTCAACTTCCCTTTTTCTATTTTCCAAAATAATGCATTGAGTGTATTTAATGGCGCATATACTGAATATTTTTGCACATATTCTCTTTGTTTTAGTGCATACACCTTTAGTTGTAGAAATTAAAAATTATGGGGATTGATCTATGTCTTTCTACTTTGTAGGTTCTTTACACATTGTCAAAGACATATCTAAGAATACTAATGATGTTTGTAGGGGCTAGAGTTATTTTCCTTTTATTAAATTAGGCATCTAGTTTAATTACAACGCTAATGAACACCATGTATACTATGTTTACAAAGTGATAGACATATGCTCTCCCCTTTAATGGATGACCAAAATTCTAGACTCATTCTTTAATTTTATTGCAATAACACTTTTAGAAGGCCTGCCTTAGTGAGAAAAAGTAATCACCCTAAGGGAACAACCTAAGTGGGAACAACTAAAGCCAAGCATTCCAACCCACTATAATCAAATGTGAATCAAGATGAAAGTCACATTCAATGGTAGTGTGCATTGATAGCCATCCCCAAAGCCTTTGTTCTAAAGGTTGGGAGGCCTCCTAAGGGATTTTATCATTTTCAACACTGAACAAAAACCATTACTAAGAACTTTAAGTTTAGTAGCTAGCTGAGTCAGTTCTCGAACATTATAATATTCACAGTACAAGGGGAGGGAAGAATTTTCCCCCAAGATACTCACCATATAACTACCAGGGATTTTTGGCCAAAGAGAAGGAATTAAATTTTGGGTAAGACCCAGAAAAGGAAAAACATAGGCACCCTCTAGGGGGTGACATGATTGTGTGAGTTGACGTAGTTCTAAGAAATGGGCTATGATCTTATTAATGACCCTTGACATTAGAAGAGTCTGACTAATCTATTTGCTATTTTTCAATACTAGTGGAAATCAAAGGGATTGAACGAGATCATAGGATGAAACAACTATTCTAAAACTTGCTTCTGTGTTTGAAATCATTGTTCAAAAGATCATCCCTTAAAAACACTCAATTCACTGATTGAAAAAAGAAGAAGAAAAACTAGGTAAACTTTCAAAAATAGTGACATTTCTAGTCTAGCACATAAATTTCATGTTTCAGCACATTGAATTCATATTTTGGCACATATAGGGTTTGTTTTAGCATATTCATCCCATCTTTCAACACATAATATTTTTGTTCTAGTGCATTCACCTCATCTTTTAGCACATTAGATTTCTATTCTAGTGCATTTAAGTGATAGTCTAGCACATCCAAGCTCTATTTTTGCACATTTACCCCATCTTTTAGCACACCCACAACCTATTTTAGCACATTCACCTGATACTCAAACAAAGAGCTAAAATAAACTCCTTTCTACCAATTAGAACCATATTTAGGGACCCCTTTTAGAGCAAAGATCATTCCTCATCCCAACATTGGTTTAAACTTGAAGAAACTAGCTTTTGCAAGTGCAATCCCTTTAACTAAACTTGGATCAAACAAAATTAAAGTTCCCAATCACAATCTCATCTCTAATTGCTAGCTGAGTTTCACTTTTAGGATCTATCATCCTTTATCACAAAACAAAACACTATATATCAGATTTAACTATAGTCTCTCCAGTAGGATCCATCATCCTATTTTACTTAGGTATCTCATTGGCACTCTCAAAACAAAGATTAAAGTATAAAAAAACTCTAACACTTGCATGTTCGTTTTAACAAGAGCTCAAAAATAAAAACTTAGTGAAAAAGAAGTAGAAACTCAAACCATCATGGAAGAAGGAGAAGCAAATCCCTTTTATAGATTTCATCAACTTGAAATAGATGAGATAACTGATGAGGACATTCAATAAGCTCAACAAGACCCTAAATTTCACAAGTTCATGGAGAAAATTATAGAAAAGGATGGAGAGAAATACTTTCTTATGCTGGAAAATCAAGGTGTAAAACTAACCATGATTTTGATGTAAACAAAAATTGAAAGGAGCTCCCAAGAAAATAGAAGCCGACTCACGAAACAAAAATCCAGTGAATACTTTAACTCAACAAATGCAAAATATTAAACAAAAAATAAAAAAATTGCAAAGAGGAACAACCAAGAGATATTTGTTGCAAGACATCTGTCCTTATCCATTTGATAGAAGTGTGAACATGATACCTTTTCCACAAAATTTTGAACTTCCAAAATATGACAAATACAATGGCAAAATTGATCCTCAAGATCATGTAAGAGTTTTTTGCACCATGAGTTTGGAATTTGCACATAAAGAAACCTATTTGATGAGATTATTTCCAAGAAGTTTGGGTGGCCACTACATGGAATAGTTTTCAAAACTCCCACTTGGTATTAGATCATTTGAAGATCTAGTAAATAAATTCATCTCCCAATATTCATACAAAATTCATCATTACATAACCATGAATAATGTTTTTAACACAAAATAGAAAAATGGTGAATCATTTCTTACACTTTTACAAAGATGGAGACAATAATTTGCTAGATATGCTCGTCCTATACCTGAGAAAGAAAAGATGGATATCTTCATTGACAATCTTAATAGTGAGATGAGTTATAGACTCCAATTTCAATGTCAACCCATCATTGAAAACGTGATTGAAAATAGACTTAAGATTGAGGAAGCCTTGGTTAAGAGAGGAGTATTAAAAGTATATAATGAAGGACCAAACTCAACAAACTCTTCTGATCATCATAACAACAATGAAAAATCCAAATTCCAGACAAGAAATAAAAATGTTGGTAATGATGGCACAACTGACACAAAAAACACAAAACTAGTCTTCAATTTATTAGGTATTACATCCAAAACCAATCAAAATAGTAGTGAAGATAAACCAACTCCACCACCACATTGAAGGAAATTTACACCTTTGGGGAAATTACTTGAATCATCATTAAAATAACTTCTTGCACACAAACTCATAAAATTACCAAAGGCACAAGATTTTGAACCAAGAGTTAAACCATCATGGTGGAATGATGCATATTATTTCAATTTTCATAGAAACAAAGTTCATAAAACAAACGATTGTATGCAACTAAAACATTTGGTGCAAGACTTGATAGATAGATGTGAAATATCAATAGAAGGACCTCAAAAAAATGTTGATCATGGAGCATTTAAAAATACTCTACCCAACTATGAAAAAGGAGAATCCTCTTTTAGAAAAGAAGGGAAGAATGTGAACTATGTCTATGATTCTACCATCTTTCACATTGCTATAGATGATAACTAGATCGATGATAAACAAGACATTGTTGTAGTTGATAATCAAATCAATGACATTTGTATAGCTGATAATCAAATCAATGACATTACTACAGCTAATAATCAAATCGATTACATCAAAATCAAGGATAAACAAGACATTGTTGCAGCTGATAATCAAATCAATGTCATCAAAATCAATGATAAAAAAGACAACCTACCAGTAAATGTGACCACAAGGGAGCAATCCAAATTGATATTCAAAAGGAAGTACATCTAAAACACCTACCGCTCCTTTGAATCAATACAATATAGTAGATAAATTATAAAATAGTCTAGTGCAAATATCCATAATAGAACTTCTTAAAATTTCACCCGCCCATAAGGATATTCTAGAAAATGCTTTGGTGGACACCATAGTATCAACCAATTTGGAAGTTTGTCAATTCCAAGACATGGTGGGACATTTGACTATACCCCATTGTTTATCATTCTCAGAAAATGATGATGCATCTGTCACTCATTCACACAATGCACCACTCTATATTGAGGTTTTATTCCATAAACATCAAGTCAAACATGTTTTAATAGATGGAGGATCTGGTCTAAATATCTGCATAGGTATGTGTAAGATCATGATGGGCCAAAAAGTGGAAATATGATGGGTATGTGGCTGATGACATTTTTTTTACCCAAAATTGATGAAACAAAAAGGGTTTTTAAGGGAGATTCTCAGCTTTCCACCAATATAAATTATGTTTTATTTTGAATTTAATAAGTAATTATTATTTATTTTCTATTCAAATTATGACTAAAGTTCTGATTGATAGGTTGATTAAAAAATATTTATAGCTTTCAAATGTTATCACATTTTTTGAATCCAAAACATGTGTCACATTCTATGCTTTGCATACTATAGGATTAAAAAAAGAAAATTTGAATTTCATCAAGTTTTGACCAAGTTAAGGTGGTCAGACATATGATTTTTTTATATTTTTTAAAAGTTGTAATAAAAAAATCATAATTAATTATTTACTTTGAAACAGATTATAAAAAAATAAGCATCACATTGGGACATGAGTCCTTTAATTATATATAAAATCTTATAAAAAAATATTATCATTTTATTGTGATTAGGGTGGTCAGATAGACATCTACTTCTTATTTTTTCCTTAAAATTTAAGTACTACTGCATTGAAATTTCAAATTTTCACCAAATAGATTTAAAAAAAAAAAAAACTTAGTAGTTTAGAAACTACATTCAATTATCTATAGATTATATTCTTACATATTTTTTAAATAATATAGATAACTTATTCAAATTTTTACGTCAAGTTGCCTAACTCTGATTTTTCTAAATTTTTGTCCACTTAAGGGCCTATTTTTTCCATGATGATCTTGCACATACCCGCACCTTAAATCTTATCCATGCATTGGGATTTTCAAAAAATGCAATCGATTCCAGAAGAAAGAACAACATAAAAGCTTATGATGATGAAGAAAGATCCTCTCAAGGACTGATAGTATTTATAATTCAAGTGAGACCAATTCAAAAGGATGTAATCTATTAAGTTTTAGACAAGGATTTGAAATACAACATACTCTTGGGTCGACCTTAGATCCATGAAATGCAAGAAGTACCGTCAACATATCATTAATGTTTTAAATTCCCTTACAATGGACAAGAGATCACAATTTCAGTGGATTCTAATAATCCTCAATACTGTAACACTCTCAAGATAGTCCAAGATGTTTTTTGTACCACACAAAAGAGAAGCTCTCTCTTCTATTTCCTCAAGAAATGAAAGCCAACTAAATTCTTTGTCAAAATAGTTTGAGAAAAAGGTTTAGTTGAAAGATAATAGCATCGGCGATTCTATTCCCTCAAGTAATGAAAGCCAACTAAATTATTTGTCAAATTAGTTTGAGAAAAAGATTTAGTTGAAAGATAAAGGTGTGGGTGAGTATTCTTTTGAGTAGTCCTTATGTCTCTTAGAGCTACTACCTTCTCCAAAATCATATGGACAACCATCAACATCTAGACAACAATTTTGACAACCCATCATGTCTTTGATGGTAAATTTATAAAAGAAGGTATTGTAGTTGATTAATTTGAGGACAAAGAGATTCTAAAGTGGCTTTACAAAGATGAAGAACAATCCCAAGCATAAACTTCCAATATACCAACTGAGTAATATGGTAAAGGGTTCACAATGTTAGAAAATATGGGATGTGAAGGAAACAATCCTATTGGAAAATGAAAAGAAGGTATTGTGGAACCATTACAGCCTATCATAATCAATGCAAAAGATAAGACCAAATTAGGATACAAAGAAGAGACAAAATAAGAAGGCACTCAGTAGATTTGTAAGTGAATCCTCTAATTACAAGCTAGTTCTAAAATAGACTCAAATGAATATGAATGGGATTCAGTATCTAAGGAATCTTGTCAAGACAAAGAAATCAATATGATAAATAAATATGCACCCATATGTACGGAGGAACAAAGTTCAGGATCTAGACCACTTGAATTTGGATCACTACATATCAATGACTCTAGTGAGGATTATCAGACATCAAGTGAGATAGATAATTTAGAGGAGAGTAATATTATAGACCTTGACATTGCTATCAAACACCTCAAAAATGTTTCCATTATGAAACTCACCACCTTTGACCTTGACCAATTTGGTGATTCCTTAACTTTGATACATCCTGAACTCATTGACTGGGAACAAACTGAGCTGCTTGATATCCCTATCTTTTCCGATGATAATGCCATTGTCAATTTCCTTTATTTTAAAAATATAGAAACAAGTTCCACCATTGAATTTCATAACAAAGCTTCAAACAAGGGGAGTGCCAAATCTTTTAGTTGCAAAATAATGAATACAAAAAATTGATTTAATTGTGAAAACCATGCAATGGCAGTTTAGATCATGAAAAAGTAAAAACAAAGAGTGTATCCAATGGTGAAAACCTCTTTGAGGAACTAAAGGATGGGAGATTTAACACTCTTCCTAAGCATTATCATGAAATATCTTTAGTATTGGTTGAACCTATTCAATCCATAAACATCAGTACTGCAAAAATAATAAAGACCTTACACCTAGCTGTATCAATGACAAAGCAAGAAAAGCCAAATTTCACTAAATTCTTGAAGAAAGACAAATCAATTTTTCTTGGTCCTATGTTGCATGCCCGTAATAAATCTAGATATAATAATGCATCATTTATCCATAACACTTGGAGTGAAGCCAATAAAGCAAAAAATGAGAAAAATGCATCCACACATCGCCCTACTAGTGAAAGTAGAATTAAAAATATTATTAGATGTAGGATTCATCTAGCTAATCGACTATGCAGAATGGATTTTGAAAATTTTACCAGTCTCCAAACTAGACAACAACATCAAAATATGCATTGATTTTAGGGATCTTAACAAGGATTATCCGAAGGATGACTTTCATTTTCCCAATATAGACATCTTTGTGGATTTAACAGTAGGACATGCTATGTTATCACTCATGGATGGTTTTTTAGGCTATAATCAGATCAAAATTGCACTAGAAGATCAAGAAAAAACAACTTTCACATTCCCATGGGGTACATTTTGTTGGAATGTCATGCCTTTTGGATTAAAGATTGCATGAGCCACCTATCAGTGTGCAATGACAACAATCTTTCATGACATGATGCACACATTCATGGAGGACTATGTGGATGACCTATTAGAAAAATCATTCAGCAGGGAAGGACATCTAGAAATATTGGATAAAATATTTACTCGATTGGAAAAGTTTAATGTGCGCTTAAATCCAAAGAAGTATGTATTTAGAGTAACATTAGCAAAACTCATAGGATACATAGTCTCAACTAAAGTCATCAAAGTAGATCGAGCAAAAGTCAAAGAAATCATGGAAATTCCACTTCCTAAGAACATTAGCCAACTAAGATCTCTATAGGGAAGATTCCAATTCATCAAAAGATTCATCTCGCAACTGGTAGAAAAAAATCATCCTTTTACTCATTTGTTACACAAGAATGTTTCTTTCAGGTGGGATGAAAAATGTGAAGTGACCTTTAACCAATTGAAACAATATTTGATGAATCCACCTATATTGGTACCACCAATAGAAGGAAAACCACTTCTACTCTACATAGCAACTACTAAGGTATCTTTGGGAGCTTTTCTAGCACAAGAAGACTCTACAGGAAAAGAAAGGGCCATCTACTACATCAAAAGAACACTGAAAGGATATGAACTTAACTACACCTTCATTGAAAATTCATGTTTGGCAGTGGTGTTTGCTACTCAAAAACTGCAACACTATGTGTTAACACATACCATCAAACTAATAGCCAAGATAGATCCATTAAAGTATCTACTCAATAAAGCCAACTTCACAGGAAGATTAGCAAGGTGGGTAATGATATTGAGTGAATTTGACATTCAATATGTGGATTGAAAAGCAATCAAGGGCCAAGCAATAACAAACTAGTTATCTAAAGCATCGTTGCAAGATGACCATCCTATGCATATTGAATTTGTAGATGTCGATGTCCTCACAATGAAAAAACAACATTGGAAAATTTGATGGGTCTTACACTTAACATGGATCAGGTGTCAGAATCTTGTTTGTTACTCCTCAAGGACACACTATCCCAAAATCTTACAGGTTGATGTTTCCTTGCACTAACAAAATGGCTAAATATGAAGCACTAATCATTAGAATCAAGATAGTAGTAGAATGGAAATCATATAATTGCAAGTATATGGAGATTCTCAATTAGTCATCAATTAGGTTAATGATGACTATAAAAAAAAAGATGAAAAGATGATGCCATACAAGAGAATGATAGAGGATTTCAAGAAATACTTTTTTGAGGTCAAGTTTGAACAAATTTCAAGAGTAGACTAGAAAGCTGCAGATTCCATGGCAACCATTTATTCTCCTTTACAAATAATAGAAAAATAAACTCATTATGAATTCATTGTGGAACAGTTGTTTAATCCGGCATATGACAATCCTAAGTCCCAAGTCATGTGCTATCTAGTTGATGTTGATTTTTTAATAAATGGGAAGATTTATACCTATCTAAGAGACAATACCCTTCCACCTGATCTATCTCAAAACCATAAATGTAACTTTATCCATCAAGAAACCCACTACACCTTGATAGTTGTTACACTTTATTGATGAGGTCTCAATGGTATTCTCCTTTGTTGTCTTGAATGTGACAAATTTGAAACTAACTTATGAGAAGTTCATGAAGGTATCTATGGTACTCATTCAAGTGGTCTTACTCTAGCTAAGAAACTCCTATGCTTGGGATATTATTGGTCGAACATGGAGAAAGAATCTTTTCAATTTGCTAATAAGTACAAGTGTCAAGTCCATGGAAATATCATACATGCACCAGTGCAGGAGTTGCAACTATTCACATTGACCTCACCTTTCTATCAATGGGGACTTGATCTTGTGGGTAAGATTCATCCATCTTCCTCTAATGGACATAAATTCATAATCACATCCACTGAGTATTTCACAAAGTGGATTAAAGTTGTCCCTTTAATCATGATCACTAGTAAACAAATTGCCTCTTTCATCCCGAATTACATTGTCTATTGGTATGGCATCCCAAGCTCCATTTTCACTAACAATGGTAGAACCTTCAAAAACCAAGATGCACAAGAAATTTGTGAAAAATTTCATATCCAGCACCGATTTTCCACACCCTATTACCCTCAAGGGAATGGCTAAGCAGAATTCTCAAATAAGACCATTTTGAAAATCTTGAAGAAAACTGTTAACGATGTCGGACGTGACTGGCATGTTCAACTAAACCCTTGTGGGAATACTGTACTAGCATCCACACCCTATAGGAGCCACACAATATTCCCTTGTGTATGGATCAGAAGCCATTTTACCAATTGAGCTTGAGCTGCCTTCACTCTGCTTATCATTGAAAGGAATCATTTTAGAGGAAGACTATCGAGCATCCATACTATAGGAGTTGGAATTATTAGATGAACACCATCAATATGCTATTGATCATCTAAAATCTTATCAACAAAGAATTTCAAGGAGCTATAACCACAAGGTAAGACCAAGAACATTTCAGGTTGGCGACTTGGTACTAAAAGAGAATCCTTGCAATTAACAAGATCAGGAAAAGAAGGGAAATTTTGAAACTAATTGGCTAGGTCCTTTTGTCATTGTATCAGTATATGGATCTGGAGCATATTAGTTATCTACACCTGAAGGGGACCTATTTGAAGAACCTATCAACAAAATTCATCTCAATAATTTTTATACATAGCTCATCGAGTGCACGGTTCAAAAAGTAGAAAAAAAAAAAAAAAAAAAAAAGCTAAAAAATCCAAAAAGGAAAAATAAAAAAAGTAAAAAAAGAGAAAAATCAAAAGAAAAATCAAAAAATCAAAAAATTTAAATAAAAACAAGTAGTGAAAACTTGGCAACATGAACTATTTGTGATAGATTGGCTTCTCCATCTATTGGAATTTGCATCATATGTCCACTTTTTGCCATCATTATGCCTATCTATCACAAAACCTCATGTACATATCTAGGCATTGCAGTCATGTCTCACCTTGTCTTGGTGATCATTGTACAAATTCAAATTAATGGTTGGTTTCTCACTGGGGGAAAAATCTTGACCTCACTGGGCCAATTGACTTGGAGCTTAAAACAATAGAAAAACAACAGTAAGAAAACATAACAAACATAACAATCACAGTGAAAGCTCAACATTGAACATCCATCACAATTTTTTAGAAAACCAACCATCCAAATCAACAACAAGATCAATCAAACCAAATATAACTGGATGATGTTCTTATGAATCATGGTTTAATCAGTTTAGCATATATGTTAAACTGTTGTGTCTTGATTTTTTGTTATCATTTCTCTAGAGCAACTCAAGGATGTCATTGACTAAAGAAGCTAGGACAAAGTATGTTTTTTCTTTGTCTGTTGTTTGTGAGTTGATCATTACTACTATGCAATTTTTTTGTTGGACATTCTCTACAAAGTATCATTGATGACATTCTTGATTTGCATAGGAAAATGATTAACTCTTATCTATTTTACGCAAGTACTACTCAAGTCATCTCGGTTCAATTATGCCTAGATGCTTGCATTACCTTGCAATATCAAAAATCCATGGAAGATGTACCTAGAACATCATGGTTTAATTATACCATTGATGTTTGTACTAAATTTCAACATATTAAAAGCTCAATGATGATAACAAGCACAACAAAATTGGTTGATAGGATGACAACATTGCATATTTAGATTTGCATGGTTAAGATAGATTGCATCCATATTAGTTTTTGCATATGCATTTTATGTTAAATTCCAAGGCTGGAAAATTTCAAAATGATTTTATCTCCCTCATCAAAGGATTGAGTACATTTTACATTAACAAAAAGAGATCATTCACATGTAGCTGCATAATCATTATCATATCATACATACATTAAAAGGTCTTATCATATCATACATTCATCCATACATTAGATCATATATTTGCATTAGAAAATTACAAAAATAAAGTACATTACATCTTATTTGCATGGTCAAATCCATCTCATATATCATAAACCATCATTCATAAAGCCATATAGAATCATAATCCATGCATCATCATTTCATTATTGCATCCATTCACAACCATGACATAATCATATAAGCATCACATAACATATAGAGTGAAAATCAAATGGATTCATCATAGGAATTCATCATAAAAGCATGTAGATAACATATTGATCAATAGTCTCCACTCCATCTCATATAATCTCAAAATAATCAATTTCAAGTATATAATGATATCACAAAATGTGGAGAGATATATCAAAACAATGGCAGGAAATCATAAAGTCCCGAATTGAATCAATGTATACATCAAGTCTCAATACATCAAATATGAGTACAAGAGCTATGTAATGCTCCCCCAAATGTTGTAGATATTGCTGTACCTACTGCTACACCACTAGATGGACCTATACCAAGATCTCTACCTGATGGATCTTTGAGAGGTGTCACACCCCTACTCATAGTCTATGACTGACTATGACCTAACCTGGCACCAATAGACTGTGCGTAACTAGGGGCACATCGCTCTATAGGAATTTCCTGATAATAGTGTAATATGTAGTACTCTACCTCTCGAGATAAATGATAAATGTCTCTAAGCATATCCCCTATAGTAGTCCCCTCAGACACTCTCTACAACCTATTGGCTAGGGCCTCTGCCTGCTTGCATCTCTATCTTGCGACATCTCTCTCTATTGTTAGAGTGGAAATTTGTGCTTGTTCCTATGCTAACTGTCCCTATAAGGCATTATTTATGTCTACTACTAGTTGGAGGGAATGCAATTTTAAACATGAGAGGGTCCTATCTGTTGTTGTCTAGAGAGAACCATAGATCTCCTCCTTTGGGGTACTTGGAAATCTAGTATTTGGCCGCCTCCTCCACCTGCATCTCCTCCATCTCCTCCATCATCCCCTTCATCCTCTCCATCATCATCCTCATCATTACCATCTCCCCCATCCCTCCTCTGTCTTGGTACATGCGGTGGTGGCCTCTCAACATCATCAAATGTTGGTACTAGCTCATCTAGACTCGATATCCTCAGTACAACATGTGTGAAGAAATACTCTACATACTCATCTATCATCACACCAGCCAAGATCTCTACACAATAATCCCATACCTGTTCCTATAATCCAAAGTACTCCTCGCAAGCTGCATCATATGATAGGGTGGGCCCCCACTCTGGAATATCCTATTGTCTCCACACATATAATGCAACTCCCTGGGGCATCCCCTAAACTGAACCATACTAGCAAAGCACCCTCATAAGCATGAATCTCTCAATGAAAAATCGGGTCCATCCAATCAAATATCTTGACATGAAAACATATGGCATCTCTAGATGATCCTCGAGCCACTCCTCAAAATATAAGTGTAGTCACCATGTGACTATCTCCAAATTATTGAGAAATCATTTCCAATACTCCAATTTTCCTTGCTTGTGCTGGACAATACCACCTAAATACCCAAATACATATGGCCTACCAACTCGACGATCTCTTTCCATTATAGGTTGAGTAATAGCTATATGCTCCCAAGCCCAAATCTAAAGTAGTGTCACTCCAATCGATAAAATAAAAGCTCCAAGATATACCACCTGATGCAAATCATGATACAAATGTGCCAACATATAGGAACCCCATACATATTAGATCCCCTAAGTAATAATACTCTCCAGTATCCTACCCTAGCTGATGGATAGCCCCTTTGACCTAAGGTCGAGACATAGGAAACCTCTAATAAATTCAGCTGGAATAGATGGTAATGGATGATACGAATCAACCATATCCTACCATGGGATCTCATAACCACTAATCCTATCATCACAAAAATTCCTCCTTAGCACCTTGGTACCTCCCTACTCTATGTGATCATATACAACTAACTCTCCAACCACAGGAATCCCTAATATCTAGTACACATCCTCTAGGGTCACCATCATCTTATTGATAGCTAGATGGAACATGTTGTGGTCGCTATTCCATCTCTTAGCTAATGTAGTTAATAGTCCCATGTTTATCCTATACTAGGCCATATCAATCAAAGATGATAAACCACATCATGCAATAACATCCAAATCTACCTTCACCAAACATGGAATCATATCCCAAGTCTTTGGGTAGCACTCCCGAGACTAAAGAACATGAAATTACTCCTATCATCATGACATATCACAAATCAACATTTTATCAATCAATATAATAAGCTCAAATGAGATTTCAATCAAATATTTTGGAGCACCTATCATTGACTCTCACCTATCATGAGGTCAATCATCATCTATCCTATCATTGAATCTCACCTACCATGAGATCAATCATCATCTATCCTATCAAACGTCATCAAAACAATAGTTGACATGATCATCAAGCATCAAAAGTAAGGAAAACACTCAACATTTCATTAATATGGGTGTTAATGCTAAAAAATAGTGCATCTATGTGTTGAAACAATGGGTGTGCTATAAAATTCCATCAATGCACCAAAACTGTTATCAAATGTACTCAAACCCTAGATACGGTAAAACATTCAATATATGTGCCACTTCATGGCATCTATGCACAAAATCATTATGTGTGCTAAAACATATAGCATATGTTCCATTTCATGACACAAATGTGCTAAATCAGTCCATGCACTAAATCAGATAATCAATGTGCTAAATTAGGTCTCAAATGCACTAAAATGCAAGTTTTCGAAATTTTAAAAAATGAAAAGTGCACCAAAAGAAATTCAAATTTCAAAACGTGGTTTCTTGGGGTACGTACTGGAGGTCCATATGCGGCAAGGTGATTGTGTCATCGAACTCACTCGAATCGATGGGTGTGGAATGGGATAACCATATTGCTCAAATGCTCAATCAACTTAATATCCAAATTGCAAATGCATTTAAATGAGCTCCTTTTTCATCTTTTTACCATTTAAAGGGGTAAATGGGGGGTATTTAAGTGGGATTGCTTTTATTTTCAAAAGGGCATCAATTAACCATTTGGTAGGGTCATTCTTCATTATCAGGAGGTAAATCATATCAAAATCCTAGAAAATTGAAAATCCTCATAAAATCATTAAATATTTCAAAAATTCAAAATTTCCCAATTTATCTCTAGAGGGGGCATACATGCATCATCACTTGAAAATTAGCATCTGGCGCATATTGAATTTTTTTATTAGCACTATCAACAATTTTTTCTTTGAAGCAACATGTCGCAAACACATCACTTCAAAGAGGGGAAAAACATATACACTCAAATTTGGCTTGGAGGAATTAATTAAATACAAGTTATTTAATTAATAATATTTAATTCTTCTACTTATAAATAAATCAAAAAAATTATTTATATAGTTCATTTTCTCTAATTCTTCCTATCTTAAATCATTTTCTTCATGTCTTAATTAAATGAACAAATTTAATTAGTTTGTTTTATTTAATTAACCTCCTCTCATTAAATTTTAATTTAAGCACATTTCTACTAAATTCTTCTCACCTTCCACCTCATCATGTGTCTCAAGAAATTAAATATTTCTAATAGTTAATTTGGAATTTATCCTCAAAAAATTCTAACCAATTTGGGACACTTGGCCTTAATCTTCATTTTATTCCTCTTCACACTTGGCAATTTGTTCTTCTAAAGGGAACACACTCCCCTTTTCTCTCTAGCCTCTTTACCTTCAAGCATCCATTCTCCAAATCAAATCTAGACCATTGATTTCTGCCACTTAGGGTCATGCCTTGGAAAATCTATAAATAGGCCCTCATTTATAGCGAAAGCATATAGAGATCTGAGCACAATTACACTGTAGAATTTTCATTAGCATTATCATCTTTGCATTTTAGAATCAAGTAGTTTAATCATGGCATTACCATTAGCATCATCTTAATTACAATGGTTTCATCACATCATTTTCATATAGCAACATCATAGAATCATCATTATCTTAGTACATCATCTAGAAATAGTTTAGCAATCATGTAGTGTAAGAAACATCTCTTGCATTTCCAGCATATCTCATTCTTTAGGTTTTCATTTGGAAATTCATGTGCACAAACAATCTAAGAGCAAAATGACTTAAGGAATCCTTGGAGATAGAGGACAATGAGATGCCATTGGGGAATTATTGTTTCAATTTGATTATTGTTTGAATCCCTTGATATAATGTTTCTTTGGTGTGTTGTATAGGTTTTAATTGCTTATTCACGATACATTTTATATAGCTTATAGAAGGCTTCTGACCTAATTTTTAGGCTGGGGAGCCTTGTGTTGAAATTTGATGAATGACTTGCAAAACTAAGGCAACATGAAAAATTGGATTCATTGTGGAAGGGTCCCTTCCACATCCACAAATGCACGGAAAGAAATGTGTATGAGCTTGAAGACATGAATAGAAACATTTTGGATATACTAATAAATGATATTCATCTAAAATTGTTTAATTAATATATGCATAGTCCATTCAAAAAATTACCATTATGTACCATATGTAATTTTTTTGTAAAATAAGCGCTTTTTGTGAATAAAGCCATGAGCATAAACAAAAATACTATCCTATATTATATTCATAGAAAATAATATACATATAGTATTTAGTTTTGAGCATTAAGCTCAAGGTGAAGATTGAAAATATTCCAATTCAAAAAGGCCAAAAAGAGATACATCATTACAAACCAAAAAGCAAGAAATATTGAACAAAAAAAACGAATTCAACCTCCAAAGTAACAACAATAAAAAAAACTAAGTGTTTTCTAGGGTTCACAAACATATAGTAGCATGGTTTTGTATCACATAGGGCACATGGACATTGAACAACCCTCAATCCTCCATACCATAGCTAAATATGAGGCTCTTGAATGAGGTGATCTAGTCAAAACCATAAATGGGCTCCACATTGTTCATTTTTAGGAGGAAGGTGGTCACAAGTCAAGTTCACTAATAGTGGTGCATGAATTCCATTTTCTAAAATTCAGTGAGGAAGGGAAACCAAGGCACCACCTCTAAATTATCTACATGTCTGGGAATGTCCATCATCGACGGGATACCAACACTAGGGACTACTACCTGAACAATCTCGTCCAACCCCTTTGAAAATGATGAATGGAATGTGGTGCAAGAAAGGTTGAAAATCCATAGTTTTTTAACATTCAATTCCAATAATGAGGTCATGAACTAAAAGGTTATGTTGGTGTTACAACATGGTTGGTTCTCATATTTCACATAATCTCTTGCTAGGATCCATTTGAATGCCACAATGATCAGACAATTTGCAATAGGAATTTGAACCAGTCTTTGTTGATCTCCCCAACAAAGGAGGCCCATAGCTTTCAGCTCTAGAGCCAGATTGGGGTACCCAAAGCACCCATAATGCAGTAAAAATTTATTAGACTTGCTAGGGAAAAAGTGCGATGAAAGAAGGACTTCCAACTCAATGAAAATATAATGACTATTCTCATAAGACGAACATGTTATTTTTAGAAAAACGTGGGCTGAGAAAACTCACAAATAGAAAATATGTGTCTCATACAATGGGAAAAAAAATGTGAGTTAGTGGTAAGAAGTAAAAGGTAAATCTTATGGTAAAGATTTGATAGAGCTTTGAGGAGTTAATTTAGGTGTTGGTAATTAATTGTCACATATATAAATTGTCGTCATGTGTTCATCATCTTCACCAGCACTAGCCAGCTTGCTTGTGTGAATTTTTTTTTTTGAAGCCATATCCTACATAATTAATACAAAATTCCCCTCTAAACATGCTTCCCACTGCTCAAGTTTATCCTTCCCCAAGGTCGGCGTAAGGAATGTACTATTTCCATTCCTACAACAAGGTTGCATTTTTGAGAAGTACGGCCCCCCACTTTACATGTATCACCTTGTTGGTAGCGCTTATCAAGCTATTAATAAGGACAACACATTTACTACATGTGTATTTAAGAATTGAATGAGCCAAAAATCAAAAATTATCTAAGTGATTGAACCCCTGAGTAAAGTATTCTCTAAGATTTGAGTCTGCAAAATTATTCCAAGAACATGAAAAATGGTTGAAGCATCATCTTTTGGTAAAACTGTTGGAATCTCATTCACAAATCGAAACTAGATGTTAACATGTTTGGAGATATCTCTTATTCGAATGCTCTGACTTCATATGAGAAAATATCTCATGATACTAAAGTCTTAGAGCTAGGAAATTGTACCAAAAATAAGGTGGTCAACTATTTTACAAATAAACTACAAACAAGCCCTAAAGGACTTAGGGAGGGGGTATTGCAAGAGAATGATTTTCAAAGGTTTAGTTGAAGGCCTTGTAATGCAACTTTGGCACTATTGTTTTCCATAATTTATGCTTCCCTCCACACATCCATTCCTAGAGTTGGTGGACATATGCATAAAAAAGTTGGATGAAGGCATCAAGGTTATCAATGGTAACAAGCTGAAGATCACCATCAATGCAACAACCATCCAAGATATGCTATATATCCCCTCAAAATGGGATGCCAAAAGGTTATTCCATGGGAAAATGGAATACTTCTAGGAAACAAGGGAAAAACAACTAAAATTATACAAAGATGGGATGGGTGAGGAGCCAGAGAACAATGAAATTGTTTTTCCTCTATCACATAGACAATTCCACTTAGATTTATAGACCATCTTTTCAAAGCTAGCTTTTGTATATGGCCATGAAAGAGATGATGGGGTTTATGAGTTCCAAATGGGCTTGGATTTTGTGATGAAGAAGGAAAATAGTTAGAAGTGATTATAGAAAGAATTCCTAAGAAATTACACAATTATACTTACTATTTCAAGTTCAAGTATTCCTCTTTTTTGGTACATTTAGTTTTACATTAAAATACTGAGTTCTTTAGTGGTCATTTTCCGCTCAATATATTTGATGTGTCAAGATTATATAAGTGAATTTCAACCTAGATCAATGTGCTTTCAAGAACATGGGATTATTATTCATTTGTTAATTATTTCTTGCAACCCATGCTTTTGGATTTATCTCAGCATTCTTTAGGAAGGTTTCCCCCTAAGGGTTTAGACTGGATGAAAAACCACCAAACCTTGGTTGATTATTTTATGGGGTTGGAGTTTACTTTTATCAAGTGTCATGGTTTCAATGAGGAGCCTTTCATATTACCAAATTTTGATACAGATAGGACACTCACATTGGAGGCATGCCTTCAGGCAACAATCACAAAAAATGCTTATGGTTCAGGGAGGCATAAGAAAGTTCTCTATACACTTCCCCTCACCATTGCCAAAAGATAGGTAACACTCATAAAGAGGGAGGAGTAGGACGTGTTAATGAGAAATTTGGCCTATCTCAGCCTAGTTCTCATTTTTGAAAGTTGGAAATATAATCCTATTGGGTATTTCTCTTTCAAGCATGAAGAGTGGTCATATTGGGAGGAAACAAAGAACTTGACCAAAGAGAGGGTAGAAGTCTACATTGACCTAGCTTTCATACCATTCGTGCAACCTCCATGGCTCAATTTCACCCAAGAGTAGTTGAGTTCTGATAAAGCATCTAGATCGAAAAGTCCCTCAAGTCTTAAAAAAATTGAAGTGGTCGAAAAGAAAAAAAGGTTAATTTCTGGAGGTATTGACTAGAAATAAAGTAGCTAGGCACTCCATACATAACCATTAAAGTAAAGGACAGGTGTTTTGATGATTTTAGATTTGATTCTAACCCAAGGTTCAATCAAGGGGCTAAACAAGAGCATGCACTAGTTTCCAATCCACTCCCATAGGCACCCAAAGCAGGGATGGGAAAGGAAAAATAATCACACCATCAAGAGTCACAAATCTCATCTTCTGCTAAAATCCTACTAAGGGGTAAAGGGACCTAATGGAATTCAATGAAATCTTTTGTAGTTCAAAATACCTGGGGTTCATCAGGATTAACTGCTAGATAATTTGAAGCAACTAGTGCACCCCCTACAAAGAAAAGGAGAATCCAAGACATGGGCGGGCTAGGCTCCTTAGATAAGGGGGAAGAAGTTGACTTTTCTCCACCAGTATTTTTGTCCCCAAGGATTCAACTAAGCTTCACACCCACCATCCTTTCTTCTACTACATTTTTTGTTGTTTCCCCTTCATCTACATAATGGAATCCTCTATTTGTCGATTCTGATATCCTCATCCTTAATACACCCCTAGCTATATTTGATAGTAAGACCATATAAAGACCCAATGTGTTGAGCATGCATCTTTCAGCTCGGATGTGATCAACACTTTCATCACTTTATCCAAGGAACAAATTTGAAGCATAGAGCCACCCATGCTATAGGTTTCATCACCCCTACCTAATTCTAGGAATATGCCTCTTTTTCTGCCTACTTCCCCTTTTACCCCAATGAGCACCTCTTTTCCTCCTCAAGTAATACATGGCATAGAAAACTTTTCCATGATAACACTTCCTTTTGCTTCCTTGCAAACTTAGTTGAAAAAACCCGTACTATTACCCTCTCGGCCTCGGCATAGGTGTTTCTCTTGTTGCACAAAGTATTGAGTCTCCATAGAGCCTCCAAACCCATATTGAATTAACTAGGTAAGCCCAATAAGAAAGGAAACAAAATTTGCAAGAAAACGTTGTAACAAATCTAGCCACCCCAAAGCTAGAAACCTTTTTTGACAAGGAGTGGAATGCTCTGATAATATTGGCTATGAGACCATAGATATCCAAGCCAAAGGGAGAGATGCAATTCAAAGATTATGATATCCAAATTGTAGGTCTCAACTTAAGCGAATCTCTCACATGCGACAAAATAGGACTTACGAAAGCAATTTAGAAGGTGGTCTACACTAATTATGAGAAATTGTACAAGAAGTTGAAAAATCATGAGGTTGAATTAGTGAATTTGATGGCCACAGTGGATAGAATGCAAGTGGAGATCAGGGAAAAGGACATGGAAATGACCTGCTTAAGGTAGGCATGGGATTAGCAAGGTGAAGCGGCTAGGTCGCTTGAAGAAACTTAGAGTGAAAGAGATTTCTCTTTATGCTGAAGTGTAAAGATTATAGCATGAGGTCGAAATAGAGCATAAAGCAACTAAAGATATCAAAATCTAGATGCAAGAGATCATAAAAGAGCACTAGTAGAAGCAAAAAGAATTTGATGATACAACAACCTAAAAGAATGGTGTATGTGTAGAGCTACAAAAGGAGTTGCAGGAGATGGAAAAGAAAAAGGGTGATATATAGGAATATTTGGATAACACTCGGTCTCAAGAAATTGTCAATCTCCAATGGGCCCATGCTAAAATAGAGAAAGAAAGAATAGAGAAGGAAGAAATTGAGTCTATTCTATAGACTTGTAATGGAGAGATAGAAAAGTTGTGCTCAGATATCTCAAGTGCTCTCCAGGAAATAGACCAGTTGAAGGACATGAAGGATAGGGAATCCCATTTCTAGCTAGAACTAGCCATGGCCGAAGAGTCTGGGCTCCTCCTAATGCTCCATAGATTATTTTCTTCTCATTGGGTAAGGATCATGGTTGTAGTGATGGCCCTATTTCTAGTTTTGAGATTTTTAATAGACACAAAGAATTAAATGCAAATGTCAGCCCAATGGTCAATCAAATATTGCACACAATCACTCCTCAAGATGAAGAATCAAGTGGTTTTATTACAAAGCTATGTAAGGAAATTGAGGAAGCTTTAAGAGACATTAGGATCCTCAACCGAAGAGGATCTACAATGAAGGAAAATGAATTTATCATTTGCAACTAGGTCATCCTGACAACTAGAGCTTATCAGTTGGCATTGACTAAGAAGGTTTGTGAGATAAAAGAGGACCTCAAGGTTCTGATCGACTTTAGATTGTCCATCCTATTCTCACTAGGTGGGGGAGTATTGAGTATAGAACAAACCATAGAGGAAATTAGGCTCAAACAATGGGACTCCACAATGCTCCAAGGTATGAGCTCATCACCTATAGTCAAGAAAATAAAGAAGGCACTTCTTCCCCTATCATGACTCTACAACAACATTGGAGTTGCTTCATCAAAATGGGAAGGGGTTTCTTTCAAAGAGGTTATTAATCTCGATCAAGCCTATGAGACACTGCAAACACTCATTCCACCATCTAATGAAGATTACAAGTACCAACATGCTACTTTCCTCAAAATCTAAGGATTATCTGGGTTCATGCCTCTATAAGCAAAGGCCCACTATGAGTCACTAGAAACTATGGATTAATTTTTCTTTAAGTGTTTTACTTTTGTTTTTCATCCCTTGCAATCTTCTTCTTTTTCCCATAATTCTTTTCCAAATTTTGGTGGCACTACACTCCAAAGGCTAAAGGTTACTCTTGCACAAAGATGCACATTGTACCATGTGGTTGCATGGTAGGAATTTTCCCCAAGCTGCTCTTATGAACTCAAAAATTGCTTGGCAATGTGCCATGTCACTTACTCTTGTTGGGCGGATTATTTTACCCATAGGTTTATCTTTGACTTGTTGGAGTCTTTAGGCAGTGCAATAGAAATTTTTTCTTCAGGATTGGTCTTTTTAGGTGGCATCATGATTCCTCATAGCTGATTAGATTAGATTTTTCTAGGCTATTGAGGACACCAAATGGATGCTTCACTTCCTTGTCCACAAAATGGATACAAGGAGAGGGATCTAATTTCACAATATTAACATTCAAGGGCACCTTAGAGATCTCAAACCAATGAAGGATATGAGAGATCTAATTGTAAGTAATCCTTGGGGATGATTAAGACAAGAAAGGGGTTCACCACCAAATGCAAACTTGGAAAATACAAAATGTTTGAAAACATAGTGTGATATACAAAATTGAATTAAATGACTTAAAAATGAAAAAGGAATAAAATGGAAAGATTTAAAACTATAAGTGTGCACCTAGAAACTTTATGGATATGGAATAGAGCTCTGAAATCTTGAAAATGCTACTTTTTAGGCCTAGTGGGACTCATTTTTCATTCTGGGTGAATCAGTCCTTATTCTGGAAAACTACACTGGAGCCTATTTTAGCCAAATGGGTATCCAAATCCATAAAAATCTCTAAAAAATAGGAAAAATGGGAGTCATTTACCACTCTTGGTGAATGAGTCCACTTTAACTTTTCTAGAAACTCAGAAGTGGAATTTGTAGCTCTTGGTTTGTTCAATCTATACCTCTAAGTGTCTGGATCCAAAACCTTGATTTTCAGGACTATAAGTGACTTTTTGTGAAAATTTTGACCTCGCAAGTAGGGGGATGACTCCCACAATTTTGAAACCCAATCTTCAATTATCTCTAAGCCTTCAAAGCACCTAGATCTATAATCACATAGAGAGAGAGAGGGAAAATGTTGATTGTTAGGGAATAGGGGTTTTCCTTAGTCAAACCCCTTTTAGGTAACTAAACCAAAATGACGAAACAAGATATTCAAGCATGAATATGAATTAATGCAATTAGAACCTTGACATGATGAGGGATCTTCAATTGCTGCAACAATTGATGAAGAATCTTGCTCTTGAATGCCTTAGAAATGATCTTGATTGCCATCTTGATGACCTTGTGAAGACTTGAAATGCCTAACTATTGCTTGTTTGACTTGAACACTTGAATACCCTTATGTTACTTGGATGAAATGAAGATTTGGAAGATTTTTTATATAGGAAAGCCACTCAAATGACCGTTAATTTGATCCCTAAGGCTGACATTGAAGAAATTTAATCTTAAAATCTATTTTTTTTCCCACTCAAACCTCAAAAATAGCTCAAATTGGACTCATTCGCCATCCTAGGTGTATGGGTCCCATAGGTGCTATTTTTCTTGTCAGAATGTCAGGTAGTGAAGAATTTTAGCTTTTATGTTGATTTTGTGAGGTATTTGATCAAAATATGCCTTGGGATGCACAATATGGGGTCATAAGGGCTTCTTAATGATATTCATTTCATAAATTCAATAGGGCCCAAAATCCAATGTGAGTGTAAATAAATACAATTTACAACACTAAAGTAAGGAAAATTTTAGTCTATTTAGCTTAGAAGGGCCCTAAATCCCATGTGAATGTGTAAAACACATTGCCACACTAGATTAGGTCCATTTTATTTGTAAGCCTCCTAAATTCAATGTGAAGATGTAAATAAATGCATTTTACAACATTAAATTAGGACAAAGTTAAGTTAATTTACCTTTAAAAGGGCCCAAGACCCAATGTGGATGTGTCAAACACCTCACAACACTAGATCAATGTGACATTAAGTTCAATTATCATTAAGTATTCCTTAATTAAGCAAGGAAAAGGCATACTTTATTGGTGATCACATTTAGCCCCCACTT
This sequence comes from Sequoia sempervirens, assembly GCA_007258455.2. Lineage (NCBI taxonomy): Eukaryota > Viridiplantae > Streptophyta > Pinopsida > Cupressales > Cupressaceae > Sequoia > Sequoia sempervirens. The sequence goes on from VDFB02379711.1 coordinate 46,348,172, forward strand.
TAGTGATAGGATGAAATTGCTTCAAAATCACACTAAAGTAGACATTCAAGAAGGGTATAAGCGTAATGATGTTGATGGTCTAAGATAACAAAGATCAAGAAGGTAGTTAAGACCCCATGATCCAAGATCCTAAGTCAAACTGAGATAAGCACAAAAGTACATGCACAAGGTGAATTATTTAAAGAAAAACAAGCTATATGATCATGCAATGACAATAACTGGAAGAAAGAACAAAAATAAGAAAAAATAAAATGGTGGATCAAGCTTCGACTATTTTTACAACATGATGTGGATTAGATCTAGTCTATTTATCTGAAAAATACATACTCACTTTGAGGCAACAAAACTCTTCGATGTCTACTAGGTGAGAAGTCCCAAAGCATGAGAAACATAAAATCATGGTTGGTATGCACTCACACACACACAAGTGGCTATGGGGAAGTTCAAGCCTCATATTAGGCTTCCCATTCAAACCATACCAAAGTTATACCTCTTGATAAAGTTAATAAGGCACCACAAAAATGATCTTTGAATTCCATGTGGCACGCAAGACTTCATATGCTTGAAACTTCATAGACATTGTAAATGAAAAATAGTGCAAGCAATGTTCAAAGGGATTTTTCTTAGTTCATGCAAGGTCTCTTCTTAGTGAACATTCTGCCTAACATCTCCAAGATAGGACAAATACTAAGTCTAACCCTAGGGAACATTGTACTTAATGTTTCCAAGAGAGGACAAGCCCAAGAAATATCACGCTCTTGGAGGAAATCAGGCCTAATGACACCACCAAGAAAAGGACACATCACAAGAAGAAAGAAAATTGCATAATGAAATATGAGTGTCAATCTATGCTCCCAATTTAAATCGATTGCTAACACAATTATTGTGAGCAATTTCTTTAAATTAGAAGAAGATATGAGAGCTTATTCAAAAAGCCCTATGTCAAGTCATATGTTTCCAATAAGCTACATCATGAATAAGTATGTCACATGCAAGTCAATATCAAGGCATTTCATCCACATCCCAAGCTTGCTCTTATAAGTACATGAAAGGTGGTCAACTAGCCAAAAGAGATAATGACAAGTGACATATGAGAACAAGGCTATCTAAACCCTTGCCCCCACTTAGTGCAGGACAAGCATGAGCCAAAATGATTGATGAGAAACATTCTAGAGTGAAAATTAGTATTGATTAGAGGAATGAGGTTCCCCCACATAAGGAAGAGCACCAAACTTCTTAATATGTTGGATTTTACTTCTAAAAGCCTTACATTCATTAGTGGCATGCTAGATAGAAGATAGAGTTGAAAGAGAGGCTTGTTGCTCTGGAAACAAGTTAGAAAAGAGGTATGGTCATGGGTGATGAGAGTGACTCTAAAGAGGGAGAAGATGAGACTGAAGAAGAAGAGGAAAAGGAATTTGATCCTGATGATCAGAGGATGGCCAAGTTGTTGAGAGCAGTCAAGGAAGATAAACCCAAGGTGAAGATTGATGTACCCAAGTATGGAGGTAATTTGAATGATGAATAACTTTTATATTGGATTGTAACAACACTTGACAACTATTTTGAGTGTGAGGATGTATCTAAGGAACAAAAGGTGAAGATTGCAAAAATAAATATGAAGATTCATGCACTATTATGGTGGGATTATGAAAAAACTGAAAGGCGGAAGAAAGGTAAGTCAAAGATTGTTTCTTGGGATAGAATGGAGGCTAAATTGAAGGGTAAGTTCTTACCATCTTATTATGCTATTCAAATGTCTAAGAAAATTCAAGGCTTGAAACAAAAAGAAATGGATGTAAAATCCTATAACGGAAGAATTTTATAAGTTCAATATAATGGCAGGTCACATGGAGGATGAAGTGGAGAAGGTTGCTATATATATGAGTGGATTAAGATTCAACATCCAAGATGAGTTAACTTTGGAAAATCCAAGGATGGTTGAGGAGTGTTATCAAATGGCAATAAGGGTAGAAGAAAAAATTAAAAGAAGGAAATACAAACAAACCAAAGGAAGAGGTAGCACTTCTAGAGGAAGAGGTTCATTTTCTACTCCAAGAAAATCATATGAGAACCAAAAAGACACAAGTAAGGAAAAAGAAAAAGTTATTGATTAGAGAGGTGGATTTAGAGATTGTAGATCAGGTTTTAGAGGAAAGTTTGGAGGTCAAGGAAGAGGTTATAATGCATTCATAGCAAGGTGTTATCAATGCAACAAGTTTGGACACCTGAAGGTCAAGCTTCTAGTCCACATGGAGGTCAAGGAAGGAATCACTTGGTGTAAGAAGAGGATATCAAGAGTATAAACTCTCTATCACAACATGTTGCTCCTGAAGTTGGAGAATCATTAAGGGTGAGAAGAACTCTCATCAAATAATCAATGGAGAAGGAGCCAACACAAATAAGGACACTCTTCAAAATGACTTGTAAGTGCATGGGTAAGGTTTATAAGGTTGTAATTGATTCAAGAAGTATGGATAACATGGTTTCTAATGAGATGGTTGAGAAACTAAGATTTCCTAGAATACCACATGATACTCTTTATAAAGTTTCTTGGTTGAATAAGGGTCAATATGTTTTGGTTAATGAGAAAGCTTGGGTGGAGTCAATATACGAGGGTACAAAGATAGGATTTTATGTGATTTGTTGCCTATGGATGTGGGTATGTGCAGGATCAGCATGGAAAAAATAGGCCCTTAAGTGGTAAAAAAATTAGAAAAATCAGAGTTAGGAAACTTGACGTAAAAATTTGAATAAGTTATCTATATTATTTCAAAAATAAGTAAGAATATAATCTGTAGCAAATTGAATTTAGTTTCTAAACTACTAGGTTTTTTTTAAAAAAGGAAATCTATTTGGTGAAAATTTGAAATTTCAATGTAGTACTTAAATTTCAGGGAAAAAATAAGAAGTAGGTGTATATGTGACCACCCTAACCACAATAAAATGATAATATTTTTTATAATATTTTAGATACAAGTAGAGGACTCATTTCCCAATGTGATGCATATTTTTTGTAATTTTTTCCATTAAAAAATTAATTATGAATTTTTTATTACAACTTTTGAAAAATATAAAAAACTCGTATGTCTGACCACCTTAACTTAGTCAAAACTTCATGAAATTCAATTTTTCTTTTTTTAATCCTATAGTATGTGAAGCATAGAATGTGATGCATGTTTTGGATTCTAATAATGTGATACCATTTGAAAGCTATGGATGTTTTTCAATCAGGCCATCAATCAGGACTTTATTCATAATTTGAATAGAAAATAAATAATAATTACTTATTAAATTCAAAGTAAAGTATAATTTATATTGGTGGAAATTTGAGAATTCCCTTTAAAAACCCTTTTCATTTCATCAATTTTGGGTATAAAAAACGTCATCAGCCACATACCCATCATATTGCCACTTTTTGGCCCATCATGATCCTACACATACCCATGTGTGTCATTTGCTACTAGGGAGGCCTTGGAAATTTTATAGGAATGCAATGTATGATGGTAGGAAGAACACTTATGAGATAGAAAAGGATGGAATCTCTTTTACTTTGACACCATTGATGGAGGAGGATAAAGGACAAACAAAAGGGGATAATATAATGATGTCTAGTAGGAAATAGTTTGTAAAAGTAGAGGAAATGGAGGATAGGAACCTTGCATCCACTTCTAGACTTGGAGAAGTGAAGATAGTAGATTTGAAGAATGATTCAATTTTGGAGGGAAATGATGTTGAGTTGGTGTTAAAATTTGATTTTTTGAAGGTTAAGGATGAATTAATCCTGGGTATTTAGGGAGGACTTAAGAAGTTTGTTGATATGAGGATAGAAGAGGTGATTCATTCATTGATTACAGGAGAGGCTAGTGGTCATATTATTTCTATCAAACTAGAGGTTAATCAATTTAAGAAAGTAGTAGTCATAGGGGCAGAGCATCAAATGGAAGAGGTGGAAAACAAAGGTGAAGAGGTCAAAGCTAAACTAGAAGGGAAAGGGAGTAAGATCAAGAATACATCAAAATTGAAGCATAAGGAGATTCATTACAATCATGGAAGAGGTTTGGTAATAGGTAAAGAGGCAGGTGCAATTGAAAAGCAGGTCTACAAACATCCATCAAGTAGCCCTCAACAGTTGGAGTATAACTTTAGTGGTAAAGAGTTCAAGAATGCAAAGAAGAATTCTAATTTTTAGTAATTGGTTCATTGGAAGGGTGTACCACCTAGAGATATCACTTGGAGCTCAAAGGATGCAATGTACAAGCATGGATTTTGTGTTGCAACAATGTCCTCAAGGGCACTTGAGTTCCTTTTGTTTGGGAGTATGGTGCAGGGCACTATAGGTCTTAATGTGGTAAATTTGAAAAATGTTAAGAATTTTGGTGTTTTTTATGTTTAATTCATGTTTTTTTGTGAAATAAGGTCTTTCAAGACCATTTTTGATGTTTTTTAGTCATTTGGGAAGAGGTTAAAAGTTGTCAAATTTTGCAAAAAATGTTAAAAAGTTGCTCAAGCAACTTTGCACTTTTGATTTTTTTGGGAAGTTGAATGGTTGTGAATTGTAAAATAGTTTAAAGGTGGTTGGTTTTGATGTGTAATGCTTAAATACACCTTATAATGGTCGAATACAAATTTTGGAGAGTTGATTTGGAGATTGAACATAATAAAAACCTCATTTTTTGCATTTTTTAAGGAAAATTTACTACTACAACTTGTGCAATTTTGTATGACCTGGTAATAATTATTTAAGCATTATTATTGATGAAGAATTTAATATTCTTTCATTTTCATCTGGTATCATTATTTTTCATCAAGATTTGAGTGAGTTAGAGCAATTTTCCCAAAGACTATTTGAAAATCTAGTCTAGGGTTGGTTTGAGGCAAGAAAAATGATTTCCTCTCCATTCCACTAATGAATTGGCCTAAAAATCAGTGGAATTGGTGTAAATAGGTTATTTTTTGTGTTCATGGTGTTTTCAAGAGAAGGGGAGGACTTTTGATGAAGATTTAGTGATGCCCTAGTTGGAAAACTTCATATTTTTAACATAAAAGTTGCCTAAGAGTTAGTTTGATAAAAATCACTTGAGGATTTGTTTGTAATGATGGAAAATGTTTGTGTAGACCCTAAGAGACATTTTTGGGCCATTTTTTTGGAGGTTTTGGGTTGGGGTTGTGAAAAACTAGTTGGGAGCCTCTCAAATAGGCCTAATTTGGCCTTTTTCAAGCGTAGCAATAGATTTTTGAAGGTGTTGTTCCAGAACAACAACCTTTAAATTTTAGATATGTTATATAACTCCATAATGGGTCTCCAAAAAAGTTTTTATATGGTGGGTTGGAGTTGTTGACTGTAAATTATGTGAAAAATACCCTATTTGTTGCTCTTACAAGCCTAGTGGCAATTTTGTGAAGAAAGTCTCTTTAATTATTGTGTAAAGAATATTTAATTGAAAAATTTGTTGATTTGAGACCTTGTTGATACCTTCCACCCTATCTAGATCATGTAGTTCCATTTATTTTGACTGATGATCTAGAATTTTTCATGAGCCTAATGAATGGTGTCTTCCGCACTTTTCTGGACTAATTTGTGGGCATCTTTTTAGATGACATTCCGATTTATTCCCACACAATTAAGGAAAACGTGGTGCATTTGAGGAAAGTGTTGCAATGTTTGAGAGAAAACCAATTATATGCCAATCTCTCCAAGTGTGAGCTTCCAAACTAAAATCCAATGCTTAGGGCACATTATTTTAGGAAATGGTATTTCAGTGGATCTTGCTAAGATACAAGCTATTTTAGATTGGTCGACACCTACTAATGTAGCAGATGTGAGAAGTTTCATGCGTCTAGCAGGATACTACAAAATATTTGTGGAGGGATTTTCTAGGATTGCTGATCCAATTACCTCTCTCCAAAGGAAAGGCAAGAAATTTGTTTGGTCTGATCATTGTGAGAGAGCCTTCCATTTATTGAAGTAGAAGCTTACTAGTGCACCTATTTTAGCAATTCTAGATCTTGTTGGTGAATTAATTGTTTGTATTGATTCATCTATCGAGGGCATTAGATTTTTTCTTGTGTAGGAAGGTCGTGTGATCACCTTCAAGTCCCACAAAATAAGAAGCCATGAGCTTAATTATCCAACACATGATTTGGAGCTAGCTAAATTTTTCCATACTTTAAAAATATGGTGAAATTTTCTTCTTGGGAATAGGTTTGAGTTGTATTCAGATCATCATAGCCTACAATATATCTTTTCATATCCCAATTTAAATGTTAGGCAACGAAGATGGATGGAGTTCCTCTATGAGTACAATTTTGATATTCACTATATTAAGGGGAAAGAAAATGTAGTTATTGATACCATTAGCAAGAAAAGACATGTATTATTGGCTCTAATGGTGAAGATTGACATTTGGGAAAAAAATTTAGAATTGTTACGGGTATGTGTAGGATCATGATGGGCCAAAAAGTGGCAATATGATGGGTATGTGGCTGACGGCTTTTTTTTTAACCCAAAATTGATGAAATGAAAAGGGTTTTTAAAGGAGATTCTCAACTTTCCAGCAATATAAATTATGCCTTACTTTGAATTTAATAAGTAATTATTATTCATTTTCTATTTGATTTACAACTAATGTCCTAATTGATAGGCTGATTGAAAACATCTATAGCTTTCAAACGGTGTCACATTTTTTTAATCCAAAACATGTATCACATTCTATGCTTTGCATATTATAGGATTAAAAAAATATAATTTGAATTTCATAAATTTTTGACCAAGTTAAGGTGGTTAGATATTCAAGTTTTTAATAATTTTTAAAAGTTGTAATAAAATATTCATAATTAATTATTTACTTGGAAAAAAATTACAAAAAAATATGCATCACATTGGGACATGAGTCCTCTACTTATATCTAAAATTTTATAACAAAATATTATAATTTTATTTTGGTTAGGGTGGTCAGATAGACACCTACTTATTTTTTCCCTGAAATTTAAGTACTACTGCATTGAAATTTTAAATTTTCACCAAATAGTTTTTTTTCCTTTTTAAACAAACCTAGTAGTTTAGAAACTAAATTGAATTTGCTACATATTCTATTCTTACATATTTTTTAAATAATATAGATAACTTATTCAAAATTTTATGTCAAGTTTCCTAACTCTGATTTTTCTGAATTTTTTGCCACTTAAGGGCTTGTTTTTTCCATGATGATCCTGCACATACCCTTACCTTAGAACACATTGTACAGTGAGTTTATTTAGTATCAAGGTCCTAGGAGAAAAATATGAGGGATTTTCTATGGATATGGATGGGTTACTATGTCATTGTGGGCTCATTTATGTTCCTCCCCTTGTTGATCTTCGAGAGTTGGTTTTAATCGAGGTCCATTGAGCACCCTATGTGGCTCACCCAGGTGTAAATAAAATGCACAAAGATCTTCAAAAATTGTATTCATGGGAAGGAATGTGTAAGGACATTGTAGAGTTTATTGCTTGTTGTCTCAAGTGTCAAAGGGTAAAAGCATAACACCAACATCCAACTGTCCTCTTATACCCACATGCTATTTTAGAATGGAAGTGGGACATGATATAAATGAATTTTATCATGGGATTACCTATGTCTACAAGCCAACATGATGTGATTATGGTAAAAATGGATAAGTTAACTAAGGTGGAACATTTATCTCCTATGAGTTCTTCCTACAATGTTGCCTCAATAGCTAGAATCTTTCCTCATGATATTGTGCACCTTCATGGAATTCTGAGGAGGATTATTTTTGATAGGGATCCTATTTTTTCTTTATCTTTTTGGATTTCCCTTCAGCAAGCATTAGGTGCTCAATTTAATTTTAGTACCACGTATCACTCAAAGATGGATAGCTAGAAAAAATGTGTGAATTAGGTTTTCAAAGATATGCTCAAGATGTGTGTTATGGGCAAACAAACTCTATGCGAGGAGTATTTGTATCAAGTAGAGTTTGCTTATAAAAATGGGTATCATAGTTCACTTGAAATGGAACCATTTGAGGCTCTATATGGGAGACCCTATCAGACCCCTTTGAGTTGGGACCAGCTTGAGGATCGAGTAGCCTTATTCCCTGAGCCTCTATGAGAGATGGAGTAGCAAGTAGCTCATATTTGAGAATAGTTGCAAATATCCCAAGATTGAAAAAAGTAGTATGTTGATACTTGATGGATAGGGGTCGTTGTCATCACAATTCCCTAATCATTTAATCTTCTTTTTTTTTCAACTCAAGGGTGTCTAAAGCTATTTGTGGTAAGAGTCAGATTGGTTTTAGGGGGTTTGTTGTGGTTTCATTTTTTCAGGAGTAGTTCCTGGAGTTTCTCCTTCCTTATTGGAAGTAACTCTATGCCTATCTTATATTATTCTTCTAACTTTCTCTTAACTTATTCTAAATCTTTGAATAAGAATTACTTTAAAATTAAAAACATATAGAAATAGGTCATATTCCAAGCTAAATCAAATGGAGAGGACTGGATGATTAACTTAATCTAATTGTAGGAAAATAAGAATCTAACATTTACTCAAATAAAGATCTAGAATTTAAATCTAACTTTAAAAAAAAAACTACTCTAGAATCCTCATTTGTGAAATTTTACAAGTAATAATTTATGCTCTACTCATATTCCATTAAAAAAAAATCATTCATCAATGTTGAACTAGCTATTGGAACTACAATCTAGTTAACTAGGAAGTATACTGAAAGGACTCTATTTATTTAATTAACATAGTAATCAATCTAATATTTAATTAACATAGTAATCAATCTAAGATTTTATTAACACAGTAATCTATCTAAGATTGCAATAAAAGATTGAGATCTATTCTAACATTCAACTTGTAAAACCATTCCAAGAACAAAGATGAAGTTTTAAATGAATGGAGATCAAGTAAAAACTTAAAAGAATCACATTCCTTTTGTAGAGTAGGCCCTCATCTACCTCTAGAGGGATCCAACCCAAAATTTGGATCAACTTCTTTTTATTTTCATCAAATGTTCCCAAAGAGGGGTGAACTATAAATTGTTTCAAATGGGAATTGAAAAGTAGAGAAAATTTGGAAATGAAAAACTAAGATAATCTCTTGACGAACTAACTTGAGACTGGATACATATATCCATCTCTTATTTGAAAACATGGAAAAGCGGGAAATTAAACTCGCTCCAATCTATTAAAGATATTTTGGAGCACAGGGGAAACAGTCGTAAAGATCTTGCAACTATCTTCAATTGATGTCAAATAGAACTTTAGAACTGGACATGTACATAGTTGGAACTACTACTCTATTGACAAGTAACTTGGTCAAGGATGTTGAGCTATAAAAGGTTAGCCGCCAATCTCATTTTGAATGGGAAACACATAGCACCTTGATTCTGATAAGTAAATGCTTCTTCTAGTTATGCATTAAATACAAACCATCATGAAACAATCACACATTAAATATCATTTTAATCATGCATTTAATAGAAATAAGCATTCATACAAAAAAATTATATTCTAAGTTCTTGTGCATAATCAAGTTCATATTTGAATTATATAAAAGGTAATATCATAAGTTCTTAAGCCAAACATAAAGTATTAAGTGTTAATATTTTAAAATATATGAATTTCGTAGAAGGCTTCATCATCCTCCCCCTCTTGCTCATAACCATGTCCTCATCGTTATAGATTGATGATATCAGGAATGTCCTTGTTGAGTGTTTCTATCCATAAAGCATAGTCAAAGACTCCTCCTCTGTAATCCTTTGTTGATCTATTCTTGTTGACATAATCATGATTATGTTCTAATTTCTCATACTAGGTTTTCAAAACTTCATCTGGTATTATGTTTGGTGCATTGATTTCAGATGTGGGAATGATGATAATAGGCATCTTGAATCTCATGCCAATCCACATTTCCTTCTATTGATGTATCAAACTAATTATATGTCTTACACTAGTCAAGCTCCACCTAATGTTATTTGGGTTGGTAGGATTCCTTCTCTTTAGTGGATATGAAATAAATTAAATCTCTCCATACATGCCTGGAGAGCTACTGGTGCCAATGTTACCTCTATATATTGAAATCATTATATACTCTTTAGTATATTAGTCCTATAAATAGGAACAACATTGTTGAGCCTAGCCATTGTCTTGAATCTCTTAATATATTGAATTGCATTTTGTGTCTCTCCCCTCATGGGAAAACCATACCTTTTATGGACGTGCCTATATTCTCCCATTCTTTCTATCCATTCCACTTTATTTTACAGTAAGGAGACAAAGGATTTGATTTGTAGTTCTCCAACATAAATGTTAAGAAGTGATTCACTTATATCACCCACGAGAAAAGAATGTTGGTAGAATTCACACATGTGATTTTGAACATTAGGATGACTATTAAAATATGATTGAAGGAAAAAATTATTAGTCTAGAAATCTAGAGGTCTCTTCAATATTAGTTGGTTCAACTTCCACTTCAAAAAAAAATCCCTAAGGAATAAGCTATACATCCCTGAAGGTTTTCTATTTGCAACAAGTGCAAAAGTAATATCCAGAGCTTCAGTTAATCTTCCCTAGATACTTCATTTCCTTCCTTAGAAATTTCTTCTATTATATCTTGAAATTGTTTATTGATTTGGTTATATTTCATAGTAGTAAGTGAAATATACCTTGGCTCTATGACCATTTCCTTGGGTTTATCTTCTGATAGTTGTAAATAGAGTAAACTAGAAGATGGATATATAGTTTTCTCTGTTTCTGTTGTTTCAGGAGCTATTTGTTGCCTTCTTTCCATTTCCTCTTTTAACCCATAAATTTCACTATATTTTTGTTCCCATTATTTAGTCATCTTGGCTAGATATCCTTTCACATTTTCTAGTTGTGTAAGTAGGTGATTTGTGTCTTGTTGGACTTGTGACTTTAGTTTTTCCATTTCAACTTCAAATTTTTATATATCTTCATCTCTTTGTTTTACTTCATTTCCAGTATCATATTTTACATTTTGTATTCTTGTATTTATTTTTCTAATCTTGATAATTTCAATGCAATTTGAATTTGTGCTTCCTCCTCCTTTGTATAATTTAAACCACTATCTATTTCTTTTGGTTGTTCTAAAGTTTTCTTTCCTCCCTTGTGAACAAACACTTCTTCCATTTGTTTAGTAATCTTAACCGAGGAACTAAAAACATTAGGAATTTGAACTTCAATTTATTCTTCTTCTAAAGGATATTTTTGAGTAGTAGAAGGGTTTTCTTCATGAATACTAGGGCTTGGAATAAATGATTCCTTAGCAAGGGAACTATAAAATAACTCAAGGGAGTTGTCCTTGAGTGATTGAGAATCTTCTTTTCCTTTTTCAACCTCCTCTGCCTTAGATTCTTCAATTTGAACTATGGGAGGAGATTTATGAGCTTTTCTCTTCTTCCCTCTTCTTAATTTCTTTCCTCCCTCAATATTTTCTAATTTTTCAGCTTGCTTTCTCTTTTTCAAATTTTTATCTTTTCTAGTCTCTTTTTCCCTTTTAAGGCTTTCTTTCTCAATTTTGGTTTCTTTTGAAGTTTTGATCTCCCATAGTTTCCTTTTCTTGGAAGGTGCTAATTCTTCAACATATTATTTTCTAGGTCTTCCTACAATTTTATCCCTAGTTTCTTTTGAACTCATTCCCTTATCTAGTTTTAGAGTTCTAGTCATGAGGGTTTTATACTTCCCTAAACCCTCACCCTCAACATTGATCAGAAATTTTATCCATTTTTCCTCACCATTAGGTTTTTGCATGAAATGATGCTTAACAATCAAGTGCATTAAACCATGATGCATAATTGTACTTTCTTTCTCTTTGAATCTCATTTCCATGCCACTAACTTATGAAAACAAGAGGGTATGTATAGGATCATCATGGAAAAAATAGCCCCTTAAGTGGTGAAAAATTCAAAAAAATCAGAGTTAGGAAACTTGAAGTAAAAATTTGAATAAGTTATCTATATTATTTAAAAAATATGAAAGAATAGAATATGTAGAAAATTGAATTTAGTTTCTAAACTACTAGGTTTATTTTTCTTTTAAAATTGTATTTGGTGAAAATTTGAAATTTCAATGCAGTCTAGTACTAACATTTAAAGGAAAAAATAAGAAGTAGGTGTTTTTCTAACCACCTTAACCACAATAAAATAATAATATTTTTATAATATTTTAGATATAAGTAGAGGACTCGTGTGTAACGCCCCGTCATGTGAACCCCAAAGGACAATTAAACAATAATTACTACATAATTTTTTTTTTTTAAAGTTAACATAACATAATGTAAAACACATTAAGTCATGACATGAATTTCATTTAACTAGATTCACTAACACATACATCCCTTGGGGTACACAAGGAGTCATTACGCGACTTAGATCCACACAACGACAATAAAGAATAAAAGCTAAAGATATAATCTATAACAAAGTAAACATTAACAAGTGTAACACATACATGATATATCATTGATAAGAAACCATTTGTGTAAGTACAACATATACATGATTAACTCAACACATTGAATAACAACTGCCATGGCCAATAGCCACATAAGGTTTACCGTTACATTACAATACAATGTTCTAGAGGTACAATGATACAAAAGTGTTTCCAAATATGAACGGAAACCATACAACAAGATAACATGATACAAATGAACAGAGGAATACAAAGTATCTTAACTGGCTCCAAGACAAATACAACTCTAGAGTCGCCGCAATAGCACCAATCCGCAACTCTCGATCCTTGACTGGGGACCCAATGGGGTGCTTAGCATGTTCCACCGACCATGTGGGTTCGAAGACCCACCCCCCATGCTAAGGAGCTGACAAGAAAGAGACCTCAACCAAGAACATCCAAATAGGGAACCACGAGACTCAACATCATACAAAAGTATCATAAAACTCAAGGATTACAATGACATAATCAACAACATCCAAGAGTCAACATAATAACTTAAAGTCATAAATCTCATCACATAAATCAAAGCAATGACCAGTAAACAAGTAACCAAAGGATGATCATGAAACACTTCCAAATCAAACTGAATTAATAAACATAGTACAATTCCAAATTGCAATTAAAAAATACAATAACATCATATCACAACACCATAAGAGTACAAGGTCATAAGTCAAATATCAATGAGATCGTACAAGACCACAAAGTACACCAAAGATGTATCAAGGAAATACTCCATAAATCAATATAAGTCCATTCAACCACAATCTAAACCAACTCCCATAACATACTTCAAAAGGAACATAATAAAGTAAAACACCTGGGAAACTAGGGGAGAGTGTCATCACATAGTCCTACATGGGATATCCTGTGCTCTTCCTCCCAACTGGAGGCGCCGGTCCCATCTATGGCTATCCTGTGCCCTTCCTCCCAACTGGAGGCGCCGGTCCATAGGGTGACTCATTCGAAGCTGTAAACCTCTCGTGAAGAGGAGGTCACGACCTAGCTGACCACGACCTTCTCAGCCTTCCATTAGTCTGCAGGAGCACTAATGAAGACATGGAACCAATTTTTAAATCTTATAATGATATTAATACCCAACCTTCCTAAGTTAATTATTAGGTTTTCACTTGATAACTAACTCACTCATGGGTTATCCTGTGCCCTTCCCCTTAAACGGGACGACGGCCCCCATGAGGAGCCACTCTCCCTAGAGACCCAACAACTTTAAACCAAAAAACCAAGGGTTGTACAACATAACAAGAACATTAGATCACAACAGAGAAGCATGCGAGGCATTACCCATCTCGCTATAAATACATAATCAAAGTCTCAAAAAATTCCCATACAACCCTTTCAAAATCATGAAACCAAAACACTTGCCACATCAAGGGAACATAAAGAGAGAACATCAACTGACAATTCATCTCAAGCCTCTAGAAACCAAAAAGAATGACAATCCACAAACGAGGGTAAAATGAAGCAACAAGAGTTTTTCCCCAATAATTCCAACACAAGGATAAAATTTCCCTCAAATATGAGATTAACTCAGAAAAGCCATAAAAAAGGAAGATTCATCAAGACCCATCCACAAATCAACAATGGTGTCACCTCAAATAGGGAAACGCAAAAGAAAATCAACTTGTAAATCAACAAAATCACTTAATAAAACCAAAAGCCACCAACTAGGAATTCTATGGGAGAACTCAATTTTCTCCTCACAAGAACCCCGTTATAGTGGTACGTAAATCACCTTCAGAAGGACATCAACATGACAATGACAACAATTATCTATTCACACTTTCAATTAAAAACAAAACAACCTACTCAACAAACCAATCAATTACAATCTCAAGGTTCTAAACAACTATCCATATAAGAACCTCATTTATAAAGAACTCGAATTGTCATGAAGTGATCCACTAACTAACAATCCAAATGAAATAATTAAGAATGAAAAGTCAATTCAAGGAGCAATTTATTTCATTGATTCAAGTTTATAAAACTACCATAATGAAGTCAAATAGAGTTTACTACAATACTTAACCATGGCCAAAGACACACAATCCCATAAGAGTTCAGTACAAACACCCATATGACATGATACTCAACAATTACTTAATTAGAATTATATGGAATTCAACAATCTATAAATTTCTACTCTATTTTATTTATTAAATAAATCCTTCTATACTATCAATTCTCTTTTATTCCTAACTGACTTTCCTATCTACAAACTACTTCCACATGTTTCACCTTCAGCCATAAAACACCTTAATTCTAAGAACTACCAAAGTGACATCTATACCATAATAATTCACATTCTAAGATTTATATGACTTTATATATATTTCTATGACTTATGAACAATGCTTAGATGGAGCCTTTGGATGAAGTAGTACAATTAATTTAAATGATTGCGATTCTATATTAAATTATTATATAATATCATTTGACTTATCAAATGTACAATCTTTAACATATACGCAATCTCAAGCATAAGGAAAAACTTTACAAGCAACAATCTTAGTATTACTCCTAAGAGAAAGTATGTCATGCACACATAAGGTATCTGGAAAGAATGTCAACACACTGCCTATGGCCTTAAAAAGGTTATTATGCATGAATAAGAAGAGTAACTATAACCTATTCGAGAGTATGGAGTTGGGGTAGTCATTTAAACTATATCTCACATGACTTTGTAATCAAATGATACTCTAGAAGGTACACATGTAGAACAAAGGAATCAGCGAGATTATTTAATTTTACTACACCTTTGCAAGTCTAAAAGCTGCAGCTGTGACGAGTTGCCAATGGTTTCAGGGAGGCTACTTAATTCTGTACAAAGCTTCAACTCTAAATGCATATTAAAATTGAATATTGGAATTTGGAAATATCGTCATCTTCTTGCATTATTGTCAAATCCCAAATGTTATTCCCCAAGACTGAAAGAAAGGAGAAAGGTGAGGTGCAAATACGTGACTTAAGAATAGGAGAAATAATGTACAACTTTTTTTTTTCTTTTCTTTTCAACTTAACGCATTTCTGTTTGGAAGGGAGTTTCCAGAGACGCGCTCAAGTTGAAGTTTGGAAATTAAACTTCACCACGAGCAATGGAAAGCTCTTTATTTTATTAGAAATTGACAATATCTTATTTTTCAAATGCTGCAACTGTGATAGATTGCCAGAAGAATCAAGCAGGTTATTTGAATCTTTAAACTTCCTATCATGTTTAAGCGCTGCAACTTAGATAGGTTGACAATGGATTAGGGAGCTTATTTACATCCTCGCACCCTTCTATGTTCAAGTGTAGCCACTGTAACAGGTTGCTAATGGAATCAAGAAGGTTGTTTAAATTGTGACTATATTTTAGTTTCAAATGTTGTGGCTACAAAGGAATCAAGGGGGGGGGGGGTCATTTAAATCGTGAACTTCATACCACTGATCGTACTCATTGGCTTGATAGGGCGTGCTTGTAAGGCAAGATATATATATATATATCTTTCGTGGCAACATATACTAAGATTCGGCTTCCATTGAAAGATGCACAAGGGTTTATACTGATAAGTTTAACAAATCATTATTAATGGATTCACTAGACTGTTATCTATATCGTAGTCTTTCCAAACTGGCGTAGGAGTTATTCTATACCACTTGTGAAAATCCAGGAAGCATTCAAAAAGGAGTTATGAGGACTAGTTGAAAGGTGGTAATTCAATTGCACATTGGAGATGGTTTGAGATTTATATTGTGGAGACCATTACAAGGTAATGTGCACCCTTGTAGGTACAAAGGATCTCTTCCTTCTACACTACAAACAAAGAGAATGACTAAATATACACTGGACATTTCAAAGTTCAAGGTAATGAAAAGAAGGCTTCATGTTGATACAATATAGGTAAACTATGTTTCCTAAACATTTACAACTTTAAAAGTCCTCAACATTTATCATGCATGCTTCAATTCTAAATCCTCAATGCTCGATTTAACACCAATATAGAGTCACAAATTGGTTCCATAAAAGATCAGAAATTGGCTAATGTTAACAACTGAGAGTTCATCATCGTTCAAGTGGAATAAGTAAGACATACCTACGAAAACCCTTTTCATCCTAGACTAGGCTCCTTCCCTTCCCTGCTCACCTCTTCTCACTCATACTAATCCTCCTTTTTTTAACCTTCCTTCCTCATCCTTGATAATCCCCCTAGAGTTGTCTCTTCAATTCTAATTTATGAGTTTCAATGATTGAAATCTCTGCCTGGGAAGTGGTGAGACAGAGGAAGATAAAGCGTATACCATCTTTTCCATCTTTTCTTTCCTTTTACTCTTCCCAAAATCTTATCACGATGCTTTATTATTATTTATTTATTTAGCAATAAACGATTCTTTTTCCATTTTTCAATTGATTTCATTGCTTTAATCCTTATTCAAACTTGAGTTCAATTTTTTTTAAAAATATTTTATCTACATTAATATTTTCTTAATTTTAACTTTCTTAATTAAATTCACTCATTAGACAATAATTATTTTTATTAAATTCATTTACTTACAATTATATTTCTTTCATCTTAAAATAAGAAATTTTCAATGATAATACAATTAACATTTATTATTAAATCTAGCTCTTTATTTGATCCCAAACCAAATCAAGTGACCTTAAAAAAAAATAGATTAATTTGATAAATTACATCTAGTCATAATATTAGTGATATTGTCTAGCATAAAAAATCAAATTAAATAATGCAATCCCAAAGTCCTCATGACTTAGCAAATCACCAACCACACATAACAAGTGAAAATGACATGGCCACCAAACAACCAACTTCCTAAATTTCAAGAATGACCAAAACGGAGGGGCATTACATCCTCCCCCTCATAGACATTGACTTACTCCTGGAAGTCAAGCCCAAGCACAAATATGGTAACACCATAAACTAACAATAGTAATAATAATCATAAACACATCAACACGTTAAATCATCAATTAAATGTCACCAAGTAAGCAATGAAAATTAAACACACAAAAAATAAAGAAATGATACCAAAACAAAAGTGGTGATGGGGTTGTAACCAGACCAATTTTCCAAACACGAGGACTAGTAATGAACTGGTTTGGGGAAACTGTCTTGTCAGTTCCTATTTTTCCACGTTAATCCCATTGGGTGTTTATGATGCTCACCCTGTCCTGACAATGCAGGTGGAATTGAGGCTTAGTTCCTGCAATCCTGCATGCAACAAACGTTGTGCACAATACATATATATCACAAATACATCGTGAGAGGAACTTCCAACATAGTAGGGAACTCGCGAATGAGTGATACCACACTGTCCCTCCCACCAAACCACACATAATAGTCAGAACAATTCTAGTAACTCATAAATAGTTTGCTTCTTATTAGTTAGGAAATATTCACATAAGGATGCTAACCATAAACCTAATTCATCTACTATATCAAAATGAATTACTACTTGAAATTATAAGTATCTATACCTACATATTACAATTGCATTACCTTCATCACTACGTTTTTGAAGCCAACTTCGTGTAAATCAAAAGCTACCATAGAACATTGCACATTAGTAGCAATAATTCAAGTTGCATCTTAACCTCAAGATACTATATTCTACTAAAAATCATAGAATAATTATCCACAAAACCTCACATCTTTGTTAAAACTCATAATTTTCACACAAAGAACTCCACTTTAACCATTATTCAACACCAAATCTCACATCAATTTCAATAAAAAGGGTAAAATTTTACACCTTCACAGATTCAAGAAAACATAATTCATCACTCAAAGACAACAAAATCATAGATTCCGCGCAAACTTGACATATTCACACACATAAAACACATCACCAAGAAACACATCACACTAAAAATCAAGGGTCCCTAGATCATCCCCGAAAGGAAGGATATCGATGCATTGCACACTACACCGAGGGTCCTATCCTTTCCATCAGTTTCCTACACCATCGATCTGACACCGGTTAACAGAAGAAACTCAGGTTCACAACAATGACAAAAGAAAAATGAAACTCAAGACTCATGGGTCTAAGCGCAAGGTTAGCTAGTGAGCACACATAGTGCCCAGTGTATGAACCTATGCTCTGATACCATGTTGTAACGCCCCGTCATGCGAACCCCAAAGGACAATTAAACAATAATTACTGCACAATTTGTTTTTAAAAGTTAACATAACATACATGTAAAACACATTAAGTCATGACATTAATTTCATTTAAGTAGATTCACTAACACATACATCCCTTGGGGTACACAAGGAGTCATTACGCGACTTAGATCCACACAATGCCAATAAAGAATAAAGTCCAAAGATATAATCCATAACAAAGTAAACATTAACAAGTGTAACACATACATGATATATCATTGATAAGAAACCATTTTTGTAAGTACAACATATACATGATTAACTCAACACATTGAATAACAACTGCCATGGCCAATAGCCACATAAGGTTTAACGTTACATTACAATACAATGTTCTAGAGGTACAATGATACAAAAGTGTTTCCAAATATGAACAAAAACCATACAACAAGATAACATGATACAAATGAACAGAGGAATACAAAGTATCTTAACTGGCTCCAAGACAAATACAACTCTGGAGTCATCACAACAACACCAATCTGTAACTCTCGATCCTTGACTGGGGACCCAATGGGGTGCTTAGCACATTCCACTCGACAATGTGGGTCTGAAGACCCACCCCCCATGCTAAGGAGCTGACAACAAAGAGACCTCATCCAAGAACATCCAAAAAGGGAACCACTAGACTCAATGTCATACAAAAGTATCATAAAACTCAAGGATTACAATGACATAATCAACAACATCCAAGATTCAACATAATAACTTAAAGTCATAAATCTCATCACATAAACCAAAGAAATGATTAGTAAACAAGAAACCAAAGGATGATCATGAAGCACTTCCAAATCAAACTGAATTAATAAACATAATATAATTCCAAATTGTAATTAAACAATACAATAACATCATATCATAGCACAATAAGAGTACAAGGTCATAAGTCAAATATCAATGAGATCATACAAGACCACCAAGTACACCAAAGATGTATCAAGGAAATACTCCATAAATCAATATAAGTCCATTCAACCACAATCTAAACCAACTCCCATAACATACTTCCAAAGGAACAAAATAAAGTAAAACACCTGGGCAACTAGGGGAGAGTGTCATTGCATAGTCCTACATGGGCTATCTTGTGCTCTTCCTCCCAACTGGAGGTGTCGGTCCCATCTATGGCTATCCTGTGCCCTTCCTCCCAACTGGAGGTGTCAGTCCATAGGGTGACTCATGAGGAGCCATAAACCTCTCGTGAAGATGAGGTCACGACCTAGCTGACCATGACCTTATCAGCCTTCCATTAGTCTACGGAAGCACTAATGAAGACGAGGCATCCATTTTTAAATCTTATAATGATATTACTACCCAACCCTCCTAAGTTAATTATTAGGTTTTCACTTGATTACTAATTCACTTGTGGGTTATCCTGTGCCCTTCCCCTTAAACGGGGTGTCGGCCCCCACGAGGAGCCACTCTCCCTAGAGACCCAACAACATCAAACCAAAAAACCAAGGGTTGTACAACATAACAAGAACATTAGATCACAATAGAGAAGCATGCGAGGCATTACCCATCTTGATATAAATACATAATCAAAGTCTCAACAATTCCTGTCCAACCCTTTCAACATCAAGGGCACATAAAGAGAGAACATCAACTGACAATTCATCTCAAGCCTCTGGAAACCAAAAAGAATGTCAACCCACAAATGAGGGTAAAATGAAGCAACAAGAGTTTTTCCCCAATAATTCCAACACAAGGATAAAATTTCCCTCAAATATGAGATTAACTCAGAAAAGCCATAAAAAAGGAAGATTCATCAAGACCCATCCACAAATCAACAATGGTGTCACCTCAAATAGGGAAACGCAAAAGAAAATCAACTTGTAAATCAACAAAATCACTTAATAAAACCAAAAGCCACCAACTAGGAATTCTATGGGAGAACTCAATTTTCTCCTCACAAGAACCCCGTTATAGTGGTACGTAAATCACCTTCAGAAGGACATCAACATGACAATGACAACAATTATCTATTCACACTTTCAATTAAAAATAAAACAACCTACTCAACAAACCAATCAATTACAATCTCAAGGTTCTAAACAACTATCCATATAAGAACTTCATTTATAAAGAACTCGAATTGTCATGAAGTGATCCACTAACTAACAATCCAAATGAAATAATTAAGAATGAAAAGTCAATTCAAGGAGAAATTTATTTCATTGATTCAAGTTTATAAAACTACCATAATGAAGTCAAATAGAGTTTACTACAATACTTAACCATGGCCAAAGACACACAATCCCATAAGAGTTCAGTACAAACACCCATATGACATGATACTCAACAATTACTTAATTAGAATTATATGGAATTCAACAATCTATAAATTTCTACTCTATTTTATTTATTAAATAAATCCTTCTTGACTATCAATTCTCTTTTATTCCTAACTGACTTTCCTATCTACAAACTACTTCCACATGTTTCACCTTCAGCCATAAAACACCTTAATTCTAAGAACTACCAAAGTGACATCTATACCATAATAATTCACATTCTAAGATTTATATGACTTTATATATATTTCTATGACTTATGAACAATGCTTAGATGGAGCCTTTGGATGAAGTAGTACAATTGATTAAAATGATAGTGATTCTATATTAAATTATTATATAATATCATTTGACTTATCAAATGTACAATCTTTAACATATACGCAATCTCAAGCATAAGGAAAAACTTTACAAGCAACAATCTTAGTATTACTCCTAAGAGAAAGTATGTCATGCACACATAAGGTATCTGGAAAGAATGTCAACACACTGCCTATGGCCTTTAAAAGGTTATTATGCATGAATAAGAAGAGTAACTATAACCCATTCGAGAGTTTGGAGTTGGGGTAGTCATTTAAACTATATCTCACATGACTTTGTAATCAAATGATACTCTAGAAGGTACACATGTAGAACGAAGGAATCAGCGAGATTATTTAATTTTACTACACCTTTGCAAGTCTAAAAGCTGCGGCTGTGACGGGTTGCCAATGGTTTCAGGGAGGCTACTTAATTCTGTACAAAGCTTCAACTCTAAATGCATATTAAATATTGAATATTGGAATTTGGAAATATCGTCATCTTCTTGCATTATTGTCAAATCCAAAATGTTATTCCCCAAGACTGAAAGAAAGGAGAAAGGTGAGGTGCAAATACGTGACTTAAGAATAGGAGAAATAATGTACAACTTCTTTTTTTTTCTTTTAAACTTAACGCATTTCTGTTTGGAAGGGAGTTTCCAGAGATGCACTCAAGTTGAAATTTGGAAATTAAACTTCACCACGAGCAATGGAAAGCTCTTTATTTTATTAGAAATTGACAATATCTTATTTTTCAAATGCTACAACTGTGATAGATTTCCAGAAGAATCAAGCAGGTTATTTAAATCTTTAAACTTCCTATCATGTTTAAGTGCTATAGCTTAGACAGGTTGACAATGGATTAGGGAGCTTATTTACATCCTCGCACCCTTTTATGTTCAAGTGTAGCCACTGTAATAGGTTACTAATGGAATCAAGAAGGTTGTTTAAAATGTGACTATATTTTAGTTTCGAATGCTGCAGCTACAAAGGAATCAAAGGGGGGGGTTCATTTAAATCATGAACTTCATACCACTGATGGTAGTGATTGGCTTGATAGGGCGTGCTTGTAAGGCAAGATATATATATCTTTCGTGGCAAGATATACTAGCTAAGATTTGGCTTCCATTGAAAGATGCACAAGGGTTTATATTGATAAGTTTAACAAATCATTATTAATGCCTTCACTGGACTGTTATCTATATCGCAGTCTTTCCAAACTAGCACAGGAGTTATTCTATACCACTTGTGAAAATCCAGGAAGCATTTGAAAGGAGTTATGAGGACTGGTTGAAAGGTGGTAATTCAATTGCACATTGGAGATGGTTCAAGATTTATATGGTGGAGACCATTACAAGGTAATGTGCACCCTTGCAGGTACAAAGGATCTCTTCCTTCTATAGTACAAACAAAGAGAATGACTAAATATACACTGGACATTTCAAAGTTCAAGGTAATGAAAAGAAGGCTTCGTGCTGATACAATATAGGTAAACTATGTTTCCTAAACATTTACAACTTTAAAAGTCCTCAACATTTATCATGCATGCTTCAATTCTAAATCCTCAATGCTCGATTTAACACCAATATAGAGTCACAAATTGGTTCCATAAAAGATCAGAAATTGGCTAATGTTAACAACCGAGAGTTCATCATCGTTCAAGTGGAATAAGTAAGACATACCTGCGAAAACCCTTTTCATCCTAGACTAGGCTCCTTCTCTTCCCTGCTCACCTCTTCTCACTTGTACTAATCCTCCTTTTTTTAACCTTCCCTTCCTCATCCTTCATAATCCCCCCAGAGTTGTCTCTTCAATTCTAATTTATGAGTTTCAATGATTGAAATCTCTGCCTGGAAAGTGGTGAGACAAAGGAAGATAAAGCGTATACCATCTTTTCCAGCTCTTCTTTCCTTTTACTCTTCCCAAAATCTTATCACGATGCTTTATTATTATTTATTTATTTAGCAATAAACGATTCTTTTTCCATTTTTCAACTGATTTCCTTGCTTTAATCCTTATTCAAACTTGAGTTCAATTTTTTTTTAAAATATTTTATCTACGTTGATATTTTCTTAATTTTAAATTTCTTATTTAAATTCACTCATTAGACAATAATTATTTTTATTAAATTCATTTACTTACAATTATATTTCTTTCATCTTAATATAAGAAATTTTCAATGATAATACAATTAACATTTATTATTAAATCTGGCTCTTTATTTGATCCCAAACCAAATCAAGTTACCTTAAAAAAAATTAGATTAATTTGATAAATTACATCTATTCATAATACTAGTGATATTGTCTAACATAAAAAATCAAATTAAATAATGCAATCCCAAAATCCTCATGACTTAGCAAATCACCAACCACACATAACAAGCGAAAATGACATGGCCACCAAACAACCAACTTCCTAAATTTCAAGAATGACCAAAATGGAGGGGCATTACATCGTGTCCCGATGTGATGCATACTTTTTTGTATTTTTTTTCCAAGTAAATAATTAATTGTGAATTTTTTATTACAAATTTTAAAAAATATAAAAAATCGCATGTATGACCAACTTAACTATGTCAAAACTTCATGAAATTCGTTTTTTTTTTAATCCTATAGTATGCAAAGCACAAAATGTGACACATATTTCGGATTCAAAAAATGTGATATCGTTTGAAAGCTATAGATGTTTTTCAATCACCCTATCAATCAGGACTTTAGTCATAATTCAAATAGAAAATGAATAATAATTATTTATTAAATTCAAAGTAAAGCATAATTTCTATTGGTGTAAATCTGAGAATATCCTTTAAAAACCCTTTTCATTTCATCAATTTTGGGTAAAAAAATAGTCGTCAGCCACATACCCTACACATACATATCATATCGCCACTTTTGGGCCCATCATGATCTTGCATATACCCAAGAATGTGGGGAAATTTACCCTTACCTTAGGTTAAGTTTTTCCATGGAAAAAATGAATCAATAAATGCAAAGTTGGCCCCAACATCGAAGCATACTCACCCTTGTAGGTGAAATATTTCATCAAGCAGTGCACTATTGAAGACCAAGGCTTCTAAAGACTCCCTCTTTCAATACCCTTGTTTTTCCCTTTGTGAACTTGAAAAAAAGACTAAGGTTCTAGGTCAATGTGAAACATTTGTAGAAGCTCTTTTAAATCATGCTAACCTCTTTTAACAATTTTTCTTTCAACTGGGATTCCAAATAATGCACTAATTATAGTTGTGGATACTGGAATAGTTTCTCCTCTCACAATAGTGAAGTTGAGGTGGAAATTCTTTACAAATTCTTGAATGATGTCCCATTCATACCCTTCATATTTGAGTATAAGGTCGATCCATCCTACTTGTTGTAACCATATCCTTGTTTCATTATCCAAAATTGCTTCTTTTGGCTTAGCTATTTTCTCGTATTCCATTTTCACTGATTAGAGACTTTGAGAAATTTAGAAACAATCTTCAGTTAGGAGAAAATGTAGAAAAGTTGTTTTGTAGGAATGACAATGGGTCTTTTTCTTTTTGCTGAATAAATTTGAAATAGCTCATAGTTGTTTCTCAACATTAAATTTCATTTACTTGGCATTATGTTTAGTTTGAACCAGAGTATATTTCACACACATGAGATATCTCACCAACTAAATTGTTTAAAATTTTGTTGGTGAAAGGTGGAAAATGTACATTTACTGATGGCATACAAATCACTTACTTTTGAAACCATCACCTCATAATAATTTCTTGATAACTGATGTTGCCTCACATTATCCACCCAATAAATTACACTTGGATTTAAACTGAATGACAAGACCTTTTAAAAAAATCCATGAAAAATAATTAAATTCATTTAAACTTTTGATTAATAAATGCATCATATAAATACTTACCCCATCTGTGTGAAATGATATTGATTTTAGTGGTGATTTATCCGATGATGAAATTTACTAAAACAATCTTTTCTTTTTCCAAAAAGGATCAAAATCTTTGATTTCTCCCAAAAAGGATTAACATCTATCAGATTTTTTTAGACTATATGATGTACTCGATCATAGTTAATAAATATAACACACTGAGCTCAACCCTTGTGGGAGCCCAATTCTTCCTATAATATTAAACCCTTAAAATCTAAAATTTTAAACGAATTTGTACCTAAATCATCAAAAAACTAGTTAACAAAACAATGAGGCTTTCAATGACAAATGAATTTATTTTTTTACTCATGAATGTCATGGATTGTATCAATAATCAACTAGTCATTTAATAACTTAGAGCAATCAAAAAATTTCCTCTCAAAATCTTCTTTCAATATCAAGAACAATCGATTACGAGTGATCAGGAGCTATCAGAAGTTGAATTAACTTATATGTTTAATCAAATATTTCATCAAGGAATTGATGTCTAAGCCAATTAGGATCTATCAAGATCTCTCTAATTTGGTAAGGAGAAATCAAGATCTATTCAAAGATGTACCTATAAGAAACAAGAAGGTTAGAAGATTTTTTTTTGGGATCATTTTTCAGAAGGTAAACCACCATTTCTGGTTTTCAATTCACCTTCTTTATTTATAAGGACTGAACAAAACTAAGGACAAGATAATTCTCCTAAAGAAGAGAAATCCTCCTTAGTAAAATGTTCTATGCTTGATTGAAGTTCAGATGGAAATTCCTCCTTTGATGTTGGTTTATGATTTAAGCCTGTGTCCATTTACCAACATTGTCTTCCTTTCCCATCAATAGGTATCAATTGAACAACTCCATTATCAAAAACTTCCTTAATCTCATATGGTTCAATCCATCTAGTATGCAATTTCCCTTTGAAGTCTTGAAACTGTGAATCAAACAATAATTCCCAATCTCTCGTAGTAAATTGTTTACTGTGAATATTCTTGTCATGCCATTGTTTCCTTTAATGTTGAATTATTTTTGTTTGATGTAATTCTTCAACTCTCATTTCATCTAACATGTTCAATTGCATCACTTTATTTTTTTATGCCTTATTTATATCTATACCCACTTTTAAAGTTGTTCTAAATGTCTCAAGTTCAAATTCTATAGGAAGAATAGGTGTCTTCCCATAAACTAATTCATATGGAGAAAACCTTGTGGTTTTTTTTCCATCTTGTGTTGAATTCCAAAATAGCTTTTGTTAATATATCACATCAATCACTCTTTCATGATGAAACTATTTTTGCGAGTATAATCTCCAACTCCCTATTAGTTACCTCTACCTGTCCATTTGCTTGAGGATGGTATGGTGTTGACTTCCTATGTTGAACTTGATATATCTAAAGAAATTCCTCAAGCATTAAAGACATAAATTGTGGCCCTTGATCTGATAT
This sequence comes from Sequoia sempervirens, assembly GCA_007258455.2. Taxonomy (NCBI): domain Eukaryota; kingdom Viridiplantae; phylum Streptophyta; class Pinopsida; order Cupressales; family Cupressaceae; genus Sequoia; species Sequoia sempervirens. The sequence goes on from VDFB02379711.1 coordinate 46,374,772, forward strand.
AAGTGTTCTAGGTGCTCCATATCTTTGTAGGATGTTTTTATACAATAAATCCATCACTCTTTCTTATTTAGTAACTAGTAGTGCTTTGACCTCTACCTATTTAGTAACATAATCAATACATACAAGGATGTAGTGATTTCTTCTTGATGGCGGATCTATGGGACCAAAAAAATAATTCCCCTTTTTTAAATGGTTCTAGGGAAACTTTTTTTTGAAGTTGCATTTTTTTAGAATGTGTAGGTCTTCCCATTCTTTGGAATTGATCACAATGTTTAATGTAGTGAGTTGCATCCCTAGTCATTGTTGGTCAAAAATATCCTACTCCCAGAATCTAATGTACTGTTCTTACTGTAGAATAGTGTCTTGCACCTGGATCATCATGGAAATCATAGACATCAATTTCCTATACACATCTTTTCATGACATGATATGGACACATAATAAACAACAAACCATTAATCAATTCAAATCTGGAACTTTCTCTAATTAATCTCTTTTGTTGTTTAGATGAAAAATAAGGACATTTCCCAATTACTAAATAATTAGCCATATCCACAAACCAAGGTGATTGAATTGATATAGAAAATAGATTTTCATTAGGAAACACATCTTTTACTAGTTCATTATTGTCTTGTAAAACTATCCTAGATAAATAATCAGCCACAACATTATCTTTACCTGGTTTATCAACAATTGTTATATCAAATTATTGTAATAACAACAACCATCGAATGATGTGTCCTCCCACCATACCTTTATTCATTAGGTATTGAATAGCTGCATGGTCTATATGTACAAATGTTTCATAACCAATAATATAATGTCTAAATTTGTTAATAGCATACACAACTACTAAAAATTCCTTTTTAGTAGTAGTATAATTCTATTCAGTTGGGTTAAAATTTTTGCTTATGTAATAAATGGCATGCATTGCTCCTAATTTTTCCTTTTGTCCAAGAACTACTTCGATAGTGAAGTTAGATGCATCTACATTTATATGAAAAGGTTCACCCCAAATTGGCCTAGCTATAATAGGTGCAGTTGTCAAGGCTTGTTTTATTTCATCAAAAGATTGTTGACACATTGCAGTCCAAAGAAAATTTGAATCTTTTTTTAAAAAAATAAATAGAGTACCTAGAATCTTACTAAACCCTTCTATAAATCTTCTATAATAACCAACATGTCCTAAAAAAACTTCTTACTTCAGTTTGACTTCAAGGTACTAGTATCTTCAAGATAATCTGAATTTTCTTAGGGTCTACCTTGATTCCTTCTTTTGGTAGATGATGTCCTAACACAATTCCTTCAGTCATAATTAATAGACTCTTTTCAGTGTTTAGTGATAGCCTATGGTATTTGCACCTATTCAAAACTTTATTCAGATTATTCAGTGATTCTTCATAAGTTTTACCATGAACTGTAAAATCATCCATGTATACCTCAACACATGTTGCTGTTAAATCTGAAAAAATAGCAAGAACAACACGTTGGAAGGTGGAAGATGCATTACATAATACCAATGCTAAGACTATATAATCAAAGGTAACCCATGGGAAAGTAAACATTTTCTTATCTTGATCTTCTAGAGCTACCTGAATTTGATTGTATCCACTAAAACCATCAAGAAAAGAAAAGTAACTATTATCTAATAAGTTATCCAATACTTGATCCATAGAAGGTAGTGGAAAATAGTCTCTCTTAGTAGCCTTGTTCAATTCCCTATAATCTACACATACTCTCCACTTACCATTTTTATTAAGCACTATGACTAGTGGAGAAACCGATTGATTGTCAGAGATAGGGTAGATGAATCCTACCTGAAGTAATTTTTCTATCTCCAACTTCACAATATCTCTTAGTGTAGGGTTAATCCTTCTCTAAGCTTGTCTTCTATGTTTGAAATCTTTAGTGTAAATATGATGTGTACAGATATCAAGATGAATCACTCTCATGTCCTTATAATCCCAAGAAAATTCCTCAGTATTCTTTGCTAAAATTTCTTCTAGATCATCTTCTTGTTTAGTTGATAAGGAAACATTAATGAGCAAGGGCTTATCTATTTGTACTAATATTTTCTTAGTCTTGTTTTGAAGAGTGGAGGGTTCTCCAATCAAAGTATTTAAAGGAAAAGGATGTGGAAAAAGTTTGAGTAATTTTCTATTATTTGAATCAAAATTTATGATATTATTTAAAGGATAGTGATTTTGATCATCAATAACATCATAAAATTTAAGGTTTCCTTCTTCATCCATACATTCTTGATACTAAATATTCCACATGCTTTGTTAATGTTATCGTAGCAAGTTCTTGAACCTTATCATATTCGAAACTAAAATCATCAGTCTAGCTATGATTTTCATATGACATAGATGGTTATATTGGTGGGTAAAGGGATAGTTCTTTCTATCCGATTCCATTAGAAATAGTCATGCTTATGTAGACCTACACTCAATAAGGGCAACAGATGTTTCTAACCAAGGTCTTCCCAAAATGATTGGATATCTTATCTTTCTTTGTTTATTTTTCAATACAAGGAAATCATTAGGATATTCCCATGTGTTAATAGTAACAATAAAATCCTCAAGAACCCCTTTTTTTTCAATTAATTGATCTGCTAATTGTAAGACTATAGTTGTTGGTTAAAACCTGTAATTCCTAATTTGGTAGTTGTTTCAGTTATAATAACATTAATGGAAACTCCTCAATCAATAAGGACATTTGAAACTTCAATTCCATTAATGTTAAGTGTATCACTAGGCTTCCTAGATCACCATACTTCTGAGGGATTGACTTTCTTGACAAAACATCAGATAATCTCCCCTCCCATTTTAATTGTACAAGGTAACTTCTTTTTCCTTCTAGGTGTTTTGACACATAAAGACTTAACCACCTAGTTAATCTCTGGGATATCATGGATAACTCTTAGTAGTGGAATCTCAATGTTAATCTTTTTAAGTTCTGTGATAATCTAAGAATCCACCAAATCATCCTATTTCTCCTCAACTTGTTTCCCAACTACTTATTCTTGTTAAAATCACGCAAGAAATGGTGCTTGCTTCTTACAAGAAATTTCTTTATTCTTTTACAACATATCTTTCATCAAATCTTTTTGTTGTTCATCCTTTCTCAAATTAAGTTTTGTTGGTACTAACTGAGTTCTTAATTAAATATCTTTTAAATCAACAATGTTTAAGCCAATTGTATTAGGATCAACATTGTAAGTTGGTTGTTGGGGTTTAACATTTTTAGGATTGGGAACTGGCTAAGCTAGAATTTGAGGTTGATTTACTACTTTAGATTTTGAAGGTTGTGTGGAACTAGGAAAAAGTGACTAATTTTGATTCCAAGGTCATTTTAGTCCCTAGTTTTTCCACTAAGAATTATTGCCTTGATTAGGCTTCCATTGAGGTTGATTAGGTTTCCATTGATATTGATTGGGTTGCCACTAAGGTTGGTTCCATTGAGGATTAGTCCATTCAGGTTGTCCCCAAGGTGCTTGCATAGAAGGGAGTTGAATTGGAATTCATTGTGCATTCTAGTGAGATTGTGGATTCCACTAACCATGGGGATTCCATTTATTATTCCATTGATTTGAACACAAATTGGAATTGTTTTTGGAATTAGACTATCCTCCAAATGTAGAATTAAATTTCCTTTGTCCTATATAGTTTAGTTCTTCTTCCATAGGTAAGGATTGAGAAAATTTCTTCAAATGATTTTTAATCTTTGGAAGAAGATTACATTTACAAATAGAATGCCTCTTCTCACAAATGTCACACAAATCTACCTAATTAAGAGGGAATTCCCTTAATGGATGTTTCTCTCTACATTTAGGACAATATATAGAAAATGGTTCTACTATTCTTTTTTCAAGATGAGAACTAAGATGAAGTAAGATATAAGTTTTCAAATTTGATATTTCTTCCATGACCTTAGAAACATCAGTTGAGGAACCCCTATTTTCCTTTCTAAGGCTTGGTCTTGTCCTTGAATAGTTTCTAAAAATCTCAACTATATCTCCAAAGGTAAGTTTGTTGATGTCCCCTTTTCCTATTAAGTTCAAGGCATCTCTTGAATCATCATCAATTCCTTTTAGGAAAATGGACTTACTAATCTCTCCATCCAACCCATTTCCACATCTTTTCAAAACAAATTGGTATCTATCCACATAATCTTCTATACTTTCTTCTTTTAACTGTTTCATTTTAAATAGTTCCTCCTTCTTGTCTCTAACTCAATATTAATCCTGATATTTTTCTAGAAAGACTCTTTCCATTTCTTCCCAAGAGTGAATAGAATTATCATTTAATCCCATGAACCAACGCAAGGTTGATTCCTTCAAAGTGGATGGAAATATCTTCAAATTTTGATTATCAAAAGTGTAATCATAAGTTGGACATAATACTTTAAATTCAAACAAGAATTGATCAGGGTCCTCCGAAGTTTTCCCACAAAATGTAGGAAAAACAAAGGGTGAAATATTTTTCATGGGTGGTTCATTAACTTCTCTGTTAAGAGAAATAGGAAAAGAGAATGTTCTATTAGGAACCTCTTCTTCTCTATCTACTGCTCATTGGTCTGCCATACCTTCTAAATGGATGGAGACTATTTTATTTGAAGATGATGAGCTCGAAGAGAGTGATGGAGACCCTTCTGGAGAAGGTATCATATCTCTTCTTATAAATCTTCCAAACTGGTCTCTTTTTCGGTTCATCAACTAACAAAAATATTAATACCAACACTTAGGGCTTAGATTTTATTTTTGAAGGCTAGATCTTCCTTAGAAACAACACCAAAAATGATCGATAGGGGTCATTGTTGTCACAATTCCATAATAATTTAATCTTTTATTTGTCAACCTAGGGGTGTCTAAAGCTATATGTGGGTATGTGTTGGATCATGATGGGCCAAAAGGTGGCGATATGATGGGTATTTGTAGGGTATGTGGCTGACGACTTTTTTTTACCCAAAATTGATGAAACAAAAAGGGTTTTTAAAAGAGATTCTCAGATTTCCACCAATATAAATCATGCTTTAATTTTAATTTAATAAATAATTATTATTCATTTTCTATTTAAATTATGAGTAAAGTCCTAATTGATAGGCTGATTGAAAAACATCTATAGCTTTCAAACAGTATCACATTTTTTGAATCTGAAATATGCATCACATTCTATGCTTTGCATACTATAGGATTAAAAAAAAAAATTAATTTAATGAAGTTTTGAGCAAGTTAAGGTGGTCAGACATACAAGTTTTTATATTTTTTAAAAGTTGTAACAAAAAATTCATAATTAATTATTTACTTGGAAAAAAATTACAAAAATATATGCATCACATCGGGACATGAGTCCTCTACTTATATATAAAATCTTATAAAAAACTATTATCATTTTGCTGTGGTTAGGGTGGTCAGATAGACACCTACTTCTTATTTTTTCCCTGAAATTTAAGTACTATGCATTGAAATTTTAAATTTTCATAAAATAGATTTTAAAAAATAAAAAATAAACCTAGTAGTTTAGAAACTACATTAAATTTGCTACAAATTCTATTCTTACATAATTTTGTAATAATATAGATAACTTATTCAAATTTTATGTCAAGTTTCCTAATTCTAATTTTTCTGAATTTTTTGCCACTTAAGGGCCTTTTTTTTCCATGATGATCCTGCACATACCCATGTGGTAAGATTTGGATCAGTTTTGGGGGGGTTTTCTATGGTTCCACATTGTCAGGAGAGGTTCAGAGTTGATCCTTCCCTATTGAAAGTGGCTCCACACTATCTTATGCTCTTCTTCTAACTTGCTCTTACTTAACTTATTCTAAATATTTGAATCAGAATTACTTTAAAAGGAAAAAAGTACAGAGATAGGTCATATTCCAAGCTAAATCAAATGGCAAGGACTGGATGATTAACTTAATCTAATTGTATGAAAACAAGAATCTAACATTTACTCAAATCAAGATCTAGAATTTACAAAAGAAATCTGAAAACAAACTACTCCAATCCTCCTTCATTCAATTTTAAAAGTAATAATTTATGCTCTACTCATATTCCATTAAAAACATAGCCATTCGTCAATGTTGAACTAGCTATTTGATCTACAATCTAGTTAACCGAGAAGTAGAATGAAAGGACTCTATTTATTTAATTAGCATAATAATTGATCTAAGATTTAATTAACATAGTAATCAATCTAAGATTTAATTAACATAGTAATCAATCTAAGATTGCAATGAAAGATTGAGATCTATTCTAGCATTCTATGGGTATGTGCAAGATCATGATGGGCCAAAAAGTGGTAATATGATGGGTATGTGGCTGACAACCTTTTTTTTACCCAAAATTGATGAAATGAAAAGGGTTTTTAAAGGAGATTCTCAACTTTCCACTAATATAAATTATTCCTTACTTTGAATTTAATAACAAATTATTATTTATTTTCTATTTGAATTACAACTAAAGTTCTAATTGATAGACTGATTGAAAAACATCTATAGCTTTCAAATGGCATCACATTTTTTTAATCCAAAACATGCATCACATTCTATGCTTCGCATACTATAGGATTAAAAAAAGAAAAAATGAATTTCATAAAGTTTTGACCAAGTTAAGGTGGTCATACATACGAGTTTTTATATTTTATAAAAGTTGTAATAAAAAATTCAAAATTAATTATTTACTTGGAAAAAAATTACAAAAAAATATGCATCACATCGAGACATGAGTCCTATACTTATATATAAAATTTTATAAAATAATATTATCATTTTATTTTGGTTAGGGTAGTCAGATAGATACCTACTTCTTATTTTTTCCCTGAAATTTAAGTACTACTACATTGAAATTTCAAATTTTCACCAAATAGATTTTTTTTTTTAAACAAACCTATAGAAACTACATTCAATTTGATATAGATTCTATTCTTACATATTTTTGAAATAATATAGATAACTTATTCAAATTTTTACTTCAATTTGCCTAACTAAAATTTTTTCAAATTTTTTGCCACTTAAGTGCCTGTTTTTTCCATGATGATCCTGCACATACCCTTATTTGTAAAACCTTCCAAGAACAAAGATGAAGTTTTTGGAGATCAACTAACATTTTAACAGAATCACGTTCCTTTAGTAAAGCAGGCCCTACTCTGCCTTTGGAGGAATCCAACACAGAATTTGGATCAACTTCTTTTTATTTTCATCAAATGTTCCCAAAGAGGGGTGAACTTCAAATTGTTTCAACTAGGAATTGAAAAGTAGAAAAAAACTAGAAATCAAAAATTAAGATAACCTCCTAGTGAACTAACTTGAGAATGGATACATATATCCATCTCTTATTTGAAAATAGGGAAAAGAAGGAAATTAAAATAAACCCAATCTATTAAAGATATTTTGGAGCATAGGGGAAATAGTCATGAAGATCTTGCAACTATCTTCAATTGACGTTGAACAAAACTTTAGAACTAGACATGTACATAGCTAGAACTATTGCTCGATTGGAAGGTAAGTTGGTCAAGGATGTTGAGTGGTAAAAGCTTAGCCACCAATCTCATTTTGAAGGGGAAATGGATATCACTTGATTTTGATAAGTAAATGATTCTTCTGGTTATGCATTAAATACACACCATCTTGAAACAATCACACATTAAATATCATTTTAATCATGCATTTAATAGAAATAAGAATTCATAGAAAACATTTATATTATAAGTTCTTATGTATAAGTTCATTTTTGAAGTATATGAAAGTTAATATCATAACTTCTTAAGCCAAACATAAAGTATTACGTGTTAATATTGTAAAATATATGAAGTCCTTAGAAGACTTCATCAATACTAGGAAAGTTGAACTTGAGTTCCAAGTTGGAGAAAGATTCTTCTTGCACGTTTTCCCCTACAAGAGCTTTATCTATTATGGGAAGGGTTATAATTTGGCACCAAGATTTTTTGGCCCTTTTGAGATATTAGACAAGGTTGGTCCAGTTGCATACTACTTAGCCCTACCACCCAACTTGTGTTGGATCCATAGTATTTTTCATCTATCTTTACTTAAGAAATATGTTTCATATGTATCTCATGTCCTACAATGGGATACTTTATAGGTGGCACAAGATGAACAACTAACATTGGAGCTAGTTCACATATTGGATCAACAAACTCTAGCCCTACCAGGATGATAGTTGGACTAGGTCAAGGTCTAGTCGGATCCATACGATGAGTATTTTGTTGCATGAGAAGATATAGCTAAAATGAGATCTCTATTTCCATACATTTTTGCTAGCTTCCAGGAGGAAGCTTAATTCTAGAGGGGGGGAATGTAGGGCATCACTAGTGTGAATTTGAGATTTTGGTTTTCTTTCATGATTATGTGGTATTTTGGACTTGATTCTAGAAGTGATTTTGGTACATGGATATTGCTATTTTGATTTGTAGGAATATACAATAAATCTACATGTTTAGAAATTTATTGATTTTGGATGATGTAGTATTGTTATTTAATAACATGCATTTTGATTTTGCATCATACTCATTTGGCTAATATGGTATTGACCCTAAATTTTCTTGGTTGAATGTATAAATTTTGCAAATATAGATGACTTTAAATTTATATGGTGGATCTTATAATGCTAGGAAATTTCCATATTTATAAATTGCATTTTGATTATAATTTAAAAAGGAATTAATTCTTTTATTGAGATGTATAGGTGGGAAGTCTAGGTCATTAAGTTTTGGAGGAAAAGTTCATATGTTTAAAATATATTTGTTTTATTTATTTATTGATTTAATTATTTATTTTTATTTTTTAAGTGGGAAAGGGGCTTATGTTAAATGTTGTTTGACTTTATTTTATTTCATGAAAAGGTTATGTCCTAATGTGTGTGATTTTTTGATTGAAGGGAAGTTGAAAATTTGCAAGTTTATTTAAGAAAGGGGATTTTAGATGAATCTTTTTCTCTCTTTTCACTTTTACTTTTTCTTTGGAGAGGTATTGTTGGGTTATTCAAGTAGAGTTGGTGTGAATAGGTTGTTGCCTTCTTTTGGAATTGGCTGGAATATAGAGGTTAAAAAGAAGGAATCAAAAACTTTTTTGGATTGGGATGATCCTAACATGGATAGCCAAGGTAGGGTTATTTTTATGATTTTAAATTGCACAAGAAAAGATTGAATGAATGGCAGATTTATTTTGTTGTATTTTCTTTGATGTATGTTCTCTTTTCCTTCTTTGTTTATAGGGTTTGAGGGTGTGAATAAGGACCAGATCTCACCTATGGGTTAAGAGACTCCTTTGTGTGGGGTTGATAAGTGCATTGAGCCTCTCTTGGGGATGTGTATTTGATTAAAAATATGTGTGGATTAGAAGGGTGAAGGATGGTTGGGGTTATGTGGTAAATTCGAGGTTGGCTGTGGAAGAATGTGTGGAAAAATTTGGTTGGAAAAGAATGTAGAATTTGGAAGGTTTTATGTGTAGTTGGAGATAAAGAATAAAATTTGATTTTCCCCAAGTGGGAAGGGAATCCCCCTTCTCCCCCTTTGAAGAATCCAACACATGGGCTCTTTGTGATTGTGCTCATGTCCAATTTTGGTAGTTTCGTATTCTCATTAGTTCATATGGGCTTCTCTCCCATGCTACTCAACATTTTACTACAAGTTGGAATAATTTTGGAAACATGGGTGTAGTCAAAAAATGGGTCCTGGGTATGTGCAAGATCATGATGGGCCAAAAAGTAGCGATGTGATGGGTATGTGTAGGGTATGTGGCTGACGACCTTTTTTTTACCTAAAACTGATGAAACAAAAAAGGATTTTTAAAGGAGATTCTCATATTTCCACCAATATAAATTATGCTTTACTTTGAATTTAACAAATAATTATTATTCATTTTCTATTTGAATTATGACTAAAGTCCTGATTGATAAGCTGATTGAAAAACATCTATAGCTTTCAAACCATATCACATTTTTTGAATCCAAAACATGCATCACATTTTATGCTTCTCATACTTTAGGATTAAAAATAAATAAAATTGAATTTCATGAATTTTTGACCAAGTTAAGGTGGTCAGACATACGAGCTTTTATATTTTTTAAAATTTGTAATATTAAATTCATAATTAATTATTTACTTGGGAAAAAATTAAAAAAAAAAAAGCATCACATCAGAAATGAGTCCTGTACTTATATCTAAAATCTTATAAAATAATATTATCTTTTTATTGTGGTTAGGGTGGTCAAACAAACACCTACTTATTTTTCCGTCAAATTTAAGTACTCTTGCATTGAAATTTCAAATTTTCACCAAATAGATTTTTTATTTTTTTAAATAAACCTAGTAGTTTAGAAACTAAATTCAATTTGATACAAATTCTATTCTTACATATTTTTTAAATAATATAGATAACTTATTCAAATTTTTACATCATGTTGCGTAACTCTGATTTTTCTAAATTTTTCACCACTTAAGGGCTTGTTTTTTCCATGATGATCCTACACATACCCTCCTCCTTGTTGATTTTGGCTTAATGTTTCCTTGATTTAGTGTTGTAATGTGGATAATTCATTCACATTAGGTCTTGGGACCTTATGAACTAATGTAATTTAATGGTGCCTTACTAAAGTGTTGTGAAGTGTTGTAACACATTTTCACACTTTTCTAGCGCTTTATCAATTAACTAAGCATAATAAATGTGATTTTAAATCATAATCATCATTAATCTAGCCTTATTTGGAGTATTGTAAAATGTTTTAACAAACTTTCACATTCCTCTAGTCTTTTCATTAATAATTGGGATTTCTTATGCTTTAATTGACCCTATTTTGTATCCACAAGCCTCATTTATTGTATCTTTTCGGGGATAATCCTAAACCAAATGAATAACCAATAATAATTTAGGTGTTCCTAGCATGTGTGGCCCAAATTTAGTATATAGGGTTCATTTACCACCTTTGGTAAATGAGTCCCACCTAGTTATTTTTTCCCCAATGCAGGTTTCACACATTTCTAAGCATTTTTCATTTTTGGTCGCATACAATATGTGTGATGGGACTCATTTTCCACCTTGCGTAAATGAGTCCCATGTTACCAAAATTCAAATTTAAATCAATTTTTTGGTGATATTTTATTCTCCTAGATCTAGTGTCAGCTTTTAGTGTTTTAATTTTAAGAATTATTGTATAATTAAGTATAAATACAAGGTTCTTTCACTCATTTTCATCCCAATCATTCAATTATTCATTCCTAGCATTCAAGAGAATTCACAAGAGCATTAAGAATTCACAAGAGAATGAAAGGAATTTCAAAGGTAGATTATCAAGCATTTAAGAGCATTCTTCACATGTCATTCATCATGTCAAGGATTGCATTCTTCATGTTTGTTATTATGCTAACATTTGTGATGTAGAGTTCATTATCCAAGCAAGTTTTTTGAGAAAGATCCATCTCATTCAAGCTAGATTCAAGAACCACATCCATTGCAACCATTTCAAGAATAATTGTAGCACCTTATTGCAAGGCTTTGTTGAGTTGCAACATTATCTTTTGTTCATTCATTGATCATTCTCCTTTTATATTTTCTTTCATTTCAAGGTTTAATTACCAAAAAGGGGTATTACAAAGGAAAACCCCTATGCACTCACCCCACAACATTTTTCCCTCTTCTTGTGTGTGATTTGCAAGGCTAGGTTGCATATTTTCCAAGAAGCAAAGTTGGATAAAGTTGTCAAGTCGTCAAAATCCCGAAAGTTGTCATCAAGCCTTGGAGAAGCTTGGAGAAGGTCTATAGGTGGCATTTTGTAGTTTCAAATTTGAAAACTAGTCAAAATGAGTAGAGCACACCGAGAGGCACAAAATCTAGTTTAGAACTTCTAGAAAAGTTGAAGTGGACTGATTTGCCACTACTAGTGAATAAGTCCCACTGTATAGGCCTGAGAGAGATTTTTACAGATTTGGATACCCTTTTGGCTAAAACCTATTCCTGCACACTTTCTCCAAAACTGGGCTGATTCGCCTAGCTTGGTGAATGAGTCCCAGTCAACATCAACAACATATTTTTCAGTTATTTAGACTTCCACTATGTCTTCTTTAGTCTCCCAAGTGCACAGTTTCAGTTTCATAGCTTTTTGTTATATTTTGTTCACTTTCGTAGGTCATTTAGAGTCATTTTACATATCACACTATGTTTTCCAATTTTACAATTGGTGGTGAACCCCTCATTATATATCATCCAACCCCTAGGATAGCCTTTTTTTATATTTTAATCTCCTTTGCATTGAAATCTCAAGGGTTTTTTTTCTTGGGTGAAGAGTATTGAAATAGTCTCTCTCCTTTTTGGTCCAAAACCCTAGAAGTGAAAGAGAGACCCCTATTTTCATCTTTTCATTTTGGTGACCCCACATTTAGTAGTCTTTGCATGAGTGTTTAATGTCCTATTTCTAATACCATATTGAGAAGAATTTTGAGACTCATGTCATCTTGTGATAGCACAATCAGTGTGGATCTTGGGTTATCTAGAGCTTCTACTCCTAACATTGACAATAGTACACTAGGCATGGATAACACCCTTAGCAACCCATTTCCTTCAAGTAGCATGCACACTGAACCAAGGAATGATAACATATTGCAAGTAAACTTAATTCAAATTCATGAGGACCTAGAAAACTTACAACATTAAATAATCCTTGAAAACATTTCAACTACTACAATTCCTACTATAGAAAACATTCACTACATGCTTGAAAGTGAATATGGCCTTGACCTTGTACAAAACATAGTTAAAATATTTGGAAAACATATTCCCTCAGCCACGAGCTATTTTTTTTCAACAAACAATGTTACAAGTCAAGGAAGAACTCAAATTCCTCCTCCCACAACAAATACCTAAATACCTACCTACACCAACCCTCAAGTTACAACAACAATGCAACAAGTTAGTAGTGTGATTACTTCCCTAGGTATTCCTACTAGCATCCCGAGTTCCTATGTGGAATTACAAGTTATATCTCCTACCCTACCACCTATATGCATTCCATTCACTTGTCCTACAACCACATACACTCCACCGCTTTCACTTCCATCTCACAACACAAGCAATGACCCTCTCATAACACAAATTTTCCAAACTATTTCATCCCTTCAAAAGAAAATTTCCATCATAAACAAAAATCAAGATGGTCCACCTACATATTATGTCAAAAGTAGTATATTGTCCTTGGAGATATTACAAACACCGATGCCACAAGGTGTAAAGGTGCCAAAATTTGAGAAATATGGAGGGAAGGGAGATCCTTCTAACCATGTTTATTCCTACACCATCTTATGTAGTGACTTTGTCTTCAACAATAAACTTCTGGAAAAAAAATTTCCTAGATCCTTGAAAGATACTACCTTGGAATGGTTCTCTTCTCTACCAAACAACTCAATTCATTCATTCAATGAACTTTTTGAGGAATTTTTCAACCATTTCCAAGTGCATATGACTTCCAAGATGACCTTGGCTGATTTGATGAGATGCAAGCAAAAAGAAGAAAAGATAATTGATTTTATCTCATGTTGTCAATCGCTTTATTTCCAAATCTATGTCAAGGTCCCCAACACACACCTTCAAAATATGTTCAAAGAAAATTTGCAAAGTAAAATCCAAGGCAAGTTGACTATGATGAAATTTCCATCCTTCATGCACCTATGAACTACCCTCCTTGATTATCAAAATTTGGTTAGAAGTCAAGATACAAGGTCCACTTCTAGTTGAATTAAGAGATTTGAGCCCACAAACCAAAGCAATGACCAAACATTTGGAAAAAAAAAAGGATTCCTTCAATTCAATCACCCTCAACAAATAGTTCAAAATGTCAATAACCAAGTAGCTAATGTCACAGCCATGGTCCCATTTATTATGGAGACCCCAAAAGACAATTCACTCCTTTCCCTGATACCCTTCATAACACAATGTCCCAACTTCTAGAACAAAAAATGATTACCTTTCCTCCTATTAAAACACCAGACCCTAATAAGCCTTTATCCCCAATCTTTAAGTCAAATGCTTATTGCCACTATCATTGATAAAATGGACATGACACAAAAAATTGCAAGTGTCTTAAACATCTTGTGCAAGACCTCATCGATTTTGGTCATTTATCCATTAGAGGTGTTAGTGATCAAGGAAATAATTCTATTGCCCCTCCTAACCAAAATTTGCAAATTTTTACCAACCCAACACCCAACGTAATATTTCATTTGTCAAAGCAAGCTAAACTACAAAGAATGATGTGATGAATGTTGATAGAGAAGATGAAAACAATAATTCTATTCTAAATAATTCTATCAATGTCAATCCTATATATGAAATGGTAGGGATGATAGAAATCATCCCTTGTAAGTGCCGACCGAAGAATTGTCTTTGCATTGCTTTCTCCTCCAAGGATATACTTAACATTTTCCCAATAGTCCTCTCTACATAGTTGGTCGTATCTATGAAAGACCACTAATGGGATATTAATAGATATCACCTATGGAGAGAACGTGATCACCGAGGAATTTTTACTTTTTCATGAACTTTATCAAGATGAATACATGATAAAATGAAAGCATGGATCAAGACACAGTGGTTTTTCTTTCCCTATGATAGGATTGATCACCTTACCATTGAAAATAGGATAAAAAACATTATATGTCACATTCTCCATCATCCTCAAGTCGAATCAATTTCATTTGAAGTTAGGCCACCCATGGCTTCACTCCATGAAATTCATACCTTCGGTTGTGCATAAATGTTTAAATTTTCCCTTTGACAATGAAATATTCATTATCCACCATAGTATCTTTAACCCCTTGTCTTCAAAAGGAAACCTTTCTCTAGATTCTTTTTGTCCTAAACCCATGGAACCTATAAAACCTTGAGAAGACTTATTTTTCTTGTCCTATCAAAAGTTCAAGGAAAAGAAGATAGTTGAACTATCTCTCTAAAACATGTCCCCATCAACCTCTCAACCTACCATCCTTGACGAAACCATGCTTGAACCTAAACAAGAACCAAACAACCAAGAACAGCCAAAAACAAAAACTTCACCTACATCCTACAAATGACCAAGAGACAATGAAACCAACCTCACCACATCTCCTAGAATAAAAAAAAGTAAAAGAGAAATTGGTCGAACGACCTCTTGTGTTTTCTTTCAGTCCTCCCCTTAGCGAAGAAAAGAAACCTACGGTTGATCAACCCACTCCTAGTCGAATACAACTTGAGATCAAAACCAAAAGAAATAAAGGTGATAGAGAGCATAGAATCGATGTTGTGCCATTTCTCAGAAGTTACATGAAGAATTAAATAAAGAAAATTAGGATTTGAACTTCACTGAAGCAATACACAATGACCCTCCTCGTAGTCGAAACAAGAAAATTCAATGCAACCTCCATAATAAGAGTTGAACTCTTCTATGTACATTATCATTCAACCTCCTATTGTGATCAACTTAGATGATAATGACGAGGTTGCTAAAATTGATGAAGACATGCATAATGAACTGAATACATTATTTTCCTCTTCCATGAGTTTAAATGACAAATATCTTGACTTGCTTCTCATATTTTGACACTTGCTCTTATCCCTTTGGCTAGTTGTCAGCCTTTGGTATAAATAGAACATGATTGAGAGGTAGATGACTTGCCCATAGGTTGACTTGCATTTTCCTTACTATCTTTCTACTTTATTTCATTTTCATTTTCATTTTTGTGTGATTGCCTGTACATAATGTGATCTCCCATGACATTTTGTTTGATTTTCTCTCTCTTTGTGAAATTCCTCTATTTTTACCTTCTATCTTCCCTATGTCATGCATCTCTTTCACTTTTTATATTGTCCTTCCTTTTGGGGATGACACAAGGCATTGAGATACCCTATGTCTCTTCCATGTTGACCCAAAAGGATTTTTCTTTTCTTTCACCTTTTTCATTCATCTTGTGTTTTCCTTTTGGGGATGATGCAAGGCTTTGAGACACCCTATGTTTCTTCCATTTTGATCCAAAAGGATTTTTCTTTTATTTTTCCTTTTTTTTTTATCTTTTCATTTTTTTTGTGTTTTCCTTTTGGGGATGAAAGAAGGTGTTGAGACACCCTATGTCTAAATCATTTTTCTTTTCTTTCGCCTTTTTTTTTTATCTTTTTCATTTGTTGTGTTTCCCTTTTGGGGATGACGCAAGGCCTCAAGACACCTAATGTCTCTTCCATGTTCATCCAAGAGGTTTTTCTATGTTTTTTTTCTCTCTTTTTGTCATTCTTCAAATTCTATGTGTATTTGGAGGATAATGGCAGTTCCAAGCTCTCTAAAAACATTACTGAAAAGAACATATTGACCCTAAATCCATAGAACCCTTATGTGTTTGGTGTTTCCATTTTTTGGGAAACCCCTCTCTTTTCTTTTGCCTGACACAAATTTACTTGGAAACATATGCCTTGACATAGAGGTTTCCAAGTTGGCTCTCATGTCTTCCTTTTTGTTTAAATTTTTCATTTGCTACTTGTTATTCCTTTCATAACCACCCCCATTTTTAGTTGGAACAAAATGGGTCCCCCCCTTTCTCTTTCTGGTTTCTTTTTGCTTTTGATTACTTGCTTTCTTCTTTGAAATTCTTTTGTTTTTCTCCTAATTTTGACTTTTGATCTATCTGATTTAATTCTAGTCCTATCTTAGCCTAAGTTGGTTTTCTTCTTGCTAAGGATTCATTGGAATAATCACAAGCAATAATTGATTTCATTATGACATACTTTGTGTTTTGTTTTCCCCTAAGTACTAATGCCGACCTTTCTTTTGCAGTATTAAATCACCACACATGATGATATTTTCCAAATGAATTCAGTTGGAAGGCATTCCTCAATCTAGTTGGTAACAAAAATCCTCTAAGGTAGGATTCGGCAAGAACTTACTGATGTCTCATCGACTACCAGTGCATTTTGTCGATATGTGTATGTGTTTCCTATCAGTAAGACCCCAAAGATGTCACAGCGAGTTGAATTCATATGCAGGCATCTATTGGTAGGACAAAGGTCATCGTCTCGATGACTGGGAGTAGCTCGTCAGCATGAGTAGTTTTCTCTTCACCAAAAGGTCTCGGCAAATTCATGAAGTCTCACCGACTAGTGTGGCAAGTTATCCCTTTGGTAGGAGTCGCCTCCTTCAGTGTAGGGTCTTGCCGAAAGCTTCAAGTCTCACTGACTAGCAATAATGATATTCATCTCAATGAGAGACTTTTCTTCAGGGAGAAGTCTTGGTGATTATGAAAGGTCATATCGACATAGCGCAAGGGGGGTCTATCAGTGGTCTTCGGTGAGAGAATCAAGAGGTCTCAGTGACCAGAACAGTAGGCTTAGGGAGATTTTCGATAAGACAAAAGGTGACTGATATAATGTGTCCCTGATTATGATAAGTCACAGTGACCCTCATGAAACTCAAGTTGAATCTTGGTGAGACATAAGGTGATCGGTAGGATGTCTCCCTGACAAAGGAAGGTTATAGCGATACATGTGAAACAAAAGAATGCATGTCAGTATAGCTACAGAAAGGTCTTCTTGAAATGAAAAAATCGCCAAAGGATGATCCCTTCGACATAATGTTTGGTCGAAAGAAGAAGGTCACATTGAAGAAAAAGGAGCTCGAGGAGAATAAGGGTAAGCTCGACGAGAATTAAAAGTAGTTCGCTGAAGGTCTTGTTGGCAATGATGGATTTTCTAGCAACGAAGGCATCGATATAACCAAGGATAGATCGCCGAGAAGTTTCCCCGACCATGTACTGTCTTGCCGACCAAAAGGGGACCACACCAAAAGAAGTGGAGCTTGGCAAAAGATCAGGCCTTCGCCAAAGGGTTTTGATGAAGAAATAAAGTCACACCAAAACAAAGAGGGGCTCGGTAAGAAAAGAGGAGTTTGGTGTAAGATCTCCTCGAAGTGATGAAGTCTCCCCAACATGAAAATGATCTTGTAGCAAAAGATCTAGCCTCACTATGATGTCCTACCAACTAGCGATTGTCATGCTGATAGTCTTTGTGAGTTTAGTATGATTTCAGCAACTTGCTGAAAGGTCTCATTGACTAGTCTGCACTATGCCAATAACTGTTAGAAGACAAAATCACATCAGGGAGACACGATAAGTGTCTCACCGACATGTGATTTAAGGAAGACCGCTCTTGACTTCCCAAGAATCTGGCATGGCATGTGATCGTCCAATTAGAAGGAGCTAAGTTGACCCATTGACCGATTGAAGGCCCCTGTGGAAAAGACTAACATAATCTAAGCAAGATGGATTCCTTCTGAGGTCAGGGGGTGATGAATCAGCTTGATGGTGTTCATATCTGCAAGGAGGCATGATGGTGTTTCTAGAGGATGGTCAACATATAGAGAAGTCCAGAACAGAAAGCAGGCCAAAGAAGTAGGAACTGTGACTCATGGGAAAAACTCTAGTGACTACTGGCAAGGAGGTAGATCAGTATTGATGGAGATATTCTAAGAATTCAAGTCAACTCTAATAGAGTTCAAAGGTGGACACGAAGATAGAAGAGTTAATGCTGCAGCTACCAAAAAGATCTAAAAGGCTTCTCCTGAGGATGGAAATCCTTCATCAGCATGGACAACAAGGCTTCACATTGAATGCAGCTTTGACTCTCTTCAGAAAGATCTGAGAGTCAGCTCTCCTAAGGCACATATTTTTATGAAACCCTAAAACAGTAGACAACACATTCCTTTTTATCCATTCTGTATATAAGGCATTCTTTCCTCTTTTTAAAGGTTAGAACTTCTAGGTTAGAATTAAAAACTTTTTAGAGACAGTCAGAAAAGTGGTAGATAGAGAACTTCTTAGTCAGTTAACAGTAGGAGATAGAGTTGCATCTTGATTCTTAGTAATGAGAGCTTCTTTAGTTTTCTGGTCTAATAGTAAAGTTCAATAGTGTTTGTAATGTATTTTCCAAGTTCTCTTAGTGTAGTTGGAAACAATTTGGAATCATAGATTCTCTGTACAAAGATGATTGTGCCATCCTTGTAAACATTGCTTATCTATTTCACTAACAGTAGAAGCAATCAAAGTTTAATCTACTTCATATTGTGTTCCTAAATGATATTTTTCTTAAGTTGATCATTTTGATTTGTGGAGTCTTCAAGGAGTGAAATGTTATTTTGTTTTTTATTTTGAATGGTAACTTAAAATCTGTTATTTGAATTAGCACTATGAATGAAAGAGGTTGTGTGTCAATCACAAGTTTACTTTGTTTTGCAGTTTTAGTTAAAAAATTCCTTGAAGCTAACAAATATGGTTAAAATTGGATGAATTATTATTCTTGTTCTGTCCTAAGCCTTGACCTATCTTTTGTTGTTTCTTTAAAAACCCCAGTTAAATTAGGTTTTATTTCATGCTTGATCTTAGAACAATCTAGAGGCCCAACACCAGCGGGCCTCTTAAATATTACTATTGCATTGACCAACTGAGTAACATCAGTACAATTGAGAACCAACTATAAAGACCTTGGGAGCTAAGATATCCATGTGATCATCTTTCTCTTTTAGGAGAAACAAAGTAGCAATATTCTGTTTGCATGTTGTTGTGCCAAAAGGAACATCAACAAAAATCGGCCCTAGAGGGAGGGCCTAGAAGGGAAAACTGGATAAAGCTCGGTCTTTCTCATCAAAGAAACCCCATAGAGTTCTTCGATCAGTTGAAAATCCATCACTGTTGATAGAACTCAAGACAACAACAAAACACAAGGTTCGCAAAACTGGGGTCACCATCATACCACCCTTATTAGCTCCCCTCACTCCACTAGGCTTTTCACCAATACCCCAGTGGGTACCCATCAATCCACCATCCAATCCATCTCAGTTGTCATCGCAGCTAGTTCGACCCATACAACAGCTGGCTCAACCACCATGACCGCTACCAATGGCATTCTTTCAAAATAATCCCTCTCCATTGGGGACTATCCCTAGAGGTTTTCACGATATGCCCAAGAACCCTCAGAAATTTTTCCCCAAGTACATTCATGGTGAGTCAAGGAGTGTTGAAGAGCACATAGAAGCTTTCAAGGATGCTTGCATGAGAGCTCAGATAGCTCACCATGATGTAGTCTGTAGGTTATTTCCTTACTTAGGGGACATGGCATACAATTGGTACCTTAATCTTCCTCAAGGTTCCATTCTGACCTAGACACATTTGGAAAATGCCTTTATCAATTAGTTCAGGGTTTATGTGGACCCAACTCTTTTATATCATCAATTTGCTACCATCAGAAAGGAACTAGGTGAATCCTTTCCTTTATTCAATACCAGATTCCAGTGAATGTATAGGATATTGCAAGATCCCTATCTAGTCACTGAGAATAGTGTCGTCAAATCTTACTTTAGAGTTATAGACCCCTTGTGTGGCTTGTTCTTGTAAAAGACCTATCAACCAGCTGATATTGATTCTCTATCCAAAGTCTATCATCTAGCTATCAAGCTGCAACAACAAATTAGTTCTCAACAAGGAGGCCTAGGAGGAGGTTTCCCTTCAATAGGATATCAGATGCATAGTCCAACTCCTCTATTAAGTACTATTCCAGGAATGTCTCCTTCCCACTATGGGCCTATATCTGAATTGCAAACTCAACCTCCTATCCCATTCTTTGCTACTGGAACTTTTGATCCCTTTCAATAATCACAGCTTCCTCAAAGTTCCCATGGTCATCAGAACCAAATTGGAACACCAAATCAAGGTGGTCAGCCACTTGCTGCTAAGAATGTGGAGAGTGAGAAGATAGTCCATCTTACGAATGAGGTAGAAACCTTGAAGAAAACATTATCCCAAGTCACCAATGACATGGCTTAGCTTTAATTGAACCCCTCCCAAAACAATCAAGGTAGCTATCATAATCATAACAATTACAACCAGAGGGGTTATCAAGGCTAGAACTCCTCTAATCAAGGGTACCAAAACCAAAACATAGGGTATAACCAAAGGCCAAACAACAACAGGCAATAGAATACAAGGCCCAATAATGGGGGAGTTTCTCATAACTATCAAGCAAATGAGGAAAGAACACATACTGCAAATGTGGCTGACCTCAACTTCATGACCAATTGGTGCAGGTTGCATGATACTGTGACCCATTCTGAGGTAAACTACCCTCAAATGGAGAAAGTTGTTAAGATGGCACATGAAGATTCCCACACATTCTAGGGGAATTCAAACAAAGGAGGTGACTCACTGGATACAGAAATGGCTTATGATATCTTTGAAGAAGAGCCCTCATTCCCACTTGAGGAAAGAAGAGAATGAACTAGAATAAGATTCATATGATGGCCAAGCTTTTTAGGCCAAAGGAGGACACTTCTTGTGAAATCAGAATAAAGGTCCATTCACTACATCAGCACCCCCTAATCACATGGTGCCTCCAAATCAAGCTGTTGATAATAATCCTCCTCCACCAAAAGGCCCATCTGACTTCCATAATAAGGGTAGTTCCTCTGCCATTTTCAAAGGTACTGCTAGTTGTAATACAAAATTTGATATTGTTTCTGAGATGCAGAGACAAAAAACTTCTTTGTCATTGTTTGACATCTTAAAGTGGTTCCCTGCTCAAAGGGAGATAGTGCTGAAAGCTTTAGAACAAGCTAACAAATCAAAAGGAAAAAGAAAGGTGGCACCTGTTGGTGACGTGAATTCAGCCTTGTACAGAAAAAGGGTAGGTACCCCACCATTTCTCCTAAGTTTAAGAATTTCTAGGAAGAACCTACACAATTGTCTATTGGATTCAAGGGCTTCAGGCAATGTTATGTCATTTTCAATATGTAAGAAGTTGGGATTGAACCCCATTCAGACAAATAAGAAGGTCATTCAACTTGACAAGAGAGAGGTTAATGTGGTAGGAGAATTAAGGAACATACATGTGCAAATAGGATCAGACCCTAGGATCCTAACCAACATAGACATTCAAGTGGCAGACATTCCCGAGACCTATGGTATGCTGCTGAGCCGAGATTTGATGAAAAATCTAGGAGGATATCTTTCCCTTGACTTTTCACATATATGGCTATCGTGGAAAGGGATTCCTAATCAAATTACGATTAAAAGTGAACCTCGCCTCAAGCATATCATCACAAAATATGATTGCCCCTATGAGGTAGCTTACTTTGAAACCGAGATAGGGGTTTACAAAAGAGAAGAAATATTGACCTTCTTGGTTTTTGACTCTAAAGGGCTGCCAGTACCAAAGTGTCTTAACTCTATGATTAATGAAAATCAGCAGGCCTTGATCAGGAAGCTACAACAAGATCAGTTGGTCTTGGGAGAAGACATTGATTTGCAAAGTCTCCTACTCCCTAATTGGTGTAGGGTACATTACCAAAACCACTCTAAATTGACTTGTTAACCCTGTATTGGCATTTTAAATCATGTTACCAAAACTGAGAAAGCTACCTCAAGTTGCCTTGAGATCCTTGCAGATTGCTTCTCATTTGAAGCTAAAGAAGCAACCATGCTAACTAGGGATAGGATACCTTCAACCGAGGTTCCTTCTCAAATTGAACCCACCCCAAATACACTTCCAAATCAGCATGTTTTTGAGGAACAACCCCAAGATGCAAGCAAATGTCCAGAGGATAACTATGGGTCACATAATACATCTATGCAGGAATTGGAAATTATACCAAAGGAATTGGTCGAATACCCATCCCTTATACCTGATGTAAAAGATCAAGGATTCCCACCCCTAGCTCATTCTACTCAAGCACCCATAACAACTTCAAAAGAATCAACTCCAACCTGTGATCAATTGTGGACCCTCATGATTGATGGATCCAAATCTAAGACTGGAAGTGGTGTTGGAATTGTACTAACTAGCCCTCAAGGGAAAACCTTCTTTGCTTCTTACAGGTTGCAATTTGGATGCACCAACAACATAGTAGAGTATGAAGCTCTAGTATAGGGACTGATGTTTGCACATAAGAAGAAGGTCACTTCCCAAGGGAGATTTAGAAATAGTTTATTAGGAAAGTGTACAACCAATATACATGTCACAACAAAAGGCTGGCGGCATATAGGAATAGGGTATGGAACCTAATCAAAGAATTTGATGCCTTTGGGATTAACTTAATCCCTAGAGATGAAAATCAGATAACTGATTCATTGGCTGTTGCTGCAAGCACCCTGGAACCTATGCAAGGTTCCAAGCTCAAGAAATTGTCGATGGAATTAATTTCCACCCTTGTAGTTCCTGATAATATCATGAAACTTCCAAGTCTTTGATGATGACAGGCATATTCTGGCTTTCTTAGCAAGCTCAGATATTTTTGAGGGGAAAATTATTGATGAGTTCAACATAGATCAAGGGGATTGGAACCCTGAGGAATGTGATATAGAAGGAGTTTTTAACTTAAATAATAACAACATTCCCAAGGGAATGGTAGCCTTGGAGAGAATTTTTGACTTGGATCCAAGGGCTCAAAAGAATATATCAGTTGAAGATAAAGGAGGTGAATATGAGACAGTTAACCTGGCTAATTCTGGCCCTAAAAGGAATGTCTACATATGTAGGGAAGGCCTGCCCCGAAGCAATCAAGAAAGACATATTGAAGGCACTTACGAAAGATATTTCTACAATTGCTTGGGGATATGAAGACTTAAAGAAATTTGAGGCCTCTGTTATGACTCACACAATCCCCCTAAAGCCCGAAGCTAAACCCTTCCGACAAAAGCAGTGCCTTGTCAATGCCTTGATTGAGCCATTGATCCTTAAGGAAGTCCAGAAGCTGCTCTCTACAAGGATAATCTTCCTTCTGTGCCATTCAACCTTGGTGGCTAACTTAGTCCCAGTTTGTAAGAAGAATTGGGAGATCAGGCTGTGTGTCGACTTCAGAAATTTGAATAGAGCCTCAGAAAAGGATAATTACCCACTCCCTTCTCTAGATGAAGTTCTGCAAAATATCAATGGATCTCAAATGATATCATTCCTGGACAGTTACTCTAGATATAATCAGGTAATGGTCGACTGTGAAGAAAAAATGAAGACAACCTTCACTACGAAATGGGGAACTTTTGTATACAGAAGGATGCCATTCAGCCAAATAAATGCTGGAGCAACTTTCCAGCACGCCATGGACATAGCGTTCAAGGACCTAATTGGTAAGTGCATCATTATCTATATGGATGACCTGATGGTGTTCTCCAAGGACCGACTGAATCATGCTGCGGACTTAGCCAAAGTTCTTGAGAGGTGCATCCGATATGGTGTCTCATTGAATCCAAAAAAGTGTGTGTTTGGGGTTTTTGAAGGGAAGTTGTTGGGACACATAATTTCTAAAAGAGGAATATCAATCTACCCAAATTGAGTTGAATCCATTCTAAAGATCACCCAGCCAGGAAGCAAGAAGGAAATGAGGTCTTTCTTTGGGAAAATCAAATTTGTGAGAAAGTTCATCATGGGCTTTGATGAAATCATGAAACCATTAAATGAGATGATGAAGAAAGACGCCAAGATAGAGTGGACTGAGGAAGCAAAGGCCGCATTCTCACAAGTCAAGTGATCCATCTTAGAGGCACCCATGCTCACCATCCCCGACTATCTCAAACTGTTTTACATCTACTCTTTTGCCTCTGAGCATTCATGCACAGTCGTTTTAACTCAACAAAAAGGAGAGATAGAGGAGAGGCCAATTGCATTCATGAGATCTCCATTCAAAAATGCAGAAATAAAATATCCACCTCTGGAGAAGCAAGCTTTCGTACTAGTTCAGGCTGTCAAGGAGTTTTGACATTACATCCTCTGAATCCAAGTCGTCGTTGTAGTTTCTGACACAGTTGTGAAGTCCCTACTCATGCAGAGTGAGTTGGGAGAAAGGAGGGGCAAATGGATGGCCACCTTGCAAGAATTCGACCTAGAGATACACCCTATGAAGCTAGTCAAAGGCATGGGTTTATCCAAGTCCATGACGAATGCTGGCGGCAACATTATCTATCAGTAATACATGACCCATACTTTCTCTAAGGATCCCTGGTATGTTGATATCATTTTCTTTATGCTCAACAATCGATGTCCAGAAGAACTAAATGCAACTCAAAGGAGAGCCCTAAGACTAAAGAGTTCTCATTACATTTTTAAAGCAGGGTTGCTATATAGGAGGAATTTCGAAGGAGTGTACCAAAGATGCCTTGTTCATCAAGAGGCTAAACATGTGATCTCCGAGTTTCATGGGAAACATGGCATAGGTCATGGGTCTGCAGATTCTTTGGCACACCAGATCCTCAGATTTGGTTATTGTTGGCCCTGTGTATTCAAAGATGCCCATCAGCATGTGAGGACATGTCACATCTGTCAAATTTTTGCATCAAGGAGCATCATGCAGCTATGCCTTTGCAGCCTGTCTACGAGGTAAGCCCATTTGCCCAATGGGCACCTAATTTTATTGGGGTGATTAACCCAAATTATTCCACAAGGCACAGGTTTATCTTGACTACTATTGATTATTGCACAAGATGGATAGAGGCTATACCCCTGCAAGAACAACACCACAAGGGTAGTGATCAAGCTCCTCACTGAGTGCATCACTACAAGGTTTGGGGTACCCTTCACTCTGGTATGTGACAATGGCTCTACTTTTTCTTCTACTGAGTTTATTTCCTCAGCATATGGTCACAAAATTGTTTTGAAATATTCTTCAAATTATTACCCACAAGGTAATGGAGTTGCAGAGCCAACCAATAAGAACCTCTTAGAGGTAATTAAGAAACTGTTAGAGCATAACCCTGGAGACTAACATACCCAGGTGAGATTCGCGTTATGGGAAGATAAGACTAGGATTAAGGTTGCCTTAAACACCTCACCATTCAAGCCGATATATGGCCAAGAGCCTGTCTTTCCTATCCATTTGCAAATACCTATCCTTGAGTTCATGCAGAAATTCTACTCTAGTGACAATAGGATAGAAGTCAAACTAGCTACTCTATTGAAATTAGAAGAATAGAGAGATGTCGCATTGCAACAATTCTCTAGACACCAGGTTGTTGTCAAATGTTGGTTTGACAAAATAGCTAAAATTAAAGCTTTAAGGATATCAGACCTTGTGTTGCTTTGGGATAAAGCTAGTGAAATGAAGGGCAGCCATCAGAAATTTGACAAACTCTAGCTAGGTCCTTATCAAATTGCTGAGATCCTAGGAGAAAACGCTTTCAGATTGAGTACTCTAACTAGAGAACCTGTCCCATTGTCTATTAATGGATAGTTTCTTAAACACTATTTTGAATCATGAAGTTGGCATTTTGTTGGGTGGTGCATTTGTATAAATAATCTGCTGCTGCTCTTTGTGTAAATAATTTGCTCTTTCTTTATAAATAGTTTTTGTTTGTTGGTCCCTCTATCCTTTTGTCTTGCTGTTTGGTTTCTCCTTTTTTCTTGTTCTTTGGGGGTTTATCTATTTCTTTCCATCTTGGAATGATGGTTGATTATTTGGAGCATACTTTGGTCACTAGGAGAGAAGTGTTTTAGGTATTTTCAAGCTTTCTAATTGGGTCTTTTTGTTTCATGCTTGTTGTCAATAAGAGTTGTGAGATTTTTGAAGACAAGGTGCAAGTAAGTAACCTTCATTAGCTCCTCTGAATCTTTCAAAAATCACTAAGATCATCTCCTTTGAATTAGTATATCTATCCTAAGACTATGGTGTTGCAAAATTTGAGTGAAAAATCTGATTCCCAAGTGTTGTCTTGAGGTCCATGGTAGTTTTCAACCCAGATCAAATGTTAAACATCTGACATATTGAAAAAGAACTAAATGAAAATCTGAAACTCTATGAGAAAATTAAAAAAAGAAAGAGAGAAGAAAATAATTATCTAAAGAAAAAGGGAATTCAATATGAATGGGTCATTCTAGTATCTCTACCAGGGCTATAGACGCCTAACTGGCAGTAGAGCAATACTGTGAGGAAACTAGAGGTATCTCCATCATGGCTATACACACTTGACTGGCAGGGGAGCAATGCCTAGGATATCATTACACGACAACTAAAAGGAATCAACTCATGTAGCTCAAATCTTGCACATTGTTGTCTGAAAGATAGGGAAAATTTTATGAAAGGATGATGCAATACCAAGCAGACACATAGATTCCAGGATAGTTACTGTTGGATTACATTTGAGATTCTAGCTCAAACTTGCTTGTTAAAACTGACCCAATTGGAGTTGTGCCGGTCATGAACCAGGAGTTCTAGGTAGCTGAATCCTTCAGCTTCTTGAAAATGGTTAAGCCACTTTCTTAGCCGAGTCACCATTTGTTATGCCTTGCATAACCACCCCCATTTTTAGTTGGAACAAAATGGGTCCCCCCCTTTGTCTTTCTGGTTTCTTTTTGCTTTTTATTACTTGCTTTCTTCTTTGAAATTCTTTTGTTTTTCTCCTAATTTTGACTTTTGATCTATTTGATTTAATTCTGGTCCTATCTTAGCCTAAGTTGGTTTTCTTCTTGCTAAGGATTCATTGGAATAATCACAAGCAATAATGGATTTCATTGTGACATACTTTGTGTTTTGTTTTCCCCTGAGTACTAATGTTGACCTTTCTTTTGCAGGATTAAATCGCCACACATAATGATATTTGCCAAATGAGCTTAGTTGGAAGGCATTCATCAATCCAATTGGTAACAAAAATCCTATAAGGTAGGAGTCAGCAAGACCTTACTGATGTCTCACCAACTACCAGTGCATTCTGTCGATATGCGTCTGTCTTGCCTATTGGCAAGACCCCAGAGATGTCACAACAAGTGGAATTCATATGCAGGAATCTACCAGCAGGACAAAGGTCATCGTTCCGATGACTAGGAGTAGCTCGTCGGCATGAGTAGTTTTCTCTTTGCCAAAAGGTCTCAGTGAATTCATGAAGTCTCATTGACTAGCGTGGCGAGTTATCCTTTCGGTAGGAGTCACCTCCTTCGGTGTAGGGTCTTGCCAAAAGCTTCAAGTCTCACCGACCAGCAATAAGGACGTTCATCTCAGTGAGAGACTTTTTTTCGGTGGGAAGTCTTGGTGATTATGAAAGGTCACACTGACACAGTGCAAGGGGGTTCTATCGGTGGTCTTCGGTGAGAGAATCAGGAGGTCTCAACGACCAGAACAATAGGCTTAGGAAGATTTTCGTTAAGACACAAGATGACTGATATAGTGTCTCCCCGATTTTGATAAGTCACAATGACCCACATGAAACTCAAGTCGAATCTCAGTGAGACATAAGGTGATCGGTAGGATGTCTCCCCGACAAAGGAAGGTTACAACGATACATTTGAAACGAAAGAATGCATGTCGGTATAGCTACAAAAAGGTCTCCCTAAAATGAAAAGATCGCTAAAGGATGATCCCTTCGACATAATGTTTGGTCAAAAGAAGGTCACGTCGAAGAAAAAGGAGCTCAAGGAGAATAAGGGTATGCTCGACGAGAATGAAAAGGAGTTTGCTGAAGGTCTTGCCGGCAGTGATGGATTTTCCAACAATGGAGGTATCAGTATAACCAAGGAGAGCTCGCTGAGAAGTTTCCCCAACCACGGAATGTCTTGCTAACCAAAAGGGGACCACGCTGAAAGAAGTGGAGCTCAAAAAAGGATCAGGCTTTCACCAAAAGGTTTTGGCAAAGAAAGAAAGTCTCACTAAAACAAAGAGGGGCTCGATAAGAAAAGAGGATTTTGGGGTAAGATCTCCCCGAAGTGATGAAGTCTCCCCGACATGAAAATAAGCTCGGGGCAAAAGATATGGCCTCCCTATGATGTCCTACCGACTAGCAATTGTCATGTCGATAGTCTTTGTGAGTTTGGTATGATTTCAATAGCTCGCCAAAAGGTCTCATTGACTAGTTCGCGCTATGCCGATAACTGTTAGAAGAAAAAATTGCATCGGGGAGACACGATAAGTGTCTCACCGACATGCGATTTAAGGAAGACCGCTCTTGACTGCCTGGGAATCTGGCATGGCATGTGATCGTCCAATCAGAAGGAGCTAAGTTGACCCATTGACCGATTGACCACCCCTGTGGAAAAGACTAACAAAATCCAAGCAAGATGGATTCCTTTTGAGATTAGGGGGCGATGGATCGGCTCGATGGTGTTTAGATCTGTATGGAGGCCTAATGGTGCTTCTAGAAGATAGTCAATGTATAGAGAATTCCAGAACATAAAGGAGGCTAAAGAAGTAGGAACTGTGACTCATAGGGATAGCTGTAGTGACTACTGGAAAGGAGGTAGATCAGTATTGATGGAGATATTTCGAGCATTCAAGGCAACTCCAACAGAGTTCGAAGGTGGACACAAAGAAAAAAGAGTTAATGCTGCAGCTACCAAAAAGATCCAAAAAGGCTTCTCCTGAAGATGGAAATCCTTCATCAACATGGACAACAGGGCTTCATATTGAATGCAGGTTTGACTCTCTTCAAAAAGATCTGAGAGTCGGCTCTCCTGAGGCAAATATTTTTGTAAAACCCTAAAATAGTAGACAGTGCATTCTTTTTGATCCATTTTGTATATAAGGCATTATTGCCTCTTTGTAAAGGCTAGAACTTCTAGGTTAGAATTAAGAACTTTTTAGAGACAGTTAGAAAGTGGTAGATAGAGAACTTCTTAGTCAGTTAACAGCAGGAGATAGAGTTGCATCTTGATTCTTAGTAATGAGAGTTTCTTTTGTCTTCTGGTCTAATAGTAAAGTTCAGTAGTGGTTGTAATGTATTTTCCAACTTCTCTTAGTGTAGTTGGAAACAATCTGGAATTGCAGATTCTCTGTACACTGGTGATTGTGCTAGCCTTGTAAAAATTGCTTAGCTGTTTCACTAATAGTAGAAGCAATCAAAGTTTAATCTACTTCATATTGTGTTCCTGAATGATATTTGTCTTAAGTTGATCATTTTTATTTGTGGAGTCTTCAAGGAGTGAAATGTTATTTTTTGTTTTATTTAAATGGTAACTTAAAATCTGTTATTTGAATTAGCACTGTGAATGAAAGAGGTTGTGTGTCAATCACAAGTTTACTTTGTTCTGCAGTTTTAGTTAACAAATTCCTTGAAGCTAAGAAATCTAGTTAAAATTGGATGATTTATTGTTCTTGTTATGTCCTAAGCCCTGGCCTATCTTTTGTTGTTTCTTTAAAAACACCAATTAAATTAGGTTTTATTTCATGCTTGATCTTAGAACAATCCAGAAGCCCAACACTAGTAGGCCCCTTGAATATTACTGTTACATTGACCAACTGAGTAACATTAGTACAGTTGAGAACCAACTATAAAGAACTTGGGAGCTAAGATATCCATGTGATCATCTTTCTCTTTCAGGAGAAACAAAGTAGCAATATTTTGTTTGCATATTGTTGTGCCAAAAGGAATGCCAACACTACTTTAAAGTAATTTCTCATAGTATGGTGTTTAGAAATTCCTTTAAAGTTGGGGCATACATTAGCATTATTCTTTTACATTTTCATTTTTTCATGGTTCTTAGTGCATCCTTCTTATTTCATACGATGCATTTGTTGTTTTGTGGATGACATTAGGTGTAATGTCCTTCAAAAGCATGATCTCTCTTAGCATATTGAATTCCACTTACTATCTTGATGTGATGCACTACATCCCCTAAGTTATGAATTCTCTATTCTCTTATTGGTCCTCTCTTGTAGACATTAGGCACAATGTTCCCTAAGTTAAAGACCTCCCATGAACTAAGCAAGACTCCTTTGAACATTTCATATTTTGCATGTTGCATTTATTGTTATATGGCCACCTTCCATAACATAACTTGCATTCCTATAGTGTCATCCTATTTGTTCATGAGCTCCAAGCATACAAAGTTTTGCTTGCCTCATGAAGCTCAAAAATCATTTTTTTTTGTGGCACCTTATTAAAGTTATTAGGAGGCATAACTTTGGTATGGTTGAGTAGGAAGCCCAATCTGAGGAATGACTTTCCCCATAGCCACTTATGTGTGTGTGTGTATACCATCCATGAGTGTATGTTTCTCACCTTTTAGGAATTCTCACCCCACTGATAGCCAGGAGTTATATCGCCTTGAAGAGTGAGTATGTGTTTTTTGGACAAATAGCCTAGATTTGATCCACATCAGGATGGACAAACAATCATACCTTGATCCAATTCTTTTATTTTATTTTCTCCTTCTCTTCTTCTTTGGTAGTGTATGTTTGGCCTTGTCATTATTCTTTCTATCATTTTCATGTGCATTCCTTTGTGCTTATATTGGTTTGCCATGTGATCTTGATCTTGGGGGCTTGATCACCCCTCTTGATTTTTGTTGTATCATCTTTCTAGCATTGGTTCATTGGAACTCTTTTTGATACATGTTTTTCTACTTTAGTGTGAGTTTGAAGCAACTTCATCCTCTAACTAAAGTGGGGGCTAAATGTAGTGTCGAAAAAAGGGTCTTTTGACATTTTCACATTCATTTGGGTCCTCCTTGTGGATTTTGGCTTAATGTTTCTTTGATTTAGTGTTGTAATGTGGATAGCACATTCACATTAGGTCTTGGTCCCTTGTGAACTAATGGAGTTTAATGGTTCCTTGCTAAAGTGTTGGGAAGTGTTGTAACACACTTTCACACTTTTCTAGTGCTTTATCAATTAACTCATAATAAACATAATTTTAAATCATAATCAACATTAGTCTTAGCCTTATTTGGAGTGTTGTAGAATTTTATAACACACTTTCACATTCCTCTAGGCTTGTCATTAATAATTGGTATTTCTTATGCTTTAATTGGCCTTATTTTGAATCCACAAGCCTCATATATAGCATATTTTTGAGGATAATCCTGACAAAAATTAGTAACCAATCATAATTCAAGTGTTCCTAGCTTGTGTGGCTCGGATTTAGTGTCTAGGACTCATTAGCCACTTTGGGCGAATGAGTCCCACCAAGGTCTTTTTGGCCCCAATGCAGGTTTCACACATTTCTAAGCATTTTTCATTTTTGGTCCCATACATTATGTGTGATGGAACTCATTTGCCACCTTGGGCGAATGAGTCTCATGTGACCAAAATTCAAATTTAAATCAAATTTCTGGTTGAATTTTATTCTCCTAGATCTGGTGTCAGCTTGTAGTGTTATAATTTCAAAAATTCTTACATAATTAAGTATAAATACAAGATTCTTTCACTCATTTTCATCCCAAGCATTCAAGTATTCATACCTAGCATTCAAGAGAGTTGATAAGAACATTAAGCATTCACAAGAGAATTCAAGGCATTTCAAGGGAATATTATCAAGCATTTAAGAGCATTCTTCAAGTGTCATTTATCATGTCATGGATTTCATTCTTCATGTTTGTTATTGTGCTAACATTTGTAATGTAGATTTCATGATTCAAGCAAGTGTTTCAAGCAAGATCCATCTCACTCAAGCTAGATTCAAGAATCACATCCATTGCAACCATTTCAAGCATAATTGTTGCACCTTATTGCAAGGGTTTGGTGAGTGATTTGTAGGGCTAGAATGCATATTTACCACCACAACATTTTTCCCTCTTCTTGTGTGTGATTTGTAGGGATAGAATGCATATTTACCAAGAAGCAAAGTTGGATAAAATTTGTCAAGTCCTCAAAATCCCTAAAGTTGTCATCAAGCCTTGGCGAAGCTTGGAGAAGGTCTACAGGTGGCATTTTACAGTTTCGAATCTGGAAACTAGTAAAAAAGAGTAGAGCAAATCGAGAGGCACGAAATCCAATTTAAAGCTTCCAAAAAAGTAGAAGTGGACTGATTTGCCACTACTAGCAAATGAGTTCCATTGTATAGGTTTGACAGATATTTTTACAGATCTGGATACCCTTTTGGCTGAAACCTATTCTTGCACATTTTTCTGAAAACTAGATTGATTTGCCTAACTTGGCGAATGAGTCCCAATTAGCATCAACAACAGATTTTTCAATGATCTAGACCTCCATTTTGTCGTCTTCAGTCTCACAGGTGCACACTTTCAGTTTCATAGCTTCTTGTTACATTTTTTTCACTTCCTTACATCATTTAGAGTCATTTTGCATATCACACTATGTTTTCCAATTCATTGTCTTTTCCAAGTTTACACTTGGTGGTGAACCCCTCATTAGATATCATTCAGAACCTAGGACAGCCCTTTGGCAGCTTTCAATCTCTTTTGCAATGAAATCCTAAGGGTTTGTTCTTGAGTGAAGAGTATGGAAATAGCCTCTCTCCTTTTAGATCCTAAACCCTAGAAGTGAAAGAGAGACCCCTATTTTCATCTTTTTTAATGGGAAAGAAATAGATGTAAAGGAACTTACATGTGTAGAAGGGCTCAGCAAATATTGAATTAAATGGAATTGTAAATGGTAGATCAATATTTGTATAGTTTGTATGTAAACAAGAAACTTGCTGTATTTCAGAGAAAATTCAACATTTAGTGATTCCAAAATGAACACTGTAAGAGGGATGTTGAGAACAGATTATTGGCCAGTGCTGGTTCTAATATTTTTTGGGTTGATATTTCTTATCCTTCAATGAAATTGTTAATTGATCATGCCCATTTGTTCTCTCTGTTATCTTGCAAAGGTTGTTCTATAACTTTGGTGTATAGATTCTGAACTTTGTAGCGTTCTTGTTATAATCATTTTGCAATTTGCTTTATTTAACTGTGTAAATATTTTAGAGTAAATCATTAGTTGCACCACGTTTCCTGGACGAGTCTTGGAATTTCGATTTGTACACAGGCGTGGGTAGGGTGGATGCTCTTCATTTTCCTCACTGTTATAAATGATAATTTCATTATATCTTCCGTTTGGAGTTAGATAAAGTTTATATCCTGTATACGATTTGTCACAGAAGTTATTTATTTAAAGATTGCCAAGAATTAGAATTCATTGGTTATGGGTTTTAGTGTGATTAAACAACTGGAAGTCGTTGCTCTATATATGGGTAGTATAGTACCTTGTGACCATGTTTTTCTACAGTTAATGCAAACTTAGTACCGCAATGCCTCATTCCCTAAATGTTCGTATATCTTTTTTTCCCTCTTGCGGAAGCATGCGCTTGTGTCGGCGCATCATCTTTCCTCATTGCAGCGCGGCGCGCCGTCGATATTTAAGTTAAATTTCAGTTGGTTATTCCCGTTACTTACCCAGGAGCTTATTCAACTGTGTTTCCAAACTATAACTTGACTGTAGTGTTACTTTATTTCTTCTTTTTTATGAGCCCTAGTTTGTGTGTGCCCTTTTCGCGGGCGTTGATTGAGTTGATTAATCTATATATATGTATTGTAAATCAAATAATAGAAAAGTTCGATTCCAAATGGACTCAGGATATCCGTTCTTGTAATAGCTCTCTTATCGAATTCCTAGTTCTCATCTATAAATTCATATAGATTCTTCTAATTTCGCTGAGTTTTGCCATATTTCTCATGCACCTTTTTTTGTAGGCATTACAGTTTAAAAGCTGCAAATACGTTATATGCTTGAACTCCCTATCTCTACATTCTTTTCAAATGTTTCTGTTATTGTAACATTAGGGTTATGAAGATCGGCGTGTGGAAGCTAAGCCTTGTATAGTTTTTAAAACCAGTTCAAATGTATGAGTAAAATGCTTTTAATGTAATGATATGTAAATGTATATATAGTTCGATCCAATAATACGTGTTTAAGTTTTTTTTTCTATATATATATATATATATACTCGCGGGAGTAATATGATTTCGGTTGAATTACAGCTATATATAATGCAAGAAAAAATTGTGTTAATAATTTATCTTTGACATCTTTCTGCGAGGTGCTGATGATTAACGATAAAAGTATTTAACTCGTCATTGACTAGTAATACTGTTCTCTAGTTCTATTTTATTTTTCTAATTTTATTAAACTGATATGCAAAGAATCTAATCTGTTCATTATTCCCTTGTACAGTAATTGTGGGCGACATTTTCCTCATTATATAATTTCTTTATTGTTAATTTCTTTATTGTTAAGAAGATATTTAGATTAAATGTTACAAGTGGTTTTCTTTTAGTAACTATTCTCTTACCCAACTTATAAAATAAATCCTTGAACTATTTTTCAAACTTTATTCTCTTCCTATTTCATTATAGTAAATTCTAAATTGTGTTAGCATTGCTTATCTTCACCTACTATTATTTTATTGTATTTATTCTTTAATTTTGGTTATTTAATTGTAATTTATAAGTTCTTCGTAGTAGGGCATTATAGTTATTATGTCTAAGACATGCAATTTTTCAAGGAAAATAGCTTGATTCTAGTATTTTTTATTGTCAAGTTGCATGAGGTTATTCTCCCTCCAAAAATGTCTGTTAGATGCATCATAATCATCATAATGTTTTAAAATTATCTATTTTCAAAGCCATAAAGAGCCCATAAGCTAAGAAGGGAGAAGGAGCAGAGCATCCATTGGATGAGGCTATTCTCCCTATAAAAATGCATATCAGATGCATCATAATCATCAAAATGTTTTAAAATTATCTATATTTGGAAATCTAAAAAATCCCAAAATGTCGCCATTTTTTACATTCACATTTTGGAGGTTATTGGAGAGCTTGAAAGGGAGTTGCATGCATTTAGAGGCTAAAGTAGAGTTTCTACTCTCCCTACCAAAACGCATGTGACAAGTGTGGGCAACTCGCTAGCACGTATGTATATCTACCCAAAATATATGCTCGCTCACACATATGTAGATCTACCAAAAATATATGCCATTTTTCCATTCTGGCAAGGGACTATGAAGAATTGAACGAGTATTCATTGTAAAAGGGGGTATAAATTGAGGGTTTTACAAGGGTTTTCCTTGCAAAAAGGGTTTTTATTTGATATACAAATTTGTTTATGTGCTTTTTAGTTGAGGGTTTTTTAATTTCACAATTTTAATATTCACTCCAAAACTATCACAAATCAGGAAAATTGTCCAAATTGAGCTCATGGGTGACTAACCCATTTTGTTGTTATGTGTTGAGTTATAAATGTTTTCACAAAAATATGATGTTTGAAAACACGCTGTCATTTGTCAACTACAATTAATGGCACAACTAAACCTACACATCTTGTGTGATATAAAAAAATCATGTTTCATGTCCCTTCAAAACTTGTTTTTCCATTATAATCAAAACACACTATATTTTGTATAAGTATGGACACTTGACAACACATTGTGTTTCTAAAGCTCGAAAATAGGCAACAAGGAATACTCATATTTTGAAAGAGGCTTGTATATTGCAAAACACATTGTGTTTGCAAAACAACAATTTCCAAAACAAATATTGGGAAGCCTAATGGACATTTGTGTGTTATTATGCCCTCACCTTGGCATTTTGTATGGTATATTATACTAAGTAATAACAATAACAATAAAAAAATTCCTTAATCACAACCGTATGTAACCTAACCATGTGAAGATGCTTCACACCTAAACAAAGGTGCACAATTTAAATGGAGAATTACTCAATGTAAAATGATAAATTTGCATGTATCTATTTCTAGATTTGATTGTGTTAGAGCTTTTTTTCATCAATGTTTCAGATCACAAAGTGTGATTTGAAACATTGATGAAAAAAATCCCTAACACAATCAAATCTAGAAATAAATACATGCAGTAATATGGATTGTGGAAATTTATTATCTTTAAAATGATAAATATTATATTCTTTTGCAAATATATATGATCTAATTACCAAGTATCTAAAGGTTCTTGTTCTATTTTGGGAGATAAATCATACCAATGTAGTGTTGGAGAAATCATCCTAAAATTAACCATCAATGATTCAATTTGTTCAAACCAAGAGTTGTAGAAACTCGTATTCAATCTAGGTGATGGCATTAGGTGGTGGGATCACAACCATATATATTTTTTTATACAATTGTTTGGAAAATTCTATATCATGAGATTAATAGTTAAAGGTGTATTTAGCAAGGGAAATTTTATTCACTCTTTCCAGAATAAATGTTTTAGAATTCACCAAGAATTTTACATAATAAAATTTAATATAAATATAGAGAATTTGTTATGTATATTGTACATGATTCGATATATGACAATCAATGACTTAAGTTGTACTCCACATATTTTCACACTTATTTTTTGAAATTTATACCCAACACATTAGCAGAATGCAAAGCTTCTAGTTAGCAAATCAATATCATAGTCCAATACAATGACATGTAAGACAACATGTATTTTATAATATTAGTGATTATAAAGAGCACAATAAATAATTCATGCAACATTGTTTTCAACCATTTTATATCATTCTTGTTGGAAAAGATGTAAGAATTTATTAAATTATTTTGTTAGACGTGTCTACCTCACAATTCGATGCATAACCTTTTTTTACACTTTGTTGATTTGATTGAACTATAAAAAAGCCCCAAATTTAGATATTTTAATGATGTTCATGGGAATAATAATGTACGATATTATATAAAACATGTAATTAGAAAACACAAATCAATTATGAGAAAGATAATTAAAATGATGCAATATCATTATTCAATGGTTATCTGAGCATTTCCCATGTAGCACTCACACTTGAAGGAGGAAACATCATCCACATAAAATTTTGGGATATAATAGGTACACAATTTAATGTAATATTTATTTTATTTAAATTAAACTACAAATTGTTTGCATTCTCCACAATAAGCATCTCATTTATAAATAAATCGGAACTTCTAAATACAAAATAAATTTTGGAAATTCAATTGTCCAGTACACTTGCAATTCAAGCTATGAGAGCTAGAATCACTTGTATTTAGTGCAAATGCTTCACATCTCCTGAAGTGTCCTTCTAAATCCACCTAGCCTTGTTATATTCAATTTTGTTTCATCACCTATATTAACCACTTGGAAGGAAGACAAGTGTTAGTGATAGATTAAATTGGAAAATTAAAGATATTTGGTGCTACAAAGAATTCATTTTATTTCAAATTTCATTATTATTGGATTATATGTTGTGTTGGCTGTAACATGTTAGCTTGTACAAACATTAAACAAACATATTAAATTGTATAATGGTAACTTAATTTCCAATTTAACCTATTGCTAACACTTGTAATGTATATAAACAATTATATCTATCATTTTTCCATTCTAGTGGAATTGTGAAGAATTGAATGTTCATTTGAATATATGAAAAAATCATCTATCCTAGTATGTTTATTCTATTTTTTTCTTGTATTGGTAGTAAAGTGCATAAACTATTCTCCATACAAAAATACATGTCTTAGACATGATAACATAATGCCCCATCCCCATACAATGGTATCATTGTGAGATAAGACTAATGGACAGACATTGATAGACATTTATGTGTGTCATTAGCGAGTTTCATCACCTAACCTTGTATGAAGAAAAAAATGTGTTTAAATATGCTTTCTATTTTATCATGCCTCTAAGATGCAATTTTTTAGGGATAATAGCCACATCCATACTAAAGATAATTAAATTATTCACATTATGTATTGCCACATACAATTTTCTATACCAATCCTTTCAAAATGAGCAAATTGATATCTAAAAATTCCAAATTTTCTATAGTAATGATTGATTTACCATTTATCTTTTTATTTCAATTGCAGTCTCCAAAACTCCACAAATATACAAGCATCGCATTATCACAAGAAGTTTAATAATCTTGAACAATTCAAATGGAGGATGTCTACTATTCTTAGTTCACTATGATTGCATTGTTGACTGAAGATAACCATGTATCATTGTACACACAAATCATTGGTCCATGGCCAATATTATGGAAGACAAATTTTTGCAGGTTAAGTAGAAAAAAGAACCAATGACAGTGTACTTGGAGTTGTATAGTACATCAGTAAAAGCATATGATAGAGGCCATCACTTGCAATAATAAAAAAGGGCACAAAATACAAACAAGAAGGATACCAACTACCATTATCAAACTTCTATTTAAAACTTGTGTCTCTAAATGGACACCTAAAATAAAAATATCGGTATCATAACCATTGTTCAATGATATTGTAAACTAAACCATTACTTGTGTAGATGAATGAATGTATATAGAATATTGTAAGACACATTGGTTGCAAATCACGGTGTACATTGGTTATGAAAGAAAAAAGGTTAACAATTTAATGAAAACCTTGGTGATCACCTCGATTGAAAAAAAAATAGTAACTATTCTCCCTATAAGAATGCATGTCAAAGGCATGATAAAATATGAAAATGCATAAAAAACATACATAGATACATACATAACATGATGGAACAACATAGTGTAGGGCTCGCCAAGAGAGGGGATCAAATTGAGGAATTTGACAGA
Source organism: Sequoia sempervirens (assembly GCA_007258455.2). NCBI lineage: Eukaryota > Viridiplantae > Streptophyta > Pinopsida > Cupressales > Cupressaceae > Sequoia > Sequoia sempervirens. Next base: position 46,414,042 of record VDFB02379711.1, read on the forward strand.
TGGGGGAAACATTATGGCAATGGAAATGAGGAGATAACGATGTCATCAGGTTGTGTTTCCCTCATTTTTTTAGTAGTTAGCATTGTGGGAAAGAGTTTCACCATAAAACTCACCAGGCTAGTGGCTTTCCTTTCTAGAACAAAAATGGGTAAGCCTTTCTAGATAATTGTTTTCCTACACTAGGTGAAATAAAAATCTTAGTTGCACTAGTATCAATAAGAATAGAATGGGTAAGCCAAAAAAAAAACCTAGAGTTTCAATTGGATTCACTTGATACTCTTCCTGGAGATCATCCGCAGCTGCATGTATCTTTTTTTGGAACATTGCTTGCTAGGTAGGTAGTGGATTACCATAAGATCGTGACCCAAAAGACTTATTGGGACATTCTCTATTAAAGTGGTCACCTCCACATGTAAAGAATCCTAAGTATGGTACTCTCTTCCTTGTGCTTTCTCCATATTTACTAGTGTTCCCACCAGCATTGTTGGTATTCCCACCACTAGAACCATTTCTCTTTCATTCCCTTTTTGACTCTTTCCCACCATTGTGGGATCCTTTTCCCCCTTGCTTGGGTACATTCTACACAGGTTCCACCTTCTTTGGAGTTGGCTTGTTAGGAACTTCTGCATGCTTCTTACGGTCTTTATTTTTCTGATGGTTGGTCATGGCCTTAAGCCTTTTCTCCTAATTTACCGCTTCCTCATACACAAGATCCATAGTTGTTGGTCTGTGCATATCCACCTCTCCTTTGATTTGGTTGTTCAGTCCCGTAATAAAATTTCTTATGCAGAAGTGTTCATCTTTATGATATATAGTAACATAACACAAAATTTAGGTAAACTTCTCCCAATACTCATTGATCGACTTATTACCTTGTCTCAAACTCTGGAAATCCATGATTTTTTCATCATAGTAGAGTTGGGGCAACCATCTCTTATGGAAAATCTCAACAAATTCACCCCATGTAAACTTTTTTGAGTTAATATTGGCAATGCAACTTTTTGTCCATCCACCAGTTAGAGGCTTCTCCTACTAACTAGTATGTGTCCCAATTGACTTTAGTGGTCTCAATGTAATTCCAAATTTCAAAATACTTTTCCATTTGGAAAAGCCACATCTTAGCTTCATCTCAGCTAGTGCTTCCCTCAAACTTGGGTGCCTAGGATAATATTCTTCATATATCTAGAAATTTTGGAAGCCATATGCTTCTTATTTCTTTCCTTAGATGGTGTAGGTGATTTTTCCCTCTTGTGATCATGAGTTTCATCATGCCCATGAGAATATTTTTCTCCCTCATGCTCATTAATAGGAAATTCCTTCTCAACCGTAAATTTTACCCTATCTTGCTCAAGGTTTTCCAACCTTTCTAAGATCTAGTTAAGTCTAGCTTCAACTCCTATGGGTCCTTTCCCAACTTCTTGGCTTCTGCCAGGATTGGTTTGTGTCCTAACCATCTTCACAAGAATGGATTTTACCTAAATTTGAATCCATGTTAGATTTAATCATGTTATCAACTATCTTATGGAAAACATTAAAATGGAAGTCATATACACATAAATAATTACACATAAGATTAAGCACACACTTTTTGATAAACACATAATTTTATTCATTTTTTGAGGATTTCAATATCCTTTTGATTACATGTAGTGACTATTTAGATAGTCGAGTGGAGACTATCCCTCGGATTCACTCTCTGACACATAACTTAATGGAGTATATCCTACAGATTGAGATTGTTGCTCATCTCTCATTTATTCACACCTATCCTAGAAAGGATAGTAGCCTTCATATTTTTCATCTTATACATAGTTATGAGGTACATATCCCTCAGACTCGTTACTCGAGGAAATTAAAATTGCTTCCACCATTGGAAGAACTCTAGGGTCCCTAAAGATAAATTTTGTATTGACACTTGCTTCCGAGGGCATATCCCTGGAAAGGGATAATGACTCAGACTTCTCTGGTGAGATGGAAGGTAGATAGTTGTACATGACTTCCATCTTCATCTTTCTCTTCACATCATTGATCCGAGAAAGTGCGTGACTAAATGTTTCAATGTCTCTCAACTAGATGGAATTGTCATAGTTGGTACCCACAATTTTTGTAGTGATGGTCTCTATTTCCTTCTTGACCTTGAGGTAGTGCTCATTTCCAATTACTGACTTTCAAGCCATTAATCTGAGAGGCACCATCCTAGCACAAGAATTTCCAAACAATAGATAATGTTGAATGGAAATAATGATGAGCTCATAGGTTCTAGAGCTAAACCTGATAATGTTGATACCACATGTAACATGCCAATCATTCACTGAAGTAAATTTTTACTAATTTTTCACTGTGTGAGTAAATAAACTATGTAACAAACCATTGCAATACAAATTTTCCTTTTATTTATTTAGAATTCATGAACAAATATGCCATAACAATATACCATAAGGATTCATTTTCAATATAATAACTTCACAAATTACAATATCTCAAGAATGTACACAATTACATACATAACTCAACTGAGCTTCAGAGCATATGATATAGATGGTCCACGATTCACCTTTCAAAACCTTTGATTTTGTCGCTTGTTGAGGATGACAAGCATCACTCAAGCATTTTTCAACCAACCATAGACTCATATGTGATCCCACACACATCTATCAATGATAGATCATGCCCTACCGTTTGACAAAGAGATTGGTTGAGTAACCCCATACGAAAAAACCACATTGAACTTAGTGTTGTGCACTACATGACTAGAAATTGTATTCCCTAAAATTTGCAACTAGATGCACTACATAGATATGGCGAACTGATAGTGGAGCCAAAGGTAATCACACTACTGTGGCCAAAGTATTCTCACTCAGTACTTCGAGTGAAGGTCACAATTCACTTACACTACTTAAGCTTGTTTTGACTTAAGGCCACTATATTCTATGCAAAGGTAATCCCTCCCATGGATAATCTCTTATCCCAAGATTCCCTATCATAAATCCCACATAATCTAATGTATTTCTACTCTTAAACTCATGTAAAAGTTCCCTCCCTTTGCTAGACTCACAATCTCAGAAGTTACCCACTAGCTATCTATTATAATCAAATAATTTAGCTACAAGCAACCCTTAAGATACCCTTATTTAATCATATCTAGTATGCAATACTTATGACAAACATAATCCTCTTATTATGGAGTACATACAAACATTGCACACAAAGTATAAACAACTTCTAGTTTCTTTTCAAAGAAATACTATTTTTCCCCTAAATACAAGTATTTACTATAACTAATTAAAGAAATCATGAGACAAATAAAGGAGAATTATCCTCATGTCAGTTATCGCTTATCCAATCGATTGACTACAATTCAGCTTTCCCAAACAAAAACTAGCTTGACCTTGATTTCTTTGGTAGTGCCTCAATATACCTCTAACCCTCAAGTTGATAAAATACTTCACTCAAAATACTATACTCTCACAAAGACTCAAAACTCACACTCTCTAAATATAATAGAATAAAGTAGATAAGAATGCAAATAAAATTTGTATGAAAATACTGAACACAATGACTAATGGATGTATCCCAAACAAGTGAGTTTTCTCTACTATTTATACAGCAGAAAAGAGACCTCTCAGCCTATAGAATAGGCATGAGTGTTGACATCAATTACCATGCATAACCACTCACTCAACTTATCTAAAAGGTGACACACAAATAAGAACATACTCAGCTAAGCAAAGCTATAACTCGACTTCACTAATTGATAGTATCTTGAGACCATTTCAAATTAGCACATGATGAAAAATTTGTCATTTGAATTACATCTGCAATGAACATCTACAACAACTAGGATTCATAAGGTGGCACCAAGGAAAATAGATCTCTACAATAGTTGGTGAGGTTTACTACATATTTGAATTAGTCAATATCAAATATGCAACACAAAACTCATGTTGACTTATTCAAGGATGAGTCGATTTACCTCATTAAATGGTTTGACCAATTCATCGACCTGTTGTTCATTATCTTGTACGTATTTATCAGTTGTTGATACTTACTCAATGACATGGCACTTATAAGTTTACTAAACTGTCAAATATGATTCTAAATAAGGCATCGACCATGTCTTATTACTTATATCCACTTCATGACTATAAAATTGATTTGCAGAATACTCACCTTTAATGTGTGGACAATGTGAGTAATATTCAACCTTTAAAATATAGTCACAAGTATAATATACTCGGCCTTTACATTTAGTTAATAAATCAAACTCAAACCTTGCTAATGATGATCAACTTCAAAGCATACAATTACCTTTAAATATGTAAAATATATTTGTATATACATATATATATATATGCATATCGACACACACACACACATATATATGTATATGGATATATACATTAATATATATTCATATATCATATGACAATAAAGTGTGTATACATTCAATACAAAAATGAATACTACCAAGATAGCAATCACATATTTATAAAAATATATCGATTGTGTACATACATAGATACATACATATATATATGCCTCTATGTACATGTATACATATGTATACATATATCGATACATTCGTATGGGCATGTCCGTTTTCCATCATACATGTTTATTGATACATATATACATATGGATATATGTATATACGTTATAAATATATATATATATATACATATTTGATTCACACACCGAAGTCATAAACAATTACTATTGTATTGATAAGAACCTACGTGCAATATATCTATGCGTATACATTTACATGTCATTAGATCCATTGGATAGTTCCATGTGCATAAGCAACTCATGCATGAGTGTCCATAGATCTACGTCTACCTATTTATCCTCATGTATGTTTTCCTTCATGCATATGGTCTATCATCGACATGCATGTTTGTACATATACATATTCCATGTATGTATTACTCATTGATACAAGCATAGTAATAAGGAAAGAACTCGCAAGCTCAAACATATAAACATCACCCAATAATGCATTCAATAGTAAACAAGACTCTTACTAATGTAGACACATTAACTAAGGATGACTTACCAACTCCCCACATAATAACTTGACTCAATTATTCTAATGTGGTGTGTGTAAGGTCAGATAGGTTACGTTACTGGTTACCTGACCAAGATCCTCTCCTAAGTGATACTTCCCCTCCACCTGGAGGAATTGAACATATACCTACATTCACTAACATATACCCAAGGTAGTCATCTATTCATAAAAATATGTATTTCACATAATACATCTCCAAAGTTAGAATATCAAATCAATATCCATCCATTCACATATATGAATTTCTTCACATAAGATAAAATGAGACAACATTCATTCATAATGCACTGATAACAAAGTGCAAGCACAATTTATTCATCATCAAAATTCACATTACATTCACATTTACTCTACATAGTAATAGCAAATAGTAATAACACAATTGGGTTGTAACATACTCCCCCCTTGTGAATCACCATCCTCAATGATTTTATGTAGCAACATAAAACAAAAAAAGCATTCAACATATTGTTTTTAAGATTTCTTGTTTAAGAGAGGGGGACCAACCATGTTCAAGGCCCTTGGTCATAGAGAGCCAAGAGTGGAAGGATTCCCTAACTTACGTCAGCTTAAAGGGATTTTTAGAGATGAAGGACGAGAATGATGAGGACTATGAGGTCCTTCAACCACTTTGAAGACTTGAGATTCAAGATGGGGCTAGGCAAGCCAGTTTTCGGGTCCCACACTATACCTCAAAAATATCTCTACCCAAGGACAAAAGTGTGGTTATGGGACGATAGTGTGGTGAATTGGCATCTATTAGGTGTGTTGGCATCCATATGACCAAAAAACTAAAAAGATAAGGTGAACCACTAGAAAGTAGACTATTATCCTAGCGAATGGTTTTTCAGAGAACAAAAAATCACTATGAAATAAGAAATATATAGATGAATGTGATAAATTAAGTAGATTAAAGCTAGGGTGACAAGAATGATCTCACAAAGGTACTCATTTTCCAACTAGGTCCAAATGCATGTCCACCTGCACACAAGAAAGAGGGAAATTTGGTGGGGTTGTATAGGGGCCTGCCTCAATCAGACCCTCGTTTTGTTGTTTCCACCTCCACGGACAATCAAGTTTGCAAAAAGGGAGAAATATATGGTAAAGCAAGAAATGAAATAAAGAACACAAAAACACTACAAAATAGTAAGGTGCTACCCAACCAAATTGTAGAGGAGAGGAGTAGAAATCTTACCACCTCCAACAAGAGCTAACTAGCTAATGGAGGAGAAAATGAGAGGACTCAAGCCCCTGCTGCAATGGTGTTGTTCCACACTTTCTCTACGGAGTTGACTGAGTGTTGTTGTTGCTACTATGGAGTGTCAAAGTGCTGCTAAAAGTGCTAGAGAATGAAAGAGTATGCAAAAGAGGATACTAGAGCTTGTAAAGAAGATGGATTAAATGCTTAGAGAATGTGTACAAGATGAAATGCATGGAGTGAATTTGAAGGAGAGAATAAGGAAAATGACCATATTTGGGTTGGTTAGATTAATAGGGTGTTACTAATTGACCTCCAATGGGAAGTGTAACACCTCTATAGGCTCCAGACACAAGAATCTGCTAGGGATGTAAGTGTGTCGCTTGGATGTTTGTTTGTCACACGGTCATCCCTAATAGTTATTCCTCTGCTAACGCACAAAACGAATGCCAAGTAGAATGAAGGTAGTGGGCTTATGTGGAATTTAGCCTTCGAATTTGGTTTTCTAAAGTGAGGAAGGGTAAAAGGGGAATTTGCATAAGGGGTAAAAATTCGCTCCTATACATTTTTCCCCCACTTTAGCGAGCATGAATACTGATGAGTGCATCGGTAAAGTAGATTGAATAAGTAGTAAGGTTAGAAATGTATACTTGAACCGTCGAGGAAGCAAACCGCGATCTGGAAAATCAACAGTGCATGACAAGTAAAGGACTTCATAGCCCTGCAGAACTATTAAGTTGAAGAATAAAAGTTTCTTATAGGCCTGTGAACCTACAAGGAGGAAACCCCCAAGATCTCTCACATGAAGGAAGCCCCAAGAAGAAAGTGCCTCACAGGCCTATAGACCTGCAAGGAAGGTGTCCTCTAAGATCTCTCACATGAAGGATACCCAAAAAGTTCCTTACAAACTTGTAGACTTGCAAGGAAACATCCCCCAAGATCTCTCACATGGAGGAAGCCAAGCAAGTTCCCTATAGAATCGTAGTCCTATATTAAAGGTGTCCTTCAAGATCTCTCACACGAAGGAAATCCAAAGAAATTTTCCCTATAGACCCATAGACCTGCAGGGGAGCCACCCCCAAGATCTCTCGCATGGAGGAAGCTCAGAAGAAGCATCCTACAAGTCCACAGAACTACAAGAAGGTATCCCCCAAGATCTCTCACATGGAGGAAACCTAAGGAAAAGGGACTCCGCAAATTCAAAAAGTGGCTTCACAAGTGCACCTGTGAAGCGACATGTTTACTCGCAAATAGAACATGTCACAAAGTGGCCACACAAGCAAGTAAGTGGACAGTCATGCAAACCATCAAAAAGTTGGAAAATTTCAAAGGGGTCCTTTGGGAACCCAGCGCGAATAAGGGGTCCACTCAAGGGATGCACTATTTGAAATTAAAAAAGAGATATTTCTTTCTCAAATCGATTCATCATCAAGAAATCCTTTTTAAATATGTTCACTTTATCAAGGAATTCAAAAGGAACAATATGCCCCCATGTGAGGGAAAGGTCAAAATTGTTCCCACTTTAGAGGAAGGTTCTCAAGTTCTTTCTTTATGAACCCATGATGAAGGAAACACGTTATGTTAGGGTTTCAAGTCTAGAATGTGATTCTTGAAAAGAAGTTTGTGAATATTCTCGAGAAAAGATTCGTTGGTAACGAATGTGTTTTCTAAAATTCAAAGTGTTGTAGAAGTGGAATTTTCACACATGAAAGGGACAACTCAAGAAAAGAAGAGAGAAAGATAAAGGAAAAGCTAAAGAGAAAAGAAAACACAAACAAAGGGCATAGGGCTAGCCTGATATTTTGGGGTTAAAACTGCTCATAAATATATATGTATAGTAATAGTATATAAAATTAACTATTATCAACCCCCTACTATATCGGTCCATGTGAAGAATGCATGAGAAGACAAAGTAAAAGTGAAAAATTGGGTCAACATGGAAGGGAAGCCTAAATGCCCCCAATGCTTTGCATCATCCCCAATTTATCGAAAATCAAGTCACAAACATGGAAGAATTATGATACAAATAGAAGAAGGTTTATGACACAAAAAACATGCTTGTATCTAAGCACCAACAAGGGTAGAAAGGGTCATCCAAGAACACATAGCATGATCACGGGGCCCAAACACATCACAACACACACACACATTTATTCTAAAGATAAAGAAGGGGCCTCCCCCTAACACTGATCGACCAAGAGGTTGTCTACTTCCCACTCTAGATCATTGTAGGTGGAAGAAGAATGAGCCTGTAGTGGTGGACTATTAAGGGGAGGAGCATCCAACCCTCCCACAACAAGGACTAAGGAAGTGGGCCCTGCAAGGTCCTCTCCATCAAGCTCTTGTGGAGCTAAGGTCAATGAATTCACAAAGATCATCGACAAGGAAAAAACCTCGTCCAAAGAGTTAAGCATGCACTTCACATGAGTTCCATTTTTTACCTCAATATAAATAGAATTTTGCACCCAAGATTCATCACTAGGCTCTCCGAGTGATTTGGGAGCGATCACGAAATCAAGAGAAACCAAGACTGGTTCCATCACTAGGACAAAACAAGTGGTGCAGGGGAACCTGGTGGATTTCATGCCTCCATGAGGCCATTTTGTAAAATTTTATTTAGTTTTATGTTTGAAGCATGTAATAAGGTCATTTAGACCATATTTAACATGTTTGAGTCAGTAAATAGGTTATTAGGCAGGTCATGAGTTCATTTTGCAAATGTTGTCATGTTACAAAAATGCAAAATGGGAAGATGCAAGATCAAGGTCAGTTAGTAGTTAAAAGGTTGGTTTGTAATTGTTGAAACAAGTTGTAAAAGGTATAAAAGACCTTGTATGTTCGAACCAAGGGTTAGAGGTCGTTTGGTGATAATTTGAAGCAATGAAGTTCACAAATTTTGCAAAATATGAACATTAATTTGTTGTTGCAGTGAATTGTACAGAATGTACGACCTTCATGGAATGATCACAATGATTGTATGTCATAGTATTTTTTTTCTAGATCATTTTTGTTTTTGTCTCACATGATTTCATGAATAATTGAGAAAGTTATGGTGTTTTTAGTGAAAATTGCTAAAAACCCGAGCTAGGGTAAGCAGTGAGTTGAAAAAATTCATAACTTTTCATCCCACTAATAGAAACTCTTCAAAATTGGTAAATTGGACTATTTTTAAGTTTAATTTGATTCTACAAAGTGTCAAGAATATAGGATAATGTTTGGTGTCGTTTGTGTGATGCCCTAGGTTGGAAAAGCATGATTTTTTAGGAAATATGAAGCATGGGTGTTAGAGTTAGATGAAATACTTATGGAAATCGATTTGTGATGGTTTGGTGAGAATTTTTAGGCTATATGGGGTGTGTTTTATGTATTGATCAGGTGAAAAGAGGTTGGGAATGTATAGTTTCAATAAACCCTCCTAAAACTAGTCTAAATGAGGGTTTTATGGTTTGGTGACTTGGTGGGCCTATCTCCTAATAAAATTTGTTGAATTAAGGCTTGTGTAGCCTGGTAAAGGTTCTGCAATAAATTTTTGAGTATGGAAGAAGGTTTAGATAGGTGTTTCTTTGTAAAAGTGGCCTAATTGGCTTAAGAGGGTAGTGTAGCAACAGTGATTTGGAGGTGATGGTCCAAAGTGACCTTATGTGTTTTTGAAATATATTTTGTAAGAAGATAATGGGTCTCTAAAAAGGTAAATGGTTTGTGGGTTTTTGAAGTATTTTGCAAGACATGTTTAAGAAACTAGATCTACAGGCCTATAAGGGAATTTGAGAGGCTGTGTGTGAAATCACCCTAGTTAGGTTTTTGGTGTTTGAAGGATTGTTGAAAATAGTTTGAATTGTGATTATTGGAATGTTTCCTCCCTAATCTGCATCAACAAGTCAGCATGGGACCACCTTCCAGGGAAGGCGGGCTCCTCTTATGTCTTCCATTGCTGGAAGGACCACTCTCCACTTTTTGCTCCATCAGGGGACATGAACTCTCCATAGAAAAAGTAAGAGGTACAGAGGAAGAGGAGGTAGAGAAAACCTCATTAGACACAACCAAAGTGTTTGTCATATCTACGAGTTTTGGGAAAGGCAAGACATCTGGGAGGGACATCAAGAGAGGAAACTCCACTGAAGGAATAATGAACAGCTACACCCTTTTGGGGTTAGGCACATTCATACTCACAATGGAAGCTAGGAGTGATTCAGAATTGGATTGAAGAAAAGCAAAGGGGAGGAGATAGGAGGATGTAGCTGGAGGCTCTGACACAGGGGTCGTCGTCTCCTCTTCCTTCCTCTATAAGGAGACCTACTCAGCCATGAGAGCCTTTTGTCAGTGCTTGCGCTCACACATAAGGAAATTTTGGCAACTCTTTGAACCAGAGGCCAGAGGCCAGAAGGAACAAAAGGAACTGCTCATCCAACGAATTATCCACTACAACCATTTTCAATGGAGGAACAAACTCCTGAAGGAGAGCAAGAGGAGAAAGTTGAGAAGTAGTAGGGGGAGTCAACTCAAGTTCCTTGGCAGTGGGTCTCTTCTTGGTCAATACTTTGGGAGCAGGAGTGATAGGAGGCCGCATAGGTCGATACAAATACGACTCTCCATAGGGAACTTTTCCTCTACCATAGAGGTAGTACCAAGGTCCAGGCGATTTAGTAGGGAGGTCCAATATCTTGATCTTGGGTCTATGCCAAGGAGGGATCATCATACTGAATAGGTAAAAGCCAGGCTTGCTCATCCAATACTCCTCCCAAGAGAGGGGATCAGATGAGTCCTACTGAGAGGAGGCAAGCTTCTCCTTTCCTTTTTGAGAATGAGAGCTAGTTGGTTGTTGTGCTATAGGAAGAGCCAATTTTGGTTGTCCTTTGTCCTTGGTCTTGTAATTTACATAGTTCTTGTAAAGTAGGTTCATTCTTGGAGGAAGCAGACCAACCAGAGCGGGCCAAAAATGGTCTAATGAATATCCCTCACAAGACACCAAAGGTTGGTATCTAGTGTCATGCACTACGTGCACAACACCTTCATGTGATAATTTTAGACATTTATGAATAATGAAGGTGATTCCATTCATGGAAGCTAGCCAAGGTATGCCTAGCTTCATCTTGAATAGATCTAACTCCAGAATAACATCAAAAATCATGTCAACAGCACTAGATGCAACTAGGACAGACAAAGATATCAAGCCATATGGTTTCAAAAAAAGACCATCTTCTGTATGGATAGTAGACTTCATTTATTCGTATTCTTTTCTATCTAATCAGTTAAGACACAACGTCTTTTCTGTGATAACATTCACTCGACTCACGGAGGTGTACTAAGAATCTTGTCACAATATTACCATTGAGGCAAGTGGGAATATAGAGAGATGAGGGCTTGTTATTTAGGGGTAAGTCTGTGAAGTGAATGTCACTTCTGATGAATGAGTCACAGGTTGTGCGGTAGAAGTAATCATAACCATGTTAATGTAGGCCTCGGGCTAAGTGATAGAATCAGTGGGATCGACAATCATATTAGTAGAATGCAACAAAAATAGGTTCGTGTATATTTGCAATTCACTATTCACTTTTTCCACCGATTTACTTTTATTTTGTTTTCAACCATTGAGAGGAATAGTGCCATCCTCGATGCAATCCTATATCTCATGATGCAACACATACAATGTTTGATATCATGTCCATTGACTTGATGGTATTCACAGTAATCACTTGCATCATACCAACTAGGGTATGGTCCTTAAGAGGTTTAGGGTTTGGAAAGGTTATGATCTTATCATTCACTAAATTTTGCAAGATGGAAGAATAATATTGGCTAACTTTGTAAATTTTTGGATGTGTTTGAGGCCATTTTCATCTGTAGTGGCTTCTACATTCGCAACAACTTTTCCTATCCTAGATATTGATGCGATGAACTTCCCTTTAGAATGGGAGTGTGAGGAGGGTCCCCCGAACTGAACCATTGTTTTTTGATACTCACGTAGGGCTACACACAAATGCGTGAAAGTAGGGTATTTCATAAGGAAAAAATTCTCTTTCCAAGGCCTTTGTAAGTTCCCTATGAATACCTTTTTCACGTTAGAATCGAGTAGCAGATATGAGATTTGCAGGAAGAGTGCTTGATACCATGCGATGAAGTCAATAATCTTTTCATTATCAATTTTTTTGCATCAGATGAGATCTGAAAAGGTCATCTTCAGCCTAATGTTAGCTTGGAATTGTTGTAGAAATTGGTTTACAAGTTGATCAAATGATAAAATAGAATTATTAGGAAAGAAACAATACCATTCAAGTGTTGTATCCTTTAGAGATTGAGGAAATAATTTTTCCATCAATGCATCGTGATGGAAGAAATCTATACACAAGGCATTAAAGGTGAAAACATGTGTTTTTGGGTCCCCTTTGCCACCATAGTTTTTGAATTTAGGAATCTCCATTCCTTGAGAGAAGGGGGTGTTCAAAATTGTGACTAACAATGGGCTATGCTGGAAGAAGGGTTGGAAGATAGGCTGGGCAGAGGCTTGGGAGAGACTCACAAACTAGCTTTGTATCTTACCCATATTCTGAAGAAGAGTGCTTAGAATAGGCTGATTAGAAGATATAGGGCCAAAGGAACCTCCTCCAAAACCACCACTATAGCCACCATAGAACCACTGGTGTGACCACCACCAGAACCACTACTAGAGCCACCACCACTACTAGGGCCTCCACCAGAGCCACCACCATGACCTCCACTAGAACCACCTCCACCAGCACCACCTCCAATGTCAAAGCCACCGCCACTACCAAAACCCCCACTACTCAGCATGCCAAAATCTCCACCACTAGAGGTGATAGGAAGGGTGAAGCTGAAGCCCAAGGGGATCTTGTTTACTTTGATAGTGTTAGGTCCCTCATAGGAAAAGGGAATGTTGATCAAGGGTACGTATCAGTCATGTATACAAATGTGGGAAGCATTAATAGTCCTAACTGTCTCTCATGATCTTCAAAAGTGGCTCCTCGTATAATATTAGGATTGTTTGGTGGAGCACATGCATCAATCAAACTAGAGAGAATAGCCAAGATTTTTATGCATCCTCAGTCTTTTCCCATAATATACTTTAGTTCATTGATAACCTAGGTGGCTCTTTCCAACTTCGGGTCTCTTTCCAAGTGATGTTCCAATTCACCCAACCCTTTGTTGATGGTGGAGACATATTCTATAATAATGTGAACAACCTCATGCTCATCTACTGATGACGATGTATCAGATGCAAGAGGAGTGGGGATGTGGTTAGTGTCATCATAGAATCCTATCTCGCCCCTTAACAATAGTTTCTACATGGCCAGACCAACAATAGGACTAGAGAAAAGGCCTATAGACAAACCAATAGTGACATTTGTCCTTTCTATTAGAAGCTGTCGTATACTTCTCCTAAAAATATACCCATAGGTTGTTGATTGGGTTATGATGCTCATAAACCTTCACAACAATTAGGTACACAACAACCACAAGGTACAAGGAGAAAAACCTCAACACCAATGGAGGAATAGACATTGGTTCATGTCAAGTTCACCAAAAAAGTAAGAGAGGGGGACCAACCATGTTCAAGGCCCTAGGTCATGGAGAGCCAAGAGCAAGAAGGCTTCCCTAACTTATATTAGCTTAAAGGGGTGTTTAGAGATGAAGGACGAGAATGATGAGGACTTTGAGATCCTTCAACCACTCTGTAGACTCGAGATTCGAGATGGGGCTAAGTAAGCCAGTTATTGGGTCCCACACTGTACCTGAAGAAGCTCTCTACCTGAGGACAAAAGAGTAGTTTTGTGATGACAACACAGTACGTTGGCATCTCTCAGGTATGTTGGTGTTTGTACGACCAGAGGACTAAAAATACAAGGTGAACCAATAGAAAATAGACTAATGACCTAGCTAATGGTTTTTAAGAGAACAAAACAACACTATGAAATAAGAAATATATAGACGTGTTGGGTGAAAATTATGCAATCACCTTTTCAATAGATTACACAACTTAGATTTCAACCATAGTTGTGTGAGATAGAATCTCTCCTCTCAAAAAGGGGAGGTTCCCTTCTTACTGTTAACAAAAGATAAATAAAACTAATTAAGTATTTACAAAATGTACACTACAATTACAAGATGGGGGGTGTGTCACATTCATGCTTCTCTCTTTTTTTAGAGAATATGTTTTAAAATACTCCACGGTTGATAGTTCTGATTCAAAATAACTTCAAAATAAAAACAAGCAGTAATTCCAATACCTCTATCTTGTCAAAGAAAAGCTTAGAGATACCAAGTATGATAATAATACCAATAAAATGAGAAAGGAAATCTCATGAAGCCACAAATTTGTTTCATACCTTTTTCACCAATGGATCCTTAAGATATGTAACATTTGTCATATTAGAAGCACAAATTCTTCTAGATAAAACCATTCCACAAGCAACGTGAACAAATGCAAGCACAAAGTCTTGCAAATAATCCACCAATGATTACTCAAACATAAATGTCAATTCAAATAAATAATGTAACATGTACAATTTACATTATTTTATTCAAAGCCCTTTAGATCTCATCTTTTAATCACTACCAATATGATCAATCCACAAGATTATCGATTCCAACATAAATTTTGGTATGCAATTCTCTTCTTTATTGATCATATTTTCATTCACAAACATGAACACAAAGTTTCACAAATCTACTTCAAAATGGGTAGCACTTCATTGCAAAATACTAAAGGAAAATATTACGATAGAAATCCCTCTTGTTTATAAAAGAGAGGGAAGATCAAATCTAGGAATTAGTTGAGTAGAATTAAGAAAGTGAGGTGAGCTAATTTAGGAAAATCTCACCTAAATTTGACTAAGTCAAAATGTTGTCCATCTCTGTGGAAAAACATCTCATATTTTACAAGTAATTACATTTGCTAAAAATACATTTAAGATATCAAAAAATATTTATAAGATGCATAAAGGGAAGCATCAAGATATTCAACACTGGCAATCAAGAGTCTTCATGGTTCCTTGCTTTGGGCGTGGAAGTATTCATAGTTCTTCTTGGTCTCCTACATGAATGCATCATCTGGACCAACTATGTAATCTATAAGGGTGTGAACTCTTGTGATCAACCTTCTGGTAGATGAATCAATTTTCTTGCACCTATGGAGATGCATCTTGAGATTATCAAGAGTTAGTTGTATCCCATAACTGACATGTATTGAGGCTTTTGAAAAGTTGGCATCCTCAACTTGCTACATGACAACTTCTTTGTAGATCTTGGAAAGTTCTCTTGCTAGGAGGAAAATACGGTTTTCTTCAAGATCCTAGAAACTCCTTGATTCCCTTCTCTAGGATAGCACGATGTCCATCGACATCTTCTTAAACATGGTGGAGATCTTCAATAAGAGATTTGATCTCTTTTTGCTATTGGTTAAGAATAATTTCTACCTTATCAAGCTCTGATTTGAGCTTGGATATTTGTGTAACCTTCTCATCTACAACAATTATTATCTGTGAACCATCTTGTATTAATTCATTAATGAAATCATACAATGCTATACTTTTGGAGGCAAACTTGGGAATTTCCTCATCACAGCTGCAACATACACCAAATAAGAAGTCATATATAACCTCAAAGTGGTTGGCACATTTATCAGTTGTTCATGAATTTTGTCACTGATTTGTGTTCCCCAATCAATATAAGCCTTTTTTCTTCTTATGATCTGAATGTATTCATACATCCAATCCTAAACATGAGATGATTCAGGAAATCCTTTGACCCTTCTCAGGAAAGTGATCATATGCATGACATCCTCTTTGAAGTCACTTTGTGGAAGCACTTTCAACCATCCTGAGATAGTATGTCTGGGTTCTTTCAACTACTAACTATTAATCAAGTTCTTATCCATGGTTGGATCTGCATCATAAACTTCTAGTGCTTGTTGCATTGAAATATTAGTGTATCTTTCCACGTGTGGAACTCTCAACACAATGCCAAAGAAATAAGGGTCTAGCATCAGCGTTTCTTGTTCAGAGGAATCTATCACATTTTTGCTCTCTCAAATGTAGTGTGAAGTGACTTGGAGAACAAACTCTGTGTGATGAGAAAATGCTAGAAATGTGGACACCATATGTAGATTGATATTTACAATGGCTAGATGACACCATATTTTACAAACAAGGTCCTAATGACCAGTCTCGGTGTCCTTCCACCTTGGAGATCACCACAGTAGGTGGATAGATGCCATGGTACTTGTATTTCATTTTGCACTCTCTTATAGAAGATGATGGAGGCTTATTGGTTGTCATCTAGAAGCAATTGGATCAAAAGATGTCACCTCGAGGATCACTTGGATGAAGTCTGGAGAAAAAATGCAAGGATGTGAATCAATAGGTGTTAGCAGGAAAAGTAGCATTGGGAAGTGTGAAGAAAGTGAGCACTGTGGAGAAAGTGTGAAATGAGAAATTAGGCATGGAAAACAGAACAGGACTGAAGAAACGATGTTCAGAGTGAAGAGTAAGTGATTTGGAAGTGTTTAAGACAAAAACTTCCAAATGTGTAGGAGCACTGAAAATCAACACTCCTACACTTAGAGAGATTATTTTAGTTGTAAGGGCATTGAAAATCAATTCCCTTACATGTTCAACATGTAAAATTGTAAAATGTGTTAAGGCATTGAAAATAAATGCCCTGTCACTTGGTCTTAGGAAAATTGGTGAAGTGCAATAGTAGGCTTTTTAAGCACTTTTACACTAAGAAGAAATTAAGCTGCATGTAGGAGCAATGATTTTCACCTCTCCTACACTTGACTTGGAGTTAGTGAAAATTTTGATGTGATGGCAGCAAAATCACTAGTATGTCATTTGAATGTCTTGGAAGATTGGTGTTCGAGCAGTGAAATTAACCGCTCAAAGATCTGTAGGAGTCCACATTTGAATGGAAAAGTTCAAGTATTTTCCAATGTATATACAAACAAATTCAAGACTTGGTGAAACAAAATATGGTGGGGAAAAATGCCTAAGGAAATAAGGAAGCTGAAAAAAAACATAGGGCTTACATTTGTAAAATTAAGACAAAAGTTTTATCAAAAGTGAATATGAGCAGGGTGCAATAAAGGAAGAAGAAATGGTGCGATTACAAGAAGAGGAAAAATGATTTGATACATAAAGAGTCTTGAATCTTAAACAAAACACAATGACAAGATTTGAAATGAAATTTACCGAGCCTCTGAAAATGAAAAACAAGAAAGACTTGATGAAGAAATAGATGTGACAACATACCTGGAAGAACTCAAAAACTGTAAGCTTAGAACAATGAAGAAATCTCCAAAACCATGAGTTGTAGGAGGATAGAGAGTTCCTAGATTGATGAGGAATGAGAGAAAGGTGAATTGAAATGAGTTTAGTTTAACCAATAATCACTTTTAAGTGATTTAAAATTTCATAAATGCAACATAAGTTGTGCATTAATTATGGCACTTTAAGTTGCAAAACTAGGAAATATGCACTGGTAGTGAAAATCATTGCCCACACATTAATTTGACTAAATAGAGAAAAAGTGAATGAGTGGTAAAAATCAGTGCTTGTGCACTAAAGAATTCCCTTGAAAAAAATGCACAAGCGCTGATTTTTAGTGCTGCACTTTGAGGACTTAGAAAATTTTGCAACCTCAACATGTAGGAGTGCTAAAAAATTAGTGCTCCTACACTTTTGCCAATTTTCACAACTCCCAAAAGATGGAAGCTGACAGAGATGCTCATTTTTAAGCTCTTTGAAAGATAGAGGGGGGAGGACACTCAAATAGACTATTTGATATTTTGGAATGTGCACTTTGAGGTGGATTGAAATTCACCTTGTTTTGCATGCTTGAACATCACGAATCTATGAAATGAACAAGTTTTGTAGGGGGTTATCCATGAATTGAGCGCTGCTAGATTCCATGATAATAGTTGGATCCTATTGGAGATCTTCCTTCAATTTTTCTTTAAAAAAAATGAAGGGAGAAGAAATCTAGAATTCAAGTGCCTTTATCCATCCATTAGGTTTCGAGTCAAGTGATGACAAAAAAATGACTTAAAATGAAAAGACACAAGGAATAAAAGTAGAAATATTTACATTTGAATGCCTATCACTTTATTGTGTAATTTTTTTGAGATATTTCCCACTATGAGGAAGGAAAAATGGCATTCCATCCTTGTATGCCAACAGGAAACTATTTTAACCATGTACCTGATGAACCTTGAAAGGTCCTTTCCATAATGAATCAAAATTTTCGTGCATACCTTTTGGTTCTCTTTGCTTCTCCCATAGGAGAACAAGATCACCAATTTGAAAATATTGAGATTTGGCCTTCTTGTCAAAAATATTTTTGACCTGGTTCTAATGTTCAACGATACGGTTATCCACCTAAACTCGATTCTCTTCCAATTCAAAGAGATACATAATACACTTATCAACAGAGTTATTAAAAGTCTCATCCTCAATTGCCTTAGGGCAATTTTAGGGTTGGAAGTTCCAAGGTTATGGGAATTTTGGCATTCAACCCGTACAAGAGTTGAAAGGGAGACATACCAATCACTCACTTTGGATTTATTATGTCTTCCCACAAAGCATCATACAGAGCTTGTGCCACAAACATTGATTCTCATCCACCAACTTGCGGATGATAGTCACCAAATTCTTGTTGCTTGATTCAACCTGACCATTACCTTGTGGGTAATATTTAGAAGAGTGTGACAAAGTTATGCCATTTTTGAAATAGAACTTAATGATCTCATTTGATGAGAAGGAAAAAGTGTTGTAAGAAACAATTTTGTTTGGCACACCAAACCTGGAAATGATGTTTTCTTTTAAGAAACTACATACCACTTCAAAAGTAGAATGCTTAGTTGGAATTGCTTCAACCCACTTGGTTAAATAATCAGTTGCAGTTAGGACATAGGAATGTCCTACACATGACAATGTATTTACTGCACTGATGAAGTCAATTCCCCACTGTTGGAAGGGCTCTTCAATAACAACTAGTTTTAGAGGTAAACCTCCCAACTTCGGCTTATCTATGAACTGTTGACATAGTGCACACTTATTCACCCAAGAATACACATCTTGAAAGAGTGTGGGCCAACTTAGTACTTCGCTCTCAAGATCTTGATAGAAATCAGTAGCGCTAAGAAATGTACTCCACATGCTAAGTCATGATATGACTTTAGCAATGTTTCTTGTTGTTCTTGATCAACGCATCGCAAAAAGGTCCCATCCAATGCATTCTTGTACAAACCGTTGTCCCATAGGACGAAGTTTGCTGATTTTAGCTTAGTGGTTATTTTTTTCCTTTAAGGTCAAATGATCAGGACATTCCCCATAAGTGAGGAAATGGGTGATGTTGGAATACCATTCATCGGTTGTGCTGACAAACACGACCATTGGAAATTCACTTGAATCTACCTCTTCATTTTCTGAAACTTCTTCATTAGGATTATTTTCAGCGATGAGCTAGCACAATCCATGCCCATGTATCAACTTGGTAGGTTTGATTTCCATGTCATATTACTAAATCTTGGTGATCCAATTGCCTCTTTTCCTTCCAAATTCATGTTGTGTTAAGATGGACTTAACAGTTGAATCTAGGATTAGAACTTTAACATGGCTATTTAGAATGTAGAATCAGAAATTTTTAATAGCTTTGACCAGAGTGAAAAGCATGTTTTTCCATCTAGGATAATTTCAATTCATAATTCTTTTGAGGGCAGCTCATGAGTGCAATAGGAGATTCAAAACCCTCACTATTTTCTTGCACCAGAATCACCGAAAGTGTACGCTTGGAAGCATAACTATACATGATGAATTATTTGGTGTAGTTAGGGCAGACTAACACTGGTGCATGAGCAATGGCCTCCTTGATGTCATCGAATGCAACTTTCCCTTTTGTCATCCAATGAAAAGTGGTAATACCTTTCATCATATTTACAATATGACGAGTCTTTTCTACAAATTCTGGAAGGAATCTTCGTAAAAAGTTCACCTTGCCAAAGAAGGAATGGACAACCTTCTTTCTTGATGGTAGAGTAAGTGATTTGAGATTGTTGAATCTTTCTGAGTCAATCTTGATTCCCTTCGTGGACACTACATGACCAAGAATTTTTCCTTCTGTAACCCCAAATATTGAATTTTTTGGGTTCAAGGAAATACCATGTTGTCGACATCTCTCCAAGATTTTCCTTAGGTGGTAACAATGTTCATGACATTGTTTAGAGAACACTATGAGATCATCAAGATACACCATGATAAACTTACCCATCACATCATGAAAAGAAAAGTCCATAGCTCATTGGAACATGGCTCCAACATTGATGATGCCAAAAGGCATCCTGCAATATGCAAAGGTACCCCATGGCATTGTGAAATTTGTCTTGTGTTGATAACTTGAAATAACTTCAATCTAGTTTTAACCAGAGAAACCATCCATCATGGAGAGCATCTCATATTTGGTCATGTTTTGTAGAACTTGGTCCATCATTGGAAGAGGATAATTATCCTTAAGTGACAACTAGTTCAAATTTATGAAATCCACACAAATATGGATCTCACCATTTTTCTTACGAATGGGAACAATATTTTCTGTCCATGTTGAATTATGGATAGGGAATATTATTTGAGCATTCAACATTTTTTGAACTTCCACAAGGATCGTTATAGAAATCTTTGGGTTGTATTTCCTTTGCTTTTGTTTATAAGGAAATGCTCCAACCTTGAGAGGAATATCGTGTTGCACCTCCTTTGGTCAGAAGGATTTCAAATCTTCATATGAATATGCTAAGACATCCATATACTCTTGTAAGAACTAGGAAAATTGTTTTCTTTCTTCAACTATGCAACACTTGCCAATGTTTACCATCTTAGGATCTGCTTTAGTTCCTAAGTTTATATGTTCAACCTCATTAGATGAATCAAGTCTGAGAGTTGCTTCTTAACATAGCGATCATTCTTATCAAAAAATTTCTCTAGACATACCAATCCTTTGGGAATTTGATTACCTTTGAGCTACAAGAATTCTTCACCCATAGCTAGATGCATATCAAACATAGATTCTCAATGTGGAGAATCGCTTCCTTCAAAGTACAATTCATCAAAATTTCCTGCCTTCTCCAAAAAGGCACCAATTTGATGATCGTCATTGAAAATTTTCTATTTCTCTAAATTATTAGGAACATTTGGGTGGAAAACCATCTCGATGGTATAGGTGGAACCTTGAAAGCCTTTATGTGGTATCAAGAGTGTGGCTGAAACTACTAAGGAATCAGATCTAGTATTATATTCCCTTGGAACTACAGATATATCAAAAGCCTCAAATTCCTCAATGGAATCCCAAAAAAGATTGTGATAATGCGTAAGCTCCTATCATTTTTTTGTTTGGTACAAATTTCTTACCTAACATACTATCAATTTGGCATCACCTTGTACATGAATATTTTTTATACCTTTCTTTAGTGAAACTTGCATTCCTAATAACAAAGCTTCATATTCGGTAGTGTTATTAGTGTTATCAAATTGTAATTTGAAAGAGACAGGGAAAAAAATTATTGTAGGGGAAATGAAAACCATTCCTACTCTAGAACCAATCGAAGAGAAACTTCCATCAAACTTGAGTAACCAAATGCCATTTGGGTCACCAAGGCTGATAGTATCAAGATCTAAAGATTCATCATCTGAGATAGACAAGTCACCTAATGATGACTCATTTGTTGTTGAGGAAGAATCATTTCTCTCCAACTCATGGCTGGTTGAAGATTCACCAACCTTTTATGTTTGTAGATAATATGTTCCAACACCCAAAGACTCAAATAGAATTTGAGCTCTTGGATCATCGAATTGAGTAACTGAAAATTTTGACTCCATTTTAGGAATCAACTTTTGCATCATGCCTTTGACAGGCATCCTAGCTTCAAACATGTCCACTTTTAGTTCACCTCCAACATCCTTATAGAAATTGCATCCAAGGAGAATTTTGTAAGATGCTAGCATGTCGGCTACTAGAACTATCATCTTTATTTACTTTTCTGGGTACGCAGTAAAAGCGTATTGTGAATCTTTGATATTGAAAATCAATGGCACTTGTTTATTCTCCATGGAGAAAAAATAGCTAAAGGTTTTGGTCAGATTCAAACCTAAGGTAGTAGCTACCTTAGCTAGCATCACATTGTCTAATGTGTCGGAATCTATACCATAGTTGCTTAATTTAAAGCCATTAACAAGCAAAGAAATAAAGAACAGATCAGTGCACCTAGATGCAACTAGAGGGGTAGAAACAAGGTTGTTCTATGGTGTCTGGGGTTTTGGCTTTGAAGCAGTAGGAAAATAAAGAGGTGGATCTTGATTTGGGGTAATTCCTTTATCATTCACGAATTTGACGAGTCTGTCAAATTGGTCAAGATTGGATTTCAGGTACTTAGCCTCAAACATTTGGACCTTGGTTTTCTTGGCATGGTCAATAATATCTAAAGCCTAGAAATAATTTTGTAAAGTAGATGAAGTAACTTCAATGATTGGTTTAATAAAAGGAACATTTCTCTTTGGAACTGGGAGATTGGCTTTAGGAACGATGGGAACTGATGGAGGGGAACAAGGAACACTAACTTGTGGATTTTCTACCTTCTTTGGTTGCCAAGGGAGAGGAGATCCTCTTTTAGCAATACTAACTAGC
Organism: Sequoia sempervirens; assembly: GCA_007258455.2. NCBI lineage: Eukaryota > Viridiplantae > Streptophyta > Pinopsida > Cupressales > Cupressaceae > Sequoia > Sequoia sempervirens. The sequence goes on from VDFB02379711.1 coordinate 46,436,991, forward strand.
GGCTTCTCCTTTGCTAGTGGAGCAATAGCTTAGGCTTGATCACTAGGTCCTCCTCATCAGTTTCATCCATCATTTGTAAATAGCCAATGTTTGATTCAACATCTAATTCCATTTCTTCATCTTGAAAGAGATCAACACTTTCTTCCATAGGATAATCTGGTTGTGCATATTCAACTTGTTCAGCCTCAATATCCAATGGCAGTATTGTTAGGTGGAGCTTCAAGTGCAAGTCTCCCTTGTGGTGATGGAAGGAATTTTTCATTCTTGCTCCCAACATAGTTGGGGAAAGTCCTTCTTGGGATGTTCTTGTAGGTGTTATTGTTGTTAGAAACTTACTTTTTCAAAGCTAATATTTCATTCGCCAGCCTTTGGACCATGGGATCAGAAAAGTTGGAACTAGCCTTATGACTATTAGCATTAGATGTTGAAGATCCTGATGCTTGCATCCTCTTGTTGGTGTTGGTGCTCATCCTTATTTATCCAGCAAGGATCATGTCATCTTCGAGACTAGTAGCCAATTGTTGAGCTGCTTCAGCGTTGGAAATATTTTCCCTACGTAAGAAGAAACTTACTTTGGGGATTTGTGTGTTGATGAAAAATAACTTCAAGTTATGATCCATTGGTCTAGCGTCATTTGGAATCCATGTCACCAGCTTGTTTACTTTAGCTATGAACTCATGCATTGGTTCATGGGCCTCTTTCTGCATGGTTGTGAGTTGCACCAACAAAACATGTGCATCTTTAGTAGGTTTGAATCTTTCTTCAAACTTTGTGTGAAGAGTGGCCTAGTTGGTGACTGAAGCATTTGGAAGAGTATAGAACCATTCGAAAGCAACCCCTTGGATGGATTCAATGAACAATTTTAGAGAAACGTCTTTATTCTCTATGTCGATAAAACCATGTAAACGATGTAGAAAGTGGAAATGTGTTCATCAGGATGTTGTTTTCCATCTCCTAGAAACTTCAGTAGATTTTTTCTTGAAACATGTGGAATTTCATGCAGAGGTGCGGCCAAATGGAAGGGACCGAAAGCATTTCCCCATGGTCCTAGAGATGGTGCAACCATGAATTTTTGTGCAACAAGTACTTGAACTGGATGTCTGTGATAAATAGAGAATTTGCTTGGAAGAGATCTTATCTTTCTTGGAGGAAAACCTGATGTGCGCTTCAATGGTGACCTTATTCACAGAGGAGTAGGTGGAGAATTATGTTGCAAAAAGTCTTCAAAAAGTGGATTTGCTACTCCTTGAGCACTCAGTCCTCACGTATACCTTCTATCCAAAAAAATGTAGATCTGAACTAGATATCACAAGTAACAATATACAAGAATACAATAAGAACTAGAAAACTTATTCACTTCAATCAAAAGTGTGAGGCTTTAATTACATGTGTCGTTCCCCAATGCAGTCACCAAAAAATTGTTGGGTGAAAATTATGTAATCACCTTTTCAATATATTACACAACCTAGATTTCAACCACAACTTTGTGAGATATAATCTCTCCTCTCAGGAAGGGGAGGAACGTTCTTACTGCAAACAAAAGCTAAGTAAAAGTAATTAAGTATTTACAAAATTTACACTACAATTACGAGATGGGGGGTGTGTCACATTCATGGTTCACTCTTTTTTTAAAGAAGATGTTTTACAATGCTTTATGGTTGATAGTTTTGATTCAAAATAACTTTAAACTAAAAACAAGCAGTAATACCAATACCTCTATCTTGTCAAAGCAAAGCTTAGAGATACTAGGTATGATAATAATTACAATAAAATGAGAAGGGAAAGCTCACAAAGGCACAAAGTCATTTCGTAGCTTTTTCACTAATGGATCCTTAAGATATGTAACGTTTGTCATATTACAAGCACAAAGTCTTCTAGATACAGCAATTCCATGAAAAACATGAAAAAATGCAAGCACAAAGTCTTGTAAATAATCCACCAATGATTACTCAAACATAAATGTAAATTCAAATAAATAATGTAACACAAAGTTTACATAAATTTATTCGAAGCCCTTCAGATCTCATCTACTAATCACTGCCAATATGATCAATCCACAACATTATTGATTCCAACACAAAGGATGGTATGCAATTCGCTTCTTTATTGATCATATTTTCATTCACAAAAATGAACACAAAGTTTCACAAATCGGCTTCAAAATGGGCAGCACTTCATTGCAAAATACTAAAGGTAAAGATTACAATAGAAATCCCTCTTATTTATAAAAGAGAGGGAAGAGAAAATATAGCAAATTAGTTGAGTAAAATTAGGAAAGTTAGGTGAGCTAATTTAGGAAAATCTCACTTAATTTTGACTAAGTCAAAATGTTGTCCATCTTTGTGGGAAAACATCTCATATTTTACATGTAATTACATTTACTAAAAACACATTTAAGATGTCAAAAACTGTTTACAAGATGCATAAAGGGAAGCATCAAAATATTCAACACTTGAGATCAAGAGTCTTAATGGTTCCTTGCTTTGGGTGCAAAAGTGTTCATAGTTATTCTTGGTCTCCTGCATGAATGCATCATCTGGACCGACTGTGTAATCTACAGGGGTGTGAACTCTTGTGATCAACCTTCTGGTAGATGAATGAATTTTATTGTACCTGTGAATATGTGTCTTAAGATTATCAAGAGTTATTTGTATCTCATAAGTGACATGTATTGAGGCTTTTGAAAACTTGGCATCCTCAACTTGTTGCATGATGGCTTCTTTGTAGATCTTCGAAAGTCCGCTAGCTTGGAGGAAAATATAGTTTTCTTCAACAAGCTTTCCTAGTAACTCCTTGATTCCCTTTGTAATGCCCCATCTTGTAACCTAAAGAATGTTGCATTGTCTATGATAGTGTAATAATTTTTTTTTAAATTATAAAAATTTACTTAACTAATTGCAAACATTCCCTAAGTAACGTGATGACACACTACTTGAAATTCCCATAGATGATTTTAGTAACTAGCATTGCATATATATTAATTTTCATAAACTTAAAAGCATACTTTGAATAACATTTAAATCACATCATTGAAAACACAATATACTTAAAAGATTCTTTCATACGTTGCATTTGAAATAGCATTACGATAACTCATTTTCCAAATGAGGTAGATAAACTAAAAGTTTACAATTACATATTAAAAATGTTCACCTCGTTTACAATTGAGTGATACAAATATAAAATTTCCAATGATACAAATAAGGAAATACATATATCCACATACAAGCTCTCCTTCCATGAAGTACTCGTTGCCATGAACATGAACTGGGGACCCAACAGAGTAAGGTGTACATTCCACCCAACCATGTGGTACCCGTAGGCCCACCCCCCGTGCTAGGAGATAGTAATAAGGCTCCCTAGACATATCCTTCAAACCCTAGACACAAGTAGAACCATAGAGAAACTATACAAGTACATACTTAACTTATTGGTTACATTGCTTCCAAAATTAGGATAATCAAACATGCCAAGTTCACAAGGTTACTGTTATTTTAGGTGAAGTTTCATCACAATGTTGCATAGGTTACCTTGGTGTTTCTTCCTAGGTTTCGGCCCCCAACTTGGGTTACCCTGGTAACCTCTTACGAAACCTGACCCCTCATGCAAACTATTGCAGAATTGTATTTCTTTTAAAATAAAAAGATATCGACTTTGCCATTCCAGGCCTTCTCGACTTATTCTCAAGACTGAACTAGCCCTTGAGTCTATAAGTGAGGCTTATTATCTAGTTAAAGGTTTTAAACTAACTAATGTGTTGATTTAGTTTTTACTGACTTACTAACTCTATATGAGTTACCTAGGCACCACTTTGTGTGTCAGCCCTCACAAAGAGCCACTCCCCTAAAAATAACACAAGGAAACTAAATTCACTAACTAAGGTTTACAAAATGCACAAAAACTAATATCAAAACACTAGTCATACATCAATGGACATCACAACCTGTTCGTAGATCCAGGTGTCTCTAATCCAAAAAAAAACATGTGTACAACCCTAGTTTATTCGAAACATGAAACCATCAAGAAAATAATACTTTTTCAGGTAAGTACATTTAGAAGACTTACATTCTCTTTTAAACCCAATTTGTCCAAGCAAATAAGTACAAAAGAAAACACAACTTTAAATGCAGTTCAAAACAATTATTAAACTAACACTAGGATTTTCTAAATCCATCTGCCATTTCATAATAATAATAATATACCTTGGCCCAAAATACTCTATCTTATTTCAATTTCTTTTACAATCAATAATGTATTAACATCTATTTGTACACTACAATTTTCCAAATAATAATAAAATATTTTATTTTAATATCTTATGCCTCAAACACATCTTTCTATAAAACCTATTCATTTCATTCTTCTAACAAAAGTATTTAAATACATTTACCAAAATATAATAAAATATGTATTTAATATTTTCCAATTTTAACATATATAAACAGATACACATACACACACATATATATGTATATATCATATGAATATAGGGCAAAATTCATACATATCAAAAGACTCGAAATCCGCAATAACTAAGATTCATTTTTCTTTTTATTCACAAACAAAAATACCCATAGCCAGGGTTTATTGGTTGTATACCCACACACAACAGGCCATGAAAGGTCACGACTGTGTAGGCAACCTAAGCGCTACCTGTGTGGGTGGCGCTGGCTACCTCCACAGCCGTCGTCCTTCATGGGTGGCTGTGGGGGTAGCCCTAAGCCCCCTTCCCATACTTAAAAACCATTTTATACCTAAAATAAAACAAACATAACTTACGATTTCTCCCTTTCGTCTTGCGAATTTTAACCTGAAAAATTTCATCAGGATTTTCACCAGTACGGCGATATATATATATATATTTTAAATAAAATTTCTATGATCATTGTTCATGAATTCAAAAGCATATTAAATATAAATATGCATATATATATATATAATAAACCAGGAAGATTATTAGGGAAGAGCAAAATTTTAATAAAGAATTTTTTAACACGAAACTGAGAAACTTATCAATTTACACAATTTTATCAGAGATTTCAATTCAACAACAAAGGGTTTCCAATTCAAATTCTCTAATTCTTTTCCTGTGAGTTCTTCTCAAGGATTCTTTTGAAATTTCTATTGTTTAACAAATCCTTTGTGTTGCCCTTAGATTTCACTATAAAATCTTATTTTAAAAGATAACAGAGAAGTAACAAATTTCTACAGAATAATTTTTCACAAAATTCACCGAGAAGAATACAGAAATCACAACCACAATTATTTCCTGAGGAAATATTTAAATTCACAATTTTACAAAAAATTACACAAAACTAATTCTTACACAGGCAATCTTTTCAAAAGAAAATAAATTAAATAAATAGAGAAAAACCTGTAAGTTGAAGAATTTGTCTATTGAAGAGAAGCTTTGCCTATTGCGTGGAACTTCCAAAGCTCTTTTCAAACCACCACTTTCCAGAAGAACACAAATACTGAACAAAATTCTATCCGAGGATCTCTTCTAGAAATATTAAGCAAAACCCAAAGGAAATAACAAATTAACACAATTCAAAAAAAAAAATTCATCAAAACTCTGTTCTTTTCATTTCCCGTGAAGTGATTTCTTGTTTTCCCCAAATCACATAATATCTTCTCCGAGAGAAATCCCATCAAGAATTTTTCCATAAATTTAACTAACACACATGGCAATTTTCAAGAAAATATCTACTAACCACTCACGGATATTTCTTCCCACTAATAAAAAGAATTTATTTTATTTAAAGAATTCAAGAATTCAAAATTCAAAATTCAATTTCCTTTTTATTTTATTTCATATTTAAAATTTATTTCCCCACAAAGCAATTAATTTATATTTAATCTATTCTCACAAATAAAGTAACTTTATTTTAATTAATTAATTTATTTAATTAAATAATTTTAATCTCAATGATTAAATTACTTAACCAAATAAACTAATTTAATTAATTTAATAGAATATAAACTTTTATCTAAAATTAATTAAAATAAGCATTAAATTAAAAAGAACATTAATCTATCATTAGATTAAAAAACAATCCTTTCATAATAAATAATCCAAACTGACACAGACAAAACATCCAAAAACACCAAACCTAAACTGACGACAAACTGTGACTGGGTTTAAGACTAGACTAGGAAAACCTTGTTACTACCTCCCAATCAACATTTTTGTTGAGTCTTGACACGCTCAGACCTGAGAAACCAGGTGGAGTCGGTGTAATGTACCTGCAATCCTGCAATCAGACAAATAACATACATATATATAATTCATGATTCAAATACACCGTGCAGAGAAAATCACAGAAATCACAGGGCACTCACAAGTGAGTGATGCAACTCCGTTCTCCACACCAATACACATCACATCAAACTAAAAAAATAAATAACAATTAATCTACCATAAGCATATAGATAGCAATAACATCTGAAGTAAACATCTATGCTAACATAAAGCATGTCAGAATTAATTACCACCATACAATGTATCATCACATGACAAAATAAATCCACCATCACTCTAAAGTCAGTGATCAATACACCAAAACAAAGTACCAAGGTCTATCAAAGTGAAAACATGCTAACAGAAAACATAAATAAAATGGAGGGGTACTACATCCTCCCCCCCAGGATTAGGCTTACTCCAGGAAGCCTGTATATAGAAAACAGATAACACACACATCTAGAAAATGTCCTCCCAAGAAATAGAAGACTCGCCACTAGGATCCCTCTGGATCAATACCCGATCAACGTCTCAACCCCTGAGGATCAACTCCTGACGTAGAAGGACGTGCACGTTTCCAAAGAATGATGCTAGTCCTCCACCAGGAACCTCTCCAACTGCACCCTGGTGCTCATCCTGGTGGTTATCCACCATAGTAAACACCCTATGCGACCTACCTGCATCTCCTATGGTCGACTTTGAAGCCGCGGGTCTCTGACTGAACCTAGAAGTACCCTTTTGAGGACACTGACGAGCAATGTGACCTTATTGGCCACAAGTAAAACATTCTATACTCCTTCTGAATCCTCTATCACCTAGAGGTACACTAGATCATGGAAAACTACCTCCACTAACTGCAAACTAAAAACTCTGTGCAGGCTGATCAAAACGATCACACTGCACTCATTTCCCACCCTGATCTCTCTCATTCTGAAACCAACCACCAACATGTTGAGACTGAAAACTATTACCATGCTGAGGCTGTGTATTATTATTCTTTGAGGACTATGATGTTGCTACTGTCCACCCTTAGCGGGTGTCTGTCGGTTCCTAGAGGAACCTCCTGACTATACCTAACCACCTCGTGGACCAAAACCTACTATAGGTGCACTACCTATCTGGACACCTGTATGTCCACCCAATGCTAGAGCCAGATTCTCTTCCATAATGTGTGCTTTCTCAACTACAACTTCCATGGTCTTCAGTTCGAAGACTCTAACTCCTCCACTAATGCGGGCATTCAAACCCCTGATAAAATGTTGTACCAGCATCACGTCATCATCTCCAACTTTTGCATATTGTTTGAGTTCATAAAATCTACGTTCATATTGCTCGACAGATAGAGCCATCTGACGTAAATCGTGAAACTCATCAGCTTGTCATTGCCTCCAATGTTCAGATAAGAACCGTGCTCTAAACCTCTCCAAGAACATCTCCCAAGAAACTGACCCAATCTCTAAATGAATCTTATGCTCCTCCAAATGCCACCAAGTAGAGGAAAAGCCTCTCAGATGCATGATGGCACATCTAGCTCAGGTATTGCTACCATAGGGGTGCATAGCAAAAAATCTACCCAAATATAATAACCAGGTTTCTGCCTCTAAACCACCACCTATGCCATCAAAATTAGGGGGATATGCCCTCAACAATTCCCTCATGTGTCCTACAACTATGGCATCCTGCTCTGTTGGTGTATTGGGTGTTCCATGGCTTGCTTGCACAATCTACTAGAAGACCTTTCCACTGTCTCCTTCCTAGAACCTGATACCAATAGGTTCTTGTTAGGCTTGGATGACTAACCAAGTCCTGCTCCAACTCTTCTCCAAGAGTTTTCCTCTTGTGCTTCACCCTAGAAGACCAACACCATGTGAACTTGCAAACTTCTTCCCAACACCTAGAAGATTCTAAGTGCCATCATCTCAAAAAACACTGAACTACTTGCAGGGGTGTTAGATACACTGAAACCATTCATTTTACATCCATTTAGATCCATCTTTGAGGACCTTCAACTTGTTGTCTTACCGATTTCAAGATTTTGCATTAAGGAGGCCTAATTGCTTGTAGCCCTTACCAGTCACCTTTTTGCTTTTCTTGCCCAAACTTTCCAAACAACCTAGCAAATGAACTTCACTTCTAGATACCCTTTTTGGTCCTTTAAAATATTCACAGGGTTTCAGACCCCTATCTCCTCTGTACAGTAGGTTCCTACAATCAAGGGCAATTAGGGCTAGTAGGCCTAATTCTTAAGGTTTCAATGATCTCCTACTAGTTTCTCACACAAATGGATTGATCAAGCCTCAATCCTTCTAGCATACTTAGGTGTGATTATGCCCCACCTAGAACTATACTTGTTCCGTACAGTACCTTCTTCCCCTGCCTGTTCTCTTCACTTTTGTCTACCAAACCTCTAACCGGGTAGTAAGAACTCGCCTAGGGTTTGGTTTCAAATGCAATTTCTCCACCCTTCATGACTCCTACTATTAGATATATATAGATGCATGGCTCCCCTAACAAATCCATCCACTATCAGGAAAACCCCGTGACTAGATTTCATGGGGGAGCCATTAAAAGACTGACTACTCAAAAATAGAAACTACAAGCCCTCTAGAACCTAATCTGTGAATTCAAAACAACAAATCAACACTAAAAAACTTGATTGCAAAATGGAAAATGCTCAAGATTACTGTATGTATACAAATCTAATAGCTAATCAACACATCTAATTCATCTACAAGCACTTTCACTCAAGAACATACAGTATACACAGGAAAATGCAAAATTCTCTATTCACACAAAGCAAAACTTGATTACAATAACCACTAACTGCTTGTCTACGAGCCACCAAACTTACATATATGCCTTTGCCATGTTTCAAGGGATGTTGATCGATCCCACACTCCTACCTTTTAGGGGATCCAAGACAACTAAGTTGCATGCAACCTAACAAATGTTATCATGCAACTTCACCATCATCCTAAATCTTAGGATCTCAATCTCCCTGATTCTGAGCTATCAACTCCCCTAGCTACCTCTTGGCATCTTCTAACAACAAGGATGTGTTTATAACACATTTAAGGCTCAACATTCCAACATAAGCTGTCTAAGGCTAATTAAAGCAAAATTTAACAACAATGATTAAACTAAGATGACTTTAGTCCTAGTGACTAACTCACCACACACAAGCAAGACCTTCTAAGGTCCAAAATAAACACACTATCATCTTGACTTGGCTAAGGTCAGGTACAAGCCAAAATTGATAACAAGCAAAATGGAGGTTAGCCTAGGTGCTCCTGCACCATCCTCACCAAAACAAAAGATTTCAATCCACCCTTGGATTGAGTAGGTTGGGATCAATGCCCAGCTTCTTGAACTCTAATTCCTTGATCCACACTGCATCAGTATCAGGTTGACCATGCCTTTTAATCAGATGTTCTTTGTATTCTTTGGTCCTAGTCTTCTTATAGACCCTAGTATCCAATATCCTGTCAGCTTGTTTGACTGTAGCAGAAGGAAATTTAAGTTCTTCCACATCTTGGATGACTTCATGGAGGTTCTGATCCATGCCTGGTGGTGGTCCTTTGTAATGAACTAGATCTGCAACATTGAAAATAGGGGACAGTCAACTGTCATCTGGTAGCTGCACCTTGAAAGCATTGTTTCCATATTTTGCTAGGATTGGACAAGGACCTATCCTCTTCATCTGCAACTTGTGAGGAACTCCTTTTTGCAATCTAGACTTGTTTAAATGCACCATCACTAAGTCTCCAACATGGAATTGCACTTGTCTTCTATGCTCATCCACCTTGGTCTTATGCTTCATGGTATTTTCTGCCAATGTCTTTCTGACTGTATCATGAATCTCCTGCATTGCATAGGCAAAATCATCAGCATATCCACTTCCCTTGACTCCATCCTTTAAGTATCTCAGCTCATAGACACCTCTAGGATGTAGTCCATAGACAATTTCAAAGGGACTCTTCCCTGTTGATTTGTTGACAGTATCATTATAGGCATATTCAGCTTGCCCAATCAACTGATCCCATTGTTGACCATAATCCTTGGTCAAGCATCTTAATAGATTTCCAAGTGTTCTATTTACAACTTCGGTCTGACCATCAGTTTGGGGATGGTATGCAGATCCAAAGGATAAATTAGTGCCCAATCTTTGCCAAAAGGTCTTCCAAAAATGGCTCATGAACTTAGTGTCTCTGTCTTATACAATGTTGTTTGGTAATCCATGAATCCTTACTATCTCCTTGAAGAAAAGAGAAGCTATTTGACTGGCATCATTGGTTGTCTTGCATGGCACAAAGTGAGCCATCTTGTTGAATCTATCCACAACCACATAAACATTGTCCATACCTTGCCTTGTTTTGGGTAATCCGACTACAAAATCCATACTCAAACATTCCCATGGCCTAGTAGGGATAGGTAGTGGTTGGTATAGGCCTGCATTTGAAGAAGTACCTTTGGAATTTTGACACACCATACAACTCTCCACATACCTCCTAACATCTAGGTTCATCCTTGGCCAATAGTAAAACCTTTGAACAAGTTCTTGAGTCTTGGTGATCCCAAAATGACCACTCAATGCACCATTATGCTTTTCTTGTATCAAGTTCTCTCTAATAGAACCTCTAGGGACACATAACTGATTCCCTTTAAACAAAAGATCACTTTGCAAAGTATATTCAGCATATTTACTATGAAAGTGATTCTTGATTCAGCACATACCTTATAAATATCTGCAAAATCTTCATCATCTGCATATAGATCCTTGAAGTGATCTATTCCCATGCTCTTCAACTGAATCTCTTGAATGGTGAGGACTCTTCTACTCAAGGCATCTGCCACCTTGTTGAGAGCTCCTTTCTTGTGCTTGATATTGAAGGTGTAAGCCTGCAAGTACTCCACCCATTTCATGTGTCTGTGACTCAACTTCTCTTGTGAATTCAGGAAACTGAGTGCTTGGTTGTCTGAATACACTATGAATTCCTTGGGAAGCAAGTAGTGCCTCCACTTCCTTAGAGCCTGGACCAATGCATACATCTCAAGGTCATAAGAAGAATACTTCTTCTTGTCTTGACTTAAGTTCTCTGAATGAAAAGCCACCGGTCTGCCCTCTTGACTAAGAACAGCTCCAATAGCCACATTGCTTGCATCACACTCTATAGTGAATAGCTTCTCAAAGCTTGGTAACACCAAAACAGGTTGGGTAGCTATCTTTTCTTTCAACAACTCAAAAATTTTGTTAGCTTGCTCATTCCATACAAACTTAGTCTTCATTCCTCCTTTAATGGTATCCAACATAGGAGCACAAATAGCACTAAACTGTCTTATAAACTTCCTATAGTATTGAGCAAGACCATGAAAGCTTCTTACCTCTGTTGCTGTCTTTGGAGTAGGCCAATTGAGGATGGCCTCCACTTTTTTGCTATCCATCTTCAAGTTGCCATGTGATAGCACAAATCCAAGGTACACCAATTCTATTTTGATGAACTCACACTTTTCCAAATTGATCATCAATTTCTCCTCCTGCAGCTTCTTGAAAATTAACTCTATTTGTTGGAGGTGCTCTTCTCTTGTTTTGCTATAGATCAGTATATCATCAAGATACACTACTACAAATTTGCCAATGTAGTCTTTGAGGATTTCATTCATGAGTCTCATGAATGTGGAGGGGGCATTAGACAATCCAAATGGCATGACTAGCCACTCATAAAGTACCTCACTGGTTTTGAAGGCTCTTTTCCACTCATCTCCCTCATGTATCCTAATTTGGTGATAGCCACTCTTTAAGTCTATCTTGGTATAGTACCTAGCTTCACCTAGACAATCCATGAGATCTTCAATCCTAGGGATAGGGAACCTATACCTAATGGTTATCTTATTTATGGCCCTAGAATCAGTGCAAAGCCTCCATTCACCTCCCTTTTTGGGTGCTAAGATAGTGGGTACTACACATGGACTAATGCACTTTCTAATCAGACCTTGGTTTAGGAGTTATTGAATTTGCCTAGCTATTTCCTCATTTTGTTGAGTCATCTTATAAGCTACTTTATTTGGTAGGGTAGCTTCTGGTATCAAGTCTATCCTATGACTTATGGCTCTCTTAGGGGGTAATGTTGTTGGTTGTCCACTGCTTGCAATGCCTTCATAGGTCTGCAACAATTTCTGTATCTCCTTAGGTAACTCTAGTTTTTTAGTTTCTTTCTCATTGCTTACCTCTCTTGGCCTTAACATCACTGCATAGCCAACTCCTTCTCCTTCTTCCAAGGCTTCTAGGAACTCTTTTTCACCAACCATGAGCAGTTTAGGACCTGCTATCTGCACCTCTGTATCTTCTAGCAAAGACTAAATTTTGAAGGTTACCTTATCTTTCTTGAAAGTATAGGAGTTCTTTGCTCCATCATGCACATCTTGGTGATCAAATTTCCATGGTCTACCTAGGAGCAAGTGACATGCATCCATAGGTAATACATCACACAAGACTTTGTCCTTGTACCTACCAATTGAGAACTCCACCCATGCTTGTTCATTCACCAAGACATGTTGACCTTTATTGAGCCATGTGACCTTGTAAGGATTGGTGTGGGGTATCCTTGCCAACTTTAGCTTGCTGACTATCTCTTCTGATACAATATTGTTAGTAGACCCTGAGTCAATAATGACTCTACACACTTTGCCCATCATCTTACACTTTATCCTAAACAGGGACCTCCTTTGGCTTGGTTCTTCTTTAACTGGTTCCTTGATCAAAGTTCTCCTCATCATGAGGTTCTCACCTTCCTCTGAGTTCAATGGTACTTCAGGATGTTTATCTGTTGTAGTTGTCTCATCATGAACTAGGTTAGTTCTCTTGTCACTTCTATGATAGGTACCACCTTTCTCTGGACATCTATAGGCTGGGTGTCCCATCTGATTGCAGTGGTAGCATTTCATGTTGGTAAAGTAGTTACCTCTTCCTTGTCCACCACTTCTTCCTCTGAAACTAGAGCCTCTTCCTCTACCACCTCTACTAGAACTTCCTTCTTGCTTATCAGAGTATTTAACTTCTCCTTGAGCCCTTGATTCTGAACTCCTTCCACCATAGCCACCTCTTTGTCCTTTGCTATCTTTTCCCTTACCCCTACTCTTGGAGGTCTGCTCTTGCTTCTTTTTGCCTTTCTCCTCTATCTTTAGGGCCATTTGATAGCATTGGTGGATGGTTTTGAAGTTCACTAGGCTCATGTCTTCTTGGATAGACCACTTAAGCCCATTCAAATACCTTGCTAGCTTGATGCTTTCATCTTCAACCACATTTGATCTGAGGCACAATTTCTGAAACTCCTCGGTGTATGTTTGGAAATCCATATCATTTTTCCTAAGGTTATGTCTCCTCCTATGCAACTAGACTTCATAGTCATCAGGTAGATAGGTCTGCCTTATTTTGGTTACTATGCCTCTCCATGTAACTATAGGACCCTTTCCGTCTTTCTCTCTTTCAGCTTGTACAAATTTCCACCATGTGAGAGCTACTCCTCTCAATCTTGACTTGGCCACCTTTGCTTTTTGGGCCTCTGTTATACCATCACATTCAAAGTGATTTTCTATACTCTCAATCTAGTCCACAACTGAATCAGGGTCCATTTGTCCACTGAATAGTGGCACACCTTCCAAAGCTTTGCCACTTAAGGCCTGCAGTGCCTTCAAGAAGGGTTCTTCAGCAAAGACAGGGTCAAGTTTTGGAGCTTCCTCCTCCAATTCCACTTCTTTTTCCTTTGCTTCCTGCTCTTCCTTCTATTCTATCTTATCCTTCACTTTTTCTGTTGTTTCTTGGACTTCATCCAAGAGCTTCTCCAATCGAGACAACCTTTCTCTTTGCAGTCGGTTGTCCTCCTCTTGCTCTTCTACCTTCTTAGCTAACTTAGCATTGGTCACCATGGTTCATTCCTCTGGTGTGTTCTATCCTACTGACTCAATGGGTTGCAACATCAATCACAAGCCTTGATCAAACAAAGGCTCTGATACCAATATGGTGTATTGGGTGTTCCATGGCTTGCTTGCACAATCTACTAGAAGACCTTTCCACTGTCTCCTTCCTAGAACCTGATACCAATAGGTTCTTGTTAGGCTTGGATGACTAACCAAGTCCTACTCCAACTCTTCTCCAAGAGTTTTCCTCTTGTGCTTCACCCTAGAAGACCAACACCATGTGAACTTGCAAACTTCTTCCCAACACCTAGAAGATTCTAAGTGCCATCATCTCACAAAACATTGAACTGCTTGCAAGGGTGTTAGAGACACTGAAACCATTCATTTTACATCCATTTAGATCCATCTTTGAGGACCTTCAACTTGCTGTCTTACCGATTTCAAGATTTTGCATTAAGGAGGCCTAATTGCTTGTAGCCCTTACCAATCACCTTTTTGCTTTCCCTACCCAAACTTTCAAACAACCTAGCAAATGAACTTCACTTATAGATACCCTTTTTGGCCCTCTAAAATATTCACAGGGTTTCAGACCCCTGTCTCCTCCGTACAGTAGGTTCCTACAATCAAGGGAAATTAGGGCTAGTAGGCCTAATTCTTAGGGTTTCAATGATCTCTTGCTAGTTTCACACAAATGGATTGATCAAGCCTCAATCCTTCCAGCATACTTAGGTGTGATTATGCCCCACCTAGAACTGTACTTGTTCCGTATAGTACCTTCTTCCCCTACTTGTTCTCTTCACTTTTGTCTACCAAACCTCTAACCGGGTAGTAAGATCTCACCTAGGGTTTGGTTTCAAATGCAATTGCTCCACCCTTCATGACTCCTATTATTAGATATATACATATGCATGGCTCCCCTAACAAATCCATCCACTCTCAAGAAAACTCCGTGACTAGATTTCATGGGGGAGCCATTAAAAGATTGACTGCTCAAAAACAGAAACTATAAGCCCTCTAGAACCTAATCTATGAATTCAAAACAACAAATCAACACTAAACAACTTGATTACAAAATGGAAAATGCTCAAGATTACTATATGTACACAAATCTAATAGCTAATCAACACATCTAATTCATCTACAAGCACTGTCACTCAAGAACATACGGTATACACAGGAAAATGCAAAATTCTCTATTCACACAAACCAAAACTTGATTACAATAACCACTAACTGCTTGTCTACGAGCCACCACACTTACATGGATGCCTTTGCCATGTTTCAAGGGATGTTGATCGATCCCACACTCCTACCTTTTAGGGGATCCAAGACAACTAAGTTGCATGCAACCTAACAAATGTTGTCATGCAACTTTACAACATTCTTGCAACTTCACCATCATCCTAAATCTTAGGATCTCAATCTCCCTAATTCTGAGCTATCAACTCCCCTAACTGCCTCTTGGCATCTTCTAACAACAAGGATGTGTTTATAACACATTTAAGGCTCAACATTCCAACATAAGTTGTCTAAGGCTAATTAAAGAAAAATTTAAGAACAATGATTAAACTAAAATGACTTTAGTCCTAGTGACTAACTCACCACACACAAGCAAGACCTTCTGAGGTCCAAAATAAACACACTATCATCTTGACTTGGATAAGGTCAGGTACAAGCCAAAATTGATAACAAGCAAAATGGAGGTTAGCCTAGGTGCTCTTGCACCATCTGCAGTACTAACAATCCTCCTAGGATATCTATCACGTTCCCTAACCACCTCCTGATCAACTTCCTACCTCAGACCAAGTCTCGCAAGTACCTCTTCTAATAGGGGATGCAACTGAGCTCCGTCAACCTTTGGCTGAATCAGAATTTGTTCCTCACTTGTCTGTTCCAACTGAGGATCCAACTGTTTGGCATGTTCACTCACGTAGGAGCTCTGAGGGGGAGTAACCTAAAGGATTGGCCCTTGGCCTCCACCTTGACCTCTACCATGACCTCTAGTATGATGCCTAGGCATGATCCTACACGTTAAACAAAAATGAGTCTCAGATAAAAAATAGACAAGGATAACAAAAAATGATGCTATGTACTAGGTCAACCTAGTGGGCTCACAATTACCCAGAGAGTCCAGTGTTAGAACCTTTTCTCTGATACCAATTTGTAATGCCCCATCTTGTAACCTAAAGAATGTTGCATTGTCTACGATACTGTAATAATTTTTTTTTTAAATCATAAACATTTACTTAACTAATTGCAAACATTCCCTAAGTCATGTGAAGAAACACTACTTGAAATTCCCATAGATGACTTTAGTAACTAGCATTGCATATATATTAATTTTCATAAACTTAAAAGCATACTTTGAATAACATTTAAATCACATCATTGAAAACATAATATACTTAAAAGATTCTTTCAGACATTGCATTTGAAATAGCATTACAATAACTCATTTTCCAAATGAGGTAGATCAACTAAAAGTTTACAATTACATATTACAAATGTTCACCTCGTTTACAATTGAGGAGTGATACAAATAAGGAAGTACATATATCCACATACAAGCTCTCCTTCCATGAAGTACTCGTTGCCACGAACATGAACTGGGTACCCAACGGAGTAAGGTGAACATTCCACCCAACCATGTGGTACCCATAGGCCCACCCCCCATGCTAGGAGATAGTAATAAGGTTCCCTAGACATATCCTTCAAACCCTAGAGCCAAGTAGAACCATAGACAAACTATACAAGTACATACTTAACTTATTGGTTACATTGCTTCTAGAATTAGGATAATCAAACATGCTAAGTTCACAAGGTTACTATTATTTTAGGTGGAGTGTCATCACAATGTTGCATAGGTTACCCTGGTTTTTCTTCCTAGGTTCCAGCCCCCACCTTGGGTTACCCTGGTAACCTCTTACGAAACCCGACCCCTCATGCAAACTATTGCGGAATCGTATATCTTTTAAAATAACAAGATATTGACTTTGCCATTCCAGGCCTTCTTGACTTATTCTCAAGACTGAACTAGCCCTTGAGTCTATAAGTGAGGCTTATTATCTAGTTAAAGGTTTTAAACTAACTAATGTGTTGATTTAGTTTTTACTGACTTACTAACTCTACATGAGTTACCTAGGCACCACTTTGTGTGTCGGCCCTCACAAAGAGCCACTCCCCTAAAAATAACACAAGGAAATTAAGTTCACTAACCAAGGTTGAAAAAATGTGCAAAAACTAATATCAAAACACCAATCATACATCAATGGACATCACAACCTGTTCCTAGATCCAGGTGTCTCTAATCCAAACAAAAACATGTGCCCAACCCTAGTTTATTCAAAACATGAAACCATCAAGAAAAAAATACTTTATCATGTAAGTACATCTGGAAAACTTACATTCTCTTTTAAACCCAATTTGTCCAAGCAAATAAGTACAAAAGAAAACACAACTTTAAATGCAGTTCAAAACAATTATTAAACTAACACTAGGATTTTCTAAATCCATCTGCCATTTCATGATAATAATAATATACCTTGGCCCAAAATATTCTATCTTATTTCAATTTCTTTTACAATCAATAATGTATTAACATCTATTTGTACACTACAATTTTCCAAATAATAATTTAATTTTTATTTTTTAATATCTTATGCCTCAAACACATCTTGCTATAAAACCTATTCATTTCATTCTTCTAACAAAAGTATTTAAATACATTTACCAAAATATAATAAAATATGTATTTAATATTTTCTAGTTTTAACATATATAAATAGATACACACACACACACACACACACACACACACACACACACACACATATATATCATATGAATATAGGGAAAAATTTGTATATATCAAAAGACTCGAAATCCACAATAACTAAGATTCATTTTTCTTTGTATTCACAAACAAAAATACCCATAGCCAAGGTTTATTGGCTGTATACCCACACACAGCAGGCCATGAAAGGTAATGGCTGTGTAGGTAGCCTAAGCGCTGCCTGTGTGGGTGCCGTAGGCTACCTCCACAGCCGTCGCCCTTCATGGGTGGCTGTGGGGGTAGCCCTACACCCCCTACCCATACTTAAAAACTATTTTATACCTAAAATAAAACAAACATAACTTATGATTTCTCCCTTTCGTCTTGCGAATTTTAACCCAAAAATTTCATTACGATTTTCACCAGTACGGTGATATATATATATATATATATATATATATATATATATATATATATATATATATATTAAATAAAATTTCTATGATCATTGTTCATGAATTCAAAAGAATATTAAATATAAATATGCATATATATATATAATAAACTAGGAAGATTATTAGGGAAGAGGAAAATTTTAATAAAGAATTTTTTAACAGGAAACTGAGAAACTTATCAATTTACACAATTTTATCAGAGATTGCAATTCAACAACAAAGGGTTTCCAATTCAAACTCTCTAATTCTTTTCCTATGAGTTCTTCTCAGGGCTTCTTTTGAAATTTCTATTGTTTAACAAATCCTTTGTGTTGCCCTTAGATTTCACTATAAAATCTTATTTTAAAAGATAACAAAGAAGTAACAAATTTCTACAGAATAATTTTTCACAAAATTCACTGAGAAGAATATAGAAATCACAACCACAATTATTTCCTTAGGAAATATTTTAAATTCACAATTTTACAAAACTTACACAAAACTAATTCTTACACAGGCAATCTTTTCAAAAGAAAATAAATTAAATAAATAGAGAAAAACCTGTAAGTTGAAGAATTTGTCTGTTGAAGAGAAGCTTTTCCTGTTGTGTGGAACTTCCAAGGCTCTTTTCAAACCACCACTTTCCAGAAGAACACAAATACTGAACAAAATTCTATCCGAGTATCTCTTCCAGAAATATTAAGCAAAACCCAAAGGAAATCACAAATTAACACAATTCAAAAAAAAAAATCAGCAGAACTTTGTTCTTTTCATTTCCCGTGAAGTGATTTCTTGTTTTCCCCAAATCACATAATATCTTCTCCGAGAGAAATCCCAACAAGAATTTTTCCATAAATTTAACTAACACACATGGTAATTTTCAAGAAAATATCTACTAACCACTCACGGATATATCTTCCCACTAATAACAAGAATTTATTTTATTTAAAGAATTCAAGAATTCAAAATTCAAAATTCAATTTCCTTTTTATCTTATTTCATATTTAAATTTTTTTTCCACACAAAGCAATTAATTTATATTTAATCTATTCTCACAAATAAAGTAACTTTAATTTAATTAATTAATTAATTTAATTAAATAATTTTAATCTCAATGATTAAATTACTTAACCAAATAAACTAATTTAATTAATTAAATAGAATATAAAACTTTTATCTAAAATTAATTAAAATAAGCATTAAATTAAAAAGAACATTAATCTATCATTAAATTAAAAAAAATTGCCTTTCATAATAAATAATCCAAACTGACACAGACAAAACATCTAGAAACACCAAACCTAAACTGACGACAAACTGTGACTAGGTTTAATTCTAGACTAGGAGAAACCTTGGTACTACCTCCCAATCAACATTTTCGTTGAGTCTTGACACGCTCAGACCTGAGAAACTAGGTGGAGTCAATGTCATATACCTGCAATCCTGCAATCAGACAAATAACATACATATATATATAATTCATGATTCAAACACACCATGTGAAGAAAATCACGGAAATCACATAGCACTCACAAGCGAATGATTCAACTTTGTTCTCCACACCAATACACATCACATCAAACTAAAAAAATAAATAACAATTAATCTACCATAAGCATATAGATAGCAATAACATCTGAAGTAAACAACTATGCTAACATAAAGCATGTCAGAATTAATTACCACCATCCAATGTATCATCACATGACAAAATAAATCCACCATCCCTCTAAAGTCAGCAATCAATACACCAAAACAATGTACCAAGGTCTATCAATATGAATATTCTTTTTATCTCACAAAGGTAGTCATTCACAAGCTAGCTCCAAATACATGTCCACCTACACACAAGAAAGTGGGAAATTTGTGGGGGTTATATAGGGGCCTGCCTCAGTCAAACCCTTGTTTTGGTGTTTCCACCTCCACAAACAACCAATTTTGCAACAATGGAAAACTATATGATAAAGAAAGAAATGAAGTAAAGAGCACAAAAACACTACAAAACAATAAGGTGCTACCCAACCAAATCATAGAGGAGAGGAGTAGAAATCTTACCACCTCCACCAATAGCTAACTAGCTAATGGAGGAGAAAATGAGAGGAATCAAGCCCCTATTGCAATGGTGTTGTTCCACACTTCCTCTACTGAGTGTTGTTGTTGCTTCTATGGAGTGCCAAAGTGCTGCTAAAAGTGCTTGAGAACGCAAGAGGATGCTAGAGCTTGTAAACAAGATGGATTGAATGCTTAGAGAATGTGTAGAAGATGAAATGCATGAAGAAGGAGTGAATTTGAAGGAGAGAATAAGGAAAATGGCCATATTCAGGTCGGTTAGTCGAAGTGGGCATAACAAATCGACCTCCAATGGGAAGTGTAACGCCTATGTAAGCTCCAAACGTAGGAATCAGATAGGGACATAATTATGTTTTGCGGACATCTACGTGTCGTGCGGTCGTCCTCGACAATTATTCCTCTTCCAACGCACAAAACAGATGCCAAGTTGAATGAAGGAAGCGAGCTTATGTTAATTTAGCCTATGTTGAATTTAGTTTTCTAAAGTGAGGAAGGGTAAAAGGGGAATTTGCATAAGGGGTGTGAATTCACTCCTATAAAATTCTCAAAATCATGTAAAACATGAGGAAACTTTTGCTGAATCTCAGCATAATCCTCCCAAGTGGCTGAATATTCTACATAATGGTCTGATTGGACTTTGTACTACAAAACCTCCATGTTATGCAAGTGAAGCTTACACATTCTGAGCACCTTGACGGGCTCTAGTGTGACCACTCCAGGGTCTTGTACCTATAAAGCAGTCCAATAAATCACATGATTATCGCTGCGTATATACTTCTTGAGGTTGGACACATCGAAGATGCTATGCATTCTGGCAAGAGCAGGTGGCAATGCAATTTGATAGGCTACTGGATTCACTTCCTCTAGAATCTCAAAAGGTCTTGCATAATGCAGGGCCAACTTAGAAGAATTCCCAAATTTAATGGAGATCTTGTGAGGTTTCACTCTCAACAACACTTTGTCACCTACAAAAAAAATTTGGGGCACTTTCTTAGCATCAGTATAATGTTTTGGTTGGTCATTAGCTTCAACCAACCTTTGCTTGAAAAATTTTGCTTTCTCTTCCATTTTAGCCAACATCTCAGGCCCAAGACTCACTCTATCCTCAAGTGTATCCCAAATTATAGGATTTTGATAATTTTGACCATATAATGCTTCAAAAGGAGCCATCTTTATTGTAGAATGGTAAGAATTGTTGTAAGAAAATTCTACTAAGGGTATTTTATCTTCCCACTTGTACTATTGATTCATGCAATACATCCTCAATAGGTCTTCTAATACTTGATTCACCCTTTTAGTTTGTCCATTCATTTCCAAATGATATGTTGAGCTAATATTCAATTGAGTCCCTAGTGCAAAAAATAAGGTTTGCAAAAACCTAGAATTGACTCATGCATCCCTATCTGAGATAATCTTCTATGGAATCCCATGCAACCTAAACACTTCTTGCATAGATTTTCTTTCTATGGCAGGTAATCCATTAGTTAGATTCTTAGGTATGAAATGTGCTACTTTGGTAACCTTATCTACTACCACAAGAATGGAATTGTGCTTATTTTTTGACATAGGAAATCCTTACACAAATTTCATACAGTTTATGACTTGCCACTTCCTCTCTAGTATATCATGTGGATATAACAATCTTCAGGATGATGATGCTCTACTTTCACTCTTTGACATTCAAGACACCAATCCACAAACCTAGCAGCATATCCTTTTATCCCCTTCCAAAAATATAATGGCTTCACATCTTCCATCATTTTTGTCACTCCAGGGTATCCAGAGTACGGTGCTTCATGTACTTCCTTCCATACCAAATTTCTTAACTCTTCTACATCAGGTAAATAGATTATCCATTTATATCTAAGTAATCCATTAGGTTCAAAATGAAAACCTTCATACCTAGAATCTTGTGGATTGTTAGTGAGTGTTTTCTTGAATTGCAAACTTAATACTCATCCTCTTTGCATTTCTTCAACACTTGTCCTTTAAAGTTGGTTTGAATCATCACTATTCAATCAATATGACGTCTTCGACTCAAGGCATCAACAACCCAATTTTCTTTCCCTTTTATATAACTGATATTGAAGTCATAACAAGTTATTCGCTCTAACCATCTTCTTTGTCTAGGATTCATATTAGGTTGGGTGAAAAGGTACTTTAACCCATTTTGATCAGTATTCATCTCAAAGTGTTTCCCTAACAAGTAGTTCCTCCACATTTGTATTGAATGAACCAGAGCTATTAATTCCAAATCATGTGATATATAATTTTCCTCATAAGGTCTTAGCTTTCTATATTCGTAAGTAATTACTTTCCCATGTTGCATCAACACACCCCCTAAGCCTTCCCCAGATGCATCCATGAAAACTATAAAGTTACCCTTAGGATTTGGTACTTTCAAGATTGGTGTAGTGGTAAACTTCTCTTTGAGTAGATCAAATGCTTCTTGACACTTCTCAATCCACTCAAATTTCTTTGGGCCCTTCCTCTTTAAAGAAGTAATTGGAAAAGTGATCTTAGAGAAGTTTACAACAAACTTACTATAATACCTTGCTAGACCTATGAAACTCCATACCTTAGACACATTCTTGGGTACCAGCCACTCAAGCACTACCTTGATCTTAGCTGGATATATGGATATTCCTTCTATCGAGATCACATGACCTAGATAATGCACTCTCCTTTGAAAGAAGGTAGACTTAGAGAATTTACCATACAACTTATGTTCTATTAATTGTTGTAGGACTATCTCTAAATGTCTACAATGATCTTCCTCATTCTTGCAATAAATCAGGATGTCATCTAGAAAAAACAAGACAAATTTATCAAGGAAATCCCTAAATACACTATTCATCAAGTTCATAAATGCGGTGGGTGAATTTGTTAAACCAAAATGTAAAACAGTGAACTCACAGTGTCCATATCTAGTTCTAAACATAGTCTTAAAGATATCTTCATCCTTAATCCTCAACTGGTGATATTGATGCAATGTAGGGTAGTGCATCAACCACTCTTCACCATTCAAAAGGGTTTCAACCATTCTTTTCTCACAACTCAACTATTTGTTTGTTTTTCCACTTTTCACCTTGTGGATCTTGTAGGACAGTAGGCTCACTTTTTTCTACTACTCTAAAAAACTTCTTAAATGACTTCACAAACCAAGAACTAATCTAGACACCCTTTAATGAGTTACAACACATAATCAAACCTCAGTTCCCACTCCTTTGAAACAACTATGCCAAATCTAGATTTCAACATTCAAATAGGCCTTAATTAGGCATATTTTCCAAAGGGACCCTTCTCAAAACTCACCATTAAGACTTGAAACCACCAAACAGTCTTTATTCAGCCTCCAAAACCATAGAATAATCAACTTGAAAGTCCTCACTTTCCCATTAAAACCCTTAACTACAAAACCCTCACTTTCCTCCCTACTAACTAGGGCTTATTGAAAAACATATACCTTAACCACTTACAACCACAAAACCACTTCAATCAGACTTTTCTATTTCTGTACACTTTCATTCCTTCCACCAATTATGTTGCCCTGAGCTTCATACATACTTCCCTCACAAACCTACCAATTTCACCTCTTTCCACCTTTGACTCAACTAGGTTTCAATAACCATACACTCATCTAGCCCCCTCAAGTTCTTAAAACCTACAAAACACATCAAAACAAACTTTCCTACCCTAATTCAATCCGGTTTCATCTTATTCTCAGTCACAATTGTTCATACACCTTTACTAACCTAGCTTTAAAGGCTTAAAAGTTTGAGTTTCCAATGGAGCAATGTGTACAATTCCCTCCAAAAACTTTATCACCACAAAATAATAATCCCTACATCTATTCCTATCCTACCTAGGCCTATTCCAATGAATAATAGCATGCATAGTAGGTTGAAGGGCCTCTTCACTTCATTAGAACCCTCGAACCCTTGAAAGTATCTTCAACAACAACCATAGAAAACGTAATAAATCTCCCTCCAAAGGAAATATTAAGTCTTAAAACCTAGTGGAAGTGAAATTATACACAGGCCTTCAACAACTCAGATCATTATGGAGCCTCATACTTATTGTACAAACCCGTACACAAGCTGAGAATGGAGTAAATTCCAAAAAACTAGTGATATTGTATTGTTTTTCTTCTTAAATATATTACAACCAACCTTTACAATGATGAATCACACCTTTTTAAACATTTTTCAAATTGGTTCAACTTCCTAAAGAGCCTAAAACTAACTCTATAACTTCCTTGACTCTTCATGTGCCTCCACATGGCATCCTTTTGCAATTTTACAACTTTGCTTAACAACTTTTATCATGATTTTACAACTTTACATTTTAAGATTAAAATTGACTTCCTAGGACCTCTACAACATTAAAATGACTAATAAAACCTTATTACAATGTTCATAGAAATTCATATTCCTATTAAAATCTCAAATTTACTCTTGGAGGCATTCTCTTTCAAAGGGTGCACCTGCACCATACACCCAACCACAATTTCCTTCCAAGTCTCTTGGAAGTCTTCATGTCCTATATCGACAACATCTTCATGATCCTCATCCTTCGATGCTCCATCTCGTGCTTTCAATGTCTTCATCTTGACTTTAGGCTTGCACTTGTTTCTACTCACCCACTCTTCTCTTCTTGCTCTTTCATCTTGGACCAGCATCACTATACTCTGATTTGTTTAATTTAGCTCCATCCACAAACTCTTAGTATGTCCTTCCTCTTTGCTTATTTCAAAACAACCTTCACTCTGACCTTCCCCTTTCATCTTAACACTTGGCTTAGTTCTTACCATTAGAATCATCAAAATAAGGATGAAATACAAGATTCTTTTCATCTTTTGTCTCTCAATTCTCCTTTTCACAACCTTTCTTAGGTTCTTCATGTTTAGTACTACTATTACTACAGTACAAACCTACCACATCATCAATTTTTTTATCCAAGTACTATTCATTGTCCTACTCTCATCTCTTACTCCCTTCTCCATCTCGCTTGGAGATTTCATTAACCCTTCCTTCTCATCCTTTTTCAACTCATCACTATCAGCCCCTTTCATCTCTGGGACTCTTGGAAAACTCTTTTCCTTTTCATCTTTGCCTTTCATGGTGACCACACTTTATGCAAACTTACTCTCAAATTATTTCAATTCCAAGCCATTCCTCTTGGCATGTTGTCCACACTATTATCCTTTCTTTCTTTTGTTGCATTTCCCATTGTCTCTGACATTCTTTCTAACTATCCACACCTTGTTTCAATCCTCTACCTCTATGATCTTTTTTCAAGCTCTTTTCAATTTTCCATCATTACCTTCTCTCAATACCGCATTCTCATGCTGCTTCTCTACAACATCTTTCACACACTTTTTCCAATCACTTAGGCTCACACTACTTATCTTTGTATTCTCAGGTCCTCTATCATCTTGTCCTCTTATCATGCTCTCCACATTCTTATTCTCATTCTCAATTGTCTCTCTCCTTTTGTCTAGACATTCATCTTGGCTTCCTTCATCTATCAAATTCCTTTCCAACATCCAACTTGTTGCCTCCTTAACCTCTGCATTTCCTGATCTAATCTTCTTTGTTCTATCAGTGCATGGTTGTTCCTTGATCTCTTTCCCTTTCAAGGGATAGACCAGTGTTCCTACCATTACTTCTTCACCCTTTTTAAGCCTTTCATTTCTTTCTTCATTACTCTCTTTTATTTGATCCATTCTCTCTTCTTCCAATACCTTGCCACTAGGTCTTTCGCCACTCTTAATATCAATTTGCTTCCTTCCATTCTTTCTATCATCGTCATACTGCTTGCCATTATTTTTACCTTGTTGCTGCTGCACTCTGTGTATTTTTCCAATCTATGGACATCCTCCTTTCTTGATAGTATCTTCTCCAATCTTTACTTTCCTTGCACTAGCAAAATCAGTTGTATCTTTTTCTTCTCTACCTCTTGTTAGGGTCTTTGTTTCAAAATTCTTCATCACCCATTGCTTTGTATCTAACTCTCTCAAATAAGACTTGTCCATACTTCATTGTCCCATCCTTTCTTCGTACCCTTCTTTCTGACTTGGCTTGTCTCCATGTTTGACCTCTCCTTTTTTAGATTTCATTTCCATCTCTTTGACCTCTTTACTCTGCGACCCTACACCTTCATCATATCTTGTTGCCTCAAATATTGTCTTCCTACTATTAGCTTCCTCCTCACCATGTTTTTTATTCTAATGTCTCATGGACACTCTACTGCCCTGCATCAAAATTATTTTAGTCCTACATTTTTTCTCATCATTTTCCATCAAAGGAACTAAAGTCAAATTCATACCATCCTTTTTTATCTCATAACTATTCTTTCTTCCATTATATAAAGAAAATCTATCATACACCCATGGCATTCCCAACAAGAGATAGCACACACTAATAGGAACAATATCACACAAAATTTTATCTATATACACCTATGTGGAATTAAATCCAGGCTTGCTCTATAACCATCAAAACATGCTCACCATTCACCCAAGAAACTAAATAGGGTGACTCATGGGGTATCTTCTCTAATTGAAACTATCTACCATTTCTTGAGATATCAAATTGTCTAAAATACCTAAATCAACCATCATAGTACATACCTTCCCTTGGAACTTGCAGGTGGTCTTGAATATTACATTCCTTTGTGTTGCTTCTCTGATCTCCATCACCATTCTGACTTGACTCTTTAGCTTCCAATTTTCTTCTTATGAAAAACACCTTCAATAATCTACTTATTGTGCTCTGATACTAATTGATGCAATGCAGGGTAGTACAACAATCAATCATCACCATTCAAAAGTGATTCAACCATTCTTTTCTCACAAATCAACTATTTGCTTCTATTTCCACTTTTCACCTTGTGGATCTTGTAGGATAGCAGGCTCACTTTTTCCTACTTCTCTAAAAAAATTCTCAAATGACTTCACAAACCAAGAACTGATATAGACACTTTTTAATTAGTTACAACACATACTCAAAACTCAGTTCCCACTCCTTTGGAACAACTACACCAAATCTGGCTTTCAGCTGAAATAGGCCTCAATTAGGCCTATTTTCCAAAGGGACCCTTCTCAAAACTTACCATTAAGACATGAAACCACCAAAAATTCTTTAGTCATCTTTCAAAACTATCATAAAATAATCAACTTACAAGTCCTCACTTTCCCATTAATACGCTTAACTCCAAAACCCTCACTTTTGTCCCTACTAACTGGAGTTTATTGAAAAACATATACCCTAACCACTTATAACCTCAAAATCACATCAATCAGACTTTGATATGTTTTTACCTAATCATTCCTTCCACCAATTATACTTCCTCCAAGCTTCATCCATACTTCCTTCACAAACCTACCAATTTCACCTATTTCCACCTTTGACTCAACTAGATTTTCATAACCATACACTAATCTAGCACCCTTAGGTTCTTCAAACCTACAAAACACATCAATACAAACTTTCCTACCTTGATTCAATCTGGTTTCACCTTATTCTCAGTCACAATCCTTCATACACCCTTACTAGCCTAGCTTTAAAGGCTTAAAATTTTGAGTTTCCAATGGGGCGGCGTATAAAATTCCCTCCAAAAGATTTATCACCAAAAAATAACAATCCATACATCTATTCCTATCCTACCCAGGCCTATTCCACTGAATCACAACATGCATAGTAGTTGGAAAGGCCTCTTTACTTCATTATAACCCTCAAACCCTTGAAACTATCTTCAACAACAACCACATAAAATGTAATCAATCTCCCTCCAAAGGAAATATTAGTCTTCAAACCTACTAGAAGTGGAAGTAGACATATGCCTTCAATCACTCAGACCATTATGGAGCCCGATACCTATTATACGGACCCGTACACTGGCTGAGAATGGAGTAAAACACATAAATTTACCAAAAAAATAGTGATATTTTATTGTTTTTCTTCTTCAATATGTTACAACAAGCCTTCCCAATGATGAATCACACAATTTTAACCATTTTCCAAATTGGTTCAACTTCTTAAAGCACCTAAAACTAACTCCATAACTTCCTTGACTCTTCATGTGCCTCCACATGGCATCCTTTTGCAATTTTACAACTTTGCTTAACAACTTTTGTCATGATTTTACAATTTTAAATTTTAAGATTAAAATTGACTTCCTAGGACCTCTACAACATTAAAATGGCTAATCAAGCCTTATTACAACATAGAAATGCATATTCATATTAAAATTTCAAATTTTCCTCTTGGAGGCATGCTCTTTCAAAGGGTCCATGTGCACCATACACCCGACCACAATTTCCTTCCAAGTCTCTTGGAAGTCTTCATCTGTTGTATCAGCAACATCTTCATGATCCTCATCCTTTGATGCTCCATCTCGTGCTTGCAATGTCTTCATCTTGACTTTAGGCTTGCACTTGTTTCTGCTCATCCACTTTTCTCTTCTTGCTCTATGATCTTGAACCAACATCATTATACTCTAATTTTTTTCTTCAGCTCCATCCACCCACTCTTACTATGTCCTTCCTCTTTTCTTATTGCAAAACAACCTTCACTCTGACCTTCCCCTTTGAAAATAAGGAAGCAATACAAGAGTCTCTTCATCCTTTGTCTCTCAATCCTCCTTTTCACAACCTTTCTCAGTTCCTTCATGTTTAGTACTACTGTTACTACAGTACACACTACCACATCATCAATTTTGTCACCCAAGGACTATTCACTGTCCTACTCTCATCTCTTAATCCCTTCTCCATCTAGTTTTTAGATTTTATTAACTCTTCCTTCTTAGCCTTTGTCAACTCATCACTATCAACCCCTTCATTTTTGAGACTCTTGGAAAACTCTTTTCCTTTTCATCTTTTCCTTTCATGGTGACCACACTTTCTACAAACTTACTCTTAGATTCTTTCACTTCCAATACATTCCTCTTGGCATGTTGTCCACAATATTATCCCTTCTTTCTTTTCATAAATTTCCCATTGTCTCTGACATTCTTTCTAACTGTCCACACCTTGTTTCAATCCTCTACCTCTATGATCTTTTTCCTAACTCTTTTCAATTGTCCATCATTAACTTGTCTCAATACCACATTCTCATGATGCTCACCTACAACATCTTTCACACACTTTTTCCAATCACTTAGAATTACACTACTTATCTTTGTATTATTAGGTCCTCTATCCTCTTGTCCTCTTATCATGCTCTCCACGCTCTTATTCTCATTCTCAACTTTCTCTCTCTCTTTGTCTAGCCATTCATCTTGGCTTCCCTCATCTATCATCTTCTTTTCTAGCATCCAACTTGTTTCCTACTTAACCTCTGCATTTCCTAATATAATCTTATTTGTTCTATCAGTACCTGGTTGCTCCTTAATCTCTTTCCCTTTCAAGGGACATGCCAATGTTCCTACTATGACTTCTTCACCCTTTTCAAGCCTTTCATGTCTTTCTTCATTACTCTTTTTTATTTGATCCATTCTCTCTTCTTCCAAGACCTTCTTCCCACTAGGTATTTCACCACTCTTACTATCAATCTGCTTCCTTCCATTCTTTCTATCATCCTCATGTTGCTTGCCATTCTTTTTACCTTGTTGTTGTACTCTGTGTATTTGTCTAATCTGTGGACATCCTCCTTTCTTCATAGTATCTTATCCAATCTTTACTTTCCTTGCACTAGGAAAACCACTTGCATCTCTTTCTTCTCTACCTCTTGTCAGGGTCTTTGTTTCAAAAGTCTTCATCACCCATTGCTTTGTATCTAACTCTCTAAAATCAGACTTGTCCATACTTCATTGTCCCATCCTTTCTTTGTCCCCTTCCTGCTGAATTGGTTTGTCTTCATGTTTGACCTATCTATTTTAAGATTTCACTTCCATCTCTTTAACCTCTTTACTCTGTAACCCTACACCTTCATCACATCTTGCCGCTTCAACACTTGTCTTCCTATTACTTGTGCTTCTTCACCATGTTTGTTCTTCTCATGTCTCATGGACACTCTACTACCCTGCATCAAAATTATTTTTTTCCTACATTGTTTCTCATCATTTTCCATCAAAGGAAAGAAAGTGAAAGTCATACCATCCTTTTTTATCTCATAACTATTCTTTCTTCCATTATATAAAGAAAATCTATCATACACCCATGGAATTCCTAACAAGAGATGGCACACACTCATAGGCACAATATCAAACAAAATTTTCTCTATATACAACTATGTGGAATTCAACCCAATATTTCTCTTTAACCATCAAAACATGCTCACCATTCACCCAAGAAACTGAAGAGGGTGACTCATGGGGTACCTTCTTTAATTGCAACATATCTTCCATTTCTTGAGAGATCAAATTGTCTAAACTACCTGAATCAACCATCATAGTACATACCTTGCCTTGGAACTTGTAGGTGGTCTTGAATATTTCATTCCTTTGTGTTGCTTCTTTGATCTCCATCACCATTCTAAGTTGAAACTTCAACTTAAAACTATCTTCTTATGAAAATCACCTTCAAGAATCTACTTGTTGTGCTCTGATACCAATTTGATGCAATGCAAGGTAGTACAACAATCACTCTTCACTATTCAAAATGGTTTGAACCATTCTTTTCTCACAAATCAACTATTTTCTTGCTTTTCCACTTATCACCTTGTGAATCTTGTAGGACAGCAGGCTCACATTTTCCTACTTCTCTAACAAACTTCTCAAATGACTTCACAAACCAAGAACTGATATAGACACCCTTTAATTAGGTACAACACATACTCAAAACTTAGTTCCCTCTCCTTTGAAATAACTAGGCCAAATCTAGCTTTCAGCTGAAATAAGCCTCAATTAGGCTTGTTTTCCAAAGGGACCCTTATCAAAACCTACCATTAAGATGTGAAACCACCAAACAGTCTCTAGTCAACCTTGAAAACCACAAAATAATCAACTTACAAGTCCCCACTTTCCCATTAATACCCTTAACTCCAAAACCCTCACTTTCATCCTTACTAACTAGGGTTCATTGAAAAACATCTACCCTATTGTATGGACCCATACACAAGCTGAGAATGGAGTAAAACACATAAATTAACCAAAAAAATAGTGATATTTTATTGTTTTTCTTCTTCAAGATGTTACAAAAAACCTTCCCAATGATGAATCACACCTTTTTAAACATTTCTAAAATTGGTTCAACTTCGTAAAGCACCTAAAACTAACTCTATAACTTCCTTGACTCTTCATCTATCTCCACATGGCATCCTTTTGCAATTTTACAACTTTTCTTAACAACTTTTGTCACGATTTTACAATTTTACAGTTTAAGATTAAAATTGACTTCCTAGGACCTCTACAACATTAAAATGCCTAATCAAGCCTTATTACAACATAGAAATGCATATTCATATTCAAATTTCAATTTTTCCTCTTAGAGGAATGCTCTTTCAAAGGGAGGACCTACACCATACACCCGACCACAATTTCCTTCCAAGTCTCTTGGAAGTCTTGATGTGTTGTATGAGCAACATCTTCATGATCCTCATCCTTTGATGCTCCATCTCATGCTTGCAATGTCTTCATCTTGACTTTAGGCTTCCACTTGTTTCTACTCACCCACTCTTCTTTTCTTGCTCTATCATATTGGACCAGGATCACTATGCTTTGATTTGTTTTCTTCAGCTCCATCCACCCACTTTTACTATGTCCTTCCTCTTTGCTTATTTCAAAACAACCTTGACTCTGACCTTCCCCTTTCATCTTAACACTTGGCTTCATCCTTATCATTAGAATCATCAAAATAAGGAAGCAATACAAGACTCTCTTTATCCTTTGTCTCTCAATCCTCCTTTTCGCAACCTTTCTTAGGTCCTTCATGTTTAGTACTACTATTACTATAGTACACACCTGCCACCTCATCAATTTTGTCACCCAAGGACTATTCACTATCCTATTCTCATCTCTTATTCCCTTCTCCATCTAGTTTTTACATTTTATTAACTCTTCCTTCTTATCCTTTTTCAACTCATCACTATTAGCCCCTTTCATCTTTGGGACTCCTGGAAAACTCTTTGCCTTTTCATCTTTTCCTTTCATGGTGACCACACTTTCTGCAAACTTACTCTTAGATTCTTTCACTTCCAAGCAATTCCTCTTGGCATGTTGTCCACAATATTATCCTTTCTTTCTTTTGTTGCATTTCCCATTGTCACTGATATTCTTTCTAACTGTCCACACCTTGTTTCAATCCTCTACCTCTGTGATATTTTTCCTAACTCTTTTCAATTGTCCATCATTACCTTCTCTCAATACCACATTCTCATGTTGCTACTTTACAACATCTTTCACACACTTTTTCCAATCACATAGGCTCACACTACTTATCTCTGTATTCTCAGATCCTTAGTCTTTGTGTCCTCTTATCATGCTCTCCACGTTATTATTCTCATTCTCAACTGTCTCCCTCTCCTTGTCTAGCCATTCATCTTGGCTTCCTTCATCTATCATCTTCCTTTACAACATCCAACTTGCTGCCTCCTTAACCTCTTCTTTTCCTAATCCAATCTTCTTTGTTCTATTATGGCATGGACACACCAATGTTCCTACTATGACTATCTTTTCAAGCCTTTCATTTATTTCTTCATTACTCTCTCTTATTTGGTCCATTCTCTCTTCTTCCAAGACCTTCTTGCCACTAGGTCTTTCACCACTCTTACTATCAATCTGCTTCCTTCCATTCTTTGTATCATCCTCATGTTTCTTTCCATTCTTTTTACCTTGTTGTTGCTGCACTTTGTGTATTTGTCTAATCTGTGGACATCCTCCTTTCTTCATAGTATCTTATCCAATCTTTACTTTCCTTGCACTAGGAAAACCACTTGCATCTCTTTCTTCTCTACCTCTTGTCAGGGTCTTTGTTTCAAAAGTCTTCATCACCTATTGTTTTGTCTCTAACTCTCTCAAATCAGACTTGTCCATACTTCATTGTCCCATCCTTTCTTTGTCCCCTTCCCGTTGACTTGGCTTGTCTTCATGGTTGATCTATCCTTTTCCATATTTCACTTCCATCTCTTTAACCTCTTTACTCTGCAACCCTACACCTTCATCACATCTTGATGCTTCAACTCTTGTCTTCCTGTTATTAGCTGCCTCTTCACCATGTTTGTTCTTCTCATGTCTCATGGACACTCTACTACACTCAATCAAAATTCTTTTTGTCCTACATTGTTTCTCATATTTTTCCATCAAAGGAACCAAAGTGATAGTCATACCATCCTTTTTTATCTCATAACTATTATTTCTTAAATTATATAAAGAAAATCTATCATACACCCATGGAATTCCTAACAAGAGATGGCACACACTCATAGGCACAATATCACACAAAATTTTCTCAATTTAAACCTATGTGGAATTCAACACAAGCTTCCCCTTTAACCATCAAAACAT
The DNA here is from genome assembly GCA_007258455.2 of Sequoia sempervirens. Lineage (NCBI taxonomy): Eukaryota > Viridiplantae > Streptophyta > Pinopsida > Cupressales > Cupressaceae > Sequoia > Sequoia sempervirens. The sequence goes on from VDFB02379711.1 coordinate 46,470,868, forward strand.
GCTCATCATTCACCCAAGAAACTAAATAGGGTGACTCATGGGGTATCTTCTCTAATTGCAATGTATCTACCATTTCTTGAGAGATCAAATTGTCTAAACTACCTGAATCAACCATCATAGTGCATTCCTTGCCTTGGCACTTGTAGGTGGTCTTGAATATTGCATTCCTTTGTGTTGCTTCTCTTATCTCAATTGCCATTGTGACTTGGCTCTTCAACTTCCAATTATTTTCTTTTGAAAATCGCCTTCAAGAATCTACTTGTTGTGCTCTAATACCAATTTGTTGCAATGTAGGGTAGTGCAACAATCACTGTTCACCATTCAAAATGGTTTGAACCATTCATTTCTCACAAATCAACTATTTGCTTATTTTTCCACTTTACACCTTATGGATCTTGTAGGACAGTAGGCTCACTTTTTCCTACTTATCTAACAAACTTCTCAAATGACTTCACAAACCAAGAATTGATATAGACACCCTTTAATTAGTTACAACAAATACTCAAAACTCAGTTCCCACTCCATTGAAACAACTACGCCAAATCTGGCGTTCAGCTGAAATAAACATCAATTAGGCCTATTTTTTGAAGGGGCCCTTCTCAAAACTTACCATTAAGACATGAAACCACCAAATAGTCTTTATTCAGCCTTTAAAACCACAAAATAATCAACTTACAAGTACTCACTTACACATTAATACCCTTAGCTCTAAAACCCTCATTTTCATCCCTACTAACAAGGGTTTATTGAAAAACATATACCCTGACCACTTATAACCTCAAAACCACTTAAATTATACTTTGATATATTTGTACATGCTCATTCATTCCACCAATTATGCTATCGCCAAGCTTCATACATGCTTCCTTCACAAACTTACCAATTTCACCTCTTTCCACCTTTGACTCAACTAGGTTTTCATAACCATACACTAATCTAGCCCCTTCAGGTTCTTCAAACCTACAAAATAGATCAAAAAAGCCTTGCCTACATTGATTCAATCTGGTTTCACCTTATTCTCATTCACAGTCCTTCATACACCCTTACTAGCCTAGCTTTAAAGGCTTAAAATTTTGAGTTTCCAATGGGGTAGCATATAGAACTCCCTCCAAAAGCTTTATCACCTCAAAATAACAATCCCTACATCTATTCTTATCCTTCCCAAGCCTCTTCCACCTAATCACAACATCCACAGAAGGTGGAAAGGCCTCTTTACTTCGTTAGAACCCTCAAACCCTTGAAAGTATCTTCAACAACCACATAAAATGTAATCAATCTCCTTCCAAAGGAAATATTAAGTCATCAAACCTACTAGAAGTGGAAGTATACATAGGCCTTCAACAACTTAGACCATTATGGAGCCTAATACCTATTGTACAGACTCGTACACAGGCTGAGAATGGAGTAAAACACATAAATTTACCAAAAAAAAAAAGTGATATTTTATTGTTTTTCTTTTTCAAGATGTTACAACCAACCTACCCAATGATGAATAACACATTTTTAAACATTTTCCAAATTTTTTCAACTTCCTAAAGTGCCTAAAACTAATTCTATAACTTCCTTGACTCTTTATGTGCCTCCACATGGTATCCTTTTGCAATTTTACAACTTTGATTAACAACTTTTGTCATGATTTTACAATTTTACATTTTAAGCTTAAAATTGACTTCCTAGGACCTCTACAACATTAAAATGGCTAATCAAGCCATATTACAACATAGAAATGCATATTCATATTAAAATCTCATTTTTTCCTCTTAGAGGCATGCCCTTTCAAAGGGTCCATGTGCACCATACACCCGACCACAATTTGCTTGCAAGTCTCTTGGAAGTCTTGATGTGTTGTATGAGCAAAATCTTCATGAGATCCTCATCCTTTGATGCTCCATCTCATGCTTGCAATGTCTTCCTCTTGACTTTAGGCTTGGACTTGTTTCTGCTCACCCACTCTTCTCTTCTTGCTCTATCATCTTGGATCAGCATCACTATACTTTGATTCTTTTTCTTTAGCTCCATCCACCCACTCTTACTATGTCCTTCCTCTTTTCTTATTGCAAAAAAACCTTCACTCTGACCTTCCCCTTTCATCTCAACACTTGGCTTAGTCCTTATCATTACAATGATCAAAATAGGGAAGCAATACAAGACTCTCTTCATCCTTTATCTCTCAATCATCCTTTTCACAAAATCTCTCATCTCCTTCATGTTTAGTACTACTATTACTATAGTACACACATGCCACATCATCTATTTTGTCACCCAAGGACTATTCACTATACTACTCTCATCTCTTACTCCCTTCTCCATATCATTTGGATATTTTATCAACTCTTCCTTCTCAGCCTCTGTCAACTCATCACTATCAGCCCCTTTCATCTTTGGGACTCTTGGGAAACTCTTTTCCTTTTCATCTTTTCCTTTCATGGTGACCACACTTTCTGCAAACCTACTCTCATATTCTTTCACTTCTTCTTTCCATTCCTCTTGGCATGTTGTCCACACTATTATGCTTTCTTTCTTTTCTTGCTTTTCCCATTTTATCTGACATTCTTTCTGACTTTCCACACCTTATTCCCAATCCTCTACCTCTATGATCTATATCTTAAATCTTTCCAACTATCCATCTTTACCTTCTCTCAATACCACATTCTCATGTTGCTACTCTAAAAAAATTTTCACAAACTTTTTCCAATCACTTATGCTCACACTACTTATCTCAGTATTCTTAGGTCCTCTATCCTCTTGTCCTCTTATCATGCTCTCCATGTTCCTATTCTCATTCTCAACTGTCTCTCTCTCTTTTTCTATACATTCATCTTGGCTTCCCTCATCTATCATCTTCCTTTCCAACATCCAACTCGTTGCCTCCTTAACCTCTGCATTTCCTGATCTAATATTCTTTGTTCTATCAGTGCATGGCTACACCTTGATTTCTTTCCCTTTCAAGGGACACACCAATATTCCTACTATGACTTCTTCACCCTTTTCAAGCCTTTCATGGATTTCTTCATTACTCTCTTTTATTTGATCCATTATCTTTTCTTCCAAGACCTTCTTGCCACTAGGTTTTTCACCACTCTTACTATGAATCTGCTTCCTTCCATTCTTTCTATCATCCTCTTGTTGCTTCCCATTATTTTTTCCTTGTTGTTGTTGCACTCTATTTATTTTTCCAATCTGTGGATATCCTCTTTTCTCATAGTATCTTCTCCAATTTTCACTTGCTTGCACTAGGCAAACGACTTGCATCTCTTTCTTCTCTACCTCTTGTTAGGGTCTTTCTTTCAAAAGTCTTCATCACCCAAATGTTGCTTTGTATCTAACTCTCTCAAATTAAACTTTTCCATACTTGATTGTCCCATCCTTTCTTTGTTCCCTTCCTTCTGACTTGTCTTGTCTTAATGTTTGACCTATCTTTTTTCAGATTTCACTTCCATCTCTTTAACCTCTTTACTCTGCAACCCTACACCTTCATCATATCTTGCTGCTTCAACTCTTGTCTTCCTGTTATTATCTTCCTCTTCACCATGTTTGTTCTTCTCAAGTCTCATGGACACTATACTACCCTAAATCAAAATTCTTTTTTTCCTGCATTGTTTTTCATCTTTTTCCATCAAAGGAACCAAAGTGAAAGTCATACCATCCTTTTTTATCTCATAACTATTCTTTCTTCCATTACATAGAGAAAATATATCATACATCCATGGCATTCCAAACAAGAGATAGCACACAGTCATAGGCACAATATAAAAAAAAAAATTGTCTCTATATACACCTATATGAAATTCAACCCACACTTGTTCTTTAACCATTGAAACATGCTCACCTTTCACACAAAAAACTGAATAGGGTGACTCATGGGGTATCTTCTCTAATTGCAACTTATCTACCATTTCTTGAGAGATCAAATTGTCTAAACTACCTGAATCAACCATCATAGTACATACCTTTCCTTGGAACTTGTAGGTGGTCTTGAATATTCCATTCCTTTGTGTTGCTTGTCTAATCTCCATCGCCATGCTGACTCGACTCTTCAGCTTCCAACTATCCTCTTATGAAAATCACTTTCAAGAATCTACTTGTTGTGCTCTGATACCAATCTGATGTAATACATGATAGTAGAAAAATCACACTTCACCATTCAAAATGGTTTGAACCATTCTCTTCTCACAAATCAACTATTTGCTTATTTTTCCACTTTTCACCTTGTAGATCTTGTAGGACAATAGGCTCACTTTGGCTTAAAATTTTGAGTTTCCAATGGCGTAGCATATAGAACTCCCTCCAAAAGCTTTATCACCTCAAAATAACAATCCCTACATCTATTCCTATCCTTCCCAAGCCTCTTCCACCTAATCACAACACCCACATAAGGTGGAAAGGCCTCTTTACTTCGTTAGAACCCTCAAACCCTTGAAAGTATCTTCAACAACAACCACATAAAATGTAATCAATCTCCTTCCAAAGGAAATATTAAGTCATCAAACCTACTAGAAGTGGAAGTATACATAGGCATTCAACAACTTAGACCATTATGGAGCCTAATACCTATTGTACGGACCCGTACACAGGCTGAGAATGGAGTAAAATACATAAATTTACCAAGAAAAATAGTGATATTGTATTGTTTTTCTTTTTCAAGATGTTACAACCAACCTACCCAATGATGACTAACACATTTTTAAACATTTTCCAAAAAATTTCAACTTCCTAAAGTGCCTAAAATTAATTCTATAACTTCCTTGACTCTTTATGTGCCTCCACATGGTATCCTTTTGCAATTTTACAACTTTGCTTAACAACTTTTGTCATGATTTTACAATTTTACATTTTAAGATTAAAATTGACTTCCTAGGACCTCTACAACATTAAAATGGCTAATCAAGCCATATTACAACATAGAAATGCATATTCATATTAAAATCTCAATTTTTCCTCTTAGAGGCATGCCCTTTCAAAGGGTCCATGTGCACCATACACCCGACCACAATTTGCTTGCAAGTCTCTTGGAAGTCTTGATGTGTTGTATGAGAAAAGTCTTCATGAGATCCTCATCCTTTGATGCTCCATCTCATGCTTACAATGTCTTCCTTTTGACTTTAGGCTTGCACTTTTTTCTGCTCACCCACTCTTCTCTTCTTGCTCTATCATCTTAGACCAGCATCACTATACTTTGATTCTTTTTCTTCAGCTCCATCCACCCACTCTTACTATGTCCTTCCTCTTTGCTTATTGCAAAAAAACCTTCACTCTGACCTTCACCTTTCATCTCAACACTTGGCTTAGTCCTTATCATTACAATGATCAAAATAGGGAAGCAATACAAGACTCTCTTCATTCTTTATCTCTCAATTGTCCTTTTCACAAAATTTCTCAAATCCTTCATGTTTAGTACTACTATTACTATAGTACACACATGCCACATCATCTATTTTGTCACCCAAGGACGATTCACTATCCTACTCTCATCTCTTACTCCCTTCTCCATATCATTTGGATATTTTATCAACTCTTCCTCCTCGGCCTCTATAAACTCATCACTATCAGCCCCTTTCATCTTTGGGACTCTTGGGAAACTCTTTTCCTTTTCATCTTTTCCTTTCATGGTGACCACACTTTCTGCAAACATACTCTCATATTCTTTCACTTCTTCTTTCCATTCCTCTTGGCATGTTGTCCACACTATTATGCTTTCTTTCTTTTCTTGCATTTCCCATTTTATCTGACATTCTTTCTGACTGTCCACACCTTATTCCCAATCCTCTACCTCTATGATCTATATCTTAAATCTTTTCAACTGTCCATCTTTACCTTCTCTCAATACCACATTCTCATGTTGCTGCTCTACAAAATCTTTCACAAAATTTTTCCAATCACTTAGGCTCACACTACTTATCTCAGTATTCTTAGGTCCTCTATCCTCTTGTCCTCTTATCATGCTCTCCATGTTCCTATTCTCATTCTCAACTGTCTCTCTCTCTTTTTCTATACATTCATCTTGGCATCCCTCATCTATCATCTTCCTTTCCAACATCCAACTTGTTGCCTCCTTAACCTATGCATTTCCTGATCTAATATTCTTTGTTCTATCACTGCATGGCTACTCCTTGATTTTTTTCCCTTTCAAGGGACACACCAATGTTCCTACTATGACTTCTTCACCCTTTTCAAGCCTTTCATGGATTTCTTCATTACTCTCTTTTATTTGATCCATTATCTTTTCTTCCAAGACCTTCTTGCCACTAGGTTTTTCACCACTCTTACTATCAATCTGCTTCCTTCCATTCTTTCTATCATCCTCTTGTTGCTTCCCATTATTTTTTCCTTGTTGTTGTTGCACTTTGTGTATTTTTCCAATATGTGGATATCCTCTTTTCTCATAGTATCTTCTCCAATCTTTACTTGCTTGCACTAGGCAAACGAATTGCATCTCTTTCTTCTCTACCTCTTGTCAAGGTCTTTCTTTCAAAAGTCTTCATCACCCAAATGTTGCTTTGTATCTAACTCTCTCAAATCAAACTTTTCCATACTTGAATGTCCCATCCTTTCTCTGTTCCCTTCCTTCTGACTTGTCTTGTCTTAATGTTTGACCTATCCTTTTTTAGATTTCACTTCCATCTCTTTAACCTCTTTACTCTGCAACCCTACACCTTCATCATATCTTGCTTCTTCAACTCTTGTCTTCCTATTATTATGTTCCTCTTCACCATGTTTGTTCTTCTCAAGTCTCATGGACACTATACTACCCTAAATCAAAATTCTTTTTGTCCTGCATTGTTTTTCATCTTTTTCCATTAAAGGAACCAAAGTGAAAGTCATACCATCCTTTTTTATCTCATAACTATTCTTTCTTCCATTATATAGAGAAAATATATCATACATCCATGGCATTCCAAACAAGAGATGGCACACAGTCATAGGCACAATATCAAAAAAAAAATTGTCTCTATATACACCTATGTGAAATTCAACCCAAGCTTGTTCTTTAACCATTGAAACATGCTCACCTTTCACCCAAAAAATTGAATAGGGTGACTCATGGGGTATCTTCTCTAATTGCAACTTATCTACCATTTCTTGAGAGATCAAATTGTCTAAACTACCTGAATCAACCATCATAGTACATACCTTTCCTTGGAACTTGTAGGTGGTCTTGAATATTACATTCCTTTATGTTGCTTCTCTAATCTCCGTCGCCATTCTGACTTGACTCTTCAGCTTCCAACTATCCTCTTATGAAAATCACTTTCAAGAATCTACTTGTTGTGCTCTGATACCAATTTGATGCAATACATGATAGTAGAAAAATCACACTTCACCATTCAAAAGGGTTTGAACCATTCTCTTCTCACAAATCAACTATTTGATTATTTTCCACTTTTCACCTTGTGGATCTTGTAGGACAATAGGCTCACTTTTAACTACTTCTCTAAAAAACTTCTCAAATGACTTCACAAACCAAGAATTGAGCTAGACACCCTTTAAGTAGATACAACACATACTCAAAACTTAGTTCCCACTCCTTTGAAACAACTACGCCAAATTTGGCTTTTAACGCTGAAATAGGCCTTAATTAAGCCTCTTTTCCAAAGGAACCCTTCTCAAAAATCATCATTAAGACTTGAATTCACCCAAAATTCTTTAGTGAGTCTTCAAAACCACAAAATAATCAACTTAAAAGTCCTCACTTTCCCGTTAAGACCGTTAGCTCCAAAGCCCTCAATTTCCTCCCTACTAACTAGGGCTTATTGAAAAACATATACCCTGACCACTTATAACCTCAAAACCACTTCAATCAAACTTTTATATGTCTGTATATGCTCATTCCTTCCATCATTTATGCTTCATATGATCTTCATACATACTTCCTTCACAAACCTACCAATTTCACCTCTTTCCACCTTTGACTCAACTAGGTTTTCATAACCATACACTCATCTAGCCCCCTTAGGTTCTTCAAACATACAAAACACATCAAAACAAAATTTCCTATCCTGATTCAATCTGATTTCACCTTATTCTCAGTCACAATCCTTCATACACCCTTACTAGCCTAACTTTAAAGGCTTAAAATTTTGAGTTTCCAATGGGGAAGCATGTAGGTGGAAAGGCCTCTTTACTTCATTAGAACCCTCAAACCCTTGAAATTATTTTCAATAGCAACCACATAAAATGTAATCAATCTCCCTCCAAAGGAAATATTAAGCCTTCAAACCTACTGGAAGTGGAAGTAGACACAGTCCTTCAACAACTCAAACCATTATGGGGCATAATACGTATTGTACGGACCCGTACACAGGCTAAGAATGGAGTAAAACACAAAAAATCTACCAAAAAAATAGTGATATTTTATTGTTTTTCTTCTTCAAGATGTTACAACCAACCTTCCCAATGATGAATCACACCTTTTTAAAAAAAATCCAAATTGGTTCAACTTCCTAAAGCACATAAAACTAGCTCTATAACTTCCTTGACTCTTCATGTGCCTCCACATGGCATCCTACTGCTTTTTTACAAATTTGCTTAACAACTTTTGTCTTGATTTTGCAATTTTACATTTTAAGATTAAATTGACTTCCTAGGACCTCTACAACATTAACATGGCTAATAAATCCTTATTACAACATATAAATACATATTCATATTAAAATATCAAATTTTCCTCTTGGAGGCATGCTCTTTCAAACTGTGCACCTGCACCAGATATATGGATCTCAGATCTATCTTAGAGAACATGGAAGATGCCCTCATTTGATCGAAAATATCATATCTGTGTGGCAACAAATACTTATTCTTCATCATATCCTTGTTAAGCATACGATAGTCAATGCAAAAATGCAAGGTACCATCCTTCTTTTTCACAAAGATGACTAGCACTCGCCAAGATGAAACACTTGGTCTTATCAACCCTTTCGACAACAATTTATCCAACTTTACCTTAAGCTCCATTAGCTCAATTGTTTTCATTCTATAGGGAACTTTGGAAATAGTTTTAGACCCTAGAACTATATCTATAGAGAAATCAAATATTATTTATGGTGGAAACCTAGGTAACTCATCTGGAAACACATCCAAAAAAATTCTCAATATAGGATACCTCCCCATGTCCTTCATTCTAGTTTCATCCATTTCACCATCTTCCATCTCTTGGAAGCTCTTGGATTCCAAGTTTCTGAAATATTCTACAAGTTCTTCTATATTGATGGAAAAGAGTTTGCAACCTTTCTTCTTAGCCCTTAATAGTTGCATTGCCAAAATTTGATGAATCTTGAGCTCTCTAGGTATCCCTTGAAACTTTACTTGGTTACCAAGATCATCTAGGAATTCTATAGTTTTTGCATGGAAATCTATCTTATCCCTATGTCTCCATCGCCAATTAATACCTAAGATAACATCATAGGATCCTAAAGGTGTGACATTTAGGTTTACTGGTGCAGGTGCACCTTGTTCATAGAATGCCTTTGAAAGGTAAAATTGAAAATTTTCAATTTTCAATTGTAAAGCAATGTAAAAGGGTCATGTGGGGTCACATTTTATGTATTTAAAGTCTTAAATAGGTCTCTAGGGGGTTAATTTTGTCAATTTGGGAAAATTGCTATTTTGTTGCACAAATTGTAAAAGTTGCCAATTATGTAAAAATACAAAAAGAAAAAGAAAAAATTGGGGAGATGAAGAGTCTTTGTGGAAAAAATGAAGGGATAGGTTGATAAAAGAAGTTGAAAAGTTGGTTAATAGTTGGAAACATCTATATAAGAATTTGTAAGGTGAACAAAATATCATTGATTGTAATCTTGAATAATTTCTAATAAATAAAGTGCCCTGTACATAAAATAGAGTGTTTTCTTTCTGTAATTTTGTTGGTGTAATTAACAGTGTTGTACCTTGTCCTAGGTCATTCTTAAACCTTAGTTAAGTTTACTTAGGGACCACATAGGAGGTTGTTGGAGAATTTCCACTTTTGGTGGACTTGACATGTCATTACTTTATCACTTCCACCTTTTGTGGACACATCATGTGATTATCTCTCCACCTTTTGTGGTGATTATCACATTATCACTTTTTCAATTTAGGTGGAGTGATAGATTTTCATAGTTGTCTTATGTCATAAGATTATGACACTTGTCATAATCTTATTCACTTCTATGTTCTCATCTTGGCTATATAACCAAGGGGTCTCCTTTGTACTTTTGGGATAGCATAACATAGCACATTCTATTCTATTTTGCATCATTGGTAGAATACAGTTTATTCTTGTCATCTTGTTTTTATCTCTCTTATGCTTGTGCTTTCTATTAGGCCCCTATATCTTGGGTGGCTACCCTCATAGCCAATTCTTACATGGTATCAGAGCTATTGGAGTGCCTTTAGATTGTCATTTTGGAGATATTTTAGGGAGGTTCCATTTTTGGACTTGTATTGTAGGTGCATTTTGGGAGCTTGTTTCATCAAATTTGAGCTCACCATTCCATCCAAACTGTTTGAGATAGTCATATTTTCTTTTTCTTTCATCCCAGTTGGACATTGGAGGCCAAATCTGCATAGGTTTGAAGTTGGGTGTTGGTTGCCTAATTCAGAAGGTAGCCATATTTTTGGAGTAGTTTGGGTCAAATCTGACCCTGTCATTGCGTCCAAGAGGCCTGAAAACCTAAAGATTGACTACCAATTTATCGATTTTGGACATTGTCAGTTGCAAGTTTAGGCAAAAAAACTTGCTCGAAGGTCGTACGGAACTCCAAATTGGTATAATTTTTCAATTTTTGCAAAAAATATTTTAGTAAAATATTTTCTACAATTTGCTCAAAAATTTGGGCAAATTTTAATTTATCATCAGGAAAATTTTTATTTCTTTGGGGGAAATATTCAAAAATTATTGTTGGAGGGAGCTTTATTCTTTGCGAACCTGTCAGATCTGTACTACAAGGTCAGATTTGCGTTGGCATTGTGTCAGTCGCTGCATACCAGTCATTGGCATTAACATCATTGGTGGTCTCAGCATACTTGCCAGTCCACATACTATTGTCAGAACTCTTTAATATTTTTGGCTGCTCCCTAAGCCTTCACATTCCATCAATAGTTAAAATTTTTTGGCTACCCCATGAAGTCCCTGCAAGTTGTAACCAGCCAGATCCATCGAACGATACTATGTCACTTTTTGGACTAGGTACCAAAGGATTTTCATGCTAGGAGTTTATTTTCTATCGGCTGCTACAAATCACACCCGACCTCATCATCTATGGCCTTGTACAATCTGCATCGACTGTATTAGAGGGGTACCAATCTCATCATCGATCGTCGACATACGCAATTTCATATCGGCGGTCAAGGTCATTCAATAGTCGTCAAATCTCTAGCAGAATAGTCCTTCACATTTCTACAGCAGCTCATTTTCACCAATCAGTGCCCCTTCTGCTTCATCCTGAGTACGGATAGCTCTCCATCGGCGGCCATACTTGTATCAAAGTCGGTGTATTTCTCAAACTGGAAGTGAGATCCTCTTCAATCCTTATTGTTGGAAATTCACTCATCTTCTATCAGTCTGTCTTAGCATACCTGACCGGTGGTACTTGGTTTGACAACTGTGACATCAATCACTAGGGTCTGGTCTGTGTACTTCTCTGCCATTGGAAAGATCTGTCAAATCCAAACACTATGAATTCGGCATCTCAGTTAGGTGTCGTTGGCTTGGTACAAAGTATTAATATACTGAAGGTTTGATTATTGATCAATATTTTTATCCACATATATAATAAAATTAAATTTATTCAAAAAAATTGTTTTATTTAAAAGTTGACCACAAGCTTTTTAAGACTGACGTAGGGTGGGATGCCCTCAGGTGGCTTGGCCACCGGGGCCTACCCCCACTCTTCCAGCTCGACCCGACCATCACCATGGTGGCGGGGGTATTAATTTTTTTAAATTTTTTTTTTGAATAATGTGGTCATATGGCGTGACTAGGAGCGCTAATTTTGACCCTAATTAGTGTTTGATGTTGAGCACTTAGTTAGTGTAAAGGTCCTTTTTATAGGCCTTTTTTCATTTTTGCATAACGTTTGTTCTAGATGGCAAAATTTTGCAAATGAAATATCATCGAAAAGGTGGTGATCTCAACTTTCCAATGGTGCTAGTGTTTCTTCAGAATTTTTTCATTTGACTACATTTATTTTTTGTTGAAGTCAGAAGGTCCAGTTGTACTCCTGAGCTTTTCAGAGTTTCTCATGCAATTTTTAATCATGATCATGGTTGTTGTAGTTCTCCTCTTTGTAATTTTGTAATGCACTAAAATAAAGTGCCACAATCTTTCTATTTCAGTGTACTATGTCATATTGTATGCTTCTTTGGGTTGATCTATGTATCTAGTGTTAGTTCCTATCTACTCAGCAAATGCAGTGGCTGGTTACCCATGCATTTCGGTGAGATGGAATGGTCACCATATATACATTCTTATTTTGGAAGCACTCTACCTGTCTTCATAAGTTCGATTCTACATCTAGAGACTTGGTGCATGGCTCCAGTGAGACTTGGATTGTACAAATTTTTCATGGCTCGAGTGAGACTTAGATTGTACCAATCTGCTATTGATGGTCATTCAGTTGATGCTCATGCAGTTGGCTTCTTGGTTTTGACCTTATTCTTGTTGCAGTTTGGATTCATCTATAGTTCTTCATTGACAGTTTTTGCAGTTATTCTTGAGTTTACGGATTCAACTCATTCACTAATTATGTGGCATATTCTACAGTTGTACCTGATTCTTTCTATCAATGTTTGTCACAGTTTGGCATTTATTTTGGAACAGCATTTGGAGGACTCATCATCATCCTTGGTATGCTCTACATCAACCTTCACATTTTTCTACATTATCTCCTTCTTCAGTAAATATTGGGGACTCTCAACATTGTGACATTTGAGGAGTGACTCTCCATTGAGGGGGCCTTGTATAGACTATCTTCATTCTTCTTATGGGGGGGAATTTTTCCTCACTTGAGGTTTTATCCTTCCTAGACCATGTTTCTTGTTTTGTTTCTCTTTTGGGAAGGATTTTTGTCCCACTAGGTTTTCTCCTTTACTCCAGTTGCGAGAGATCGCATTGCACTTGTACATGGGTGCCTAACATGGCCTAGTTGTCGGGACCCATCTTGCATTGTTTTCTTTTGTGTACATTCTCCCTAAGTTGCACTTAAGGGGGGTGTTGTTGTAATTAAAAGTGTTGTAACTTGTCCTAGGTCATGATTACACCTTAGTTAAGTTTACTTAGCAACCACATAGGAGGTTGTTGGATAATTTCAACTTTTGGTGGACTTGACATGTCATTACTTTGTCACTTCCACCTTTTGTGGACACATCATGTGATTATCTCTCCACCTTTTGTGGTGATTATCACATTATCACTTTTCCACTTTAGGTGGAGTGATGGATTTTCATAGTTGTCTCATGTCATAAGATTACGAAACTTGTCATAATCTTATTCACTTATATGTTCTCACCTTGGCTATATAACCAAGGGGTCTCCTATGTACTTTTTGGATAGCATAACACAACAAATTCTATTATATTTTTCATCATTGGTAGAATATAGTTTATTCTTGTCATCTTGTTTTTATCTCTCTTATGCTTGTACTTTCTATTAGGCCTCTAGAGAATGGGTGGCTACCTTCATAGCCAATTCTTACAATTTTTTTAGTATTATATAGCCTATATGGTATCTTTAGCCTCTATTTTTTTTGTTTCAAGCAACACATAGAATTAACTTTCATACAAGTCCATTTAGGAGGAAGTTTATTGAGTAGAACATTGATTTGAGTCCATTTATTGTAGTTTGGTCTGAAACCCTCAAAATTGGGGTTTTGAGAGTCTACGTACGATTTTATGACTATGCCACCAGTTTAGATATTGGGAATTGATGGAGTAGGTTATTTTTAGGATTTATATGGCATGTGTGTGTTGATATGTGAAGGGGAAGAAGAGAATTTGGGTTGAAGGCTACTATCCCTATAGAAATTATAGTGTTTTCCTTCATAAAAAGTATGGCTCCAAGGTGGAATTTCATGAAAACCCATATGTGAAGGTTGGGAATTGATTTCTATACTTTGAGCAAACCTTTTTGGAGATGTTTGAAGCATAGGATAAGTAAACTAATGTTTGGAAGGTTTATTTCCTTTAAACCCCTATTTTGCTTGTGTTAGAATGGCATGAAATGAGGGTTTAGATAATTGATGCTATATAATAAGGCTTTTAAACTATAAAAGTGGTTGATTTTAAGGTTTTGATACTTGATACGATGTTTCCTAGGATTGTTAGGTGTTTTTATGGCGATTTAAGAGAACTTTCTTTTGATTTTTGGCCTAATTAAGGCACTTTGCTAGGGGGATAGTCAATTGTTCTTAGAAACTTTTCAAAATAGCCCCTTCAAAGCTTTTGATATGTATTAGTAGATAAAAATGGGTTTCTAAATATGAATTGGGTTTATGGAGACACAAAGAGATTGAAAAGGAATCACCCATTTTTAGGGTTTGGTGACCTACTAGCACTTTCATGATTTGTCTGCAAAATAGGAATTTTGATGGTTTAGTGCCTTGTAAGTGTGTATAATGGTTTTTTCAATCAAAATTTTGATGTTCACAGTGTCTTGGAAGTCTAATGATAGTTTGGAGATAAGAAAGCATGATTAGATGTTATTTTTCCATGGGAGTAAGTTCCATTGTAGAGCGAGTTAGTGAATCATGGAAGAATTGAATGGTTTTATGTTTCTAATCAAGTTATTGTTTTGGTATAGTCATTTAGATGATGGATAAGATGTATTGAAATCTGATAAGGATTTGGGATACTGGTTTGGTGTTTGGTTCCTTGTGATTCTTAAGATGTGATTTTGATGAAAAGATAAAGGAATTTTGGATGATTGTTTAATTTGATCTTCTCCATTTGAGGTTGGGTCAGAAGTACCCTTGATGAGTTATGGTATTTGGTAGATACTCTACATCAATTGGTATTAGAGATAGCTAATTCTAAAGATTTCTTGGTAGTTGTTGAACTTGGTTTGTTGAGTTGTTGTTGGTTGCAGATGCTTGATCCATCCAAGATGCAGATAAAGTTTGATGTTTGTGTTTTTTGTGGGTTTGTGCGGGTTAAGAGAGAACTTACTTGTTGGTTGCCAAGAGAATAGGGAGAGAAAAGAGGAGAAACCTAGGTGAGGCAAAGAAGTATGTTGAGTTTGTGTGGTGAGGAAGTAAGAAAGATGGATACCTATCCAAAGAAGCACTAGAAGAGTTGCAGCCATTACTAAAATTCAATTTGAGAGTACTCCACTGATGGGAGTAAATGAAAAGATGATTGGTCAGAGAAGGTAAAAGATGAATTGTGGAAAAGAGGAGAGATTGCTAAGAATGACAATGTGAAAGGACAGTCATGTGTTCTTTGAGAGAATGAGTTGGTGGAAAGATGAGTATTGTGAATGGTATGCACAGGATCATGATGGGCCAAATAGTGGCAATATGATGGGTATGTGGCTAACTTTTTTTTACCCAAAATTGGTGAAACAAAATGGGTTTTTAAAGGATGTTCTCAGCTTTCCACCAATATAAATTATTCTTCACTTTAAATTTAATAAATAATTATTATTCATTTTCTATTTGAATTATGACTAAAGTCCTGATTGATAGGCTGATTGAAAAACATCTATAGCTTTCAAATGGTATAACATTTGTTGAACCCAAAACGTGGGTATGTGTAGGATCATGATGGGCCAAAAAGTGGCAATATGATGGGTATGTGGTGACGACTTTTTTAACCCAAAACTGATGAAATGTAAAAGGTTTTTAAAGGAGATTCTCATCTTTCCACCAATATAAATTATTTTTTACTTTCAATTTAATAAGTAATTATTATTCATTTTCTATTCAAATTAACACTAAAGTCCTGATTGATAGATTGATTGAAAAACATCTATAGCTTTCAAGCGGTATCACATTTTTTGAATCAAAATATGTAATCACATTCTATGCTTTCATAATATAGGATTAAAAAATAAAAATTGAATTTCATGAAGTTTTGACCAAAGTTAAGGTGGTTGAACATCACGAGTTTTTTATATTTTTTAAAAGTTGTAATAAAAAAATCATAATTAATTATTTACTTGGAGAAAAATTATAAAAAATATGCATCACATCGGGACATGGAGTCCTCTACTTATATCTAAAATATTATAAAAATATATTATCATTTCATTGTGGTTAGGGTGGTCAAACAAGCACCTACTTCTTATGTTTTTCCAGAATTTGAGTACTCTGCATTGGAAATTTCAAATTTTCATAAATAGATTTCATTTTTAAACATACGTAGTTTAGAAACTACATTCAATTTTCTAGGTATATTCTTACATAATTTTGAAATATATGATAACTTTTTCAAATTTTTATGTCAAGTTGTCTAAGAATCTGATTTTTTCATATTTTTTTGCCACTTAAGGGACTATTTTTTCCATGATGATCCTGCACATACCCACATGTGTCACATTCTATGCTTCGCATACTATAGGATTTTAAAAATGAATTTCATGAAGTTTTGACCAAGTTAAGGTGATCAGACATGTGGGTTTTATATTTTTTAAAAGTTGTAATAAAAACTTCAAAATTAATTATTTACTTGGAAAAAAATTACAAAAAAATATGCATCACATTGGGAAATTAGTCCTTTACTTATATTTAAAATCTTATAAAAAAATATTATCATTTTATTGTGGTTAGGGTGGTCAGACAAACACCTACTTCTTATATTTTCCCTAAAATTTAAGAACTACTGCATTGAAATTTCAAATTTTCACCAAATAGTTTTTTTTTTTAAAATAAACCTACTAGTTTAGAAACTACATTCAATTTGCTATAGATTTTATTCATACATATTTTTGAAATAATATAGATAATTTATTCAAATTTTTACGTCAAGTTACCTAACTCTAATTTTTCTGAATTCTTTTCCACTTAAGGGTCTATTTTTTCCATGATGATCCTACACATACCCTAAAAGTAAATTATTGTGTCCTTTTGAATGAGAAGAATTATTGTGAACTTCATAGGTAGAAAAGAGAGATGGAAAAAGACAAGTGAAGATAAGTGAAGATGGTGGTGAAGACAAAGTTGAAGGCAAGGTTGGGACCAAGATAGATGAAGATTCAAAAAAAAAAAAAGAAGCAGTCCAAGACAAATTTGAAGTTGATTTGTAGGTGAAGGAACAAGAAAAGTTGATACAACATGTTTCCAATGGACTTGGAAAGTTTTTGTTGGTTGGTTGTATCGTGTAGGTGCACCTTGTTCACATAATTCCTTCAAAAGAAAAAATTGAAAAAAATGAATTTTCAATTGTAAAGCAATGTAAAAGGGTCATGTGGGGTCACATTTTATGTATTTAAAGTCTTAAATAGGTCTCTAGGGGGTTAATTGTGTCAATTTGGGAAAACTGCTATTTTGTTGCACAAATTGTAAAAGTTGCCAATTATGTAAAAATACAAAAAAATGAAGCAAAAATCAGGGAGATTAAGAGTCTTTGTGGGAAAAATGAAGGGATAGGTGGGTAAAAGAATTTGAAAAGGTAGTTAATGATTGGAAACATATATATAAGAATCTGTATGGTGAGCAAAAGATCATTGATTATAATCTTGAAGAATTTCTAATAAATAAAGTTCGTTGTACACAAAATACAGTGTTTTCTTTCTGTTATTTTTCAGGTTTACATAGCCTGTATGGTATCTTTAGGCTCTAATTTTGTTGTTTCAAGCAACACAAATAATTAACTTTCATACAAGTCCATTTAGCAAGAATTTTATTGAGTAGAACAATGGTTTGAGTCCATTTACTATAGTTCAGTTTGAAATCCTCAATATTGGGGTTTTGAGAATCTAGATAGGAGTTTATGACTACTCCACTGGTTTAGACATTGGTAATTAGTGGAGTAGGTTAGTTTTAGGATGTATATGGTGTGTGTGTGTTGATATGTGTAGGGGAAGAAGAGAATGTGGGTTGAAGGTTGTTGTGCCTACAGAAATACAATGTTTTCCTTCATAAAAAGTATGGCTCCAAGATGGAATTTAATGCAAAACCATATGTCAAGGTTGGGAATTGATTTCTATAGTTTGAGCAGACCTTTTTGGAGATGTTTGAAGCAGAGCATAAGTAAACTAAGGTTTGGAAGGTTGATTTCCTTTAAACCCCTATTTTGCTTGTGTTATAATGGCATGAAATGAGGGTCTAGATAATTGATGCAATAATGAGGATTTTAAATTGTAAAAGTGGTTGATTTGAAGGTTTTGAGACTTGATACAATACCACCTAGGTTTGTTAGGTGTTTTTATGGTGATTTAAGAGAACTTACTTTGGATTTTTGGTTTAATTAAGGCACTTTGCTAGGCGGACAGTCAATTATTCTTAGAAACTTTTGAAAATAACCCCTTCAAATATTTTGGTATGTATTAGTAGATCAAAATGGGTTTCTAAATATGTATTGGGTTTGTGGAGACACAAAGATATTGAAAATGAATCACCTGTTTTCAGGGTTTGGTGACCTACTAGCACTTTCATTATTTGACTACAAAAACATGAATTTTGATGGTTTAGTGCCTTGTAAGTGTGTATAGTAGTTTTTTCAATCAAAATTATGATGTTCATAGTGTCTTGGAAGTCTGATGATAGTTTGGAGATAAGAAATAATGATTAGATGTTATTTTTCCATGGGAGTAAGTTGCATTAAACAGTGAGTTAGTGAATCATGGAAGAATTGAATGGTTCTATTTTTCTAATTAGGTTATTGTTTTGGTATAGTCATTTTGATGATGGATAAGATGTATTAGAATCTGATAAGGATTTGGGATACTGGTTTGGTGTTTGGTTCCTTGTGATTTTGATGAAAAGATAAAGGAATTTTGGATGATTGTTTAATTTGATCTTCTCCATTTGAGGTTGGTTCAGAAGTACCCCTAATGAGTTGTGGTTTTTGGTAGATGCTCTACATCATTTACTTCTGTAGAAAAACAAGGTAGATCTATCCTAGCCTCAAAAAAAATTGTTCCACCTTTTCTCTTGTATGGTTTACATACTCTACATCCCAATACATTGCCATGTGTCCAACCTTTCTAGATAATTTTTTTGCTACTCTAGGTGAAATAAAATTCTCAATTGCACTACTAAAAATAAGAACAAAAATGGGTAAGAAAAACAAAATACTTGGAGTTTCAATTGGAATCACTTGATACTCTGCCTAGCAATCATCCATAGCTGCATGTATCTTTTGTTGGAACATTTCTTGCTAGGTAGGTAGTGGATTACCATAAGATCGTGACCCGGAAGACTTATTGGGACATTCTCTAGCAAATTGGTCACCTCCACATGTAAATCATTCTAAGTATGTAATGCCTCTCGTGTTATTATACTCCTATGATACCTTTATGTGCATGTGGTTGTTGCTATTCGAATATTGCTTATGTTTGATGTATACTCGTGATTACGTTGGTGATTGTTTCATCTATTTGACTTATATGTTTTACTTGGATGCACATGATACTATTTAATGATGTTAATGATATAATGATTCATGGTGTTTGTCCTTAACTGATTATGCTATACTGTGTGGTTATGCAAATTATTTAATACTCACTTCATGATATTTATGGTGATGTGCTATTGTTTGAGGTTTGGGAGAGGGAGATGGTGTTGCATCACTCATCTATGAGCGCCCTGCCACACTGCAATTCTCTCTCATGGTGTGTAGTACATTGAATATATATATGTTGTTTCGACACTTGGTTTTATGCAGGTTTCCAGGTACCAAGCACCGACTCCACCCGCATTGTCAGGTCAGAGCATGCCCAACATACCCAATGGATATGATGTGGTTTAAGGATTTGGAAAGAAAGTATCCCCATCCATGTCTTTCATCCCATCATTGTTTGATGATGTCATCTATCAGTTCCCGCTCTGTTTGGTATCATCTTGTTTTACGTCGTTTCTTTTTTTTTAGGTTGAAATTTTAATGTGTTAAGTGTTTGATTTTGATGGTATCGTTATTGGTAATTAGTTAAATTAATATAACAATGGTTAGTATTATGGTTGATATTAAACATTAAATTTAATTATTAATGTGTGTTGTGAAGATTTAATTAATTATTAGATTAGTTTGAAAATTTGAAATTATGTTTGTAAAATTAAAGGAATAATATCTTAATTGGAGCTTTATGAATTTTCAATTGGAAATTAAATAATAATGTTTATTTAATTAAATAATAATGTTTATTTAGTTAAATAATATTGTTTATTTAGCTAAATAATATTGTTTATTTAGTTAAATAATATTGTTTATTTAGCTAAATAATATTGTTTATTTAGTTGAATAATATTGTTTATTTTATTAAATAATATTGTCCATTTAATTAAATAATACTATTTATTTATTTGTTATTACTTGGATTTATTCAAAAAAAAAAGTTTTTCAA
Organism: Sequoia sempervirens; assembly: GCA_007258455.2. Taxonomy (NCBI): domain Eukaryota; kingdom Viridiplantae; phylum Streptophyta; class Pinopsida; order Cupressales; family Cupressaceae; genus Sequoia; species Sequoia sempervirens. The sequence goes on from VDFB02379711.1 coordinate 46,491,341, forward strand.
TATCACATTCGGAAAAGCTTAAAGGAAAATAAAACATATATTTATATGCATGATTTATTTAAAAACAATGCCTGAATGCATTGCATGGTAAGTTTAAGTTAATTTAATTTAATTTAAAAGATAAAGTTTAATTTAATTTAATTTAAAAGATAAAGTTTAATTTAATTTAATTTAATTTAAAAGATATTAATGTATTCAGCAGTGGGTAAAATTTTAAACTAAGGATGAAGTTCTTTTCACCTATCGCGATATATAACCAAAGGTAAAGAAAAAATAATATAGGCCATTGAAAATTATTATATTTAAATCCTTAGTAGCAGTAGGTTTATTTTTCGTTTGAAACAGAGGAATTTCCTCTAGGTGGAAAAAGGGAGAAAGATAAAGTGACAGGTGGTGAGAATGAAATTTGGGAATTAGCCACTTGTCCCGCTTCATCCCAACACTAATTAAGTTTTATTAATAGAATTTGAGGAAGGATGATAAGAAAAAGGAAAAACAAGAAAAATTTTCTCTGGAAAAGAAAAAAAGATACGGAAGGAAGGAATTACTGGAGAGGGCGAATATAAATTTTACAGAAGGGAAAATCTGGTCACGGACTGCCAAATTCAGGTTAGTGAATTTGAGTTTTTAATTGTTGAATTCATTTTAAACTTCAGTCAATAAAAGTTTAAATTCTTAATGTAATTATTTGTTTGCCACTGAATTTAACCCTGTCTAGATTTCAAGGGGTTTTCTTCTTGCACCGTAAAATAAATTTTTCTACTTCTGACTTGGCTGCATTTGATGAATATGTCCCTGTATTTCTCCAATCTTTGTACAATAAATATAAATGTATGGTCTTGTTTAGGTTAAAGATTCATGGAGATTACTCCACGGTAAATTGATAATCTCTCTTATTCCATTGTCAACCGCTTTCAGCTGTAACACTTAAACAAAATAGGGAGTATTAAAGTTTAAATAACCTTCTTGAAATTTTAATTAACAATCTATCACAGATGGTCAATGTAATCACATGAAACTCCAGAAGGGTGAGGGTAATTTCTATGGTTATGCTTCATGTTCCATTTTAATTTTAAACCTCTTTCTTGATTATTCAATGGCTGCTAAACTGTTATTGCTTTCACCAGTGGCCTTGGGATATTCCTTCTAATTGTTGCATACATATTTATTTCCCCTGATATCTTGGCAATCTATCTCAGCTGCAGTATTTATATTTTTAGGATGTATAAATTTAAATAGTCTCCCTTTACCCTTCGCTACTCTTCAAAGCAGCAACATTTAGTCTTGGAAGAGCACGGTAAATTCTATAACCTTATAAAACCTTTGAAAAACGTCCACAACTGTTGTATTTAGATGTGATTTCATGTAGTGGATTAAATAGCTTCTCTGATCACTTTCGCATCCGATCTCTTCCCCAACACTTGAATTTAGGTTTACTTATAACCGTATATTATATATATTATGTATATTAAATAATCCCCTTTTCTTCCTTATAAACATTTATATTTATACAAGGATAAATTAAATTATATTTATATTTTAAAAAGATCAATGTAATAAAATAAAATATTTTCTATTTTCTTTCATAAAGAATAAATACTTATATAAATGAGTTTGTAGATAAGCATAAGTAAATATGTATATATCATTATATATATATATGGACAATGATTAAGACATCTGAGATTAATTGTTTATAATCCAGTGAAATGGTAGTTACTTAAAAATAAAATAAAACAAAATAAAATTTGTTGTTAATTCCATTAGTATAGAATAGTCCGAGTGGAAACCTTGTGAGTTACCTTTTTACCTAACCCTAGCCAAGTTATTATTGTCATTCCTCACTTAGATAAATAAATTAGTTAGCTTACATTGGATAAAGAGTGTTACCCTATAATTTTCTTTTGTTAAATTGGAATTGTAAATTAATATTCGTATTGACAATTTTAAATTTTGATTTAAAGATAAATATATGATCATTTGAGTTTAATAGGTGGGGAAAGTGATGTTGATATTATTATCAAATGCAGGACACATCCTCCCAACGTGAGTGTTGATCCATCATAAAATAACCATCAACCAAAAATGTCATAATCATTAGAGCCATATAAGTTGTCATCCAAACCAATACAAAATGGTAAAATGAGAACCAATAAGGTCTCAAGGTACATAATATATTATAACAAGTATTAGTGCAATAGAAGAAACATAAGAAGCACTACATCAGTCTCCTATATGGTAGAATTCTCATGGGCTCCCGAGTCAGTTGGATGTCTACTACCTATAGTCTCCACATCTATGCTCTGATGCTCTACCTGGCAGTCATCAACTACTTCAATTGCTTTGTGGATCCTACCCACATCATCCCCTGTTGGCTCTATGATTGTCGGTCTCTGACTAAATTCAGGTGTGCTCCTCTTAGGACATTGCCTAGCTACATGGCCTTGCTGGCCACAAGAGAAACATCTTGCATTTCTGCCATTTCCTCTACCTCGAGGAGGTGCACCATCCTGCCGAAGTCGGCCCCTCCAAGCTACAGTCTGAGTGGAAACCTTGTCAGTTACCTTTTTACCTAACCCTAGCCAAGTTATTATTGTCATTCCTCACTTAGATAAATAAATTAGTTAGCTTACATTGGATAAAGAGTGCTACCCTATAATTTTCTTTTGTTAAATTGGAATTGTAAATTAATATTCGTATTGACAATTTTAAATTTTGATTTAAAGATAAATATATGATCATTTGAGTTTAATAGGTGGGGAAAGTGATGTTGATATTATTATCATATAAATTTATAGCATTATAGACCTTATAAAACTATGTGTCAATTCCTAATATTAGGTATATCTTATATATTATTGGTATCAATATATACAATCATTTATATCTTTCAAATGGTTTGAATTATTTGAATGGTTTGTATGAAAAGCCTCATATTATCTATTATTGAGAATGAACATAAATATTGTGAATTGTGTTAACACTTAATTCAAAACCCGCATAGTAACCATGAAGTATGAACATCAATTTATCAAAATATACATATATGTCTATAAGTATATGTAAGCTAATGTCAATTTTTCAATATCAAATATACATAAAATAAAACAATAATATGTATATAAACTTTGAACACATTTACATATAAATTATTTAAATATATTTATAACTATAATATATTAGCAATGTGGAAGTTGTATTAAAACTGGCTTATTATAAAATTCTTAGCTTCTAATACATTTGATTTTAGATATTAATGAATATTTTATATAAAATCCAATGAATGGTATAGTAAGAAACTTGTGCAGGCTGCTAAGGTGTCACTTGCCCTTGCTTCAAGTCTTTTCTCCCTCACCCACGTGCCTTGTCCTTCATCCACTTTCTGCATGCATGTCCTCCACATTCTGCATGCATGTCCTTGGGAGGGGAGCTACGCCTAACGTGGAGGGAGAGAAATGTGCCTTGGGGTGGGTGGGGCGAAAACATTCTCCTCGGGGGGTATGAAAGGTAAGGGGGACTGCTAATGACCAGGGGGAAGAGGCAATGCACGGAAGGTTACTGGGAGGTGGAGGCTAAAAGGAACGTGCAAAGATCAGAGGTAAGTATCGGACAATTTCATTGCTTGATAGTCTCTAAAGTTTGGTCAATAGGATCTATCTTGAGCATTCTCTGCAGTCATTGCAGTCCACTAGATCGCATTTCTTTGAGGCATGCTATCAAACAGTTACGTGCCTTGCCTGTGTTCCATATTTTGTAATAAAATCTGCCATTTTCCTTGTACCACGCTCCATTTGAAACATCTTTTAGCTCTGTTCTGTGTTGCTTTTGCCCACATGTCTGCCAGGGCAATTTCAACTGCTACACCTAATAAAATCTTCCCTACCTTCTTGCCTGAGCGATGCCTTAACCTGTCACTTCTGCTGTTCTAAATAAAAAATAAAAAAATAAAAAAATAATAGAATGTTGTATAGGTTTAAATAATCTCTCTGATTTCATTGTCAACCTGTCTCAGCTGCGGCACTTGAACATAATAGGAAGTTTAAAGGTTTAAATAATATGCCTGATCCTTCAGGCAGTCTAACATGGCTGCAGCGCTTGAGCATAGAAGGGTGTATAATCTTAAATAAACTCCCTGATCTTTTGGTGTTACTTGACAATTGCATTTGTTTGAAAGTTTCTAAAGCCTTTTCAATAAATCTGTCTTGTTCACGTCCTACAATCACTTACCTCGTTGAGATGCCTGTCTTTTCTCCTTTTACCTCGGACTTGGGTTTTGTTTCACTTCCCCACCTCCATCATCGTATAAATGAGTATGCAACATCAGAGTATACCTTGGAGCTAACCCCAGTCGCATTTTCAGGGCCTTTATCCTTAACAACCACAGTGTCAGCAAGGAGCGATGAATAATTCTGTGCTTTGGAATTACCAGTCTGCAACTGCAAATTCTGAAACCTATGTGGTACGTGAAAACCCATTCCAGCCTTCACAGTTTTGTTAATCTGCGTCAGCCGCAGTGATTGAATATAATAGTAAGTTTAAATGTTTGAATGACCTATTGCTTTACACCTGCTAATCTCATCTGCTTGAAGTTGCTAAGCCTCTTCAATAAATCCCTGTTGCGCATATTATGCAATCATAGCAGTCAATGAGGTCATATTTCTTAGAGGCATTATGTCAATCAGTGCACGCGCTTTTTCATATTTCTTTGAGACTTCTGTCAAACAGTCACTTCCCTTGTCCATGTTACGGACATGAAGGTCAACCATGCACTCTTGATGATCAGCTATATCTGTAATGCAATAGGGGCGACTGATGTGTGAAATATGTGCAGCCCTCATTCGATAAACCTGCCTTCTGCGCACCTCCTACACAAGCAAAGCTTACTACGTAAGGGTGTGCTGCAGGGCGCTACATTAATGCTAAGATTTTGAGAGTTTCCTTGCAAAATCCATTGTGTGCATATCTTGCAATTATTGCATTCCCCGAGACCGCATTTCTTTGAGCTATTTTGTCAAACAGTTCACATGTCTTGCTGCGGCAGTGTTCAGAATGTGGAGGGTGTATAAATTTAAATAGCCTCCCTGATACTATTCGCAATCTGTCACAGCAGCAACACTTGAGAATAGAATGTTGTAGAGATTTAAGTAACCTTCCTGATTCCGTTGGCAACCTGTCACATCTGCTGTACTTGAAATCAGAATGTTGTAGAGGTTTATATAATCTCTTTGATTCCATTGCCAGCCGGTCTTAACCGCGGCACTAGACCATAAAAAGGAAGTTTAAGGATTTAATCACCCCGCTTGATTCTTTTGACAATCTGCTGTAGTTGCAGCAATTTTTAGGATTCAGCTAAACCAAAAAAAAAAAAAGTGCTGGAAATACTCTGCCTATAATCATTTTTATCCACGTGATCATATCACAGAATAACCTGCTGTTATGTCTGAACGGATGTCCCTTCATAATTTCTGGGTATCTGTTATTGTGCACAATTAGAATAGTGCAGGCCTTTAATTTGGACTGTTTCATTAGCATCACCAGTAATCTCCACGAGAACATTATCCTTGTTTAAATGATGGAAATGGTTCACATCTCTCAGAACAATTTCTCATGCAACCATCTTGGAGATGATTTTAGATGCAATGTAGCAATCAGAACGTACTCGAAGGTCCTTACAATTCTACTTGTTATTCTAGGGACAGTGATTAACAAATCAAACACAATTGTTTATTTTTCCCTTGGTGGCAGATAAATAAATTATTTTATTTATTTACATTTAGTAAATCGGTGAAAGGTTTAGATAGAAAATACTAGTAAATCGAGTGAAGTTAATAAGAATGTTACTGCATCTTAATTATTAATAATTTTATAATCAAGTCAATAAAATATTTATTAAGTTAGTATTATATTAATACTATTCATTTACTTATATTTTAAGAAATCGTTAATGAAGACTTAATTATTCGTTAGGACTTATCACTTGATGGTAATTAGTTATTAAAATGTTTTCCTAATAGTTATCATTAGGAAAATGAAATGATGGATCAAATATCATTCTAGCGTAGATAAGTAAGAAGGGGAAAAAAATGAATAGGCTATATGGGGCAATTTCCATAATTGAATTGAGATCAATGATTGTATTTAATAAAAATATTGTTTTAGTTAAGAATAAGATAAGTGGTAGATTTTTAATATGAGATCTGATATGGAAAATATATTGAGTTTTGTTATTGAAGAAGGTGACAATGCTATTTTTTATAGAGATATATTAGGGTGTTAAAAGAATTTTTGTTCCTTAAGACTAAATGATTGTCTTAGAAAATGAATTAAAAATAAATAGTTGTGAAAAGGTCAAAGTGGTTATGAAGTGGTTAAGAGTATTATAGTAACCATAGTTGGTCAATGAAGTGAATGAATTAGAATAAGTTAAAAGAAAATATTAATTTAGGATTACATTATTATGTAAGAATGGTAACTTATCTATAATAAGTTGATTGAAGGATTTGAATTATATCTCAGCTAGCCTATAATCTTTTATTGTAATAAGTGAAATAATAAACATATGCATATTTATCAATATGAAGTTTATTTTTGTTTTTGTTTAATTAAGAGAATATTTATGTACTTGAAAATAATTGATCTTATCGGATTAGATAATACATGTCAATTTTCATCATGGGTAATTGATTAATTTTCTAATTGAAAAGTGCAACGAATGTCTATAAAACTAAGTATTTTGTTGAACTGATATAATCAAATCATGGGTATCTTGGCTTGGCTTCTATAAAAGTTACTTTGTTTGGAATTAATATTGGTCTCAAGAGTTTGTTAAATTGCGTTAAGTGATGAAAATTAAGATAGATGTTTTAAAGGATTCCTATAGTGGGGTACCAATAAGTGGTAGTGATTAATTTAAAGACTTTGTAAAGAATGTGTTATATTTTAAGAAATGATTTATTTATACATATAGGTTATTATAAGAATTCAAAACTAGATTTAGTTTATCATTGGAATTGACTATTATTATGTAAATGGTTTAGCATGAAAAACTAGGATTTATGTAATAAGTTTTAGGAAAGGGGCTTTAATGTTCTCCCATGAATGAATTTGAGTTGATTGTTGTTCAATGTGAAATGACTTCTATTCTATGGAGTGATCATTTTCGTGATGAAAGTTATTTAGTCATTTTGTGAGTACTCCTTTTGTGTTATTTCTGATTGAGGAGACTTTATGTATTGACTTTCTTTTAGTCATATTTTGGATGAGTTGGGAACCTATAAATGTTTAAGTCACTCCCTTTTGATAAGTTATGGTTGTAGGTTGTTAGGCATCCTGAGGCAATGGGAAAACTATTATGTGTTGCATTTTCTCATGATTAGACCTTTGTGATCCATTGATAGTATTCTTTTTTCTTGAGCTCTCATGGGTGTTCCTTTGTTTAATGATTTTCCTTGCCTTTGGCTATGACTATGAGCGAGATGGTTCATGCCTCGCACGTGTATTCATTATGTGGCCCTTATGCTTAGTACACCCTTGTTGCTGTGAGTCTTGTTTTCAAAACTGTTTGGCAGGGTTTCCTAAACAAGCGTTGTTGTACTTGTTTGATGTTGTCTTATGTTAGTGTTGAGTTAGCCTTGTCTACTTGACCTTGTTTGGATGTGGATCCTTTCTTGTCATTTCCTAGCATGGGGGGTGGGCCTTCGGGTCCACATGGTTGGGTGGAATGTGCTATGCACCCCATTGGATTCCCAGGATGTGATCACAATATAGAAGTGGACACAGAGTTCCAAAGCTCCACTTGGTTGTAGACAGCTCCTCATTTTATACCTTATTCTCCATTAATGTATTTATTCTTGTGCTTGATGTACTCTTCTTGTTGTTAGAAGGGAAGCATTACATAATGTATTAATGTAATCATGATGTGTTGTATCTGTGGAAATATGCTCCATAATTGTACTATTGATCTATGAGTTGAATTTAATGATGTACAATTTTCCTCTCTATTGTTTATGGATGATTGGATGTTATCATTATGTAATATTGGTTGTTTAATCACTTTCGTTTGACAAAAGTTTATGAATCATAATGACCATTTCGTGTACCTCAGAGGATGTGAATGACTTTGTAAATGTATAATTTCTTTTCATGCAATGAATGTACAAATTAATCTTATGCAATGTTTCCCTTTCAAAAAAAAATTGTGTGGTGTTTGGTTGTCCTTTGGGGTTCTCACAATGGGGCATTACAGAGTACATGGTACTCTCTTCCTTGCAGTTTCTCAAGATTTAATAGTGTTCCCACGAGCATTTTTGGTATTTCCACCACTCGAACCATTTATCTTTCATTCCCTTTTTGACACTTTTCCACCATTATGAGATCCTTATTCCCCTTGCTTGGGTACATTTTTCACAACTTCCACCTTCTTTGGAGTTGGCTTGTTAGGAACTTCTGCAACCTTCTTAAAAGGTCTTAATTTTCCTAATATTTGGAGATAGCCTTAAGCTTTTTCTCCTACTTTATGCTTTCTCATATACAAGATCCATAGTTGTTAGATCATGCATGTCCACCTCTCCTCTGATCTGGCTAAGGCCCATAATAAAATTTCTTATGTGGAAGTGTTTGTCTTTATGATATATAGGAACATAACATATAAGTTGGGTAAACTTCTCCATATAATTGATCGACATATTACCTTGTCTCAAACTCTAGAAATCCTTGAGTTTTTGGTCATAGTAGAGTTGGGGCAACCATCTCTTATGGAAAATCTCAACAAATTCACCCCATGTAAGCTTCCATGAGTTAATATTGAGTTCCAAATTTTTGTTTATCCACCAATTAGAGGCTTTGCTTGCTAACTAGTATGCACCCTAAGCAGCTTTAGCGGTCTCAGTGTAATTCCAGATTTCAAAATACTTTTCCATTTGGACAAGCCATGCCTCAACTTCATCTTCACTGGCGCTTCCTTCAAACTTGGGTGGGGTAATCTTCTTCATATCTTTGGAAAGTTTGGAATCCATACACTTCTTATTTATTTCCTTAGATGGTGTAGGTGATTTTTCCCTCTTGTGATCATGAGTTTCATTATGCACCCATGAAAAGAGTTTTCCCCCTCATGCTCATTAATGAGAACTTCCTTCTCAACCCTAGCTTTTACCCTATCTTGCTCAAGGTTTTCCAGCATTGCTAAAATCTGGTCAAGTCTAACTTCAACTCTTGTGGGTCCTTTCCCAACTTCTTGGCTTCCACTAGGATTGGTTCGTGTCCTCACCATCTTCACAAGAACATATTTTACCTAAATGTGTATCCATGTTAGATTTAATCATGTTATCAACTATCTTATGGAAAACAATAAAATGGAATTCATACACACATAAAGAATTCCACATAAGATTAAGTACATAATTACTGGTAAGCACATGATTTTATTCATTTCTTGAGGATTTCAATATCCTTTTGATTACATGGAGTGATTATTCAGATATTCGAGTGGAGCTAGTATCCCTGAGATTCACTCTCTAACACATAACTTATTGGAGTATATCCTACATATTGAGATTGTTTCTCATTTCTCATTTGTTCATACCTATCCCAAAAAGGATAGTAGCCTTCGTATTCCTCATATGATACATAGTTAAAAGGTACATATCACTCAGACTCGTTACTTTAGGAAATTACAATTACTTTCTCCATTCGAAGAACTCTAAGGTCCCTAAAGATAAATGTCAGATTAACACTTCCTTCTGAGGGCATATCCCTGGAAAGTGATAATGACTTAGACCTCTCTAGTGACATGGAAGGTGGATAATTGTACATGGCCTCCATCTTCATCTTTCTCTTCCAATCATTGATCTGAGAAAGTGTGTGACTGAATGTTTAAGTTGTTGGATCTCAATTGTGTTCATGGTTTTTCCTTGATGACAAAATCACTTATTTGGGTCTCATGATTTGATTGCTTTAGATTTGGTGTCTCAGGATCTTTATGCTCTCCATATTCAATATTCAGTTGTTTTTACATGATACATATTTTATCACTCTTGGCTATTGCAGATGGATAATCATTATGATTTAGGCTCATGTTGATTCTCATGAGAATTCTAGTTCAATGTTATGAATGTTATTCCTTTGCAAATGATTATGATTATATTGGACTGACAATGCTTTTCAATTTGATAGTTGGTTTCATTGTCAGGATGGTTCTTTATTATTGCATACCACAGGTATATTCAGCATGATTACAAGTCACTATGACATACATTCTGGAAAATTCATTTTTAGGTATCTCATTTAGTTGTCATCAGGACTGATATTTCAATAAAATATATTTGGCTCATTGACATCTTTATGGATCTTTTTGGTTGCTTGGACATCTTGAAACTATAATGTATACTCTTGTAGTATCTTAATTTGATCAGTTTCCTCATGTCTTTCTTAAAGTCTCTAAAGCCATCCGGTTACATTCTATGAACTCACATATTTGGAGGGATTGAATTTACCTTGGTTCTGACATCTCATTTGTTTGATGGTATTTGTTGGTTCACATGGCATATATTTTTAACATTATACTTGGAGTCTCCAATGCTCAAGCCTAGACTTCATGGTCGACATCCAAAGGAAAATATTTGTCTTTATTATTCGAACCCTTCTCTTTTTGCATGAGATATCAATTTATCATTGGGCATGTTAATGTTTGTAGGTTCAACATCTAAAAGGAATCAAACCCTATCGGGTTTCCCTTAGCTTTCATTTGTGGTGGTTGTTAATTGTGGTTTTCATCATGCATATAGAAATTGTGTTGATCACATGTCACTTAATGAAATTGACTTCAAAAAGTCACATGGAGGTAACATAATTTGTGTCATCTTACTTGGTAAAAGGTTTTGATAGCTGATTTAAATTCATTATGATTTTTATCTATTTCATTGCAAACTTCAAATCTCATTATGATTTTGAAAAGTCATTGAATGACTTGGATTTTGAGAAGTTAGGGAAAAATGATATTGCATTTTCATTGTGGCTGAGTATGGAACCCTAGCCACCGCCATGGTATACTTGTAATTGTTGTTTCTCAGTGGTTTAGCTGGCTATAATGGCATTATCAGGGAGAAATTCAATGTGTTTAAGCATGATGAGTATGGCTACTCTGTTTGATTATTTTCTTTGGCTGAAAGCTCAAATCTAGAAGGAGATTCGATGGAGTTACTGAGTTGGGTTGGTAAATACTTCATTACAATTTTATCATGCATTTCTTTTCAAGCTTCATGCATGTATAGGTATTATCTATTTCATTTTTGGAAAATGGCTTTATGGCAGTTATTGTTTCTGCTCGAACCAGGAAAAAGAAAAAATGGGCTTTGATTTATCTCTGTCAGAAATGCTTGTTTTGATTCCAGTTGTTCTTGGCTGCATAATGGGAAATTTGAAAATTTGATTTATTGATTGGTATTTGGTGGAGATATGGGTTCGATTCTATAATAAATATTCTTCCAATCTAACTTAGTAGTGAAGGTTTATTGTCATTGTTTTTTCCTTCTAAAATGGCTCTCTACATTTTGGTTACTTATGAAGTAAATGATGCCCTAATAGATTATTATTATTCTTGCAATGAGGGTTTATGATTTTCAGTTGATGGGTAGTCATGCATTTTGAAAAATCTGTCAGTTACATTGTGGAATCATTTCATTCATTAAAAAAAAAGATGGTTTCTGCATATAGGTTTTCTGAAAATAGATTCAAATGTTTTTTATTAAGAAAATGATTGCACTTGATCTGGGTTTTGTTAAAAACTCTTGCAGTTTGAAAAAGGAGCATTGATATATTCTTGATAGAGTTTTTTATAGCCTACTATACAGGCGTTACTCATGATATTCCACCATTTTCTAATCATCATTCTATTGGCTCATATTCTAAAAATAGAATGGGGGTTTCAGATTCTTTTGAAAAACAAAATCTATGAAGATGGTAGACCTATATTGGAAAATATATACACAGTGATTGATCATGGTGAGGTTGATGTGAGGGGATTGTGTGATATCATAAGCTATTGTTGTATCAAAAATGAAATTGTGAAAAAGCTCTGTTATAAAATTTTGAAAACATGATGCAGAGTAATATTATAAAAAAACCTTGTTTATTTAATATTTTAAGGATTCATGTTGAATCTTTAGGATATTAGATAGAGAGGCATGTGTGAGCTAAATGAAACAGAGAGATCCTCTATGTTATTGTAATTTTGTAATCTAATGAGGGGTTGGTGCTCCTTGAGTGGGTGCTCAGAAATTGGCCTATAAGGCATTGTAAGCTGTGGTTTTTGAAGTTAAGCCAGTGAGGTAGTTTAGGAGTGGTTTTTCTACCCCTGGGAGGGTTTTCCACTCGGTAAGTTCTTTGTCTTATGGTCTCTCTATTTTGATGTCAAATTGCTTCTTGATTGTGATAATTTTGTGAGTATCAGTCTGAGCATTGTTGAATGTTAGTTTCCTCATCTCTAAAAATGGTTATATCAAAATTTCATGCACAAGTGTTCTATCATTGTTGAAAGTTTTGATTCAATAGAAAGTATAAATTTATTCGTTTGATTCATAGCTAAAGAATTGTTTTAATGTGCTTAAAGTTTTTGTTATCTCAATACCTATCTTGTGTCATTATGTTGCACTATTGTTGCAGTGTCTTATAAAGCTGCATTGAAATATGTTGGTTAAGAAGTGATTCAATAATGTTGGTCTTCATTTACATAGTCTTATGAGTTGCACTTGTACTGTCATCATGCTTTGTATGTTAAACATTGTCAGTTACAATTGTATTGGAAAATGCAATATATCTCACTCAAATCATATTGGCATAAGTTGTCTAATGGACTAAGTTGATGTTGTCATATCTTTATTTACCCCTTTTTCATAAATGCTTTCAAAGTGATTACTCTACTTTGTTGTCAATAGAAAGGATATTAGAATTAAAAGTCTTGGTCGAAATTAAAAAAAATTTAGACACTGATTTACCCCCCCTCTCAATGTCTATCCATAACTCCAACATAAGTGTCACTCAACTAGATGGCACTGTGGTAGTTGGTACCCCCAATTTTTCTAATGATGGTCTCTCTTTCCTTCTTGACCTTGAGCTAGCCCTCATTTCCAATTACTGACTTTCAAGCCGTTAATCTAAGACACACCATCCTAGCACAAGAATTTCCAAACATTAGATAATGTTGAATGAAAATAATGATGAGCTCATAGGTTCCAAAGCTAAACTTGGTAGCTCTAATACCACATGTAACATGCCAACCATTTAATGAAGTAAAATTTTCCTAAGTTTTTAGTGTGGGAGTAAATAAACTATGTAACAAACCATTGCAATAAAAAATTTCATTTCTTTTATTGACAATACATGAACAAAGATGCCATAACAATATACAATAAGGATTCCTTTTCAATATAATAACTTCACAAATTACAATATCCCAAGAATGTACACAATTACATACATAGCTTGACTGAGCTGTAGAGCATAAGATATAGATGGTCTAGGATCTTCCTTTCAAAACCTTTGATTATGTCACCTACTGAGGAGAAGTATCACTCAAGCACAATTTTTCCAACCACTGACTCATATATGGTCCCCCGCACATCTATCAATGATAGATGGCCCTACCCTTCGACAAAGAGATTGGTTGAGTAATCTCCTACGAAAAACCACACTAATATTAACTAGTGTTTTTCCCTAAATGACTAGAACTTGTATTCCCTACAATCTCCAACTAGCATGCACTACAAGGACATGGTGAATTGATAGTGGAGCCAAAGGCAATCACACTACTTTGGCCAAAGTGTTCTCACTTAGTACTTTGAGTGAAGGTCAGCATTCAATTACACTACTTAAGCTCATTTTGACTTAAGGCCACTATATTATATGCAAAGGTAATCCCTCCCATGGATAGTCTCTTATCCCAGGATTCCCTATCATTAATCCCACATACTATAGGGTATTTCTACATTTAAACACATGTAAAAGTTCCCTCCCCTCGTTGGACTCACAATCCTACAAGTAACCCACTAGCTATCTATTATAATCAAATAATTTAGCTATGAGCAACCCTTAAGCTACCCATGTTTAATCATATCTAGTATGTAATACTTATCAAAAACATAATCCTCCTATTATGGAGTACATACAAACATTGCACACACAGTATAAACAACTTCTAGTTTATTTTCAAAGCAATACTATTTTTCCCCTACATGATGCAAGTATTAACTATAACTAATTAAAGCAATCATGAGATAGATAAAGGAGAATTATCCTCATTCCTATTATCACTTATCCAATTGATTGACTACAATTCAACTTTCCTGAACATCAACTAGCTTGACCTTGATTTCTTAAGTAATGCCTCAATATACCTCTAACCCTCAAGTTGATAAAACACTTCACTCAAAATACTATACTCTCACAAAGAATCAGAACTCACTCTCTCAAAATATAATAGAATAAAGCAAATAAGAATGCAGAGAAAATGTGCATTAAATTACTGACCATAATAAGGAATGCATCCCAAACAAGTGAGTTTTCTTTACTATTTATATAGTAGAAAAGAGACCTCTCAGCCTATAGAATAGGCATGATTGTTGATAGCAACTACCATGCATAACCACTCACTCAACTTAGCTAAAAGGTAGCACACAAATAAAGACATACTCAGCTAAGAAAAGCTATAGATCGACTTCACTAATTGATAGCAGCATGAGACCATTTCAAATCAGCACATGATGAAAAAGGTGTAATTTTAATTGCCTCCACAATTAACATCTACAACAATTAGGATTCATAAGGTGGCGCCAAGGAAAATATATCTCTACAGTAGTTGGCTCAATTTACTACATATTTGAATCAGTCAATATCAAATATGCAACACATAACTCATATTGACTTAGTCAAGGATGAGTCAATTTACCTCATTGAACAATTTGACTAATTCATTGACTGGATGTTCATTATCTTGTACGTATTTATTAGTTGTTGATACTTACTCAATGACATGGAATTTAGAATTTTACTAAGTAAAAGATGATTCCATATAAGGTGCTGACCAAGTCTTATTACATCTATCAACTTCATGATTGTGAATTGATTTACAGATTAATCACCTTTAATGCATGGATAGTGTGAGTAATATTTGGCCTTTAAAATATAGTCATGGGTATAATATACTCAACATTTAGATTTAGCTAATAAATCAGCCTCAAAGCTTGCTAATGATAATCGACTTCAAAGCATACAATTACCTTTAAATATGTAACATATATTTAAATATACACATATATATATGCATATCGACACACACACACACACACACACACACACATATATATATGTATATATATATATATGTTTATGTATATATATACGTTAATATATATTCATATATTATATGTCAATAAAGTATGTATACATTCGACACACAAATGAATACAACCAAGATAGAAATCACATATTTATAAAAATATATTGATTGTGTACATATGTATGTGTGTGTGTTTGTGTGTGTGGTTGATGGAAATGGTTGTTCCCCACCTTTGAGGCATAAACACAAGGATAGGGTCCCTATTTCACAAGTGCCACACTCAAGGGAACCTTAGAGATCTCAATCCAATGATTAATGGAGAGATATATTTGACAATAAGGTATCCTAGGATATGATTTCAGACTACAAGAGTGGTTCACCACCAAGTGTAAACCTGGAAAAGACAATGAGTTGGAAAACATACTATGATATGAAAAATGACC
The DNA here is from genome assembly GCA_007258455.2 of Sequoia sempervirens. NCBI lineage: Eukaryota > Viridiplantae > Streptophyta > Pinopsida > Cupressales > Cupressaceae > Sequoia > Sequoia sempervirens. Next base: position 46,507,112 of record VDFB02379711.1, read on the forward strand.
AAGAAAGATGAATAAAATTTAACAAAAAGATATGAAACTAAAAGTGTGCACCTGGAAACTTGTTGGAGATGGAATGAAACTCTAGAATCCTAAAAATGATGATTTTTAGGCCTGGTGGGACTCATTCACCTTTCTGGGAAAATCAGTCCCAGTTCTGGATTTCTGCACATAAGCGGGTTTCAGGAAAATGGGTATCCAAATATGAAAATATCTCTAAAAACCACCCACATTGGGACTCATTCGCCACTTGAAGCGAATGAGTCCAGTTTGGATCCTCTAGAAATTCAAAGTTTGGATCTGCTCTTCTTAGTTTGCTCAATCTGTACCTCCAGGTGTCCAGATCCAAAACCCTGATTTTTAGGACTATATGTGATTTTTTGTGAAGATTTTGACCTTTCCAATAGGGAGAAAACTCCAATAAGTTTCAAACCTAATATTTAATGATCTCCAACCCTCCAAAACACCTAGATCTGTAATCACACAAAGAGAGAGAGAGAGAGAGAGAGAGAGAGAAAATGTTGATTGTTAGGGAATAGGGGTTTTCCTTGGTCAAACCCCTTTTAGGTAATTAAACCAAAATGATGAAATAAGATAATGAATCATGAACATGAAGTAATACAATTAGAACCTTTCCATGATGATGGATCTTGAATTGTTCCAACAATTGATGAGGAATATTGCTCTTGAATGCATCAGAATTGATCTTGAAATCTATCTTGATAACCTTGTGAAGACTTGAAATGCCTAACTCTTGCTTGCTTGACTTGAGAACATGAATTTATGATTCTTGGATGAATTGAGGGTTTGAAGGATTTTTTATATAGGCAAGCCACTCAAATGACCTTTAATTTGATCCCTAAGGTTGAAATTGATGAAATTTGAATTAAAAAAACCACTTTTCCCGCTCAAAGCCTTAAAAATAGGCCAAATAGGACTCATTCACCATCCTAGGTGAATGAGTCCCACCTGGATGGGACTCATTCACCCAAGGTGGAAAATGGGTCCTAGAGGGGCTATTTTCCATGCTAAAGTGTCGGGGAGTAAAGAATTTAAGCTTTTATGTTGATTTTGTGAGGTCTTTGATCAAAATATTCCTTAGGATGCACAATATAGGGTCGTAGGGGAATATTAATGATGATATTAAGGTCATATATGCAATAGGGCACAAAATCCAATGTGAAATTGTAAATAAATGCACTTTACAACACTAAATTAAGGAAAAATTGAGTCTATTTAGCTTAGAAGGGCCCTAAATCCCATGTGAATGTGTAAAACACATTACAATAGTAGATTACATCCACTTGATTTGCAAGCCTTCCAAATTTAATGTGAAGATGTAAATAAATACATTTTCCAACATTAAATTAGGGCAGAGTTAAGTTAATTTATCTTAAAAAGGCCCAAGACCTAATGTGGATGTGTAAAACACCTCACAACACTAGACCAAGGTGACATTAAGTCCAATTTATCATTAATTATTCCAAAATCAAGCAAAGAAAAGGTGTACTTTTTCGATGGTCACATTTATCCTCCACTTTAGTGAGAGGGTGTACTTGCTTCAAACTCGCATTAAAGTAGACATTCAAGAGGGGTCCCATCATACCAATACATATGAAGAAGGATGAAAAAGATCAAATGAGGTGGCCAAGCCCCTAGAATTCAAGATCCTATGTCAAACCAACATAAGCACGAAAAGACACACAAGAGGTGAAATATTTGCAGCAGAACAAGATAAACAATCATGCAATGACAAAAACTAGAAGAACAAAAGTAAGAAAAAATAAAAAGGTGGATCAAGCTTTGACCATTTTTCCAACATGATGTGGATCAGATCTAGGTTGTTTATCTAAAAATGCATACTCACTCTGAGGTGACCAAACTCTTCGTTGTCCATCAGGTGAGAATTACTCAAAGGTGAGAAACATAGACTCATGGCTGGTATGCACTCACACACACACAAGTGACTATGGGGAAATTCATGCCTCGGATTGGGCTTCCTACTCAAACCAGACCAAAGTTATACCTCTTGATAACTTTAATAAGGTGCCGCACAAAAATGATCTTCGAGATCCACGAGGCAAGCAAAACTTTGTATGCTTGAAACTCATAGACATTATAAATGCAAAATATTGCAAGGAATTTTCAAAGGGACTCAAATGCTTAGTTTGTAAAAGGTCTCATCTTAGGGAACATTGTGCCTAATATTTCCATGAGAGGACAAGTTGAAGAAATATCATGCTCTTGGAGGAAATCAAGCCCAATGACACCACCAAGAAAAGGACACAACACAGGAAGAAAGAAAAATTGTGCAATGAAACATGATTGTCGATGTATGCCCCCACTTTAAAGCGATTGCTAACACCATTACTGTGACAAATTGATTTAAAGTAGAAGAAGACATGAGAGCTTATTCGGAAAGCCCTATTTTAAGTCATATGTTTCCAATAAGCTACATCATGAATAAGTATGTCACATGTGACTCAATCTTAAGGCATGTCATCCACATCCCAAGCTTGCTCTTATATGTACATGAAAGGTGGTCAGTTAGCCAAAAGATACAATGACAAGTGACATACGAGCACAAGGATATCTAAACCCTTTCCCCCACTTAGTGCAAGACAAGGATGATCCAAAATGATTGATGAGAAACATGCTAGAGTGAAAATCAGTATCGATTAGAGTAATGAGGTGCCCCCACATAAGGAAGAGCACTAAACTCCTTAAGATGTTATATTTTACTACTCAAAGCATTGCATTCATTAGTAGCATGACCATGAAATCTATGATATGTGCAAAAAGAATTCTTGTAATAAAATTTCTTTTGAGTTCTTGGACAGAGAGATATCAAGTGATCTTGGAGGAGTCTTGACAAGATACCCTCTTGATCAATGGTAAAAGTTGTTCCTATAGTTTGTGGAAAAGATATTTCTTACTTAGTATTAGTCATCATACCTATGCAAGACTCTTTAGATTGTGAGATTTTGTTCTCTCCTTTAAAGGAGGGTGTAAAATCAAAGAATTCAAATCATTGGTGTTTTGCGAGATGACATTGACATTAAGCGAAAGATTTATTTGTTTGTTTTGTTTCTTGCAAAGGATAACTTTCAAGACCACTAGTGTCTATCAGTTCAGGATGCACTAATGTTAATTTTGGCTTATAGGAATCTTTTGTAATAGTGTTGATGTTAATTGAAGGCTTGTTTCTTTCTTTCGAGGGGAAATAACCAAGACCACTAGTATTTTCTTGGGTGTGAGGCTCTATAGGGACACATATACCTTGTTCTCTTGCACCACATCCTTTTGCACTAGATAACCAAGTTGTTTCATCATTTCATAACCTTTTCCATAAAGCCTTTTTATTGCTTTTGGATTTGATGGTTTCTCATGATTAAGTTCATCAAAGTTTGTTGTGTAATTTTCTTCTTTGTCTAAAGTGGATGAGGTGGATGCTTTCGAAGGGTATTCTGAATTTATTGTTTTTTCTTTTCCCTTTTCAGATTCCTTGTTTATGAGCTTGCATTCTCCAATGAATGTTCATGTGAAATCTAAGGAACCCCAATCATCTTCTAATATCTTTGTGACTTCCTTAATGTGTTTTTCTTTGTCTTTTTGTTGCATGTGTTCCACTTGTGTAGTTGGTGTTAATGTTGCCAAAGGATTTTCTTTACCTTTTTCAAGTTGTAAAACACTATAAGGCTCTTGATCACTTTCGAGTGTGTACACTTCGTTGTTTTAGATGTATTTCATTTTACAGTAAAGAGTAGAAGGCACACCATTCATTGCATGAATCCATGGCTTGCCTAACATGAGGCATAACATGGATCAATGTTTCCAATGTGGCCTTTCCAGCTGTAATAGGTAAAGTGATCACACTGAGCGATTTCTTTCCTACATTTTCAAATCCACTAATGGATAAAGAGGTAGGTTGAATTTTTTATTTATCCACACAAAGCCTATCCAAGAGGTTTACACTACACACATTAAGGGTTGAGCCATTGTCAACATGGGTCTACTTTATCCCTATCTTATTGTATTGAGCTATGATCATGAAAGCATCATTTTGTTTTTGCACTTCCAAAGGGTGAAGTTCACTTTGGTGGAAAACAATGTCAACATTTATTCCTTGAAACATGGCTTCTATTTCATTCGGTTGTGAATTACAAGGGATAGGAACTTGTTGCAAGGCAATGTGAAGCATAGTGTGATAATTAGGTGAATTATGAATTAGGTCCCATAGAGATTTTTTTGCAAGAGTATTCTTAGTTTTTCAATAAGATCATACTCTTTCCCACTATGCAAAGGAAAATGAGGAGCATTGGGAAATATGGGATTAGGAATAGGTAAGGGTGTCAAGTTTGGTTGTTGCAGTTGTGGATTGTTTCTAGTTTTATATGTATGAGCAATGGTATTATGACTCAACTATTGTGAAACATTATTCTTAGGTGGGTAGAGGATGAATTGGGGTTTGTTTTGAGTTTTAGTTTTGTGTGATGGTGGATAAAGGATGAGTTGAGGTTGAATAATATTAACATCCCTTAGCAAGTGAGAGTCTAATGTTGCCTCTTCATCTTCTTCTAGGGACACTATATCATTATTTTCAATGTTATCCTTTTCTTGCACCATGATATCCTCCCTAGAAGGAGAGATTTAGGAGAACTACAAGTCACATGTTCATGTAATTCAAGGATTGGTTCATCATAAGTAGGGGAATGATCAATGGTTGGATTATTTGTGTATCAATAGTGGGTATATTAGGAGAAGGATCTATTTGTTTTTCATTTTTCTCTAAGGTCTCATTCTCTTGTGCCATACTAGCTATCCCAGTAGGAGAGATTGTAATATGTTCATCCATGGTTAGATTTTGTAATGTAGCTTCATCACAATTAGGGGAGGCATCAAGAGAAGGACCACTATGATTTTCCTGCTTACCAAATAGATCTTCCCATATGGTAGGAGCATTAGGAAAGGGAGAAACAATATTGTCTTGACTTTCAAGTATATCTTCTGACACAAAACTATCATCTTCATTACTATGAAGGATATTAGGAGAAGAGTTAGTGTGATTATCATGATTATCTACAATTACACCCTTATGCCCTATACTATCTTCCCAAGTGGGAGAAGTAGGATTGTCAAAGCTCTCAATTATTATATCTCCTAACATCAACATGTCTTCCTCACAAATGTCATTTTCATGTGGTCATTCATGATTGTGCCATTGTCACAAGTATGTGAAATTTTGGGAGAGGAATGTAAATTAAGTAAGGTGGTCACAATGATTTCATCTTCTATTGTTATGTACTATCTTCCCAAGGGGAATGAGGAGAAGAGAAAATAAAACCTTCATGATTCTCAATGATTGCATCTTCTTTCACCAAGATACCTTTGTCATGAAAAAGAGGGGTATTGGGAGAAGAACAATTATGATCATCATGAATTTCCATGCTTATATCTTCTTCTTTCACATCATCCTCACAAATATGTGTAACATAGAAAAAATGCAACTTGATTGATTTGGGAATAATTCATGATAAATTGGACTTAATGAGGCATTGATTTAGTGTTGTGAAGTGTTTTACACATCCACATTAGGTATTGGACCCTTGAAAATGCATTTACTCATGTCTTGTAAAGGTGTTGTAAAGTGTTGTAAAAGACTTTCACATCTCTCTAGACTTAAGGAACTCATCTTCCATTAATTCAACATTATAAAATGTATTTAATTGAATTATCACATCAATCTAGAAGGCTTGAAAAATAAACTTAATGTTAATCTAGTGTTGTAATGTGTTTTACACATTCACATAATTGGTTCTTGTGCCTTTCTAGGCTATGTGGACCTCATTTTAATGTTGTAAAGTGTATGTAATCACACTTTCACATTGAATTATATGTCCCAATACCTAATTGATTTTCACATCATCATTAATAGGCCCTTATTACCCCATATTGTGCATCAAGAGGCATAATTTGATGAAATAGCCGACAAAGTCACTATATAAGCCTGATTTCCTCATTCCCCAACAATCCAGCTGGTAAATGAGCCCCTTTGGTACTAATTCACCATCTATGGTGAATTAGTCCCTACTAGGTGGGATTGATTTTCCCAAGGTTGCAAATGAATCCCATTTGGGTCAATTTTGACTTTTGAGCGGGAAAAATTAGGTTTTAAGTTTAATTTTTCTTCATGTCAGCCTTAGGGATCCAATTTATGGGAAAATTAGGAGAATTTCCTATAAATAAAACCTTCTAAGCCCTAATTCATAAGATCATAACCCATTCACACATCTCTTATCATTCATTAATCATCCATCTTCTCTATCAAGTCAAGCAATTTAGGGTTTTATCATTGCAAGTCATCAAGATAGCTTCCTAAGACATTCAAGGGTAGATTCTTCATGTTTTGTTGTAGAAATTCAAGATAAATCTTCATGGAAAGGTAATAACTCCATTATTTCATGCTTCATTACATTCTTTTCTCATTTTGGTTTTATTACCTACAAAGGGGTTTGACCAAGGAAAACCCCCATGCCCTAACATTCAACATTTCTCTCTCTTGTCTTGTGTGTTTGAAGATTTAGGCATCTTGAAGACTTGGAAATCATTGAAGATCAAGTTGTAAATTTTTTGAAGATACCTTCCTATTGACCAAGGAAAAAAATCAACAAAGAGTCACTTTCAGGTTCAAAAATTAGACTTTCAGAGCCAGACACCTGTCAGGAGCTGAAGAGCAGATCAAAGACTTCAGTTTTCACTTTTGGATTTTTTTCAGAAATTCAAAAGTGAACTCATTCACCATGGGGAAAATGAGTCCCACTTCTAGGCCTGATTTTGGTTTTCTACATTTTTGGATACCCATTTGTCTGAAACGGGCTCTGGTTTAGTTTTCTAGAAGTGGGATTGATTCGTCCAGAATGGTAAATGAGTCTCGATAGACCTAAAAATAGGATCAGTAGCATTCTACAAGTCATTTCCAGTCTTCATCAAGATCTCAAGTGCACACTTTTAGTTTCATCCATTTTTGTTACAATTCACATTCATTTTTAGGTGTATTCTGCATATCACAATGTGTTTTCAAACAATCTAAATTTCATTAGTTTTGCATTCATAATCAATCAATTTTATCAATTATTTGCACTTAGATTATTGCATTTAGTCACAATTACATCATACATACCTTAGTTTGAGGAACCACCTCAATTTTGGGTTCTATCTCTCTCCTTTTAGGTGAAAAACCCTAAGAGTGCAAGAGAAGTCCATAGTACCCCTAAAATTCATGGTTCATTTTGGTAAACCTACTTTTTGAATATCTTCTTATCTTATTTTGAGTCCTTCATCATAGATATAGCCTCGCATTGATCTTGCATTAGGGTTTGCATGGATTAATTTGCATGCTAGGCTTCAAATTTTGCATTCATGAAAAGTGCATTTAGGTTACATTTTTTGGCATCTAAAATCATTAAAATTTTCTAAAATTTTGCATTTTCATCTTAGGTCTACTTCTTACAACATAGAAAACATAAAAATCCCTCAAAAAAAATTGAAAAATCTCAAAAAAAATCCCCACTGGGACTCATTCGCCACCTTGGGTGATTCAGTCCCTTTTGACCCTGAAACTACCTTTTACAAAGCTTAAAACCCTATTTTTATGCTTTTGTTTGCTTACATCAGTTATCTATATCAGTTGGTTGACTTTTTGTATCAGGCATTTCATTAGATTTAGCTTACATTAGCTCATTTCCTACATTGTTGAAGTTCACATTTGCACTTCCAATCTTTCATCTTTTAGATTATTGCATAGTGTCATTAGTAAATTACTTTGTTTGAAATCTAAAAAATTGCATTTCATCCTATGTCTTTACATTGAATTTTAAGTTTGCATATCTTCTCTTACATTTAAATCATTAGAAATAAGCATTATTCACATTCATGGCACTTAGGCTTTTGCAATTTTCATTTTCAACATTAGTTCCTAGTTCATTTAGATCATATTCATTAGTAAATGAAAACAAAAAAAAAACATCAAATGATCCAATTAAAAAAATGATTCAATTTCAAAAAACCATAACATCCAATCCCTTTAGTAGTGATGATTTAGACATGTTAGATGAAGCCCTTAAGGACTTCTTCTCACTAAGATGATCCACTAAAGATTTGACACAAAAGGATGCATGCATGGATAATCATGATAATCATAATTGTTCTCCTGATATCTCTCCCATTGGTGATGAAGGTATCTTGATGAAAGAAGACACAATCATTGAAGATCATGAAATTCTTGCTTGTCTTCCTTCTCCTCCCCCTTGCAAAGACATTATGACACACAAAGCTGAAATAATCGCCACTACCTTACCGAGTCCACGTTCCTCTCCTAACACCTCGCCTACTTGTGAAAATCCTTTAGTGAATAAGGATAAAATCATGAACGATCATGACAAATAAATTTGTGTGGAGGATATGAATGAGATCTATGACAATCCTACCTCTCCTACTCAAGAATACATTCTAGGACATGAGGATGTATGTGTAGATAATCATGACAATCAAACCTTTTCTTCTCCTAATATCTTCTCTACACATGAAGAAGATAGTTAGTGTTAGAAGATATTGTGATGGAAGATCTATTTGAACAAAAAAGTCTAATCATTGGTAACCATGACACTCCTACTTATCCTTCTCTTGATGCCTCCTATGAGTGATGAATCTATCTTTGCAAATCCAACTATGGCCTATGATGAACCTATTCTTTGTCACTTTTCTAAAATCTCTCCTCCTAGGGTCGATATTATGGCACATAAGAATGATGCCTTAGAGAAAGAAGACAACCAAATAGAGCCTTCTTCTCATATCACCACTATTGATACTCAAAAAAATTCAGCCCTTAATCATCCCCCTATGTGTGCTAAGAAACAAGCTCACAATACACCCAACCTCATTCTTCCAAATCATGGTCCTCGTGATTGTCCTTTCATAGAAATCAACCCATCCAACAAACCTTCACTCAACATCCATACTATCACTCAAGATTTTTCCAAGAAAAATCTAACCTTGGTACATCCTAAATTGATAGATATCCCATTAAACATGTATCAAGAAGAAACTTTGTTTCCTTATCCACATAAATAAAATTAGTTGTTTCTCCTTGCCGTGCAATAGTTGTAGGATCATAGCATACTCACTATTGCATGTTTTTTATCCACTGCAAGGGGAAGCATACCATCATCCATTCTAGGCTCACCCTTGTCTTCCACTCAAAGGCGGCAAAGGGTTAGAAATCCTTATCCCTGTATGTCACTTGTTGTTGTCTCTTTTCGCTAATCGTTAACCTTTCATGAACGTATAAGATAAAGCTTGGAATGTGGACGAAATGTCTTATAGATTGACTTGCATGTGACATACTACCTTTCTTCATGATGCAACTTATCAAAAACATATGAATTGGCATAGGGATTTTCAAATAATCTCTCATACATTGATGTTAGCAACTGCTTTAAAGTGGGGGCATACATTGACAACATCTTTGTGCAAATTTCATGGTGTGATTTATTTTTTCTTGTGACATGTCCTCTCCTTGGTGGTTTCATTGGGTTTTATTCCTTTCAAGAGTGTACAATCAACTGAAGTGGTTTGATTTGAATGAGACATCCCATGGATAACAATCTGACAAGGGAATAATGATCAACTGAAGTGGCCTGATGCGAATAAGGCATCCCTTGGATAATTATATGACACCCTAACTTGTCATCTCTTGGAGAAATTAGGCACAATGATCCCTAAGAAGAATACCTTACATGAACAAAGAAAAATACCCTTTAACAATTTTTTTTACATGACATTCAAAACATTTGCAAAAAAATGACATTGTGGTGCCTTATCAATGTTATTAGGAGCATAACTTTGGTATGGTTTGTATAATGGGAAGCCAACACACTGGCATGAATTTGTGATTATGTGGTGGGAAGCCAACACACTGGCATGAATTTCTCACTAAACCACTTATTTGGGACAACTCATCCCACGAACAACCTGATGTTCTATGGCCCCAGAGTGAGCGCATCTTTTCCACCCCATTTTCCTTTCTTTCCATTGCATGATTATGTATCTTGTTGGTTTGACTTAGGATCTTGGATCTTAGGGGCTTGAATACCTTCTTGATCTTTATAATCCTTTTTCATCTGCATCTATACACCTAGATCTCTCTTGAATGTCTACTTTAGTGTGAGTTGAAGCAAGTTCATCCTCTCACTAAAGTGGGGGCTAAATGTAACATAGAAAAAAGGAAACTTGCTTGATTTGGGAATAATTCATGATAAATTGGACTTAATGAGGCATTGATTTAGTGTTGTGAAGTTTTTTACACATCCACATTAGGTCTTGGACCCTTGTAAATACATTTACTCATGTCTTGTAAAGGTGTTATAAAGTGTTGTAAAAGACTTTCACATCTCTCTAGACTTAATGAACTCATCTTCCCTTAATTAAACATTATAAAATGCTTTTAATTGCATTATCACATAAATCTAGAAGGCTTGAAAAATAAACTTAATGTTAATCTAGTGTTGTTAAGTGTTTTACACATTCACATTGGCTCTTGTGCCTTTCTAGGCTATGTGGACCTCATTTTAGTGTTGTAAAGTTTATTTAATCACATGATTCACATTGAATTTTGTGTCCCAAGCCCTTATTGATCTTCACATCATCATTAATAGGACCCTATTACCCCATATTGTGCATCCTGAGGCATAATTTGATGAAATAACTGACAAAGTCACTATATAAACCTGATTTCCTCATTCCCCAACAATCCAGCTAGCAAATGCGCCCCTCCAGGACTAATTCACCATTTGTGGTGAATAAGTCCCTACCAGGTTGGACCAATTTTCCCAAGGTGGAAAGTGAGTCCCATTTGGGTCAATTTTGACTTTTGAGTGAGAAAAATTAGGTTTTAAGTTTAATTTTTCTTCATGTCGGCCTTAGGGATCCAATTTATGGGTAAATGAGGAGAATTGCCAATAAATACAACCTTATAATCCCTAATTCATAAGATCATAACTCATTCACACATCTCTTATCATTCATTGATCATCTATCTTCTCTATCAAGTCAAACAAGTTAGGGTTTCATCATTTCAAGTCATCAAGTTAGCTTCCTAAGATATTCAAGGGAAGATTCTTCATGTTTTGTTGTAGAAATTCAAGATCAATCTTTATGGAAAGGTAATAACTCCATTATTGCATGCTTCATTACATTTTTTTCTCATTTTGGTTTAATTACCTACAAGGGGGTTTGACCAAGGCAAACCCCCATGCTCTAACATTTAACATTTATCTCTCTTGTCTTGTGTGTTAGCAGATTTAGGAATCTTGGAGACTTGGAAATAATTGAAGATCGAGTTGTGAAGTTTTTGAAGACACCTTCCTATTGACCAAGGAAAAATATCAACAAAGAGTCACTTTCAGGTTTAGAAATTAGACTTTCAGAGGCAAACACCTGTCAGGAGTCGAAGAGCAGATAGGAGACTTCAGTTTCCACTTTTGGAGTTTTAGAAATTCAAAAGTGGAATCATTCATAATGGACTTGGTGAATGAGTCCCACTTCTAGGCCTGATTTTGGTTTTCTACATTTTTGGATACCCATTTGTCTGAAACGAGCTCTACAACAGTTTCACAGATCTGGGACTAATTCGCCCAAAATGGCGAATGAGTCCCACCAATCCTAAAAATTAGGATCAGCAGCATTTCAAAAGTCATTTCTAGTCTTCATCAATATCTCAGGTGTACATTTTTAGTTTCATCCATTTATGTTGTAATTTACTTTCATTTCAAGGTCTTTTCGCATTACACAATGTGTTTTCAAAAAACTTGCATTTCTCTAGTTTTTATTCAATAAACAATATCTTTCTTCAGTTATTTGCATTTATTTTAGCTCATGTATACACATTTCATTCATATTTCCATTATACTTGCATTATTTTGAGTGAACCACCTAGGATTTTGGCCTATCTCTCCTTTTAGGTGAAAAACCCTAATAGAGCAAGAGAAGTACATAGACCCCAAAAATATTTTCTTCAATAGGATACATGGAAGCAGGTGTAGGTTTTTAAGGAAAGCATGAACATGTCAACTTTTTTGTCTTAAAAGACTCTCATAACTAGGGAATGTATTGAATGAATGACTAACATGTTTATTGACTAACTTTTTCTTTGCAAACTTGGAAAAGACCAAAGCTAATATTTTTGAACAATAATTTATGCAAACTCAAATGCAATGTAAAGACTTAACATGAAATGTAATTTTCAGTTTTCAAACAAGGTAACTTATTGGTTACATTATGCAATGATCTGAAAATGAAATGTTGCAAATGCAAATTTTGAATGAAGTAATGCATGAAATGGACTAATTTAAGCTAGATTTAGTGAAATGCATGTAACAAAAAGTCAACCCAATGAAACAACTAACCAATCGCAGCAAAAAAAGGCCTAAAAACAAGGTTTTTAGTGTTGTAAAAGGTTGTTTTAGATCTATTTTGGGACTGATTCGCCCAAGGTGGAAAATGAGTCCCAGTAGGGATTGTTTTCAAAATTTTGAGAAATTTTTAATGGATTTTGATGCTTTTTATGTTGTATGATGTGTAACCTAAGTGAAAATGCAATTTTTAGATGTTTTTCAATGATTCGAGATACAAAAATGCAACCTATATGCACTTTCACTAATGGAAATTTTTAGAAACCCTCGATGCCAATTAACTAATGCAAGACTAATGCAAAGTTAATGCAAGCCTAATGCAAAGTTAATGCAAGCTAGATCTAGGATGGAAATGGACTCCAAATCAGTAAAGAAGGTATTCAAAATGTAGGTTCACCAAAATGTGGTTGATGGAAATGGATGCTCCCCACCTTTGAGGCATAAAAACAAGGATAGGGTTCCTATTTCACAATCGCCACACTTAAGAACAAATTTAAAGAGATCTCAATCCAATGATTAGTGGAAATAGATATCTAACAATAAGGTATCCTAAGATATGATTTCATAATACAAGAGGGGTTCACCACCAAGTGTAAACTTGGAAAAGACAAAGAGTTGGAAAACACACTGTGATATGCAAAATGACCAAGAAAGATGAATAAAATGTAACAGAAAGATATGAAATTGAAAGTGTGCACCTGGAAACTTGTTGGAGATGGAATGGAAATTTGGAATCCTAAAAATTGCTAATTTTTAGGGCTGGTGGGACTCATTCACCTTTCTAGGTGAATCAGTCCCAGTTCTAGATTTTTGCATAGAAGCGGGTTTCGAGCAAATGGGTATCCAAATCTACAAAAATCTCTGAAAACCACCCATAGTGTGACTCATTCACCACTTGTGGCGAATGAGTCCAGTTTGGATTTTCTGGAAATTCAAAGTCTGGATTTTCTCTTCTTGGTCTGCTCAATCTGTACATCCAAGTGTCTGGATCCAAAACCCTAATTTTTAGGACTGTATGTGACTTTTTTGTGAATATTTTGACCTTTCCAATAGGTAGAAAACTCCAAAAAGTTTCAAGCCCAATCTTTAATGATCTCCAAGCCTTTAAAACATCTATATCTACAATCATAGAGAGAGAAAGAGAGAATTTTGATTGTTAGGGAATAGGGGTTTTGATGCAGGAGCATCCAGTGGTGTAAGGGCAATCTTGCATCACCCAAAAATAGTTAAATTTCAAGTTTCTCAGTTTTTAGATATTTTTACATTTTTGGATACCCTTTTCGTCATAATAAAATTCCCAATTTATGGTTTTTATTTTTGGTTCATGGGTTGAAAGATATTGCAGTTTTAGTTTCCCAAATTTTCACCTGAAAATCTTCTGAGTTACATTTGAGGCATTTAGAGCTCCCGGATCGGCCCCGAAATTTTCCAAAATTGGCATAGCAAATTTTGAGTGCGTTATTGACTTTGATACCTTTCCAACAATTCAAACGGTTCATGAATCGGAGTCCCAGATCAAAAGTTATGGCCCTGGGAAGTTGGCGCACTTTCTAGAAGATACAATTGCAAATGCTCTTTTGAAATTTGAACTTCATGTAAATTTTCAGCACCAAACTGCCTAAACTCAATTTGAATGTTGTTTTGGCTCCAAACTAATGAGGAGCTCTATTTATGGGTGGGTTTCTAATTTTTGGGTAACTTTTTAGGGACAAGCTCACATATTGCGAAAGGGTTATTCTGTAGCTTTCTGTAACTTGCATGTGTTGCGCCCTCATCAAGTGGTATTAGAGTGGGTTTTCTTGAGCATGTGGACAGATCACCGATCATGAGGCAGTTCACACCAGGACCGTGGTTGTGGGTCGAGGTCAAGAAAGATTCCTCCAAGAGTGATGCTTGGTAGGCATGGTGGTGCCAGAGGTGGTCAAGGCGACAAAAATGCTGGTGGAAGAGATGCACTAGTAGCCCTCCAGAGATAGATTGATGCGTTACAAGAGCAGTTGAGAAGAGGGTTAAACCCGAGGGAGGAAAGTGGAGATGAAGGAGAGGAAGAAGGAATGTAGAAGAGGAAGAAGAAGCAATTGATCAAGACTAAATGCAGCTAATAAGGGCCATTTCAAAGATTGGGAAAAGACCCAGAGTAGAAGTCCCCAGTTATTCGGGAAGTCTAATCCCGAAAGAGTTGATTCGATTGGATGAACGAGCTAGAAGAATATTTTGAGTATGAGGAAATAGAGGACCCAGATCGGGTTAATTTTGCAAAAATGAAGCTGAAGGGCCATACCAGTATTAGGTGGAAAGAGGTCCAGTTGGAAAGAAATCAAAGAGGAAAAGGAAATATCACCAGATGGGATCGCATGGTAGAGAAACTAAAGTAGAAGTTCATACCAGTGGACTATGAGTTAGATCTATTGAAGAAATTGCAAGGGTTGAAGCAAGGAAGCAGATCTGTGAAAGAATATACTAAAGATTTTCACAAGATAATCATCAGAACGGGCCACAGAGGCCAATAAGGAGAAGGTAGCCCGACATCTTAATGGGTTACGACTCAAGCATCGTGAGGAGTTAAGCCTAGTTAGAATGACCACCATTGAGGATGTGTATCAATTTGCTTTGAAGGTGGAAGAGAAGCTAAACAAAAGATTTGATGGCGCAAAAAGGACGAGGAGGTCAAAGCGAAGGCAATGGAAGACCTTCAGGAAGCTGAAATGATGATGAAAAGAAAAGTGAAGATGTGGGTACCAGCCAAAGCCAAAGGAATGACAACTTCTACCGCCCTCGTGATCAAAACAAGGTGATCAAAGAGGTAGAGGATGAGGGAGATATGGACAAGGATCCGAAGAGGTGGTTTTAGAGGAACATGTTTCCGTGGTGATGAAGAAGGGCATTGAGCCTATGAATGTCCACAACACCAAGAAAGGGCAGACAAAAGGCCAAAAGGTCATGGAAGGGTTGCGCATGCAGATGAGGAGGCCCAATCTGAACATTCAGATGATGCTGAAAGGGGACAAGCCCTAGTGATTAAGCGAGCCCTGGTGACTGAGGAAAAAGAACCAGAACAGAGGAAGAATCTGTTTCGCACAAGGTGCAAGTGTGAAGGAAAATGTTGTGATGTCATTATTGATGGTGGGAGCACCAATAATCTAGTGTCAGAGGAAATGGTCACAAAGTTGAAGCTAAAGAGGGAAAGGCATCCGCATCCATATCGGATTTCCTAGTTGCAGAAAGACCACAAAGTTTTGGTCAATGAGCAGTGCCTAGTAAAGTTCAAGATCGAGATCTACAATGATGAGGTAATTTGTGATATCATCCCCATGGATGCATGTCACATGTTGTTGGGGAGGCCATGGTAGTTCGATAGGCAAGCTATACATGATGGCCATGTAAACACTTATTCCTTGACAAAGGATGGGGTTCATCACAAGTTAAAACCCTTGAAGGAGACTGAAGAAAAGGTATGCAGTAGTGCTAGAATTTGTTATGTAGATGGAAGAAAATTTTTAGAAGGTATGAAGCATGAGCATATGTGTTATGCATTGATTCCTAGAGTGAGTAAGGAGGATAGTGAGAAGGTTCCGAAGAAGTTTCTGGGATGTTGGATGAGTTTCAGGATATTGTTTCGATAATGTACCGAGGGTTTACCACCAATAAGGAAGATCAATCATCAGATTGACTTGATTCCTGGAGCTAGTTTGCCAAATAAGGCAGCTCATAGAATGACTCCAGTAGAAAATGAGGAGTTGAATAGACAAGTTCAAGAGTTGTTGAGAAATGGTTTGATATGGGAGAGTTTGAGTCCATGTGCAGTACCTGCAGTACTAGCACCAAAGAAGGACGGGGAGTGGAGGATGTGTACAGATTCCTGAGCCATAAACAAGATAACAATCAAGTACAGATTTCCCCTACCAAGGATGGATGACCTGATGGACTGTTTAAGTGGAGCTCAGTACTTCACAAAGATTGACCTTAAGAGTGGATATCACCAGATCTGGATTCGAGAGGGAGATGAATGGAAGACTGCCTTCAAGACCAAAGAGGGCATGTATGAGTGGTTAGTCATGCCTTTGGGTTAACCAATGCACCGAGCACATTCATGCGGCTCATGAACAAGGTACTAAAGAGAATTTCTAAGAAGTTTTGTTATTGTGTATTTAGATGATATTTTGATTTTCAGTAAGACGTTGGATGAGCATCGATGCATATTTGGAGAGCCTTTGAGAAGTTAAGAGAAGAGAAACTATTGATTAATCTGAATAAGTGTAGTTTTGTGAAGATGAAGTTAGTGTACTTTGGGTTTGTTGTCTCAGCAGAAGGTCTCAAGATGGACCCAAAGAAGGTGAAGGCTATTCTGGAATGGCCTACCCCAAGAACTGCTACCGAGGTGAGATCTTTCCATGGTTTGGCTAGTTTTTATAGAAAGTTCATTAGAAACTTTAGTAGTATTTGTGGACCCCTGACTGAAACAATGAGAGGGGATAGAAAAGAATTAAGTGGAGCACTGGAGTGGTAAAAAGTTTTGAACTGTTGAAGCAGAAGGTGACAAAGCAACCTGTTCTAGCCCTCCCAGATTTTAACAAGGTGTTCCAGGTGGATTGTGATGCTAGTGGTTGTGCCATTGGAGCAGTGTTGAGCCAAGAAGGTAAGCCCATTGCCTATTTTAGTGAAAATTAAAATTATGCCAAGAGAAAGTATTCTGTATATGAACAGGAATTTTATACAATAGTTCAAGCATTAAAGAAATGGAGACATTATTTTTTGCTAAGGAATTTGTTCTATATACTGATCATCAGGCCTTGCAGTACCTAAATAGTCAGGGAAAATTAAATCAGAGGCATATGAAATGGGTAGAGTTTTTGCAGAGTTATACCTTTGTTTTGAAAGCATAGGAGTGGGAAGTCAAATAGGGTTGCAGATGCCTTAAGTAGGAGGCATATATTGATGACAAAGATGCAGATTGAAGTGGTTGGGTTCAATGAACTCAAGACACTATATGTAGAAGATCCTAATTTTGCAGAGGCTTGGAAAGCTTGCAAGGAACCTGTTACAGTGGACAGGACAAGGTGGCTGGATTTCATAATCCAGGATGGCATGTTATTTAAGGGAAGTCAATTGTGTATCCCGAGGAGTTCCATGAGGGAGAACCTGATAAAGGAGAAGCATAGTGGAGGAATGGCAGACATTTTGGTCAGGATAAGACCATTGCCATTATCAGTGAGCATTATTATTGGCCTTAGTTGTCACAGGATGTGAAGAAGTTTGTACAAAGTTGTAGGGTATGTCAGATGGCTAAAGGAGTGAGCCAGAATACAGGATTGTATCAGCCCTTACCTATACCAGAGAGGCCATGGGAGGATATAAGTATGGACTTTGTTCTTGGTTTGCCAAGGACACAACGAGGGAATGATGCAATCTTTGTGGTGGTTGATAGGTTTTCAAAGATGGCACATTTCATTCCATGTCAGAAGACCCATGATGCAGTCCACATTGTTGACTTGTTCTTCAAAGAGGTGGTGAGGCTACATGGTCTGCCAAAGAGTATTGTTTCAGATCATGACACAAAATTTGTGGGGTACTTTTGGAGGACCTTGTGGAAGAAGCTGAAGATAGAGTTGAAGCTCAGTTCTGCACACCATCTACAAACAGATGGGTAGACAAAGGTTGTTAACAGGAGTCTGGGTAGATCACCATTCCAAATTATGTATGGAGGTAGCCCCAGAACATCTCCATAATTGAGGAAGATGGACCAAGAGAAAAAAACAAGTGCTGAAGCTGAATATTTTGCAGAACACATCAAGGATATACATGAGAAGGTAAGAGAACATATTAACAAGATGAATATGTAGTATAAGGCTAAGGTAGATCAGAAGAGGAGGTATAAGGAGTTTTAGATTGGTTATGAAGTAATGGTCCACTTGAGGAAAGAAAGGTTTCCAGTAGGAACATATAACAAATTGAAGATGAAGAAATTCGGTCCATGTAAGATTTTGAAGAAGCATGGTTCAAGGAATGCATATGAGGTAGAGTTGCCTGATGGAATCAACATTTCTCCTGTGTTCAACATTTCAAATTTGATAGAGTATCATGAAGGTGGAACGAAAGAAGCACCAACAATAGGGCAGTATGGCATTCCAACACCTACTTCAGAAAGGGAGGAGATTGAAGCAATCTTGGATAGTCATGTCGAAAGGAGTACCAGAAATAGGCAGTATGAAGAATATCTGGTGAAATGGAGAGGAAGGCCAATGGAAGATTCATCCTGACTATCTAAGGCAGCGGTTGACCTATTGGGTTTTCCTCAACCATCTGAGACGTGATAGGGTCACTTCTCAAATTACCCTAGGTGTCTGATGCAGGAGCATCAAGTGGTGTAAGGGCAATCTTGCATACCCAAAAATAGTTAAATTTCAAGTTTCTTAGTTTTTAGATGTTTTTACATTTTTGGATACCCTTTTCTTCATAATGAAATTCCCAATTTATGGTTTTTATTTTTAGTCCTGGGTTGAAAGATATTGCAGTTTTAGTTTCCCAGATTTGCACCTGAAAATCTTCTGAGTTAGATTTGAGGCTCTTAGAGCTCCCGGATCAGCCCTGAAACTTGCTGAAATCGGTGTAGCAAATTTTGAGCATGTTATTGACTTCGAGACCTTTCCAATGGTTCAAATGGTTCGCGAATCAGAGTCTCGGATCAAAAGTTATGGCCTCGGGAAGTTGGCGCACTTTCTAGAAGATACAATTGCAAATGCTCTTTTGAAATTTGAACTTCATGTTGTAAATTTTCGGCGACAAACTACCTAAACTCAATTTGAATGTTGTTTTGGCTCCAAACTAATGAGGAGCTCTATTTATGGGCGGGTTTCTAATTTTTGGGTAACTTTTTAGGGATAAGCTTGCATATTGCGAAAGGGCTATTCTATAGCTTTTTGTAACTTGCATGTGTTGTAGAACTTGGGGATTTGAGATCCTCTGCATGTAAGAAGCTCCATTTTTTGAATAATAAAATTATTCTCTTGTTTGTGGGTTATTTTTTTCTTAAGTCTTAGGTTGCGCCCTCATCAGGTTTTCCTTGGTCAAAACCCTATTAGGTAATTAAACCAAAATGGTGAAATAAGATAATGAATCATGAACATGAAGTAATGCAATTAGAACCTTTCCATAATGATGGATCTTGAATTGCTGCAACAATTGATGAAGAATCTTGCTCTTGAATGCCTTAGAATTGATCTTGAAAGTTATCTTGATAACCTTGTGAAGACTTGAAATTCCTTACTCTTGCTTGCTTGACTTGAGAACATGAATGTATGATGATTTGATGAAATGAGGATTTGAAGTCTTTCTTATATATGCAAGCTACTCAAATAATAGTTAATTTGATCCCCAAGGCCAACACATTGAAGAAATTTGAATTAAAAAAACCACTTTTCCTACTCAAAGCCTTAAAAATAGGCCAAATAGGACTCATTCGCTATCCTAGGAGAATGGGTCCCACATGGGCTATTTTCCATGCTAAAGTGTCAGGGAGTGAAGAATTTAAGATTTTATGTTGGTTTTGTGAGGTCTTTGATCAAAATATGCCTTGGGATGCACAATATAGGGTCATAAGGGCCTACTAGTGAGGATATTAAGGTCACAAATGCAATAGGGTCCAAAATCCAATATGAAAGTGTTAATAAATATGCTTTACAACACTAAATTAAGGAAAAACTGAGTCTATTTAGCTTAGAAGGGCCCTAAATCTCATGCGAATGTGTAAAACACATTACAACACTAGATTAGGTCCACTTGATTTGCAAGTCTTCCAAATTTAATGTGAAGATGTAAATAAATACATTTTACAACATTAAATTAGGGCAGAGTTAATTTAATTTATCTTAAAAAGGGCCCAAGACCTAGTGTGGATTTGTAAAACACAGGTCACAATACTAGACCAAGGTGACATTAAGTCCAATTTATCATTAATTATTCTCAAATCAAGCAAGGAAAAGGAATTCCTTTTTTGTGGTCACTATATATATATATATATATATCAATACATTCATATGGGCATGTCTATTCTCCATAATACACATTTATCGATACATATATATATATATATATATGAATATATGTATATATTTTATATATATGCACATTCAATTCACACATCGAAGTCATAAACAATTATTATTGTATTGATCTATACGTGCAATGTATCTATACGTATAAATATACATGTCATTAGATCCATTGGATAGTTCCATGTGCATAAGAAACTCATGCATGAGTGTGCATAGATATGTCTACCTATGTATCCTCATGTATGTGTTCCTTCATGCATATGGTCTATCATCGATATACATGTGTGTACATATACATATTCCACATATATCTTACTCATTGATACAAGCATAGTAATAAGGAAAGAACTCACAAGCTCAAATAGATAAACATCACCCAATAATGCATTCAATAGTAAACAAGACTCTTACTAATGCAAACACATTAACTAAGGATGTCTTACCAACTCCCCACATAATAACTTGACTCAATTATTCTATTGTGGTGTGTGTAAGCTTAGATAGGTTACATTACTGGTTACCTGACCAAGATCTTCTCCTGGGTGATACTTCCCCTCCACCTGGAGGAATTGAACATATACCTACATTCACTAATATATGCCCAAGGTAGTCAACTTTTCAACAAAATACATCTCCAAAGCTAGAATATAAAATCAATATCCATCCATTCACATATATGCATTTCTTCACATAACATTAAATGAGACAACAATCATTCTTAATGCATTAATAACAAAGTGCAAGCACAATTTATTCATCTTCAGAACTCACATTTACCCTACATAGTAATAGAAAATAGTAATAACACAATTGGGGTGTAACAATTTTATCGACAATAAGAATGTAATGAAGTTGACCCTCAAAATTTGTAATTCCTAGTTAGAGTAAATAATGCATTTCAATTTCTTCATATGATTGGACCATATAAAGTATGATAGATCAAAATTTAGTTGTGGGTTACAATAGTGTTCTTTAGGCTTTTTTGGGTTGTAGCTTGAAATGTATATGCATCATCCACATTTCAAAAATGGAGGCAACAGTTACTAGAATGCATGAAATGAAAAAGGAATCTGCCCTAAAAAATACTTGAAAAGAAGCAGACTAAAGCGAATGAGATAGATAATCTATTGACTAAAGAGATTATCCCCGCTCTCGAGAAGTTGAGGAAGGTGCTTGTGCAATATATGGAATGATCTAATGGAAATGCAAAAGTTGATAAACTCGAGAGGTTTTGTATTGCAGAAGAATTTTTGCAGGCAAAGAAATTGAGAGATGATGTTATAGGTGGAGTTGAACAAATGAATTCATAGATTCTTGAACTTAATACTTCTATGAAATAAATACAATTAGAAATAGATGATAAGGAAAAATAAATAATAGATGTAAGTGTAGAAAAAGAGAATCGGTGGGGCGGACACATGAAAATCTTATCTGAAAAGGTAGACAATTTTTGTAAAGAACTTGTTAAAATAAACATCTGCATTCTCTAATCATAAAGGTGCACTTTCAAAGCTAAGCAAAAAGTGTTTGCAAAGCAACATAAAATTATTTAAGGCATTCAAAACTCTATCCAATTAAGTATTTATGTGTAGAGGGTTTTAAACAACAATACGTGGGTTGTAGGTTTCATAACACCTAGTGTTTTCCAACATGCAATTATATATATACAACATGATTGTAATGAAAACCTTTAGTTTTATAGACAGTAAGAATATAGTGAAGTCCACCTTCAAAATTTATAGCAACTCTTACTTAGACTAAAAATTGAATTTCAATTTCTTCATATGATTGAAAAATATATGTAGAATATAGTTGTAGGTTGGAAAACAAAATGTGAGTTTCCATTTATTTCATTTTGTACATTCAAAGTTAAGTGGTGGAGAGCACAAGGAAGAGTTATAGGTGGGGTATACATAAAACTAACCAAATTGAGTTGAGGGGTGACTAACCAATTGGGTTGTTACGTGTAGAGGGTTTTACAACACTATGTGGGTTGCAGGTTTCATAACACCCGATGTTTTTTAATTTTATTACATTCTTACTGTCTACAAAATTAAAGGTTCTCAAGACAATCATAAAATAGAGAAAATTGAGGTGAGGAGTGACTAACCAATTCAATTGTTACTTGTAAAAGGTTTTAAAACATAATGTGTGGGTTACAGGTTTCATAATGTACCTAATGTTTTGCAACCTGGAATTTTATAAAATAATATGAATGCCTTGAAAAGCTTTTGTTATTTAGATAGTACAAATGTAATGAAAGACACCTTCAAAATTTATAACAAGTCTTAGGTAGAGTAAAAATTGTGTTTCAATTTATTCATATGATCCAAATATACATGGATATTATAATTGCAGGTTGGAAAACATAATGGGTGGTGAGTACATGATTTATGAAACCTCCAACTCACATAATGTTGTGAAAACTTTTATACACTAAAAAAAAATGAAAACCCCTTATCGCAAGGAAAACCCTTGGAAACCCGTCAATGAATACCCCTTTTCATAGCAAATACCACTTCAATTCTTCACAGCCCCTAAGCAAGATGGCAAAAAGCCATATATTGTTGGTAGATATGTATATCTGCCAATTGGCATCCCACACCTGTCACATACATTTTGGTAGGGAGAATGGGTTCTCTACTTCGGCCTCTGAATGCCTCTAACTCCCTTCCAAGCTCCCCAACAACCTTCAAAATGTGAATGTCAAAAATGGTGATGTTATGGGATTTATGTGGCTTTCAAACATATAATTTAATTGCAGAATCCACATTGTGTTTTCCAACCTGGTTATATATTTTGCGTCAATTCAGGTTTCTCTAAACATTATTCCAAAACTATTTCAATTACAAAAAATAAATGCAAGCTGGATTTCCATAGTGGGTTGTCAATTATTTCATTTTACTTCCTCAAAAAAGTTCTGGAGTGAGCATTAAAATCAAAAAAATTTAAAACCCTCAACCAAAAAGAACATAAACAACTTTGCATATTAAATGAAAACCCCATTTTGCAAGGAAAACATGTCAATGAATACCCCTTTTTACATCAAATACCCATTCAATTATTCACAATCCCTAGGCAGAATGGCAAAATGGCATATATTTCTGGCAAGTATACACACCTGCTAGCTAACTATCCACGCCTATCAAATACGTTTTGGTAGGGAGAGTGGCTACTCTGCTTCGGCCTTTGAACACCTGCAACTCCCTTATGGGCTCTCCAACAACCTCCAAAATGTGAATGTCAAAAATGGTGACATTTTGGGCTTTTTTGGCTTTCCAAATACATAATTTTAAAACTTGTCGACGGTGCCACGTTTTTTCAACGACGAGACATGTAACAGCACTCGAAACGACATGCGCCTAAACATTTGTCTGTCAATCTTATCTTGTAATAATACCATCATATGGAGGATGGGGTATTATGTGATCATGTCTAAGATATGTGGTTTTTGTAGGGAGATTAGCTTCTGCCCTATTATGAACTGAATATCTATCATACCTTCAAATCGGATGGCATATAATCATCTCAGAAAAGAATTCGCATTGCTACCTGTTAATTAAGGATGGAGATGCCCGATGTTCCCCACTGTCATAACGAGGGAAAGGACTATGGTTACCCAAGATAATGAAGAGGTATGAGATCAAGGAAGATGTATGGTCATAATAAAACTTGAAGACCTTGGCAACAATGAACCAAGAAACAAATTCAAAATTCTTAATGACTGTTTGACGTGATAAGTAGCACAGAAAACTCACAAGAGTTGTCACGTCTTTGAAGTGTGTAGGACGCAGCAGCTGCAAATCATCTGCAAATCACATGGCGAGCAAGACCAGAACGCTACTGTGAAATGGATAGGACCATATGCACGACCATATTCAAAGCCTTGCTCGCTCGACTTTTATCTGTTTCACATAGAAAATTCATAGTGAGTGTTGACGTAATACTACAGAAAGCTCACACGAGCTGTCACATCTCTCAAGTGTGTAGGACGCACGAGCTCCAAATTACAGTCTTGAACACTACTGTCAAACAGGTAATCAATTGCACGACCATATGCAAAGCTTTGCTCGACTTTTATCTGTTTCACATTGAAAATTCATAATGAGTGCTGACGTAATACCACAGAAAGTTCAGACGAGTTGTGACATCTCTGAAGTTCGTAGGACGCAAAGCTGCAAATTACATGGCGAGCAAGACCTGAACGCTACTGTTTCGACGACCGTAATGCAAAGCCTTGCTCGACTTTTATTTGTTTGGTACAGAAAAAATTATTGGTTAATAACAGGCAACCAGTCGAAACGTGGAAAACACCGCATAACAGTTGGAAAGAGGATAGGGGGAACTCGTAGTCTGAAGTTCCTTGTCTAAATTTTCATCGCCAAAATGCTTTTGGGTCCCAGATTACAGTACAGATGCCTTGCCTACCACACTTTGTTGAGCAGTTTAACTTAAATACAACTATTTTTTATTTGTTTTCTCCCAACATCCGTTCAATCCTCTCCAATTTTGTACCACAAATGCTATATTCAAGGAACGTTATGATGAGTTGTTGAAGCATTAGTGGAAGGGGCCCAATAGTAGATGTGGAAGGTCAGTAGTTGT
Source organism: Sequoia sempervirens (assembly GCA_007258455.2). NCBI lineage: Eukaryota > Viridiplantae > Streptophyta > Pinopsida > Cupressales > Cupressaceae > Sequoia > Sequoia sempervirens. The sequence goes on from VDFB02379711.1 coordinate 46,532,232, forward strand.
GCAGGGTCTAACAGTTAGTGGGAGGGCTCAGTAGTTGTGCAGGATCTAATAATCCTGTAGTCAATTGTGGTTATTCGTATTAGTACTAGAATGAATTAATATTATATCTTGTATATATTTATTTTACATATTAATCAAAATATTATCAAATATGTGACATTATGAGATGAATAGTTGTTCACTTCAGAATTTATAATCTCAATTAAAAAAAAACATAGATAGATTCATGAACAAGAGTTGTGAAGGAGTTGGAGTCCCTGTCGGGCTGCAAAAGTTAGGGTTTTGAGAATGTTTGATAGCAGTTGTATATATAATGTTCTGTGGTTGTGATATGTATTGGTCGGATTCTTTATTGTGGCATGTTGATGTGGCATGTTATTTCATGATTTAGTCCTAAAACAAAAGTTAGAAATAGTTGAATTTTGCATCCAGGTCTTGTGAACGATTTCACAATGAATTGTAATTTCGATGATATGAAATTTATAATGATTACTGAATAGTGAGAATATGTGTATTTTTGTATTGGTTTATGGCATAGATATATGTCTATTGTTTATATGACCAGTAGAACACATATGTGTATAAGCATATATGTATGTGTATATATGTACACATAGATACATTTAGACAATTTAACATAGGCAGTTATGTAAAAATCTCTTTTTGCCTATATCTATTGATTTAGTGGAATTGGTGTTTATTTTAACTACAACTTTTTTGTAGGTCATGTTCGAATGTTAAAAAAAAATTGGAAATGATCAGATTTCAATATGTAAGTGAAGTGTTATATGGATGTAGGTGGTGCAGAGCGCTATGCTTCTCAATTTTGTGAAATGAGTCAAGTTACATTTATTTAGTCTCGATGTTGTCAAATAAGGCCATATTAGGCCAGCATGTAATGTTTTTTTTAGTTTGAGTCATGGTGGGGTCATGATGCAAATAATGTAATGTTGCAAAAAATGTTGTCATTTCAAAAAGTGTAAAAGTGCAAAAATTGAAAATTAGAGGGCCAACGGTCAAGTTAGTTGAAAAGGTAGTTGAGGAGGTTGAGTCGATTGGTTTTGAGGGAGAAGTCTTTAAAAAGGTTGTGGGAACTCGTAGAGAGGTTCTTGATGAAGTTTGATTGAATAAAAGACATTGAAAGGCTCTTAACAATTCTGTAATTTCTAGAAAAATCTATGTTTAGTGGGACTATACGGCTCTGTACAGGTCTCTTTTTGTTTGATTTACTTTGGAATTATTACATACACGTTCTAACTTCAAATTGTAATTGGTATGGAGGTTTCATATTGCATATTAAGGGAGATTGAACTCTTTTTCTGAAAGTGTCTAGTTAAGGGTGTGTTTAAGGGTTTGAGAGCTAGAAGGCACTAACAGTCCATTCCACCTACTGTACAAGTTGTCCCTCAGTGGAATGGGTCTGATTAGACTAGAATTGGGTGTAGGAGTAAACATTTAAGTTATGCAAATTCAATTGGTGGAGTTTCCCACACTGCCCCTATAGAAAATGCATGTGTTTAGGCCTAAAAGGCATGGTTTGAACTAGCAAATTGAAGAATTTGAATTGAAGAAGGCTGGGCTGAGATGGTTTTGGTGGTATTGGGTGTATTTTGATGTTTTGGAAGGTTTACAAGGGCAGGAGAGGTCAATTGGATGCTTGGGCATGAAGACCTAATTAAGGAAAGAGCATTTTTTTAGTGGAAAAGTGAGGTTTTAGGTTGGGAAAGTGAGTAAACTTTGGAGGAAACATATTATGAAGGTGAATTAAGCTTTTGCAGTCTAAAAGAAGAGTTTTTCAGGTGGATATAAGTTTACATGAGGTCTAGGGTTGGGTTTTCCAATAAACCCTTGCTTATTTAGTGAAAAATGAGGGTTTCTTGGTATGGGATTCTAGTGAGCAAGTTTTGGATCATAGGTTGGAGAATATAAGGTTTTGGAGGCAGTTTGAGGGCTATCAAGTGGAATTTTGAGTTGGCAGAAATATTGGAGGTGTGTTCCTTTGGAAAAGTGGGCTAATTGAAGCCCTTTCTAGCATAAAAAGCCAGATTAAGTGGAGTTGGTCCAAAGTGACCATATGAGATTTATTGATATGTTTTGGTTGGGCATAATGGGTGCTCAAAAAGGTGCATATTTTATGGTTTTGGAATATTGGTTGAGATTCAAGACCTAAAAGGAAGGTCTAGACACCTACTAGGTAAGTAGGGTTGTTGCTAAGGGGTTAATCCTAGAGAGGGTTTTGTAGATTGCAAAAGTGGTTGAAAGAACTCAAATTGTGTTGATTAGGTCAATGAACTCCCTATCATTTCATCAATTGGTATCAGAGTGTATTACTAACTTAAGGAAGGAAGAGTTCTATTGGAGAAGGGACAAGATGAATGCCCTGGTTAGAGAATTGATTGAAGAGAAGGAGATGCTACAAAGAAAATAACTTTTTTAGAATCACATGCAAGTGTAATGGAAAGGTATGTACTATAATGGTAGATTCTAGTAGTTTAGATAACATGGTGTCACAAGAAATGGTTGATAAATTGCATTTGGGAAGGATACCTTCTGAAACACCCTATTATGTTTCTTGGTTGAATGGTGAATATTCTCTTTTGGTTAAGGAACAATCTTGGGTTGAGTTCCAAATAGGTGGTTATAAAGATATAATCTTATGTGATATGGTACACATGAGTATATTCCATTTTTTATTAGGGATACCATGGGAATTTGAGAGATTTTCTTTGTATGATGAAAGGCATAATAGTTATAAGATTATGAAGGATGGAGTTTCTTTTACTTTGATTCCATTGGTGGAAGAGGATAAGAGATAGAAAAGGGTAGGAAGAGTAATAATGTAGGGCAGAAAAGAGTTTATAAGACATGAGGAAGACAAGTACAGTGAGGGTGCAACCACTACAAAGGAAGAAAATGTGGAGACAACAACTATAGACAAGGATGCAACGTTGAAGAGTAAAGAGGGTGATGAGTTGGTGAAGAAATATGAGATAGAAGAGATTAGGAAAGAATTCCTTGTGAAGAGGCAAGATGAGATAGGAAAGTATGATGGAGTTAAGGGAGATACTAAATTTTGTCAAACAAAGGAAAAGGAGGTTGAAGGATAGTTAAATACTGTCAACACAATGATGAGTAAGTCTTATATGACAAAGATAAGAGGAAGAGATAAGATGAATGGAATTGAGTTGCCAAAGGATAGGCAAGATTGGCCTAGTAAGGTCACCGTGGGAGAGGTATATTGTCCACTGATTGGACAAGAAGATGGAAAGAAATAGATGTTTGATAGTAAAGAAGATGGAAGACCTAATGGAAAAGAGGTATTAGAGGCAAAGAGAATGAAGTAAGAGGTAAAAGGTAAAGGAAAAGATGGTGAATGGACTGTTGAAATCCAAAATGGGCTTGTGAAGCATGAAGAAATCATGGTAGGTGAAGTTTAGTGTCCTATGAAGGAAAATGTGGACAATGGACAGTCAAGCACTACTAAGACAAAGGTAAATGAGTTTGAAAATATAGAGATAAAAGAGGCAGAAAATCTGATACAACATATGCGAGTGAAAGGTGAAAAGAACCAAGAAAAATGGCAAGTGAAAGAGGGTAAAATTGTTGAGGTTGAAGAAAATAAAATAGAGAACATGGTGGGTAAGGTACTTTGTCCATTGATGGGACAAGAGGTTTGTGGAAGTCATAGTCTACCAATATAGTAGTCAAAGTACTTGAGAATATAGTGATGGTAAAAGTAGAAAGTCTAGTGTAGGACAAGAAGACATAGAGTACAATGAACCAAGGAGAATGACAAAGGTTAGTGAAAGGAATTATAAAGGTTGAGAAAAGGATGAAGGTTGTAGTTAACCAAAGTGGTGAAGCTATGAAAGAAAAGAATTTGAAGAAGGTCTCAGTGATGGAAGAGACCAAGGATGTGATAGAACAAGAGAAGGCTAAAGAGAGAGTGTTTGTGAAGTCTCCAAATGAAATGGAGGAGAGTGATGTTGGTGTGGTAAGGACAGAGAGTTGTCCTTGGATGAAAATAATGGTTGATAGGAAGTCTTATGCTCCCATGATAGTGGTTCCAAGAATGGAGAAGCTAAAGAAGGTTGTGAAGAGAAAGGGTAAGAGGGAAAGAGTGAAGGAAGTCCTTTATTACTTCCTTGTTTTGATAATTACTTTGATGGGAGTCAAACCAAGGGTCAAGATGAAAGAGGAAAGACAAAGTGTGGACTATTTTACAATGAATGAGGATGAAGAACAAAGTGGAAGCAGATGGATGAAACAGATGGTGACAAGTTAGAGCATGTAGGTGCAAATCCAAATTGACAAGGCAAGAAGAGGACTACTTTGCATGGACAAGTTCAAGCCAAAGGTGAAGATGAAGATCAATGGAGTTGTTGCAAGAATAAGGAGGACCATTAAAGAGTTAATGCAGGCTCAAGAGTTGAAGACTTCCAAGGGACTTGGAAAGATTTCATGGTCCGGTGAATGGACCAGAGCACTATGCTTCTTAATTTTGTGAAATGAGTCAAGTTAGGTTGATTTATTCCTGATATTTTCAAATAAGGCCATGTTAGGCCAGCATGTAATGTTTATTGTAGTTTTGAGTCAAGAAGGGGTCATGATGCAAATAATGTAATGTTACAAAAAATGTTGTCATTTCAAAAAATGTAAAAGTGCAAAAATTGAAAATTAGAGAGAATGCCAATGGTTAAGTTGGTTGGAAAGGTAGTTGAGGAAGTTGAGTTGATTGGTTTTGAGGGAGAAGTCTTTAAAAAGGTTGTGGGAACTTGTAGAGAGGTTGTTGATGAAGTTTGATTGAATAAAAGACATGGAAAGGCTCTTAACAATTATGTAATTTCTAGAAAAATATCTATTTAGTGGGACTGTAGGGCTTCATACAAGTCTCTTTCTATTTCATTTACTTTGAAATTGTTACATAAATGTTCTAACTTCAAATTTTAATTGGTTTGGATGTTTGATATTTCATATTAAGGGAGATTGAACTCTTTTTTCTGAAAGTGCTTGGTTAAGGGTGTGTTTAAGGGTTTGAGAGCTAGAATGCACTAACATGCCATTCCACCTACTACACATGTTGTACCTCTATGGAATGGGCCTCATTAGAATAGGATTAGGTGTAGGAGTAAACATTTAAGTTAGGAAAATTCAATTGGTGGAGTTTCCCACACTACCCCTATGTAAAATGCATGTGTTAGGCCTAAAACGCATGGTTTGAAGTAGTAGATTGAAGAATTTAAATTGAAGAAGGCTAGGCTGAGATGGTTTTGGTAGGATTTAGTGTATTTCTATGTGTTGGAAGGTTTTCAAGGGTAGGAGAGGTCAATTAGATGCTTGGGAATTAAGCCCTAATTGAGGAAAGAGCATTTTTTGAGTGGAAAAGTGAGGTTTTAGGTTGGGAAAGTGAGTAAATTTTCGGTGCAGCATATTATGAAGGTGAATTAGGATTTTGTAGGCTGAAAAAAGAGTGTTTGAGGTGGAGATAATATTGCATGAGGTCTAGGGTTGGTTTTTTCAATAAACCCTTGCTTATTTAGTAAAAAATGAGGGTTTCTTGGTATGGGACTCTAGTGAGCAAGTTTTGGATCATAGGTTGGAGAATATGAGGTTTTGGAGGTATTTTGAAGACTTTCAAGTGGAATTCTAAGTTTGCAGCAAGATTGGAGGTGTGTTCCTTTGGAAAAGTGGGCTAACTAAAGCCCTTTTTAGCGTAAATAACCAGATTAAGTGGAGTTGGTCCAAAGTGACCATATCATATTTATTGATATGTTTTGGTTAGTGCAAGAGAGGGGGACCACTACATGCAAAACCAAAGGTCATGAAGGGTCAAGAACGAGAGGCTGCCCTAACTTACCTCATTTGAGTGTATGTTTAGGGTATGAGGATGACAATGATGAGGATTTTTGGGTCCTATGATCACTCTGCAATCCTGAGTTTCAAGGTGGGGCTAGGCGAGTTAGGTTTTAGGTCCAAATTTGTGCCTCAGGGAGCTTTCTACTTGAGGGCATCAGTCTGGACTTCAGAAGATAGCACGATGTGCTAGTATCTCAGAAACGCGTTGTAGTTCGTACGGTCAAATTACAACAGAGACAAGGTTGGACTCATGAAAATGACTAACAACTTAGCTTAATGACTTTTAAGAGAAAAAAATAACACTATGAAATATGAGAACTACAAGTGAAGGTGATTATAGTATAGATTCCTTGTCTACCACACTTTGTTTAGCAATTTAACTTAAATACAACTATTTTTTTATGTTTTTTCTCCCAACACCCATTCAATCCTCTCCAATTTTGTACCACAAATGCTATATTCAGGAACTTTATGATGAGTTGTTGAAGCATTAGTGCAAGGGGACCAATAGTAGTTGTGCATAGTTTAGTAGTTGTGTAGGGTCCCATAGTTAGTGAAAGGGGCTAGTAGTTATGTAGGGTCTAATAGGGGAGATGACTCATAGTTGAGCATGTTTCAATAGTTGTGATAGTAGTTGTTTATATAATGCCGAATATTTTTATCATTATTGAACCAATAGTTGTAACATGACTACCCATAATTAAACAAAATGCATTCCTTTGATCTAAAAAGCAATCAATCATGTGATGCCACATCAGTGCTCAACTACCCATGATGTGAATGCACAAGTATTGGTCAACTACATCTTGAAAAAAAGCATGATGATGTGGCCCTAAAATGAAATCCATAAGCAAGGGACTTGCCAAGTAAGCTACTATAAAAAATTGGAAGTGATTTAAAATTTCCACATAGGATAATTAGAAGCGTGAATTTAGGGTGCTCAACTACTAGGTCCTCTCCCTTAGTTGTGCAATTCAATTGTGATTATTCATATTAGTACTGAATGAATTAATATTATATCTTGTATATATTTATTTCACATATTAATCAAAATATTATCACATGTGGCATTATGGGATAAATAGTTGTTCACTTCATAACTTATATTCCTTAACTAAACAAAACGTAAATACATTCATGAACAAGTGATAAATATTTTTTGTCTCAAATAAAATATCATAATTATCCACTATAAGTATGTCATGTCTAAAATCAAATGTTCATTTAATACATATAAGACACTCATTTAAGCAAGTATTGTTATCATAGTGAAAAAATATTATTTTTATGTGTACAACTATTGGGGTAGCAATGTACAAGCATTAGAATATTTCATATTAATAGTTTTTTTTATATTGAACAAATCAATTTAAATTACAAGAATGCAGCTACAAAAGTAGCTGGAGTAAACAGTGATATAACAAAAGAAAAGTGTCATATCTGAGCCACAAGGCTACAATAATTACTCTTACATAAAATGTACATCATATCTACCTAGGTTGAGTTATTCCAAAACATAGCAACACATCTGTTATTCCATATATTTCTTAAAATAACTTGCCACATAGAATCCACAATCACATTGTTCTACATACCAAGGTCGAGAATAACTTCTTTCCAAACCAAAACATAATTATTTTTTTTGGGAAATGTATAAAAATAGCAGACTATTGTTTCTTAACATGAAAATAGTCCCAAAAGATATGTTTCTATAGTGACAAAAAAGGTATCCCTTTTTCCTTAATTTGGGAATAATTAATATTAAAATGAGCCTAATATTTCCTTGATTTAGTGTTGTAATGTGCTTTACACATTCACATTAAATTTAGGGACTTTTTTAATTAAATGGACTTAATAGTGTTTTATTTAGGGTGTTGTAAAATGTATCTTTACACTTCCACACTAATCTATAGATTCATTAATTAATTGAGGTTAATTCACCCCTTTAATTCAAGTCCAAGCTTAATTAAATTTAATTTCCAAGGGATAAAACCTGACATTCATAAATGATATTACACAAAATTTAATTTTACAATGGTATGTGTCCTAGGTTAGTGACCTAGGACCCATTCACCACATGGTGAATGGGTCCTTACAAGGTCCTAGGTACTTCTTTCCACATTACATTTCATATTTTCTAAAGTGTGTCTTAGTTAAGTGAGATAGGGCCCATTCACCACATGGAAAATGGGTCCTCACTTGGACCTAGGACCCCTCCTTGAAATATGTTTTTCGTGGTTTTTAATGATTTAAAATGCAAGATCTGATGTCGGCTTGTGATATTTTAATTTTGGGATTTAATGTTAATATAAATACAAGGTTATTATTTCACTTAGTTTCACCTAGCAATTTTGATTCAAGCATCCTAAGAGTTCACAAGAGCATTGATAGATCATTCAAGAGCATTTCTAAGGCATTCAAGGGTAGATTTATAGAATATTATTGCAGCAATCAAGATTCATTTCATCATGTCAAATATTTAGCGCATCATGCATGTTGTTGAGCTAATATGTTGATGTAGCATTGAAGATCAATTCAAGCATACTTAAGGAATTATTTCTAATCAAGTGTTGTGATCAAGATCTACATTCATTCAGGCTATTTCATGCAAGATTGCAAATTTATCCAAGGTTCAAAAAAGGTGTTGTGAGTTGTGACATTGCATTTTGTTCATTCATCATTCCTTTATGCATTGTTTCATTTCAAGGTTTAATTATCAAAATGGGGTCTGACCAAGGCAAACCCATATTCCCTAACAAACAAATTTTTTCTTTCCCTTGATGTGTGATTGCAGGTTTTAGGTTGAAGATCATTTGGAGAGAAAAATTGTAAAAGTTTTCAAAGTTGTCACCTTTCTTGCAAAATCAGGGAAATTGAGCTATAGGATTTATTTCTAGCTTTCCAACAGTGCTCGACTAGGGTCTAGAAGTGCAGATATTAAAGAGGAGAACCCAAAAGTTACTTTTCTAGAGCCTATGGTGAATGAGTCCTCAATGAGGTCTGAAAAAGTACTTTTTGCAACAGGTACACAACATTTGACCCTCTTAAAACTTGCATTTTTATTGGTATTTGGGTTAGCTTTCATTTTTGTAACTCATTTACACATTACTACTTACATATTGAATGAAATATGGAAGAATAAGTAGGTTCAGATCATTTTGTTTTCATTTTGGTGAACCTACCTCTATTTTTCAATGTTTCGGTTTCAAACATTCAATATTATGAAAAAAAGGACAGCTAGCTGGTTGGAGCATAATACATCTCAATATATCTCCACAATTAGTTTATAATGTAATATTTTCCAAACCAGCACCTATGTATCAAATTCAACTTTAGATCTCTATATTTGAACACTCATGTTAGAACAAAACTTGGAGCTAAATCTGCACTTTCATTTGTGATTCAAATGAGGAATAAGATGCCATCTAGGAAGTAACTAGATGTATATTCTCTTTAAAGGAAAATGATTGAAGTGGTTGAAAGGCCAGTCTTTAAAGAAATAACAATCTCTTGAAGTACATAATTTCATAGTCAACTCAATAGGGACAAGTGATTGAAGAAAAAATAGAAACTGCTTATAATTGTCTTTTAACCCATGTTTATTTTTTATATTAATTCATGGAGCCCAATCAAGTGTAACAAAATCCCACAAATCTTTAAACTATCTAACCCCTTTTTTGAAAAAATAATTAGTATATCTACGAAAGCTTATCACCAATGGCTAATCATGGTAAGTAACAAGTTTACTTCATCATAATGAAGCAAAAGAAAATTTAAACCTATGTTGCAAGGAAGAGCCATTCCATTTTAAAAATTTGAAAGCTATTTTCCATGCTTTCCATATCTAGATTGTAGGGGAAACAAAGCTCTGATTTTAAAGAAGGGGGATAAAAGTAATTTATCTAGCCAACCAATAGCTTGCCACTTTTTTCTTAAAGGAAGCTTCCATAATACATTGTCGAACTAATATTTTCCAAGGTCTATCTCCACTTGTAGCTCTAATAATCCATTTTGTAGCAAGAAAAGTCCTTTGAGTTTTGGGATCAATAAGACCCAAGCCACCTTTATGTTTAGACTGAATGCAAAGAGACCATGAAGCAACAATGAACCCAACATTATCATCCCATTTGGACCTTAGAAACTTGTGAATGATTCTATTTAATTCTTCATAACCTTGCTTTGAAAGAATCCAAAAAAAGGATTAATACACATGGGTCGCAATGAGAATATTATTAGAAACTTGAATCTTGTCAGCTAAGGACAAGAATTTATTACGAAAAGTAAACAACTTATTCTTAAGTCTATCTAAAAACTAATCCCACATTTGAGATAGAGAAACTACCAAACCAAAAGGAATACCAAGGTATCTAGTTATTTCTCTATTTTTTATTTTCCCCCATTCCATTGGTATCCAATGTGGAATAGGATCTAGTTGGGTCATCAAAAATTCAATTTTGTTGTGAGCTAGAAGTGAACCAGACACATTAAAATATAGTTCTAAGACGCCCATAGTATTATTCAACTCCTCTTCAGAGATATGCAAGAAAATCATGTTGTCATCAACAAAATGAGAATTAATCACCACCTTTGAGGGATAGAAATACCTTTGATAAGCTTCATCTAATAGGATTTTTGAAGAAAATAACCCAAGGCATCAACTGTAAGAACATATAAAAATGGAGAAAAGGGACAAGCCTGCCTTATAGAACATTGTAACTCAAAGGAATTTGATATAGTCCCACTAATAATAAGGTGGGATTTAGTATCTTGAAATAACATTTGCACATTTTTATGAATTTTGTAACAAAAACACAACCATTGCAACATTTTAAGAATAAAACTCCAACGAATTCTATCATAAGCTTTTTCAAAATCTAACTTGACCTTCAAAACATTTTGACCTGATTACTGAGCCCACTCTATAGAATCCCAAGCCAACATTAAATTATCAAGTATATATCTTCCTTTTAAAAAACCTATTTTCTTAGGTCTCACAATCATCTACACAATAGGTTTAATTCTAATTGCTAAAGCCTTAGCGATGATTTTTTATGAAGTAGTTAATAGAGTAATAGGCCACCAATTAGTAATGGTGTCCTCATTATTTCCCTTAGGAATAAGTTTGATTATGCCTTTATTGATCTTAGGATAGGTAAGGAACCTCTCTGAAAGGCTTCTAGATAGAAAAATTTGAAAACATCCACATAGTTTGATAGAATTCAGCTAGAAGACCATCAATACCTAGTCTTTTATACGATTTCATATAGAAAACAATACATTCAATTTTTTCCAAGGAGAGAATATGATCCAGGAAACTGCTATAACCTGGATCAATCTTAGTAGGAATATAATCATGTATACTATCTTCCAAGGTTTGTTGAATATCTTCCTAGTTGAACTCCTCTTTGAACAAATTTTCATAATAATCATAGAACACACTAATAATATCAACACTACCAATGTGATATCCCTTTTCATCCCTCATACCCTCTATCTTCTCTTTTAGCCTTAGACTCAAATGGATTGGACGATGAAGAGAGTCAAAGAGAGCAAGACTGTCAATGGAAAAACCATAAATTTTTCTACATCCAAAGGCCCATTTTGTTTCCAACGCTGCAATTCTCTATGGTTTCTCATTTCATAGCATCTCATCTAGGCATATTTTTGTGGTTGCTCATTCTTTATTCATACTTGAAGTCTATTTTTTCCCTTCCAGTGATGGTACTAGGGAACAATATTGTGGCCAAGTGGCTACATTTGGAGCCATATTGTTGGTTGTTTGGGTGTGCATACAAGTGGAGTAATATTTGTTGGTGGGGTGTGCATATGGGTGGTAATATTTTTTGTCTGGGTGTGCATATATTTTAACTTCTTGAGGATTCCCATCATTTTTCTCTAATTTATCAATGAGACTCAAGGAAGAGGAAAGAAACATGGGGCAGAATAGGTGGAGGGGATCTCAGAGGTGATGTAGAGCCTTCAAAATTTGATGACAAAAATGGAGAGTCGTCTATAAATACCCATAATTTGGCTAGTAGACCTGGAGATAAGAATGATTGTTTAATGGAAGAAACCAACAACGACGAGATGGGAGGACAACATAATAACTAGGAAATCCATAAAGAGGCAACCCCTACTCCAAATAGAGGAAAAGAAGAGGAAATTCAAGAATATGTTGTGCAAGGTAATACCTTATAATTCTAGTTACTATGAAGTTTTTGATTGCATAGTTGAAAACCAAAACACAACTATTATTTTATTTTTCTTAAAAGGAATCCCCTTTGAATTAGATTTTCATAAATGGGCTAAACAAAACTAGGGAAATAGGGGATGGGTGATTGACTCCATTAGGGGTTTGGGAAAAGGTTATGTATCTTGTATGTTTATGTTTGTTGAGAATGCTCAAGAATTTTTACAGTATAAGTGGACAAATCTATTATTTGCAAGCCTAGACATTTGATTTTCACCCTAAAGGACCGTCCTATTCTCACTATCCAATGTGGTTGAAACTTCCAGTTTTGAATCTAGCCTTTAGATCATTCTTGAAATATATTTCTTGCCCAACTTGGTAAAGTCATATGGTACAAATAAAGTTTTGATAAATTTTCTATCCTTATAGTCCACCCAAGGGTATGTATGGAAATTGATTTGAACAAACCTTTCTAGAGAATATCAAACTATATGGTCCAAATTTTGAATTGGATCAACCAATAGTCTATTTAAACAAGACACTTGTCTACTTTTATTGTTGACAAGATGGTCATTTGATATGAGATTTTCCTATAAAAAAAATAGGTCTAACTCTTCTCAAGTGCAAGTTTCCCTAGCCAAAGTGATCAATAATCCCAACCTATAGCAAAAGTCATCCATTAAAATTTCCTCTTCTCCTACCTTTCCATACATCACTAATTCTCATTTTTCTAGTCATTCTTCTCCTTTGGAACCCTCCTCAGTGGGCAATGCATCTTATAAAGATATCATTATGACTGATGAATGGAAAACTATTCGAAAAAGAGAGCAACCACCTTATCCTTTTGTTGTTGTTCACCCCATTCCTAGTGATTCACCCCATGCTCACTCCCATGGTCTATGGACATCCACTTGTAGGTCTATTTCACCACCTTCCCTATCTCTTGTTGTTCACTCCACCTCTTTAGATCCACCCCATTCTCTCTCCCCTGGTCTATTGAAATCCCATTGAAGAGTTGTTTCTCCTCCTCTAACTCTAGAAAAAGGTCAAGGTATCCACCTACTAATTCAAATTCAAAAGAGAACAATGAACATGAGGTTGCAACTTCTAATCTCGTTGGTGTCTTGCCACAAAAGGATGATAACTCTCTTGTTGGGTTACCATGAATTACAATATTTTATCCTAGAATGTGAGAGGGTTTTCCCATCCTCATCAAAAGTTTAAAGCTAGAGATACTTTAATGGAATGGAAACATGATGTGCTATTGTTACAAGAAGTAAAAATAAGGAATGATCATTTGGATATGGCTCTTTTCAACCTATGGAAGGATGCTCTTTTCATTCATACCTCACATAAACTAGGTAGTCATGGAGTTAATCTTGGATTGTCACCCTGGATAGCCAAACATGTAATTAATAAGGGAGAGTGTTGGAAGAATGAAGGAGACCTCTGGTCTATTTTCTTTGTTGTGATTTATGCCAACATTATTTTATGTCAAAATATCTACTCATATGGTAAACTATGTTTATGCTACTCCATTCCAGTAATCTAGTCTAGAATCTCTCTGAAGTGTATGTTGGCTCATACAATTTTGATAAGTTTTTCAAAAGTCTTAGATGTTGTTATGTTTGGGGAATCAACGATTTTTGTAAAATAGGTTGAAATATTTAAATGTCAAGAGTTCAGCTTACAACTTTCTTTTTTTTATCTTTTGGCTGATTAAGGTGCATGTTTCATGAAGGATTATGTTTTAGGTCTAGTCCAACCTAAATTGTGTCTTGAACTTTTAGTTTCGAGCACCAAAGAAGTTTTTTTCTATGGCTGAAAATATATTTTGATTTATGTATGCTTACATCCAATTAGGCCGACCTAATAGATGTATGAACCATGTGTATCTAGAATATCTTTGTGTTGAGCATATATATATATATTTGGGATGTACATAAATGTATGTATGGTTTTTTGAGAGATGGATAGAGAGATATGGAAAAAAGTGATGATGCAAGATATGTGATGAAGTAATATGGTAGTTTTTGTACACCTGCATTCCTATACAAAAATTTCCTTCTTTTAGAGCTTAATTAGAACTATAGTCAGCATGTAGAAGGTGCATTCTTTTTAGTTCACATATTTGGCAGTGAGCCATATATTTTTGTACTTTGGTGGTAAGCCACATCTTTGTACTTTGACTATGAGACTTTCAAGGATAGTGTGTCTTGAAAATGAGCCATATAATATCTTGTAACTAGTTATAATACATTGTGAATTAATCCCCACCGTGGTTTTTCCCACTTTGGGTTTTCCACATAAAAATTCTAGTGTCTATGTTATATGATGTTATGTTCATTCCCATGTTCTTACTTACTACTACAACAAGATACATTGTAATAATTGGATGGTTAGCAATCAATTAGTTTAGTAGAATAATGATTCACCCCCCCTTTTAGTAATTTGTGTGTTCAACAATTGGTATCAGAGCTTGGTTCCTTTTAAGAAGCTTAATAGCTTGAGGAAGATCTTGAAGCTTGAACACATGGCTAATAAAAGTATCTGTAGACACTTAAAAATGTCTCGATGGATCTGCACCATTGAAAAATGGACACTTGTCATTTTCATGGTATTTTTAGGCATGTCCTCTTGATGTTAGATCTATTTTTATTTGATCTATGATGTAACATGGCTTGAACATGCATATTTAGGTATTAAAATTCAAATAATGACATCTTGTGAAGGTGTTATGAAGTGTTGTAAAACATTTATACACTTTTCTAGACTCTATTCATTAAAATTCACTTAAAACTCACCTCTTTACTCATCATCAAGTCCTATTTTCAAGTGTTGTAAAGTCTTGTAACAAGATTTCACACTTCTCTAGGCATAATTTCACTATTTACACCTTTCTTATACTTTATTTGACCCCTTTATGCCCTTATAAGGATTAATTAAGTGCATTTTTGAATGTAAGCCCGATAAACAACATTAAATGTAACTTAAATCCCGATGCCCACTTTCAAGCCTAAGGTGGGACCCATTTTCCATGGGTGGCAAATGGTTCCCTCTTGGCTCAAAATTCAAAATATTTTAAATTTCCTTTCAGGTTTTTATTCAAAAACACTTGATGTCAGCCTATGATGAGGTATGAACCGGTTACTAAGGCACAAGATTGTATAAATAAGTGATTTTCACCTCATTTTACATCTTCTAATTCATTCAAGCAATATCCTAGACAATTCTTCAACATTCACATATCATATTCAAGCAATCTCAAGCATTCAAGCATCTCACAACATCAAATCTAGCATCAATCAAGCATTCAGAAGGAAACCATTGACATTACTTTAGATTTACATCATCAAGGGTTTGGTAAGTTGATAGAATTTGTATGTTAGTTTATCATTCTCTTGCATTTCATTATTTTATTAAGGGTTTGATTACCAAAGTGGGGTTTTTCCAAGGAAAACCCCTATTTGCTAACCCTCAACCATTTTTCCCCTTTGTGCATGTGTTTTGTATGAAGATTTATTAAGAATTTAGGTGTTGAAAACTGGAGACAAGTCAACTAGGTGCTTCAACTCAAATCAACTCTATTTTAAGCTTGGAGAAGGAATTTTGTCTATTTTGGGTACATAATTGACTTCAGCAACTCGACAAGCAAATATTTCTAGATCTGGTGTTCTAGAGTTGTCTCTTGATTTCTCATAATTTTAGGAGAGGATTGATTCACCATCAATGGTGAATGAGTTCCACCTTAAGATTGAAAATTTGAATTTTTTTAGATTTTGGATCTTGACAGTCAGAAACTCATTCCAGACAAATTTCACTAGAAGGACTAATTCACCACCCAAGGTGAATGAGTCCCACTATGGAATTTTAGTAAGTTTAGACAACATTCACAACATTCCAAATTGCTCAAATATTTCCCAGGTACACTCTGTTTCATCCCATTTCTTTTTGTTCTGCATTTATTCATCTCTTAGTTCATTATTTGCATATCATAGTGTGTTTTCAAACATAGCTTAAATCTTAGTTTTGGATTCATTATCGTTCATTTAAATCAGTAAAGTGCATTTAGTTTACTTCATCAAGCTTAGATAACATCATACATAACATAATTTGAATGAACCCTTTAGCATTTTTGGCCCTACCTCTCTCCTTTTTAAAGGTGAAAAACCCTAGAAGAGCTAGAGAAGTCCTAGTGAGCCAAAAATCTACGGTTTAGGATCACATTGGCTAACTAACATCATTTCATCCTAAAACTCATCCTCTTTTCACTTAATTGATTAAATTAGCATAGCTATTTAATTAAATGCCTCATTTTCATTTATTAATTTAATTGATCTAGTTAGGTTAATTTATCTCCTTTCATGCTAATATTTTGTCCTATTAAGCTGAATAAATCAAATTATTTAATTTAATCCCTAAAGTCCTCTTATTTAATTAAATAAACCTAAGTTATTTAATTAAATATCATATTGCTTCCCCTTTGCATTAAATAAGTTAATTATTTATTGAATATTGTCTAAATCCCCTAATTTGCATAATTGAAACTGTATTTAATTATCAAATTACTAATAAATCTAATCCCCCCACTTGCAAAGGAATAATTTGAGGGAATACTCATCCTTTACACATTCTTCCAAAAGGAATATTCCCATGGAATATTCCTTGAACCCCTTTTTCACATTAAAACTTTGTTTAAATTTGCTAAAATATCTAGTTCCCCCACCCATGAGAATATCCCAAAGAATATTCTCTTTTCTCAGTCATTTGAAAAAGGGAATATTCTTACAAAGCTTCATGTGCAAGTTAACTTAAAACTTCTTGTGCAAGTTAACTTGTGTACATTTCAAAAGTGTGTTTGTTTGAAGGAATATTAACCCTTGATTAAAATCTCATCTTTCATTCTCATCCATTGATGGGAATCCATGATCCATGCCTCCAATTTATTCCATCCTTGACCATTGATTAGATTTTTTTATTATCTCAACCCTCTATTTCTCATTTTCTCTCCTATAAGGTCACTATTTGGAGACAAATGAATCCATCTTTTAACATCAAACTTATGCTGCTAAAATCACTCTTACTTGCACTCACATTTAGCATAATTTTAGCTTTATTTAATTTCACCATATTAGCTTAGCATCCATTAATGGCTTCCATGTTAACATAGATGCATAAATTTAAATTAGTTGTTAATTAGGATTTTAATCTTTTGAAGCTTGCATACATTAAGAGTAGATTTACATGCACCCATATCAATCATATTAGCATATATCATGTTAATTTAGTATTTAAATCATGTTTTATCACATATCTCTCATCGGTTTCATCAATTCTCTTAAATAGAAATGATTGAAACAAGCTCATTATCCAAGGGATTGGGAAAGGGTATCCATTCCACATCAATGTGACACCACTCCCCCAATAGGATAAGTTCCAATGTCTTAGATTATAGGTTTTTCA
The DNA here is from genome assembly GCA_007258455.2 of Sequoia sempervirens. Taxonomy (NCBI): domain Eukaryota; kingdom Viridiplantae; phylum Streptophyta; class Pinopsida; order Cupressales; family Cupressaceae; genus Sequoia; species Sequoia sempervirens. The sequence goes on from VDFB02379711.1 coordinate 46,549,741, forward strand.
AGGTTTCATGATTTAGAATGTTAGTTTTAATGGCTTCTTTGTCTTTATTTATAGTGGATGATCTTATTAGGATTGATGCTTAGTGGTTAATTATGTCTTGAATTCATATGGATCAGGTGTAGTTAACCTATACTATGACATTGGTCACATTTTGACACTATAAAGAGGGAATGAACTAATCAATTTGACAAATTTCTCTTTATATTTTTGTTTTGTAGGTTGGGTGATAAAATTTGAAGTGAAGAATCATTCTCATCTTTAAATCTTATAATTGTAACAAGCATTTGATTCTTTTGGGGAAATTATAACCCATCTATTATGCTTTTTATTTTATGCTTTAGGACCACACTAATTTTCATTTGGGTTTAAAAAGAACACTTACACGGGACTAAAACTAAGCCCTTATTTCATCATTGTATTTTGGGATTAAAATTAAACAAGTCAACTTAACATTTTGTTTTGTGCACAAAATGAAGTCATCTTAGCTTTAGGGGTTAAAATTAATGAGTGTTTTCTATTTTTTTATTTATATATTTGTTATTGAATGTGTATGCAATTCTCTCATGCCACTTGGTGATCTTGAGAAATAGAAACATTCCTTAACACTTTGTATAATCACCTACATCTTTTAATTTGGATTAAAAATGAACCCCTTGCTAGTGTAGGGAAAAGGCATGGTGTGTGTTTTCTCCTTGTTTCATGCAAACTAGGATGATTGAACTACAAATGTACCTCCTTGCTATTGTTTATCATTAGAGGTCTTGCCTCCCCACTTCAAAAGGAGGGAATGACCCAAGCCAAAACAAGCTAAAGCTAAGCTCTTTCAAGCCACTATATAAATAATGTGTTTGTGACCAAATTCAAACAACAAGTGCGGATGTGTCATACCGACAATTGTGACCCTTAGTATGCATGTGATACATCAAAATATCTTCTTAGGAAGAGACTGGGAAGCCTCTTGATTCTCCATAATTTTGAGCTAATCTTGTTGTGTGTATGGCCACCTTGAACAAAATCCCTTATTACAAACCAACTATTTAGAAGCCAAAAACCTTTATTCTTGTTAGAGTAGGAACAACCATTCTGAAGCCTCCCCACATTTGTACTATTCATTTTTCAAACAACAAATTCCTTAGGATCTTATGATCTTTAGCATTTGAGATTTGGTGGTCCCGAGAAGTGTGTGTCATGGAGGGGAGCCAATGTCACCAAATCTCTAGTTGTTTGCATTGTCTTAATGTTTGGAGAAATCCGAGTGGGGATTCAGCAAGTAGCATCTTCTAAACCTAGGATGGTAAATGCTTGTGAGTCTATTTAATACATTGCTTAGTTCCAAAACATTGCAAACAAACATTCATAATCTTCCTCAAAATTTCACACCCTTTGGTCTAAGTGTGGATACCTTTTGAAATAGCCTTCATATTAATGCTTGTCCTAAGGATTTCTATCCTTAGTGATTTCTAAATATCTAGACTGTCCTTTGATATGGTTGAGTGGGAAGCCCATTTTGAGGCACGACTTTCCCCATAGCCACCTTTTAGGATTTCTCACCCCACAGACAACTAGAAGTTTCATGGCCCCAGAGTGAGTATGTTGTGGACTTCTCACCCCATAGAAAACTACAAGTTTTGTGGCCCTAGAGTGTATGTTCGGGCCTTCTCACCTGGAAAATAGTCATAAGTTTCATCTCCCCAAAGTGAGTACACATTTCTTGTTCCAAATAGACAGCCTAGATCTAATCCACAACAAGTTGGATATATGATCGAATCTTTCTCTTCTTTCCTTCATTCCTTTTCATTCATGATTGGTTTTCCCTGGGATCTTGATCCTGGGGGCTTGATCATCCCTCTTGATTGATTTTGTCTCATCTCACCAAGAATTAGTGCATTCAGACCCCTCTTGATTGCATGTTCAACTACTTTAATGTGAGTTTGAAGTAGGTTCATCCTCTCACTAAAGTGGGGGCTAACTATGGTAATAGAAAAAGTAACCCTTTTACTTTTTCTTCTTTAGTCCCTCCTTGTGCTTATTTGGCTTGATTTTTCCTTGATTTAATGTTGTAATATGGCCCACATTTTCACATTAGGTCTTGAATATTTATGAATCATTAAGAATTTATAATGTTGTGTAAAGGTGTTGTGAAGTGTTGTGATACATTTTCACACTTCTCTAGACCCTTCTTATTATAATTCCCCTGTATACCCTCTTTTTATCACTTACCAAGTCTTATTATAAATTTTTGTAAAGTCTTCTAACACACTTTCATCATTTTCTAGACTTGTCATCACCAAATACACCTTTCTTATGCTTGATTTGGCCCCTGTTTGTAATTACAGGCCTTAATTAAGTGTATTTTTTAGTATAAACCCGACAAACATCATTAAAGACAACTTAATTCTGACACTCATTCATATGCCTTGAGTGGGACCCATTCATCTAGGGTGGCAAATGAGTCCCTCTTGGCACAAAATTCAAAATAAATTCAAATTAGTGACGGGTTTTTATTCGTTGAGACCTAAGGTCAGCCTATGATGTATCTTTGGGAAATTAGGGCATAAGTGTGTATGAATACATGATTTTTTATCTATTTTAACCCCAATTCATTCAATTATTCATTCTTGCATTCAACCCATCTAAGAATTCATTTGAGCATAATAGCATCATTCAATCAAGCAATTATCAAGCATCTTAGAGTAGCCATTGACATATCTTCAGACTTTAACAATAAGGGTTTTGTGCTCATTCATGAAATTTGCATGTTTTTTTTCATCATTCCTTTCTCATTTAATTTCTTTATCAAGGGTTTGACCAAGGCAAACCACTATACTCTAACCCTTAACCATTTTCCCCCTCTTTGCATGTGCGTTTATAGGTCTTGTAGGTAGATTTATCAAGGAGAGAGGTGTTGAAATGTGGTCAATAAGTCATCAAAGTTATCATAGTCAACATAACCCTAATTGGAGCTTGAAGACCATTTTTAGCCCATTTTCTACATATTTAGATCCAGCAACCCAACAATCAGAAAATTGTAGACTAGGACACACAGAGTTGACCTTTGACTTTTCAGATTTTCGTAGGTGGACTGACTCACCATTTGTGGCGAATTAGTTCCAATGGACATCAATATTGAATTATGCAGCATTCTAGAATCTTATCAAATCTATTTTCAACCTCCAGGTTCCCTCCCTTTCAATTTCATTCAATTATGTTTTCATTTATGCATGTTTCTAGTTCATGTTTGCATACAACATTGTGTTTTCCAACACTTTTCATTTCTTAGTTTGCATTCAATAATTGATCTATTTCATTAGTTTTTTGCATTTATTTTAACTCATATAGGAATATTGAACCCACATCACATTAATCTTTGAATGTTTACTGTGATAGGTCGAAATAGGTGTTAGAAAACAAGCAACAATTTAAAGAGCACAAATAAACAACTAAAACAACCTACACTTCGAGATTAGCCTAAGTTGGAAACAAAACAAGACAAAGCCACGAAATAGAACTTTATAGCTTGCGTTGAGTCGATCCTTTGGTTGGCCCTTCGATCTTGAATGTGTATGCTCCTTAGATGACGAATGATGTGTGATATGAGATGCAAATGATGCTTGGAAACATAAAAAAAGCTAAGTGTGGATTGAGAAATAAAACTGCAAGAGTTTGGCTACACAAAATGATCTCCCCCAAATGAGAGAAAAGAGGGGGTATTTATAGGATTTTTGGGAAATCCTAGGGGAAATGGACGGTTGAGATTGATCCACCAAATATCAAGATGTAGGGCTAAGGTGAGTTGAGAACTCACAAGCCCTCACATCTTGACATGTGGCATGTGATGAAGCCCTAAAAGGTGAAGTGTACATGAGGTGGAAGAAAAAGGACATGACATGGAGGGGGTACAAAGTACCTTGGGATTGGACAAGATCTCCTCATAAAGGAGGTCCTTGTCCCCATGTGGGTGAGAGGACATGTGAGGAATTAAAAATTCCTCAAATATTCTCATGGGGATGAGAGAAAGAATAAAAAAAGAATAGAGGACATGTGGGGAGAAGTGAAGGAATTAAAAATTCCATTTAGGTGCCTTGGGGGATTAAAAGGTGAATTAAAAATTCACATGGGGAAGGGGGATGCCTTGTCCAAAAGGAGAAAGCCTTTAATAAGGTTGACTCAAGGACATGTGCCATAAATAGGATGAGGATTAGGTTAGGCTAATCAAATGATTAAGGTTGTGCAAGTACTTAGTTAGATAGGCTAATGACTGATTAGAGGCAAGTGGGAAATTATGGAGGATGTGACCTTAATGATGATTAAGGGTGTGCACATGCTAACCCTAGTTAATTAGAAGAAGATGAAGTAATTAAAATGGATTAGGGACCAACTTGCAAAAGTTGGAGGATGTGACCATGAGAGAGAAAAGATGAATTAAAAATGCATTTTAATTCAAAAGGGGAATATGACTAAATTAAATAAAAGGGGATATTTATTTAATTTAGAGGAGAAAAAGGGGTAAAGTATCAAATTAAATACTTTAGGACCCTTGTGCGAGATGCAAGATATTAATTAAACAAATGGCTTTAATTAATATTGTCAGAGGGGATGAGCAACCGGATGAATCAAGGAGACGCATTTGATCATATGGAAGTGATCAAAATTGGACGTCTACATTTTGCCCCTCTTCGAAAGACTATTAGAATAATAGGGTTTCGAAGAAAAACAGGATGCAGATGACTTTGTAGAGGGAGAGACCAGAAAAGAGATGCCCTAGCATGGGGAAACGCACGTGAGCTGCCCTGGACGAAGGGAAAGCGGAGAGGATGCCCCGGTCAAGAAAAGGTAGTGTTAGAGCTATGGATTAGGAGGAAATGGTATGGTATGCCCCCTCGAGAAGGGGGACGGGGGAGGAAAAAGGAGCCCCGGGCAACTTCTCGAAAGTATAGAGTGGTACGTGTTGTTGGAAAGAGCACGGAAAAACGAGAAAAACGGCGCTTGAACGGAGTCAATCGGAGATACAGTGTGCAAATGGCGGCCCCGAGAAGAAAGAGCTTGGATGAATTAATTGAGGTGATTTTTGGTTAAAAAAATGAAAAAAAGACCATGTGGTGGAAAAAAGAAAAGGGGATAAAAGGTAATTGGGGATTCACTTTGGGCCCATTGTGACAGCTGGCAAGTGGAGAACGAGGAGAGAGAGACGAAGAGGCGAGCGAGAGTGGACATCATGCCGGAGTACGACAGTGACGTCATTCACCGGGCGGACGAGAGACGGATCTTTTTCACCCATTGCGCGGTACCCCGCCAGGTTAGCTCAAAACCAACTGTGGATTTTTATTTTTTGTTTTTTCGGCATTTTGGCACTTTTTTGACCAGGTGGGGTAACCGAGCAGACTTAGGGTAGAACTTTTTCAAATGCATGACATTGATAGGCTCGTCAAGGGGGTCTCCTTCAAGAGTAGTCAACCTGTATGCCCCTGATCCATATTTAGCAGCTATGATATAGGGCCCCAACCAATTTGCCTCAAATTTTCCCTTCTTGTCCCTATCTTGCTGAGTACGTTGGTTCTCTTTAAGAACAAGCTCGCCCTCCTGGAATTGGCGAGGACGAACCTTTTTGTTGTAACTACGCTTGAGGCGGTTCTGATATGCTTGCAGATGATCGTAGGCCTTTATTCTGCGTTCGTCCAGTAACTCTAGCTGTGTAAGCCGTGCAACACGAGCATCCTCTTCGCTGATGAGGTTCTTAAGAGAGATTCTCAATGATGGGATTTCAACCTCGATTGGCAAGACAGCTTCGGCACCAAAGACCAGAGAGTAGGGAGTGGCGCCTGTTGGGGTGCGGATGGATGTGCGATATGCCCAGAGGGCAGGATGAATGTGAAGGTGCCAATCTCGTCCAGTGTTATTGACGACCTTTTTGAGAATACGGATGAGGGTTTTGTTGGTCGCTTCTGCCTGACCATTACCCTGGGGGTAATACGGCGTTGACCAACGGTGCTGAATATGGAAGGTTTCGCATAGGTGCTTCATGGCTTGGTTTTTGAATGGTTTTCCGTTGTCGGAAATGATGGTGGATGGGATACCATATCTGCAGAGAATATGGTAAAGGATGAATTTGGAGATCTGAATGCCAGTGATTTGTGAGAGGGGGATTGCTTCTACCCACTTGGTGAAATATTCGGTGGCGGTGATTATGAAGGTATGGCCGTCGGATGAGGGTGGGTGAATCTTGCCAATCAAGTCAAAACCCCATTGAGAAAATGGCCATGGTGCCAGGAGGGGCTGAAGGTCTTGTGCTGGAGCATGAATTAAATCTGCATGTTGCTGACATGGGAGACACTTCTTTACAAACTCGCAAGCATCATGTTCCAGTGTAGGCCAATAATATCCTGCTCGTAAGACTCTCTTGGCTAAAGCCATACCATTTGAATGTGCCCCACAAACACCGCCATGTACCTCCGTTAATGTAGTATGGGCTTCGGTCTCATTTAGGCATCTGAGGAGGATTCCATCATACCCACGACGATAAAGCGTATCACCGACAATGACGTATCGAGAGGAACGGTGGATAAATGATTTACGTTGGTTGCGTGTAAGTTCTGGGGGTATGATATTGTCATGGAGGTAATTATATATGTCTTGGTACCACGGGGAGGCGGGACCTACAACATCGCACACCATGTCAGTGTCAGGAACATCATATGCAGGGATTAATAGTTGTTCGACAAGAAACTCACACTCTGTTCGATCTCTGGGCATGTCAATCAAAGAACCAATAGTGGCCATGGCATCTGCTGCTTTGTTCTGCACCCGGGGGATTTGGTCAAACTGTATGGAGGTGAAATATTTCTTGAAATCGTCCACCATGCGCTTATAGGGTAGCAGTTTGTCATCCTTTGTGAGGAATTCATCATTAACTTGTCTGATAACCAATAAGGAATCCCCAAAGACTTTCAAATGTGTAATATGCCACTGTTTTGCAATTCTAAGGCCGGTGAGGAGGGCTTCATATTCTGCCATATTGTTGGTGCAGGGAAACGCTATCCTGAATGATTTTGGGATGTAGTCACCTTGAGGGGTGACTAAGAGAATTCCTGCCCCAGATCCACTGTGAGTGTATGAGCCATCAAAGTATAACGTCCAAGTTGGTGCTTCTGTTACTGTGTAGATTCCTTCATCTGGGAATTCAGTGTCTATTGGGTAGGCATCTACTAGTGGTGCTTCAGCCAATTGATCAGCAATAACCTGTCCTTTAATGGCTTTGCGCTCTACATACTCGATGTCAAATTCGCTTAGTAGCATGACCCATTTGGCCATGCGGCCAGTCAAGGTGGTTCTAGACAACAGATATTTCAAAGGATCAATTTTAGCAATTAATTTGACTGGGTGGCTGAGCATGTAATGGCGGAGTTTCTGTGTACTGAAGACTAGTGCAAGGCATGCTTTTTCCATAGGAGAATAATTTAACTCATAGCCAACTAGTGTTCTGCTGATATAGTAGACTGCCCTTTCTTTGAGTGACTCATCGTGCTGCGCCAATAATGCCCCCAGTGCGACTGAGGTAGCAGAGATATAAAGTAGGAGGGGTTTTCCGGGAATGGGCGGCATCAAAATTGGGGGATGAGCTAAGTATTCCTTGATTTTATCAAAACCCATTTGACACTGTGCTGTCCATCGGAATGTAGAATCTTTCTTCAAAAGATGAGTAAAAGGTTGACATTTATCTGCAAGTTGGGCTATAAACCGCCGGATGGACTGCATTTTTCCCTGGAGGCTCCTTAACTGCTTTAGATTGCGTGGAGGCGGCATGTCCAGAATAGCCTTTACTTTGGCGGGATCAACTTCAATACCTCTGCGGGAGACTATGAAACCCAACAATTTCCCTGATGTGACACCAAAGACACATTTTTTTGGATTCAACCGCAACTTGTAGTGCTCTAGTCGCTCAAATATCTTCTTCAGAATGGCTGGATGTTCTGTTCGTGTCTTGGACTTCCCTAATAGGTCATCAACATAGTCTTCCATGATGATATGAATAAGGTCATGGAAGATAACGGTCATAGCTCTCTGATATGTCGCCCCTGCATTTTTGAGACCGAAGGGCATGACATTGTAGCAGAAAGTGCCCCAAGGCGTGGTGAAGGCAGTTTTGTGTTGGTCTTCAGGTGCGATTCGGATCTGGTTATACCCGGAGAAGCCATCCATCAGGGACAACATCTCATGTCCTGCTGTTAGGTCGACCAACATGTCAATATTGGGTAGGGGGAAGTCGTCTTTGGGGCAGGCTTTGTTGAGATCCCTGAAGTCTGTACATATCCGAATGTCGCCATTTGGTTTAGCAACTGGCACTATGTTGGAGATCCATTCGGAGTAGTCGATTGGCCTGATAAATCCTGCCTCCAGTAACTTCTCTAATTCCTTCTTGACTAACAATGCGACTTGCGGATGCATCTTGCGGAGTTTTTGCTTGACAGGTTTAGCGTCTGGGTTGATGTCCAGGTGATGAACCACCAAGGCGGGATCTAAGCCTGGCATGTCTGAATATGACCAAGCGAAGTTAACAATTCCCTCCTGGAGTAGCTGTGCAAAGATTGGAAACTCTTGTTCGGAGAGTGACTTGGCTACATAGGTGATCTTAGGATATTCAGTAGTTCCCAAATTAATCTCTTGCGTCTCCTCAATCAGAATAGATGATCTAGTAGATAGCTGAGTTCCCATAAGGGGAAGATGAACATCTCCATCTTCTGGCGCCTCTTTGAGGTTTTCGCCGTCGGATGCGTCCTTTATTTTTACTTTTTCCAGGTCACGAAGTGCCTCAGGGAGGTCTTCACTAGATGACCGTTTGTTATTCTTTTTATTCTCACTTTTGCGACTGGAGTGTTCATCCTCCCCCAATCCCATGAGGTTGACATATGTATCCGTAGACATAGTGACAGGCGTGCTAGTTCGTAGGTCCCAATCAATGAGCTCAGGATGGCAAAGGGATAGGCTAATGGTGCAGACGGATAGGCATTCAAACATGGAGGATAGGTCGACGTGATCGACGTCATCGTACGCACGTATGATGGATTCTTCCTCGGGTATGTCTCCCAATAAGCCGTCGTCCACAACTACACTATTGGAGGCATTAGACAATGTTTCAGGGCCCTTTTGCTTTCTGTCATACCCAATGCCCACATTCTTTGGTAACAGACATGTATCAATGGGTTGTAATCGCCCTTGTTCTTGCTTTCCTAGGCCTTTGCCTTGATAGTTATGCTTCTCCACGAACTTTGTCGGCCAGGGGTACTTTTCTTGGAAGTATTCCTTGAGAGGAGTTTCTGGCTGAGGCTCTTCTCGGTAAACCCATTGGCTTATGTCTTCTTCGGGCGCATCTGTCTTGATACTTGGGGATACAAAGGTGGTGGTAGGGATGTTCGTGCCACTGAAGGTGACAGTCTTGTCTTCCTTTGGGGTAGCACGGGAAGGTTGACCGTACTCATGTGGCGATGGTGGCATGGTCGCCACATTAAGAGAAGTGTGCATTTCGTACTCGCCACACCCTTTGTCAATGATCTGGACTTTTGTGAACGTAGGCTCAGTGGGGGAGGATGGAGGGGTTTTTGCAGTGGATGGTGGATGAACGGGTGATGATTGAGATGCCCCCATTTCAACCCCAGGACAATAATGTAGATGGGGAAATGATGCCTCTAGAGCGCGGCAATATTCGAACGGTTGGGGGTCGGCATAGATGGTGACCTCCTGTCCATCGACGGGGAATTTGAGGCATTGATGGTAGGTGGAGGGTACGGCTTGCATAGCATGGAGCCATGGACGGCCGAGGAGGAGGTTATATGGTAAGTCCAGATCAAGGACATGACAGGTGATGTACCGAACCACCGGTCCAACTTGGACAGGAAGATTGATGATCCCTTCTGAATTCCTTTCTGCATTGTCATAAGCCTTGATTGTAATAATCTGATTGCTTAAGTCTGCTTGGGTGTACCCCACCTGTTTTATGAATTTTAAAGTGCACAAGTTGAGGGCAGAGCCATTATCTACCAAGACCCTTTTTACTTTATGCCGAGCAACCACGACTTCGATATGTAAGGGGCGATTGTGATTGGCGTCAATATTGGGCATATCATTGTGGCTGAAGTGTAGTTGGTGGGATGAATCCAGGTGTCCTACCAAGGCTTGGAACTGTGTAGGATCTATATTATTAGGCACATGAGTTTCCTGTAGAGCTCTATTGAGGATTTCTTGATACACAGGGGAAGACTTGAGTAAATCCAAAATGGAGATATGGGCAGGGGTCTTTCCCAGGTGATCAAGGATATCGTACTGGGAAGTTACAGGAGTTGGTTGGGCGGGTGCGGAGGCTGCAGGAACGGTGATACGGGCCCGTCGTGTGGTAACAGCACATTGGGGGTCTTTAGCTTTGACGTGTATCATGGATACACGAGGTTCTACCTGCTCAATGTAATGAATAACACCCTCGTAATTGAGGGGTACACTCTTGTAGCTTACGTTATTTGTGCTGTTACTTTGAGGATTAGTATTGGAAGTGCTCGGGCCTTGGTTATGATTTGGGAAAGCGTTTTGATAAATTTGTAATTGAGCATTGGACGACGGAGCTTGATTAGGGTCAACCTTGATGTCACCTCGATCTATGAGATCCTGGACATAGTTTTTGAGACCCTGACATTTATTCAAAGAGTGTCCTTTAATTTTGTGGAACTCACAATACTCATTTTCCCTAAACCATGCGGGCTTAGGTTTGGATTCATCTAGTGGCTTGGTGACAGGATACGTGATCGGGTAGCTAATCTGCAACAGTTTGTTGAAGACAACACTCAAGGGTTCTCCTAGTTGAGCATATTGGCGTTTATTGTTCCCTTGGTTATTTTGATTGGATTGTTGGGGAGGACGGGGTGTCCCTTGTGGTACGGATATGGCATTAGGTACAGATTGCTGTTGTTTCTGGGATGCGTTGGCCACTTGGACGTGTTTAGTATCAGTGACACCATCATTGACTGCATTCTTGTTCTTGTTCCAAAAACGTGGCTTGTCATTGAAAGACCTTTCCCTATCTTGGTTATATATTTTGATGTGCCCTTTGGCAATAAGGGCACGCTCAAGGATGGGTCCTTTCTCCACTACCTCTGCGAAAGTGGTGACACAATGTAATCGGAAGTTGTGGGCCATGTCAGGATGGGAGTTCTCCACAAAAAGGGTGACCATGTCCTTCTCTTTCAAAGGGGTTTTCATTCGGCTCGCCAGGGCACGCCACCTCTGGAGGTAGCTAGTGAAGGTTTCCCCGTCACGTTGTTTCTCTTTGAGAAGATCCAGGGTATCAGTATCCTTCTCCAAGTTGAAGGAGAAGTAGGTGACAAACCTTTCTGACAAGTCCGCAAAAGATTTTATAGATCCCTTGTCGAGGGTCATGAACCACCCTAGTGCGTCACTTCCCAAACTTCGGGGGAACAGTCGCAAGAGGTAGTTGTCATTGTGGATTACTTCTTGACACTGGGAGTAAAACTCCCGCAGGTGAGCCTTTGGATCTTTGTTCCCCTTATACTTGTCAAATTTTGGTATCTCAAAATGTTTGGGGAAGGGAATCAATGAGATGGAGGGATCATACGGATAGGGGCATATATCTTCGAACTTGAACGATTGTTTGCTAGTCCCTGCCTGGAGATCCTTCAGTGCGGCTTTGATTTCCAGGATGTCCGCATTGGCTGGTGTGTTGGATGGATATTGATGATATGATGATTGTGGATTTTGAGAGGATGTTTGGAGATGGGTGTATGGATGAGGAGGTGTCACATCCTGCTGATATGCCAAGGGACCTTGTTGATAAAAAGGTTGCTGTTGCGAGGGGGGATATGGATTGGCTGGGTAGTTGTGGGTGGCGTACTGTTGGGAAGTGTGGAGAAAGTGTTGTTGATTAGCTTGCGGATATTGGGGGTGTTGATATGACTGTTGTGATGCCCCATAGGAGGGTTGTTGTTGATATTGTTGCTGGTTGTAATAGTTGTGGTGATGAGGTGGTTGTTGATATTGTTGTTGATGCATAGGTGGTGCCTGTGATGGGCGAGATGGGATGGTATGTTGTGGTTGCGCTTGTGGGCGTAAAATGGATGCAAGGAACGAAGATGCGGTCGGGGCTGAAGGCCGGGGTGGATTTCCTTGCAGTTGATGTTGTGATGGTTGTGCTGAGAATAGGGGATTGACCAATGGTTGTTGTTGAGGTGTAGGTGCGATTGAGATGTTGTGCAAGGGAGGTTGTTGAGCACTAGTGGGAGCGTGGGATTGGGGAGGTTGTTGGGATATGAACGATGATGGAGGAAGAATGTTGGATTGGGGCAATGATGGAGGTTGGAATGATGATGGTGGAGGGACATTGGATTGGGACGACGGTGGAGGTTGGAATGATAATGGTGGAGGTTGAAAAGACGATGGTGGAGGGACATTGGATTGGGACGATGGTGGAGGTTGGAATGATGATGGTGGAGGATTGGTGGCTCCTAGAGGTGGCTGCAAAGAAGCGAAAGGGTTGCCCCCAGTGTTGACAGGAGGCAGGTTCGAAAGGGGCGGTGCCGGCAGCATTAATGGTTGTGGTTGCGGGATGTTTTGCGGCATGCCATAGGCATAGGGATCATTGGGATCAATGGCTTGAGGTGCTCCCGTGATCGAGATGGTAGGATGCGTGGGATTTCCAACGGGATACAGGACTGCGTTGCCAAATTCGGGTTGATGCCAACCTTCTATGGGGGTATGCAAGCTACTAGGGGTGTCATGTGAGCCTTGGGGGGCGTTAGACGTTGAGGTGCCATACTTGGATAAGTCGACACCTGACGGTAGCTTGACACCCTTGTCAATCAAGTGAGCCAAGATTTTGTCCCCATGTCTTTCGAATAGGCGTTCTGTCATTTGTGCATTGACAGGGTTGCTAAAGTGTTCTTCGAACGTAAGCTCGGGTTGTTCGGCCATGTTTTCCTCCCCAGGGGGTGATGTGTTTTGACCATCCACATTGGATTGCGATGAGGTGCCATTGTGGGGATCGTGAGGGATATTAGCACCATAGTTAGGATCGGATGTGATGTTGACCGTGTTGATGGGATTTTGAGGGTTGTTCGATTGGGCATTTAGGGCTTGTTGGTCGGCCATTTTCTTTGCTTGTGATCGAGTTTGAACGGGCATGCAAGATGATGAAGTAGATCAAGATTGATTAAATTTCGATGGGAGATTAGTGGATGACGATTGATTATGCCGATGTGGATTGGCTTGATGGGATGGGATTGGATTGATCGATAGATGTTGGACTTTACCTGAATGTCGGGTTTTGATCCGAATAGGTTTGATGGTGTAGGGATTGGATTAATCTGATGATCAGGATTGGATTGATGATAAGTATGACGAAGACCGAGATCCACAACCGGGTTTAAGAGGGATCCTTGGTAACACTAGGTATTGATTGAGAGGTGGATGTATGATAACGACACCGAATCCAACTTGAGATAGAAGCGGATTGATTGGGCCGAAAGGGATAACTGACTTAAGACGGATAGCGATCCTAAGCCAGCTATGATGATTGCGATTAGAGATAAATACCTAGGTCAACTTGGATGGCAACTCCAACGAGGTTTATATGGAATAACGGGGATCGGAGATGAAAACGGAATTAGGACGGATGGGTAGCGTCTTGGGGAAGACGTATGGCTCTCGAAACAATCAGAAGAGTGTTCGGAATAAATGACCTTTAGAATGAAGGGATGGAGGCTCGGAATGGACGTTCAAAAGCTTATTTTGGATGCTAAATGATCGTAACGATGGTCAAAGTAGAGGGACAATGCATGCGAAGTGATGATATAGGGTGATCAAAGGACAGGTCCGCCACTGCACTGGGACAAGCCCGCCACTGAATTAGGACAGGTCCGCCACTGAAATGGGACAGGTCCGCCACTGAATTAGGACAGGTCCACCACTGAAATGGGACAGGTCCGCCACTACACTAAGACAGGCCCGCCACTGCACTGGGACAGGTCCGCCAATGCACCAGGACAAGCCCGCCACTGCACCAGGACAAGCCCGCCACTGCACTGGGACAGGTCCGCCAATGCACCAGGACAAGTTTGCAAAAGGATAAGGTCAAGTCCGCCAAAGGATGAGTTCAAGGTTGATGTTTTGATGGATGGCAAATGCAAAGGACCCAAAGTGTAACAATCATAAAAAGACTTGGCCAAACTGATAATCACTGGTTTTTGCACAAGAAAGACAGTTCAAACAGCACAACCCTAAAATTAGTAGAAAGGGGTATGGTCAACAAAGTCTTCTACTCTAGGATGCACATGGTTTCTAAGGAGTCCTCGATATACACCCGGTACGTGAGGCCCAAACCGTGAACACCAACCCGTTACAAGCGTGAGTCGGGAACCTTAGCGAGATACTAAAGGCTCGGACCAACTCTTCACGTCATCCCGACGCTTCGCCAATTACAACGTGGTTGGATTGAGGTACAGCTTTCGCTCTCCCCCCTTTATATACCCCGCCGGTACGCGTGGTTGGAATCGTCCCTTGGGGTGATGAAATCCCCAAGCAGGTCCCACTAAGAAATTGAAAAGGGTGACAAAAAAGGACTTGGAAAGCTACGATTTCTCGTCACCCAGGATCGCCAAATGGCGCAAGGGGATTGGATACGTCAAATAGCTTTCCCAAACACGCCAAGCAAGGTCTATTGACACCCCTTTAATTAAGCTATGTTCCTATTTTACCAAAACACAATTCGGGAAAACTTGAAAGAAACAAATTTACCTTACTGTAAGACAGGTCCGCCACTCTGTTAGGACAGGCCGTGAATTAGGACAGGTCCGCCTTGAAATGGGGCGGGTCGCCAGCGCACTAAGGCAGTGCCGCTCGTCGGGGCGAGCCCGCCGAAATAGGGCGGAGTCCAGCGGGTAGGGCGGGCCCCCTCCCACTAAGGCAGGTTGCACTCCGGCCCGCCACCCCTGGACAGGTCCGCCACTCCAGGACCAGTCCGCCACCGGAAGGGACAGGTCGCCACTCTGCACCCTGGACCTGCAAAAATGCAAAAAAAGCAAAGCGTGAAAGAAAAAGACCCGTTTGTGGGTCCCACCGGGCGTGCCAGAAATGTGATAGGTCGAAATAGGTGTTAGAAAACAAGCAACAATTTAAAGAGCACAAATAAACAACTAAAACAACCTACACTTCGAGATTAGCCTAAGTTGGAAACAAAACAAGACAAAGCCACGAAATAGAACTTTATACCTTGCGTTGAGTCGATCCTTTGGTTGGCCCTTCGATCTTGAATGTGTATGCTCCTTAGATGACGAATGATGTGTGATATGAGATGCAAATGATGCTTGGAAACATAAAAAAAGCTAAGTGTGGATTGAGAAATAAAACTGCAAGAGTTTGGCTACACAAAATGATCTCCCTAAAATGAGAGAAAAGAGGGGGTATTTATAGGATTTTTGGGAAATCCTAGGGGAAATGGACGGTTGAGATTGATCCACCAAACATCAAGATGTAGGGCTAAGGTGAGTTGAGAACTCACAAGCCCTCACATCTTGACATGTGGCATGTGATGAAGCCCTAAAAGGTGAAGTGTACATGAGGTGGAAGAAAAAGGACATGACATGGAGGGGGTACAAAGTACCTTGGGATTGGACAAGATCTCCTCATAAAGGAGGTCCTTGTCCCCATGTGGGTGAGAGGACATGTGAGGAATTAAAAATTCCTCAAATATTCTCATGGGGATGGGAGAAAGAGTAAAGAATAAGTAAAGGACATGTGGGGAGAAGTGAAGGAATTAAAAATTCCATTTAGGTGCCTTGGGGGATTAAAAGGTGAATTAAAAATTCACATGGGGAAGGGGGATGCCTTGTCCAAAAGGAGAAAGCCTTTAATAAGGTTGACTCAAGGACATGTGCCATAAATAGGATGAGGATTAGGTTAGGCTAATCAAATGATTAAGGTTGTGCAAGTACTTAGTTAGATAGACTAATGACTGATTAGAGGCAAGTGGGAAATTATGGAGGATGTGACCTTAATGATGATTAAGGGTGTGCACATGTTAACCCTAGTTAATTAGAAGAAGATGAAGTAATTAAAATGGATTAGGGACCAACTTGCAAAAGTTGGAGGATGTGACCATGAGAGAGAAAAGATGAATTAAAAATGCATTTTAATTCAAAAGGGGAATATGACTAAATTAAATAAAAGGGGATATTTATTTAATTTAGAGGAGAAAAAGGGGTAAAGTATCAAATTAAATACTTTAGGACCCTTGTGCGAGATGCAAGATATTAATTAAACAAATGGCTTTAATTAATATTGTCAGAGGGGATGAGCAACCGGATGAATCAAGGAGACGCATTTGATCATATGGAAGTGATCAAAATTGGACGTCTACATTTACATTTCATTTTGGCATCCTAATCTTATCTCCTTTTAGGTGAAAAATGCTAGAAGGAGCATAAAGCATTCGTGGTTTTCCAAAGTCTTTGGTTACAAAAGTTTAGTGAATTACATTTGGCCACATCCCAAGAAATTGATCTCATGCAAGTTTGTGAGTGTTGTGTGGAGACAACTAAAAATAATCATCTAACATGGAAGGTGAGGATGAAAAACATGGCTATTCCCCAACATAAGGAGTTGATGCACATCCTTAAAGATTTCCAAGCTTGGTGAAAGAAACCCTTGGTGAACTCAGAAGCTAAAAACAAAGTCACGCCATCATAATGGCTCAACTTTCATTTCTTTTTTTTATGTGTCTCTACATTTTGATCAGCTATGGACATGAAAAAGAGGTAGTTACTCATATGCCTATTTAATTGTATCCATTTTTCATATGTTGTCTCTCTAGAAAATTTTAAATTGCTCAATACATATTTTGTTGTGAATGAAATTATTGTTTTGTCTATGTGCATTTAGTTCTGAAGTTAATCTAAGTTCTTGAATCTTTGTGTTTGGGAACATCTTAATGCATATCTTTTCTTTGTGTTATTAATGCAGTTTCCTTGATAATTGATTTCATTTCTCAAATGTTACAATTGGGTGTATATTTTTCTCTTAAATAGTTTAAACTGGAATTGGCCTTTGTGCTAATATTTATTACTTGTATCTTGCATCTGATATTTAGGAATTTTTCTAATATTTTGTATACCTTTTCTGCTTTCCAATTAAAAGCATACATGGTATTTAGTTTTAGGATTTAATTCACTGAAAATATTGTGAGGGAATTGTACCTTGACAAAATTCAAAGGATATTTATCTTTGTTTAAAGGTTGATAGTCGGATTTGTTAGGTTAACTCTAGTACCTTTCGAGCATGGAATTGTGATATCTCAAGGTTCCCAATCTGTTACACAATAGATTTTTGGGGACTATGCTGGGGAATATTTTTCAAGCTCTGCTGGTCTTATCTAGGCATAATTCAAGGGTAATTTAATTAACCCTGGATTCTCATAGATTTACTAGAGGAGAAAGAATTAGGGGAGTTTCTGATCCTATTTTTGAAACCCTAGAAATAAATTATTTTTCCTATATCATTCCCTCTAGGTGAAGGGATAGGATTATAAGTAGACCTGACTCACCTACTAAAACAACTTCCAATCAATCAATCTCCCAAGCACTTGTTTTACATGAGACTATTTTACCAGTTGTAATTAATTTTTCCATTAATATGGCTAATCAACAACCCCAATAGCCCATCCCTTGGGGTGCTACTATTGGTCCTTTGCAATTAAGAAATAATTTTCATGATTTACCCAAGGGTTCTCGTAAGAAGTTGCCCAAATTTTGAGGAGATGGAAATTTTTTACCATAGGAACACATTGATGCCTTTTTTTCGCATGTGGCATGCTTGCAATACAAGAATATGTAGTAGTTAGATTGTTCATAGAGTCTTTAGTTGATGCAACAACACAATGGTTTTATTAGTTGCCTCATGGATGTATTACTAATTGGGCCACTATTCTCAAAAATTTGAATCTAGGTTCAAAAGCATAGATGATGACCTAACACTGATAGCATAAGTTACTCAAATAAAGAAGGAAGAAAATGAGTTTATGAGATACTTTGTGGACAAGTTTAATATAATAGTAAACCAAATTATGGTTGCTAAAACACCCTTTGCAGAAATGCAAAAAAAAATCTTCATCAATGAACAACACCCTGATATTGGTCTTCTCTTAAAGAGGAAACCATTAAATACTCTAGAAGCTACATAGGCATTGGTCGTTGAATTAGAGGAGGATTTTATTTCAGTTGGGAGATGTAAAAAAGAATTGCATATGAAAAAAGTGCTTCCTACTACCTCCTCTGATCCTATGATCCAAAGATTGGCTAATGACATAATTGCTCTCAAAAGGTAGATGCCAAAGGTTAACCATCTCTCTCAAGATATTCCTAGGAAGAAAAATTTTCAACCAAGGAATAAAACACTACCTTTTCCTCCAACTCAACAAAGGCTAACAATTGAAGCTCCTCCTCTAGATAGTAAAGAGAACATGTGTGTATTTCACCTCACATTTGATCACGATGGTGTTGAATACCCTGAAATGAATAGGTTTATGTAATTAACTACTACCAAGGAAGTTATTGAAGAAGTCACATAGGAAGGCACTTCATCTAATCAATATGGTGACTCTGCAAATGGATACATAGAATTCAAACCCGATGATGATAGAGGAGGATATTTTTACATCACTTTGGATGAATTACCTATGCTGGTATTACTCAAAGATAACAACATCATAATAAAAAATGTACTCCTAATTCTCCTAAAGTTTTACTTACAAAAGCTAGTGCAACCTCCAAGGGTGAAAATGTTTTGCAAATTTTAGTTAATAGCTCCCCTAAAAGTCCTATTGTATTATCCCTAAAAGGTCAAGCAAGGGATTTTGATATTGTAGAATTTTGTAAGACTACTAAAATCCAAATTTCCCAAGCCGATTATCTAAAGATGAACCCTAAGGAATTTGGCAGGTTGATTGAATATGTTAGGCCATGACATTCTAAAACACATGCAAGCCTGGATGAAGCAATGATCAAATCCCAAGATTCAACCACTAATGCTCATCTAGTATTAAAATTCCCTCTCCATCAACCTCTGATGCAAAACCTTACCCATTCTATGTATCATTATTTGTAAATGGGTTCAGAGTTAACAATTGTATCATTGACTCAAGAACTTCTAATAATGTCATGCCCGCACAAATTGCTAAAGTGTTAAGGCTAGAAATGACTAAGACATTCAGAAAATGTTATTCCATGGATTCCAAGGAGGTTCCCTTACTTGGGTAGATTAAAGATGCTCAAGTTGCACTTGTGGCTTACCCAAACAAGTGACCTAAACTCACCATATTGGTCACAGATAAACCTACTAGTTACGGTATGCTTCTGAGAAATTTTTTTTGAAAAGATTTGGGATATATAGATGGATTGGTCATATACCACTATACCTATTGGTAAGGAGAAAGTGTTCCTTGAACCTAATTCAAAATCTAAGATAACTATGATAATGTCTAAAGACCCTAAAGCACAAATATTGTACGAAGAAAATGAGTTCAGAAATTATATGCTCTTCTTAGGAGAGGAAAAAGAAGATGATATACATATTCCAGATTCAGAACCTATGCTCTGGACAATGGAATTTCATTGAAGTTTTTCTCATGTTGGGTCAGGAGTAGGGTTCATTCTTATTTCTCCCTTTGGTAAGAAATTTCATTTTTCCTATAAGTTAGAATTTGAGAATACAAACAATATTGTTGAATATGAAGCCTTCTTGTTAGGATTAATCAAAGCTAAAGGTATCAGAATAAAGATGCTTTAGGTTTTGGGAGATGTTGAACTAATTGTAAGTAGGTGTGGAATGTTTTCACTATTAAGAATGAAAGGTTGAAGCATTATCAGAATCAATTCTAGACTGCCATTGAAAAATTTGATGCCTTCTCAATAGAAACCATTCCCAGGGAATTCAACACAAAGGCTGACACTCTAGTAGTCTCGGCCTCTTTGGTTCTTTCACATCTAGAATTTAAAAATAAATCCTACAGGATTGAATTGATTTATCAGCATAGTGTTCCTGACAATGTCAATCACTGGTAGGCCTTTAAAGATGAAAAAAATTCAAACTTTCTTAGAAAATGCAAGGGATTTTGCTCAAGTATTTTTCAAAGGAAGAGATAGTCAATGTAAAGATTTATGCCCTAGTAGCATGGTTGGCCTCCAAGATTAAGTTATTCAACTAAATGGTAATAAAATACCTAAATGGCTAGTTTCTCTTAAGGACTTGTTTGATCTCCATGATCGTTAGAACTATAAAATGAAAAATGAGGAATTTTTTTGGGCACTCCGATAAATTTGAGGGAGTTAATATTGGGGACCATGATTCTCCAAAGATGGTCTACATTAGGAATTTCTACTCTCTAGAGGAGAAAGAGAAATTAATAGCCTTGATGATTAAATATGAAGAAGGTTTTTCTTGGTGCTACAATGACTTGAAAAAATTCATTGATGGGAATTTTTAGCATCACATACCACTTAAAGAAGGAAAGGTTATCTTCAAATAGAAACAAAGGAACTATAATCCCAAGGTAACTGATGCAATTTTTAGAGAGATTATAAAATGTTGAAAGCATGGATTATATATCCCATACATCATTCTACTTGGGTAGCAAACCATAGCATAGAAAATTGTACACTCTTGAAGAAAGAGGCAATTTCACACTTAATTTGCACCTATTTTGGCACCCTGGCATTAATTAATCTTTAAAATCACCATTTATAGTCCCCTAAGACCCATTATTTTGGACCTTGAGGCTTATTCTACTAAAAAATCATATAAATCCCAACAAATAGAACTTAACTCATTTAAATATTGAAAACCCACCTCAAAAACCTTAAGTGGGACCCATTCACCACCTTGGGTGAATGAGTCCCCTCTGGTAGGACCCATTCACCAAGGGTGGCGAATGAGTCCCTTTTGGGGCATTTTTCAAGTTTGAGAGGGAAATTCACTGAGATAATTCAAATTTTTAGTGGATGTCAGCCTTTGAGGTCTAAATAATTATCAATTAGGTATTGATGTCTATAAATATAATTTTTTGCGTCATTTTTCATCATATCTAGCAATTTTTAACAAAAAAATTCAAGAGTAAAGTATTGAATATTTTTCACAAGAGCATTCGCAAGTCCATTTATATCAAAGTTAAAGCTTTGGGGTAGCATTCAAGGATTTTTTCCGGTCTTCAAGCTCACTTTTATTCTAGATCAAGAATTGTCAAGGGTTAATCATGGATGCCTATGGATAATCATGGATAATTCTAGGTTGGGGAGATGCAACTATCCATCAAGCCAAGCCTAAGGACTTGTTTTCTAAATAATTTCATCATCGATTATCTCCATATCTTCATACTAAGGAAGCTCTGCATGCCATTAAGATTCATTTAAGGTGATTTAGGATCTCTTAGAGTGAGTCTTACATTATTCAAGTTTCATTCATGCATCTTGTTCATATCTTTTAGAATAGGGTTGCATCTTGCTTCAGATTTCCTAGTCTTAGACATACTTAGGGATAGGGTTTTGCTATATATTTCGTTATCTCTTTCAAGGTTAAAATACCAAACTAGGGGTTTGACTGAGGAAAACCCCCATTATAAATAAAATTATATTATATTTTGTAGGTGTTTTCACAGAATCAGATCTTGGTCTCAATGTGGGAATAAAGTGCAGGTGTTGGAGTACAAATATGTGATTTCAATTTTTAGAAAAATAAAAAAGGACAGATTCACCATTAGTGGTGAATGAGTCACACTTGGGGTGTTTTTCACATCAATTTGTGAATTCTAGTACCATTTTCCCTGAAACAACTTCTTGGGCATAAACCTTGATCTGGGACTGATTCGTCCAAGTTGGAGAATGAGTCCTAGTTGGTCAAAAAGTCAACATTTCAAGACTTTTAGAGCTACTTTCAATTATTCTGAGATTTCTAGGTGTACACCATTTACTATTACACATTCATGTTATGTTTTTATTGCATTTTCAAAGAATTTTATAGGTCATTTAGGTCTTTTGCATATCACTATGTATTTTCAAACACCTTGCATTTTCTATGTTTTGCATTAGTTGCTAATCTCTTTTATTAGTTTTTCAGCATCTATGACATTCTCCTTTGACAAATTTCAATCTCATTTGCATTGGAATCTCAAGGGTTTGTTCTTGGGTGAGCCATTGAGATTTTTGGTACCTCTCTCCTCTTAGGTGCAAAACCTTAGAAGTGTAAGAGACCCCCACATCAAAAATCTATGGTTCACAAACACTATATCGGTTCAAAAGTAAAATGGAGAAATTCATATATGTGTTGATTTTAGGAATCTTAATCGGGCATCATTAAAGGATAATTATTCCCTACCTAACATGGACCATATTTTCCAAGTAGTTGTTGGCTCGGAAATGATGTCCATGTTAGACAAATTCTTTGGTTACAATCAGATCAATGTGGTAGGAGAGGACCAACACAAAATGAAATTCACTATGCCTTGGGGAACTTTCACCTATAATTGAATTCCATTTGGATAATTAACGCAAGAGAAACCTTTCAGCGGGCTATGGATTTATCTTTTGGTGATATCTAAAACAAGATTATAGTCATTTATCTTGACGATTTAATAGTGTTCTCTAAGAATAGAGTAGATCATTTGCAAGATCTGGAACGAGTTTTGCAAAAGTGTAAAGAACATGGTATCTCTCTTAATACCAAGAAGTCTTTTTTTGTTGTTACTAAGGGAAACTTTTTGGCTCACATTGTGTCCAAGGAAGGCATTAGGATAGATCTGGATAGAGTAAAAGCTATATTACAATTAGGTATTCTTTCGAACTAGATTGGTGTGAAGTCCTTTTTTAGCTAGGTGAATTTATTAAGGAAGTTTGTTCCATATTTTTTTGAAATTACTACACACATTGAGGATATGATGAAGGAAAAAAAAGGTTTTAAATGGAATGAAGCTCAGAAACATGCCTTCAAAAATATCAAGGAGGCAATTGCCCGAGCTCCAATCCTGGTTAGTCCTAGCTTCAAGAACCACTTCATTATCTATTTTTATGCTTTTGAGCATACTATGTCCATCGTGCTACTACAGGAGGATGAGAATAAAATTTAGGTACATATTGCATTTATGAGAAAGCCATTAAAGAAACATGAGCTTAATTACTCTCCAATCAAGAAATATACATTTGTAGTAGTCAGAGTAGTTAAGCAACTTCCGCTTCTATATCCTACATTACACTCAGTGGTATATGTGCTAGATCTAGCTTTTAAGAGTATATTGACTCAATAGGATACTAATTGTAATAGAAGGGGTAGTTGGATAGCAAAGGTGTAGGAGGATGACTTAGACTTGAAACCTACAGAGTTAGCTAGAGGAAGGGGACTCTATAAATTGATGGTGGGAAATGTGGAGGAAGAAGAAGAGGAGGATTTTCCATTGGTTTTGACCGTCAGTTTACAGGATGAATGGTTTTCTGATATAGCCTACTTTCTCACATATGGACAATGCCTCAAGCATCTCTTAGGTAAACAGAAAAGGAATTTAAAATTGAAAGAAGCTAAGTATGTTATTTGGAGTGAAACCTTATATAAATTCAGTGTAGATGGGACCTTCTTGAAATGTTTGGATAAAGCTCAACAACAACAGTTGCTCAATATTTTCCATAATGAGACTTGTGGAGGCCACTTCTCTTCCACCACACCAAGAATTCTTTCAGAATTATAAAGCATGGATACTACTAGCCCAGGATGTTCAGAGATGCTTATCACTAGGTGGCCAAGTGTGAAAAGTGAAAATTATTTGCAGGAAGACCTCAGTTAGCAACTTTACCACTTAAGACTATAGTTATCAATGGACCATTCCAACAATGGGGTCTTGATTTCATAGGCCCAATTAGCCCATAATCTAGTGGGGGTCATACTCACATTATCACAACCACTGATTACTTCACTAAATGGGTGGAAGTGATTCTGGTCAAGAGAACCACTTTTGAAGCATTTTACATCTTTATTAAAGAAAATATTTTGGTCAGGTATGGAGTTCCACATAAGCTAGTCGCTTACAATGTGACCGGTTTTTCCTCTAGTGAGATTCCACTTTTCTACTATGACTATGGGATCTACCTATCCCATTTGACTGACTATTATCCTCAAGGGGATGGTCAGGAAAAGTCAAGCAACAAGAATTTGGTAAGTATTATCAAGAAATTAGTGGATGAGAACCAAAAAAATTGGAATAAAATACTATATAAGGCTCTATGGGAAGATCAAATGACTCCTAAGAGGGCTATTGGGATGACCCCTTTCGAGCTGGTATACGGGGTGGAAAGTGCACTTCCTCTTTCACTGGAATTATCAGTTCGCAAACTACAAACTACTATTGAGGAGGTTGAATTCAATGATGCCTTGGAGAGAAGGAATCTATATTTGACTAAGATTCAGAAACAATGGGAAGAGATGGTTGATAATATAACCATACATCAAGAAAAGGTCAAAAATATTTCTGACAAGAAATTCAGAACGAGAAAATTTATGGTTGGAGATTCAATTTTTCTATGGGACAAGCGCAGAGAGCCTAAAGGTACCCGTAAGAAGTTTGACTCACTCTAGACTGGTCCTTTTAAAATCACTCATGAGTATGGGCTCAATACTTTTTTTCTTGCATACCTTGATGGGACCCCCTTGCCTATTCCTTATAATGGGAAATATCTAAAGCTCTATCAACTTTGATTGCCTCACAGCCCCCCTTGTACATAGTTAGTTTAGGGTTTTTTTTTGGTTTGGTTTTGTCTCGGTTTATTTCTTGGGTGCTACAGATTGTGTTTTCACTTTAGCTAACTCTTTTGCCCAATGGGTAAGACATTGATCGTACTAATGCAGGTTTGGGTTCATTTCTTCATCCCCAGTCAGAGCCACTGTTGCCATATATTTTTCCCCACTTCATGAAAAGTCATCCACCAACTTATAAGTGGCCTAGTCCTATGTAGGTAGTATTTTATGTTATCATTCAAACCTGGGTGGTGTTTTATATAGTTTGCTAAACCACCTGCCTTGCTTCTTATTCTTGTTTTATATCACTTTTTCTATGTTCCCAACCCAGACGGTGTTTTATTTAGTTTGATGAACCTTCTTTAACTGCCTGTGTCACGATTATCATTTAGGAAGAATCTTGACATGTTCTAACTCGGGTGCATATTTGTGAAGTTCATTGAACTCAACATGTCATCGCTTATAGACATTTTCTTTCAAATTTTTGAAAGACAATTATATTGAAAATGGTGAAGTGACAACTACCACATGTCATGGAGCAAGTTAAGACATTAAATTCCCTTCTACTTCCATTTTTTTCCATGAAGTTTTAAGAAATTTTAAAGGGTCAGACAAACATCCTCATTGTGATGAAATTCTTTGAGGATGAGCCAAATGAGATGTGGAATTTTCATGTTGAAGGATTCACCATTAAGGTATTTATAGTGTTCATTTATTTTAGTTTGTTTTCCTAGATTATTTCTACCTGCATTTTAGAAGAATATATATTATTAGAGCTATAAACACTCATCCATGGCAAGGGTTAAATATGCAGGTTATCAATATGTGTTTGAGATAACCTATGAGGGGCCATAAATTGGTGATACCCATTTAGGGCATGTGAGCTTGGGTGAAATATGAAGCAAATTCAATAAACCCAATCCACCACCCATCATTGAATGAGTGATAGACAATGGGTTAGTTGAAGCTATTGCATTCCCTCTAGCTGTGAAATTCCTTGAATTCATTTTGGAGTGTATTAGGCATTATAATTCGCAAACACGGGAGGTTAGGATGGAAGATAATCAACTAGTCTTGAAAGTCCAGAGGTCAACCTTCATGTCTTGCTTGAGGATCCCAGAAAAGGCTGACTATTCACCAATGAACATGACAAATTCTCAGATTGAATTTTCTACAAAGAAAGGGGTATACAGAAATGAAATAACAAAGAATCAGTTGGCCAAGCCTAAGTGGGGTAAGTCCCAATTTCCCCGTAAACTAAACATAACCCATTTTGTAGAAGTGGCTAACATTGTGGTATTATTGCACAGGTTAAGGGGAACCAAAGATTTTCATGGATTTGAGGAATTGATGTATTTCTTCATCTAGATTATGTTAAATGGAAAACAATTCATGGATTGGGTAGAAATTATCTATGACCACTTGCATGAATTGATGACATTCTTTACCCTCAATAGGTTTTTCTATATGTCCTCATACTTGATATATTCCATCATCAACACTAGACCTTGGCCTAGGTTAAGACCAAGTGATTTACCTCCAAGAAAAGTGCCTATTTATGATTATTTTGATGAACTTCAACTTCATAATTTTTTTTAGCATTTTAGGAGAGTTACTGACACTTTCACCATGAGAATGGTCAAGGAGATACAAGGGTTTCCTACAATGAGGTTATTGCCTAAAGTAATACAATTTGTAAACTTCTATGGAAGCCATTTTATTTAGTTTCAAAGATTCTCCTACATAAGGGTTGGTGGATATGCAAGATTTCTGATCAAATTTCCTAAATACCCTGAGGATAAATGGGTGCTCAATGAAGTAAGCAAGAAGTTAGTTGATGTAAATAGATTGTGCCAAGGTAGGAAAAGGTTGACAGTTCGCTTTCCCTTTGGTTTTGGTGCTTATAGTTTTCAATCTATGTCCGATGCCCTAAATATTGAAAGAGAATTTTCCAAGTATAATATACTTTCATATGAGGAGCAGACTCCTTTTGATATAAAATATTATATTAAAAATAATCTAAAATTAAGCCCTAATTTTTATCACGAGCCTAGCCTTGAAGATTATTGGGTGGACTATTTTGATGAATATGAGGAGAAGGAGGTGGATGAGATTGACAGTGGAACAAATAATTATTTATGATTGGAAGTGGGATCTTCAGGGCATTGCGGAAGACAGGTCTGACATGGTAGACCTAGTGTATACCGAATTGATAGAAAACCAGCCTATCCCTTCCATGGACTAGAAATTGAGAAAGGAAGACACTATTCAAGCAAGGACTGTTGATGTTTTGGCTAGAAAATGAGAGTGGGTGAACATCAAAAGAACTGAACACTCCCTATCTCACACCAAGTCTAAAGATTCATGGCCCATCGAATGTACTTCTCAGGCCTCTACAAGTGGCCAATAAATTTTTGGCACTCCCCAGTCATTACTGTCAAGGGTACAAGGAGATGGTGGCAAAGACCCACCTGAAAAGAATGTGTTTTCATAAACCTACGGGGAAGATATCTTTAACCTACCTATGCTAGAAAAAGAGAATGAAGGAGATGAGAAAGAGGATGGTTTGGAAACCCTAAATATCAATTCTTATCCCTCTCAAGATGAATCATCGGTTAGAGAAGTAGGTATGTCTCAGAAGCCACAAGCAATTGCATTTGTAGAGAACACTCCTCTAGTTGCTACGACCTTATTTGAATCTCTTGGTTTTAAGACAACCAAGGTTTTAGTGACTCCAACCTATTCGAAGGACTCTTTTCCAAGGAAAAGGAAAGCTATACAAGGGTATGTGCAGGATCGTCATGGAAAAAATAGGCCCTTAAGTGGCAAAAAATTCAGAAAAATTAGAGTTAGGCAACTTGACGTAAAAATTTGAATAAGTTATCCATATTATTTTAAAAATATGTAAGAATAGAATCTGTAGCAAATTGAATGTAGTTTCTAAACTACTAGGTTTATTTTAAAAATAAAAAATCCTATTTGGTGAGAATTTGAAATTTCAATGTAGTAGTACTTAAATTTCAAGGAAAAAATAAGAAGTAGATGTCTGTCTGACCACCCTAACCACAATAAAATGATAATTATTTTTTATAAGATTTTAGATATAAATAGAGGACTCATGTCCCGATGTGATACATATTTTTTTATAATTTTTTTCCAAGTAAATAATTAGTTATAAATTTTTTATTACAACTTTTTAAAAATATAAAAACTCATATGTCTAACCACCTTAACTTAGTCAAAACTTCATGAAATTCAATAAAAAATTTTTTTTAATCCCATAGTATGTGAAGCATAGAATGTGACACATGTTTTGGATTCAAAAAAAGTGACACCATTTGAAAGCTATAGATATTTTTCAACCATCCTATCAATTATGACTTTAGTTGTAATTAAAATAGAAAATAAATAATAATTATTTATTAAATTCAACGTAAAACATAATTTATATTGGTGGAAAGCTAAAAATCTCCTTTAAAAACCCTTTTTGTTTCATCAATTTTGGGTAAAAACAAAGTCGTTAGCCACACCCTACACATACCCATCATATAGCCACTTTTTAGCCCATCACGATCATGCACATACCCACAACCCATTTTACCTAAGCAGGATATGGTGGGCCAATTGTTACAGAGGACTTTAGCACCGAAATTGAAGAAGTTGAAGACTACTTCAAGGTTGATAGATGATATTGAATAAGGAAGCCTCCAAATAGAGATTACACACCCTTCAACACAAAAGGATGTTACTAAAGTAGAAGCAAGTGATTTTGAAGTGAATAGAATAGACCTTGGCCCTCCTACAAGAGATGGGGATGTTCATATTTTTCAGGTTTGCACGGCCAGAATTATTGAAAGATCAAAAAAGGATAAAGAAAGTAAGGTTATGTGCAGGATCATGATGGGCCAAAAAGTGGCAATATGATGGGTATGTGGTTGACAACTATTTTTTAACCCAAAATTGATGAAATGAAAAGGGTTTTAAAGGAGATTCTCAGCTTTCCACCGATATAAATTATGCTTTACTTTTAATTTAATAAGTAATTATTATTCATTTTCTATTCAAATTACGACTAAAGTCGTAATTCATAGGCTAATTGAAAAAAATCTATAGCTTTCAAACGGTATCACATTTTTTGAATCTAAAATATGCATCACATTTTATGCTTCGCCTACTATAGAATTAATAAAGGAAAAATTGAATTTCATGAAGTTTTGAGCAAGTTAAAGTGGTCAGACATATGATTTTTATATATTTTTTAAAGTTGTAATAAAAAAATTATAATTAATTAGTTACTTGGAAAAAAATTACAAAAAAATTTGCATCACATCAGGGCATGAGTCCTCTACTTATATCTAAAATATTATAAAAAATATTATCAGTTTATTGTGGTTAGGGTGGTCAGACAAACACCTCCTTATTTTTTCCCTAAAATTTAAGTACCATTGCATTGAAATTTCAACTTTTCACCAAAAATATATATTTTTTTAAACAAACCTAGTAGTTTAGAAACTACATGCAATTTGCTACATATTCTATTCTTACATATTTTTGAAATAATATAGATAAATTATTCAAATTTTTATGTCAAATTGCCTAACTCTGATTTTTTTTAAAAATTTGCCACTTAAGGGCCTATTTTTTCCATGATGATCCTACACATACCTGTAAGAATGAATTAAAAGCCTAGGTTTGTAACTTGACTGAATGTTTGAGTTCTATCTTTGAACTTGTTCCTGAACCCCTTTCTTAGGTCAATTCCTTTGTAGAATATCTAACTATGGTTGGAAATGTGGCCATGACAAAAATTAAAAGTTGTCAAACCTTGAGTAAGGCTGCAGATGATTGGAGTGGGTCTCTGATTAAAAAAGGAAGCTTGGTCATTTCTGAATCCATAAAATTCCTCCAAGAAACAAATTCTTTGAAGACCACTTTGGGGGATGAAATCACTACGATTGAAAAGGAGGAGAAGCTATGGAACAACTATCAGACTAAACTGAAGTTGTTGTTAAGTGGGGATATGGAGAAGCTGGCTACAAAATAGGTTATACCCAATGCTTCAGATACCCATTATTTAGCATGGAATAAAGGGATGAAGTGGAAATTGCAAATTGCTAAGTAGAGTCTACAAAAACTTAAGGAAATCATTGATGAGTGTACTATTGTTTCAAAAGAAGCATTTGGCACCTTGGTGGCTCTTGGGTTACTCCAAGATAAAAGTGAGATTAGGAATAACATGGACACCAAGATTTTGATAGACAATTTCCATAAAATATTCAAAGAAATACTTGATTTTTCTTCACTCAATGCTAAGCACCTATATAAGCTTGGCGAATCACATTTGGTCACATCCCAAGCAATTGATTGCATGCAGGTTTGTGAGCATCATGTGGAGATAGCTAAGGATAATCATCTGATGTGGAAGGTGAGGATGATGAATTTGGTCATTCCCTAGCATAAAGAGTTGATGCCCATCCTTAAATATTTCCAAGCCTGGTGAAAGAAAACCTTGGTGACCCTAGAAGATGGAAATGAAGTGACGCCATCATTATGACTTAGCTTCCCTTTCTTTATTTTATGTTTCTTTTCATTTTGATTGGCTATGGACATGAAAAAGAGGCAATTACTCATTTTTATATTTAATTGTATCTATTTTCATATGCTCTCTCTCTAGACACTTTGAAAATGCTCAATACATATTTTGTTGTAAACGAAATTACTGTTTTGTCTGTGCATTTAGTTGTGAAGTTAATCTAAGTTTTTGAATCTTTGCATTTGAGAACATCTTAATGCATATCTTGTCTTTGTGTGAGTAATGTAGTTTCCTTCATAATTGATTTTATTTCTCAAATGCTATTGGGTGTATATTTTACTCTTGAATAGTTTAAACTAGAATCGGCCTTTGTGCTGATATTTCTTGCTTGTATCTTGCACCTGATATTTAGGATTTTTTTTATATTAGGTATATGTTGTTTCCTTTTTGATTAAAAGCATACATGGTATTTAGTTTGAGAATTTAATTCATAGAAAATATTGTGAGGGAGTTGTACCTCGACAAAATTTAGAGGATATTTATTTTTGTTTGAAGGTTGATATTTAGATCCGTTAGGTTAACTCTGGCACCTTTTAGGCATGGAATTGTGATATCTCAAGGTGCCCAATCTATTAGCCAACAAGAAGAAAGCTAAACCGGATCAAACAAATATAATTGTGAATAAGATTGATCATGATGAAGTTAGAAGGAAATGGAGAAGATTTGGAAGAAAAAAGAAGAGCTCGACGATAATAATGAATCAAATGCATTTGCATCCACATCTGATGCAGATACCTCTTCTAAGAACAAAACCTAGCAATGGTTTTAGGGGGATTAGTGACTAAAATATATAATAAAGCCCCAAAAAAAGAAGTGTCAAACAATGACACAAGGATATATGGTGTAAAATATCACTCTAAAGATGTTAAAGAAGTTTCTGATAGAAAATATACAAATTTGATGAAGTGAGCATCTTAGGGTTTACAATGTACTCTACAAAGTGTTTATCAACTTTTTGAAATTGGATTGCATTTAATGCAAAATTATGGAAAATTTGTAAGTCTTAAAGTAAGAATCTAAGTTGAATTAAATCACATTTTCAAATTGAAAGAAGTAGAGTGAGGTAAAGAAACTTGAAAAGTTATTCGAAGAAGTTGGCATCAAAACCCTAGTTTTTTATAGAGCTTGAAGAAGGTATTTATTTTTTTGTGAACTTTAAATTGAAGCATCTCTCTAAGTAATTTGAGGAAAATAAATGGCTACTCCTACTATTGTTGAATTTTCCAAGAGACCCCAACCAAAATTCAGAAGGTATTCTTTGAAGGTCTTTGAAGTGGATCCCTTCAGTGTGTTCTCTCACATTCCTATTAATGTTTTACCTATTGAAGATACCAGAACATACATTCATAGTAGGCTGGAAGAATTAAACCATCAAGAGCTTAGGGATTTATGGATGAAAGAATTGATAGGAGATAACTTTTCTATAAAACCTAAATATGAAAACCTAGTACAAAAAAACATTGGATTTCTGGAATTGGCTCCCTAACTTTTCAAATGATACGAACTCAAAATTTGCTAGGATGGAACTAAGTAGGGTGCATGATAAATTTATGTGGAAAAATATAGTTGGGTTAATCAACAAGGAGGTGATACAAGTTGTAACTAGTCTTTTTGCCACTACACCCTTGATAGTACTTAAAGTTGTAAAAAATAATGCAATTATGAAGCTAATTGGAGCCACATTTGATGAGAGATCTTTAACTACTAAGCCTCTAGAAAATTTAACTGTGAAGTATTCTACTATCATGATTGTTCAAAAGATATATTTCACCAATCAATGGAATTATATGTCTGCAACAACAATTCATACTACATATGAAGTAATGGTGAGTGGAAGGGACTATGATCTATGTGAGTTAGTCATACAAAAAATTATAGAGAATCTGAGATTGATCAAGACAAAGAAATATTCCTTTAAGTTTAGGACATTGGTAGTTTGTCTGCTATTTTACATTATGAGGGATTTACCATGAAAAAAAAACATCATATGTGATTGCAACAAGATAATTTCTCATCAAATTTTTGAACACCTACACAATCTTGGAGACTTTAGGGAACAAAATAATTCATTAACTACATTCTTTGTAGTTTTCCAAAATGAAATACATGAAAGATAAAGGGTTCCCAAAATCCTGGTGAAAAATTATGCAAAGGACATAACCTTCAAGTCGTAAGTACTGGGGAATGTATCATGGAAGAAGTTGAATCTAGAACTCTCTAGATAGAACCATTTAGATATGAGGTAGATGAACAACTTGCTAAGAGGTTTATTGAGATATTGCTAAGTAGTCCAAGAGACCCCTCTCTACCCCGGCATGGAACATATGAGGAAAAAGATAAAGAAATGCATTTAGAGACTTCTACATCCAGTAAAACAAAAATAACAAGGAAAAATGTTGAGGAAATATTCAAAGGGCCATTTACCGAGGATGAAATTGATTAATTGAAGGAAGCCCTCAATAAGAGGACGTCCCAGTCAGCTGAACCACCCTCTGTACCTATAAAATTTGAAACTATATCCACGGCTATTGTACCTACTTTCAGTGTTGTTGTAGCTGAGAAAGGAAAGAAAAAAGGACATAGTACACTGACATCAATTGATGTACCTACCTCCACTAGACCCAGTACTCATGCTTTTAAAAGGAAGAAAATTCCCCCTACCATGCCATCTTCTACACCTGGAAGAAGAAGAGTGATGCAAAAGGAAAAAAGGAAGAGAAGTTTAATTGATGTTGTTTAGGAAGAAATTGATCATGGTTTTCAAGAAGAGAAACAATTGAAAAGGAGCAAAAGAAGGAGCACCTCTTCCAACAATGAATAAGAAAATACCAAAATTAATCTCTCTAGAAATGAAGAGACGAAGGAAGAAGACTCTTTTAGAATTCATGTACATGAAAAGAAGAATGAAGAAGGCACGTCTGATCCTAAGGAGTACATGCGAGCCCCTCCCCTGGTAAGTGATCAACCACATTTTAATCTAGGTACTTGGATAAATAATATGATAGATGCTAAAGATATTATGTCAACTGCCCAACTATATGATGAAATAAATGATGAAGAAAAAGAAACTATTATTAATGCTTTTATTCAGTACATTTTTATTTGCAATGTGAGTATGGAGTCAATCCAGAATAAAGTAACTGATAATGTCTAGAAAGTGTTAGTACAAAGAAGGAAAGAGGCTAAAAATGATGAAGACAAGATGAAACATAAGGCCTTAGTTTCTTATGGATCCTCTTTATCTCAAGAAGATGTTGCTAATATGTTAAGAGAATTTTCTACTCTGCTTAGAGTTAAAAAAAGAGTTAACATGCTTCTGACAAAGGAGTTAGATAGTATGGAAAAAAGTAAGAAAGGAAACTTAGGACATAATAAAAATTTGGAAATACATTACAAGACAAGAACCAGTTCTCCATCCCATACAACTTAGGCACAAGAGTATGCTACTATTACAGAAGTAGTAGATCATCCAATCTTGGAAAGTGTTGGTGAGATACATGAGGTTTTCATGACTCCTTCCCCTCTGAATGATGCATAGGAGACTACAAGAAAATAGTTTGAAGAACAACAAAAGGATGATACTAGTAATGTACTTGAAGAACATCATCAATCCACTAGAAACAATGATGAGAAGAGTAAAGATGAAGGTTAAGGGAGTAAGGAAAAAAAGGATAGTGGTGACAAGGATGATGAGGACAAGAAGGAGAAAGAAAAAAAGGATAGATCCTCCAGAAAATCCTTAGAAAAGGAAGAAGAAAAAGAAAAGGAAGAAGAAGAAGTAAAGAAAGAGGAGAAAGAAGAAGAAAAGAAGGAAGAAGTAAAGGAAGCCACCCATCCTAGAAGAAATGTAGAAGATAATCCAAAGCTACTGAGCCACCAATGACAATCGAAGAATCATCTGAGAGCACAGTTAGAGGGACACTGACAAGGAAACCAAGGCTACAACTAGTGTTGCCATCACATCTAGGCTATGTAGATTTATCCTTGAAAGATTGTGCCAAGTGAGAAGATAAAGATTTTTAGCACCTTTTTTGACTTAGTTACTTAAGAGACTGCTAAAGCTTATCAAAAAGGGAAAGAGCAGATAAATGAAGCCATTAGAGCTTTATAGGAAATAACCCCTGATGTTACTACAAGTGATTCCTTAGCACTGATTAAGAATCTAAATTATGTAGTTTATTCTGTTAAGGAATGTGCTTCTAATCTTAAGGTACAGATCATGAAAGAGGTTGAGACAAGTCTTCTAGAGAAAAGACTACTAACACTACAAGACAAATGTGCTATTGTACATAACAGTGTGCTGCAAAGTTTGAAAGAAGTGAAAGATTGTGATGAGGAAGCCTAGTTACTATTTTCTTATTGCATGCAGTGGTTAGATGCCACTCGAGGTATCAAGGATTTAATGGACTCAATTAAGTCTCAGCTAACAGATGCCTTCATAATCTACAAAGTTACAGATGATAGAAATTACATTGGATGGACTTTAATTGTAGACCTTTAGAGCAAGTTCTTCATTTTACAAAGATAAAAATTAGATGCAATAAGATGCTTTAGACATCTAGGAGATTTGGTAATGTCCAAGAACATCTCCATATCAAGTACCTTAACAGATGTAGAAATATTGGAGAAGATGAACATTATTCCTTCCACTAGACAAAAGAAGGAGAAGGGTGCTTAGTGGAACTGGAATCTCTACATAAGTCTCTTACCAAAGCTAAAAGGATTTGGGATGATGGTAGGCCAGCTTGGGAAGCAATTCTCAAAGAACTACAAGGTTCCACTAGCCCTTGACTATTTTTGTTTTCCTACCCTTTGTCCTTGATGCCAAACGGGGAGAAATTTGAAGGCTTAGTGTTAATGTTTTTGTTTTTGGTTTTAGTTTTATGTTTTTGAAAGGGGGAGTTGTATGAAGAATTGAACAATTTTTAGTTGTTGCACAATTTTAGTTTTGAAGTGAATTTCACTTTTCGCACATGTTTCCATCAATGATAGAGGGGGAGATTAACGGAAGAATGAAGAAGGATACCTCCAGTATGGTTATTTTTGTTGTCATTGATGCCAACATTGTTTTATGTTTGAATATCTGCACATCTGGTAAACTATGCTCATGCTACTCCATTCTAGTAATTTGGTCTGGAATATCTTTGAAGTGTATGTTGGCTCATACAATTTTGATATGTTTTTTAAGAGTCTTCTAGATGTAGTTGTGTTCGAGGAATCAATGATTTTGGTTAAATGGGTTAAAATATTTAAATGTTAGAAGTTTGGCTTACAGTTTTGTTGTGTTTCTCTTTTGGTCAACTTAAGGTACATGTTTCATGAAGGATTATCTTTAGGTCTGGGCTGACCTAAATTGTGTCTTCGAATTTTAGTTTTGAGTGCCACAGAAATTTTGTTGTGGCTGACAAGATATTTTTATTTACGTATGCTTACATCTAATTAGGTTAACCTAATTGATGTATGAACCATGTGTATATGGAATACCGTTGTGTTGAGCATATATATATTTTGGATGTACATAGATGTATGCATGGTTTTTTGAGAGAGAGGCAGAGAGATGAAAAAAGTGATGATTTGAGATATGTGATGAAGTGATATGGTAGTTGTTGTACACTTGCATTTTGGTACAAAAATTTCCTTCTTTCAGAGCTTAATTGGAACTATACTTAAAACTTAGAAGGTGCATTCTTTTCAGTTCAAATATTTGGTAGTGAGCCATATATTTATGTATTCTGGTGGTAAGCCATATCTTTGTACTTCACCTATGAACCTTTCAAGGACAGTGTGTCCTGATAGTGAGCCATGTAATATCTTGTTTCTAGTTATAATATATTGTGAGTTAATCCTCACCGTGGTTTTTCCCACTTTGGATTTTCCATGTAAAAATCTCGGTGTCTATGTGTTATGTGATGTTATGTTCATTCACATGTTCTTACTTACTGTTGTAGCAAGATACATTGTAAGAATTGGATGGTTAGAAATCAATTGGTTCAGTAGAATACTGATTCATCCCCCTCTCATTATTCTATGTGTTCAAAAAAGAGGACCCGACTCACCACTATGTTTGGGACCTTTCCTTTATCAATGAACAACCCTTGGGGTTTTTCTCAATCTATGCTCCTAACAACTCTAAAGAATGTGCTATTATTTGGAATTGGATGTCGAAAAAACCTTCCTAATGTTGATTGGGTATTGGGAGGAGATTTTAATATGGTGGAACATCAAGACTACCACAGTTGGTTTAGCCATTTTAAACTTAGTCATGCGGAATTTGATAAATGGATAAACTGTCAAAATTTTCTTGGAGTTACTAATCCTATTCATAAGAAATTCTCCATCCATGCTGATAATTTGTACACTTGGTCTAATTGTAGATGAGGTAATGATCAGAAACTTAGCAGATTATATCATTTTTATGTTTCTCATAACATACAATTGGATAAATTCACCACTAATTATTATGTGCAAGTAGATTATTCAACAACATTATCAGATCATTTCCCTCTTGAAAAATATTGACCCCCTCTCAATTGCACTTCAAACTAAATATATCCCATCTTAAAAATGTTGAATGTTTTTCTACTTTACTGGGGATTTGGAATTTGATTCCAAACCTCTTGAAAGGGAATAATGGATTGATTGGTGGAACTCTTCTCTTTCTAAATGTGTTGAATTTCTTTGTGCTTCTGGAAGAAAAATGGCATAGAGACGTAGACCTAGAGAAAAATCCCTTCATGGGCAGCTTGAGCATGCTAGAAAAAATTTGAACATTGATCTTCACAATGAAAATATTTAGTGTCATATTGCTATTATTGAAGCTCAATTACAAAAAATGGATTATTACAAAGAGCAAGGAGCCAAAATTAGAGCTAGAATTCAATGGATTAAAGAGGTGAATAAGGGTTCTAAATATTTTTTTAAGTATTTCATATTAATAGTTTTCCCTATCACAAATATAAAAGGTGAGCACAATAAATAACATGTATTTTTTCATTAAATGTGAAGTATTCTAAAAAAAAATTAGTGTTCAATTATTGGTCAAATTTTGTTTGATATAAGTTATATCAAATAATTATGTGTTTTTCTATAACAACAAATAGTTTTTATGTGTTCAACTATCAAGGTCCATTTGTGTTTCAAGAGTATAAAATCTAGAGATAACAAATATTTGTGGTTACCAATAGGTATTTGGTCCATTTAGGTTGCATATAAGTTTATTTTAAATAAAAATATGATATTCTACAAGTAATAAACAATATTTTTTTGTTCAACTACTAGGGGTACCATGATTAAGTTTCAGTCAAATATTTAAAAAATGAAATTTTGGACACTTCTCAATAAATGTGTTGATGTGGAAAGTTGCATGATGAATCACACCTCCAAAAATTAGTTATAGATATATAAGAGGCAAATCCACATTTCAAAAAAAAAAAATGGTCCTACGATATTCTAGTCAATCACTATATGCTAACAAAGTTAGCACACATACTAGCCCCTCTCCCCTAGAAATTATAGCTACTATCACACATCCCAAGTTCTTAAACGATGCATTGAATTTGTAATGCCCGCCGTGCAAACCACAGAGAACACACACACAATGCAAATAATTTTTATTTTTTTTAAATAATTAAATTAACATGTAATAACACTTAACCATAATCCCATAGCACATTACATAACATTAACAACTTAGTTCTCTGAGGCACGCGAGGTTACATCGCAACAACTAAACGAAAATAAAGATAAAGATTACAACAATATCATTTATTATGTAATAACCAAGAATAATGATACATCCAATAACCATGATACAAGAATAATAGACACCACATAGTACATCCATAGTAAATCTCTTAATAAAGATACAAATAATCCTAACTATCACATCATCATTCAAATATTAAATTACAATCTCCGATAAATGAATTACATTGAATTCCCCAACATGATAATTGCTACAAGAATAATGAAATATGAGATACAAGTGATCACTGGTATGACTCCACTGTGGAATGCTGAGAAGACAAGATGCTGCTGGGGAACCCAACGGGTGCGGAGCACGTTCCACCCAACCATGTGAATTACAAGTAACTCACCCCCCGTGCTCAGAGGTGACGAGGAAGAGAACCCGACCATGAATGTCAAACTGACTCAACAACAACATAGTACAACACATGTGAAACTCAAGGTATACAATGGACAACCATCAATGTTCACAAATCACATAACAAGATAACACTATAAAACTCATCACAATTAAACAAAGTATCACCAAATGTACAAGTGACTCAATATTAATCATAAACCAAATTCGCGAGAATCCGAAACAACACGATGAATACAAAATCCAGAAGAACCGCAACCACATCTAAAATACATTTCCAAATAAATATAAAACAATTAAAAGAACATGATTCCATATAAATCTAAAACAACCCTTCAATACACAAATCCATAGGCAACAAGAACAAGTCAAATAGGTGTCAAATAGGGAGGGTCATCGCATAGCTCTCATGGGATCCCCTGGCTCTTCCTCCAACTGAGGCACCGGCACCCATCTATGGATCCCCTAGCCCTAAAATTAGAAACAACATAAATATAACAATATCCAGAGGCGACAAGAAACAAGGACAAGGATGTCTAGTGGAGAGTGTCATCGCATAGCTCTCATGGGATCCCCTGGCACTTCCTCAAACTAAGGCACCGGCACCCATCTATGGATCACCTGGCCCTTCCTCCTAGCTGAGGCACCGACACCCATCTGTGGATCTCCTGGCCCTTCCTCCTAACGGAGGCACAGGCACCATAGGGTAGCTGATGCGGAGCCGATAATCTCTCATGAAGACGAGACTACGACTTTGCCGACCACAGCCTTCTCAATCTATCACTAGTCTATGGTAGCCCTAGTGCATAGCCGAGGAATCCAATGTTTTATTATCTTGTGTTTTTTAACTACCCAACCCCCTAAATTCTAATGTTTAGGTTATCACTTGTTTAACTACTCTTTCATGGGTTATCCTGAGCCCTTCCTCATCCTGAGGCGCTGGCGCCCATGAAGAGCCACTCTCCCTATGACCCCTAATATAAATCAAAACTAGGCAAGGGTTGAACTTAAAACATATAAAGCATAATATCCAAAACAAGCTCATACGAGGCATTAACCCTCTCGCGATATCTCATAACCAAAAGTTTTAACAAACCATTCAACCCTTCCTAACAGAATGCCAATAAGCTTCAACTCCAAAAGTATAACCAAAATGAGGATAACATTTAAAGCATAAAACTCATACGAGACATACAAGGAAAATCCATCTCACGATAAGTCGTAATCACAATGACTAAAACCACGTACAACCATTCCAGATAATACAACTCAAATTCATGTAATATTCTAATCAGAAAGATACAAGTATAAACATCAAAGGTTATAAAACATGCCTCTGGAGAAGACCAAGACTCACAATAATCCAAATGAGGTTCAAAACACAACAGAGTTCCCACATCACAAGGATAAGGTCAATAACAATAATTAGAAAATAATAACAAGATCACACGATTTTCTAACTCGAAAAGATGATTTGACCAATTACATATATTATCTCTATTTTACTCAACATAGAGTCAAAAATAAAGAAAAATAAAAATAAAAACAACTTATCTAATTTGCTTTCTTTAATTACTCAACTAAATCAAATTAAATAAAAGTAATATATATATATATATATATATATATATTTTATTCAAATTTGCACAACTTACTACATATATATTTAATTTTACATATATATATAAATATAATCATAAAAATAATTGCTTATATCTGTACTTTTCTATCAGAACTACAAGTACACACATACTTACATATATATATATATATAGATATATATATATATATATACATACATACATATTTATATATTTATATGTAAAACGAATTTACATTTAACTATACCTATTTAAAATGAATTAAAATTTAAATATACATAATTAAAATGAATTAAGATTTTAAATATTCATATTTAAAACGAATTTAAGATTTCTTTTTTTTATAAAACAAATACATTCGCTCCTCGCGAATTTCGAAGAAAAATTCCGATTTTCGATTTATTTAAAAATATATATAAATACTTAGAAACAAAAGTTTTAAATAAAAGAAATGTAAAGATATATATTATATATTAATATATATATATTTTTCAATGAATATATTTAATTATATATATAAAATTACATACACAGAGAATTCACTTTTCTGTATAAAATATAGTATAAGCACATGTTTTTAAACAAAAATGCATATTAATGATTATCAAAAATATTATTCCAATCATAGATATAAAAAGACAGAACTAAAATATTCACACACACATATATATAAAGATAAATTCCAACATCCATAAATAAATGTTTTGAGAGGTAGACTAATTTTTTTAACAAAATTTCGATTTGTAAATGCACAGTTTATTTCCACAGGCTCAAACAATATATTTTCCTAAAAGCCAAATTGAAAGAATAATCGTAAAGCAACATTCATACATACCTAATTTGGTTCTTTCAATAATTTTACTATTCAATAATTTCCACCCTACAGTTTTTTTCTTTCTTTTATCAATTAACCATATTTAATCATTTATTTATCTAATTCTTTCTTCTTCTTGTTTTGAAACAGAAACTGAAGGGAAATAAGAGGAACTTGGATTCCTGTGTTGTTGACTGTTGATGAAGCTTGCTTGACCCCGATGGCCTCTACGAACAGCTTCCCGTTCCTGCTTCCAAATCTCCTCTCCTAAATTTTGTGCTCGAACTCGAGTCTCATGCCTAGTTCAGAATACTTCTCCAAAGCAACACCAGTAACAGATTTCCAGTTCCTTTCTAACACTCTTCTCAAAGTATAGCAAAAGGATTGAAAAATCTTCTCTTTCAGATTCAAAAATACATCACCAATAGCTTATGTAACTTCTGTCTCAACAAAACCTCTGTGTGTGTGTAAACTTCCAAAAATTATTCATTAAATAAAAATATATTGCCCATCTCTTACAAAAACTCTAAAAATCAAAAAATAAAAGAAAACAAATCTTTAAAAGCCAGCTTTTTACCCAGATCTGTATTCTTATTCGTTCTCACCACTTTTTTAGTCTTTTATTTGTTTTATTGTTTTAATTTCTATTTTTTTACCACTTTCTTGCACATCACATTATCTATTTAATTTAAATAAATTATTCTAATAATTATCCTCCACTAGATAATTGATTAAAATAATTAAAACACATTTAATATTTAATTATCATTTAATAAAACACATGACCTTTTTAAAATTAAATAAAACATTTAAATATTCCATACAAATAAATCAACATTAAAATAAACAATTATTATCCACATTTAATTAACTAATTCACAACTTATAAAATATCAACATCAATTAAATAATCATAACTTATAAAATACCACATTAATCAAAATATGACAACACACAAAACACAAGTCACAAATGATGACAATTACACAAAATGAACAATACCAATCAAACGAGACGATCTGACATCATGGGACAGGATGACTTCATCGTCACCTATGTTTCAACATTTAACCATTGGGTTATTGGTGCTCGCCCTATCCTGCCGAAGCAGGTGGAATTGAGAGTTGTACCTGCAATACCTGTAAACAAATGAAGTTGTGTACATGTGCATACATACATACATATATATATATATATATATATATATATATATATATATATATAATCGAAGCATTAAATTAAAGTACTGCATTGTGAGAAGGAATCACAACATAACAGGGCACTCACAAACGAGTGATGCCATATTGTCCTTCATCACACCTATTCTAAGAATTATAATCTAACTAATAAACTAACATTCCTAAACTAACAATTCATCTCATGACATAATTCATTAAATCATTGCATCATAATATAATTTTGAAAATCAACTAGCCTAACCAACCACAATGTCATATGAAATAATCAAATCCTCAAGTGTATAAGCCTAATCACCAACAGTCTACTTAATGGCATAACAACATCATCAAATGTCTAACTATCCAACTCACACAATAACAGTACCATCATAGTATCAAGGTATCAAACGAACACATAGAAAAATAATAAATCCAACTAGTAAGAGGAGGGGTACTACTCCTCCCCCCCATAAAATCGGCTTACTCCTGGAAGCCGATAAACAAAAGGAAATAAGATTCCCAAATACAAGAGGCATCCTTACACACCAAGATGGTGAACTAATCACCATTAGAAACTAGTATCAAGCTCACACATAAGAGTAACAAATAATATTAAAAAGTATTAGTAACATGGGGGTATTACATCCTCCCCCCCAAGGATATGGCTTACTCCAGGAAGCCATTAAATAGATAAGAGTAAGCACACAACAACCATGCAGAGAACATGCCACAAACCACACACATAACTCACATCTTTGGAAACCACATCACACAATGACACAAGGGTTCATAGTGCATCCTTGATAGGAAGGATATCGGTGCATTGCACACTACACCGAGGGTCCTATCCTTTCCCATCAGTTTCCTGCACCATTTCCCTGAGACCGGCTAACAAAAGAAACTTAGGTTCACAACAAACACAACAAAAAAATGAAACTCTAGACTCTAGGGACTAAACGCAAGGTTACATAGTGAGCACACATAGTGCCCAGTGTATGAACCTATGCTCTGATACCAAGTTGTAATGCTCGCCGTGCAAACCCCAGAGAACACACACACAATGCAAATAATTTTTCTTTTTTTAAATAATTAAATTAACATGTAATAACACTTAACCATAATCCCATAGCACATTACATAACATTAACAACTTAGTTCTTTGGGGCACGCGAGGTTACATCACAACAACTAAATGAAAATAAAGATAAAGATTACAACAATATCATTTATTATGTAATAACCAAGAATAATGATACATCCAATAACCATGATACAAGAATAATAGACATCACATAGTACATCCATAGTAAATCTCTTATTAAAGATACAAATAATCCTAACTATTACATCATCGTTAAAATATTACATTACAATCTCTGATAAATGAATTACATTGAATTTCCCAACATGAGAGTTGATACAAGAATAATGAAATATGAGATACAAGTGATCACTGGTACGACTCCACTACGGAATGCTGAGAAGACAAGATGTTGATGGGGAACCCAACAGGTGTGGAGCACGTTCCACCCAACCATGTGAATTACAAGTAACTCACCCCCTGTGCTCAGAGGTGACGAGGAAGAGAACCCGACCATGAATGTCAAACTGACTCAACAACAACATAGTACAACACATGTGCAACTCAAGGCATACAATGGACAACCATCAACGTTCACAAATCACATAACAAGATAACACTATAAAACTCATCACAATTAAACAAAGTATCACCAAATGTACAAGTGACTCAATATTAATCATAAACCAAATTCGCGAGAATCCGAAACAACACGATGAATATAAAATCCAGAAGAACCGCAGCCACATCTAAAATACATTTCCAAATAAATCTAAAACAATTAAAAGAACATGATTCCATATAAATCTAAAACAACCCTTCAATAAAAAAATCCATAGGCAACAAGAACAAGTCAAATGGGTGTCAAATGGGGAGGGTCATCGCATAGCTCTCATGGAATCCCCTGGCTCTTCCTCCAACTAAGGCGCCGACACCCATCTATGGATCCCCTAGCCCTAAAATCAGAAACAACATAAATATAACAATATCCAGAGGCAACAAGAAATAAGGACAAGGATGTCTAGTGGAGAATGTCATCACATAGCTCTCATGGGATCCCTTGGCACTTCCTCCAACTAAGGCGCCGACACCCATCTATGGATCACCTGGCCCTCCTCCTAGCTGAGGCACCGGCACCCATCTATGGATCTCCTGGCCCTTCCTCCTAACTGAGGCACTGGCACCATAGGGTAGCTGATGCGGAGCCGATAATCTCTCATGAAG
Source organism: Sequoia sempervirens (assembly GCA_007258455.2). Lineage (NCBI taxonomy): Eukaryota > Viridiplantae > Streptophyta > Pinopsida > Cupressales > Cupressaceae > Sequoia > Sequoia sempervirens. The sequence continues at coordinate 46,594,149 of VDFB02379711.1, forward strand.
ATGAGACTACGACTTTGCTGACCAAGGCCTTCTCAGTCTATCACTAGTCTATGGTAGCCCTAGTGCATAGCCGAGGAATCCAATGTTTTATTATCTTGTGTTTTTTAACTACCCAACCCCCTAAATTCTATTGTTTAGGTTATCACTTGTTTAACTACTCTTTCGTGGGTTATCCTGAGCCCTTCCTCATCCTGAGGCACCGGCACCCATGAAGAGCCACTCTCCCTATGACCCCTAATATAAATCAAAACTAGGCAAGGGTTGAAATTAAAACATATAAAGCATAATAACCAAAACAAGCTCATGCGAGGCATTAACCCTCTCACGATATCTCATAACCAAAAGTTTTAACAAACCGTTCAACCCTTCCTAGCAGAATGCCAATAAGCTTCAACTCCAAAAGTATAACCAAAACGAGGATAACATTTAAAGCATAAAACTCATACGAGACATACAAGGCAAATCCATCTCGCGATAAATCGTAATCACGACGACTACAACCATGTACAACCTTTCCAGATAATACAGCTCAAATTCATGTAATATTCTAATCACAAAGATACAAGTATAAACATCAAAGGTTATAAAACATGCCTCTGGAGAAGACCAAGACTCACAATAATCCAAATGAGGTTCAAAACACAACAAAGTTCCCACATCACAAGGATAAGCTCAATAACAATAATTAGAAAACAATAACAAGATCACACGATTTTCTAACTCGAAAAGACGATTTGACCAATTACGTATATTATCTCTATTTTACTCGACATAGAGTCAAAAATAAAGAAAAATAAAATTAAAAACAACGTATCTAATTTGCTTTCTTTAATTACTTAACTAAATCAAATTAAATAAAAGTAATATATATATATATATATATATATATTATTCAAATTTGCACAACTTACTGCATATATATTTAAGTTTACATATATATATAAATATAATCATAAAAATAATTGCTTATATATGTACTTTTCTATCAGAACTGCACGTACACACATACTTACATATATATATATACATACATATATATATATATATACATACACATATTTATATATTTATATGTAAAACGAATTTACATTTAACTATACCTATTTAAAACGAATTAAAATTTAAATATACATAATTAAAATAAATTAAGATTTTAAGTATCCATATTTAAAATGATTTTAAGATTTCTTTTTTTTATAAAACAAATACATTCGCTCCTCACGAATTTCGAAGAAAAATTCCGATTTTTGATTTATTTAAAAAAAAATATAAATACTTAGAAACAAAAGTTTTCAATAAAAGAAATGTAAAGATATATATTATATATTAATATATATATATATATTTTTCAATGAATATATTTAATTATATATATATAATTACATACACAGAGAATTCACTTTTCTATATAAAATACAGTATAAGCACATGTTTTTAAACAAAAATGCATATTAATGATTATCAAAAATATTATTCCAATCATAGATATAAAAAGACAGAACTAAAATATTCACACACATATATATATATAAAGATAAATTCCAACATCCATAAATAAATGTTTTGAGAGGTAGACTAATTTTTTTAACAAAATTTCTATTTGTAAATGCACAGTTTATTTCCACAGGCTCAAACAATATATTTTCCTCAAAGCCAAATTGAAAGAATAATCGTAAAGCAACATTCATACATACCTAATTTGGTTCTTTCAATAATTTTACTATTCAATAATTTCCACCCTACAGGCTTTTTCTTTCTTCTATCAATTAACCATATTTAATCATTTATTTATCTAATTATTTATTCTGCTTTTTTGAAACAGAAGCTGAAGGGAAATAAGAGGAACCTGGATTCTTGTGTTGTTGACTGTTGATGAAGCTTGCTTGACCCCAATGGCCTCTATGAATAGCTTCCCGTTCCCGCTTCCAAATCTCCTCTCCTAAATTTCGTGCTCGAACTCGAGTCTCATGCCTAGTTCAGAAGAGTTCTCCAAAGAAACACCAGTAACAGAGTTCCAGTTCCTTTCTAACACTCTTCTCAAAGTATAGCAAAAGGATTGAAAAATATTCTCTTTCAGATTCAAAAATACATCACCAATAGCTTATGTAACTTCTATCTCAACAAAACCTCTGTGTGTGTGTAAACTTCCAAAAATTATTCATTCAATAAAAATATATTGTCCATCTCTTACAAAAACTCTAAAAATCAAAAATAAAAGAAAACAATTCTTTAAAAGCTAGCTTTTTACCCAGATCTGTATTCTTATTCGTTCTCACCACTTTTTCAGTATTTTATTTGTTTTATTGTTTTAATTTCTATTTTTTTACCACTTTCTTGCACATCACATTATCTATTTAATTTAAATAAATTATTCTATTAATTATCCTCCACTAGATAATTGATTAAAATAATTAAAACACATTTAATATTTAATTATCATTTAATAAAACACATGACCTTTTTAAAATTAAATAAAACATTTAAATATTTCATACAAATAAATCAACATTAAAATAAACAATTATTATCCACATTTAATTAACTAATTCACAACTTATAAAATATCAACATCAATTAAATAATCATAACTTATAAAATACCACATTAATCAAAATATGACAACACACAAAACACAAGTCACAAATGACGACAATTACACAAAATTAACAATACCAATCAAACGAGACAATCTGACATCATGGGATGGGATGACTTCATCGTCACCTCTATTTCAACATTTAACCGTTGGGTTATTGGTGCTCGCCCTGTCCTGCCGAAGCAGGTGGAATCGAGACTTGTACCTGCAATACCTGCAAACAATCGAAGTTGTGTACATGTGCATACATATATATATGTGTAATACCCCTCCGTGTCGATTGCCTTGGACTTGGGTGTGAGTATTGGTGTGTGTTTCATTGATTATTGTGTTATTTGATTTTGTGAAAAATATAATATGTTAGTAGTCATGTTTAAATAATTAATTAGATCATAAGTGAAATTGCAAGGTTATTTGAAATATAATTAGGAATTAAAATAATAATCGATTAAATCAAATCAAATGATTTAGAACAAATGATCAAATCAAACTAATTCGTTAAAAGTAAAAGTGATATTATTAGATAAATTGATTTAAATTGTTATGAACATATAATCTTGAAAAGATAATTATTATAATAAGAAATTTAATGGATACTTATTTAGAATCTTGGAAATGGTTGATTTTAATTATTCTAATGTGGAAGTAATTAATTAATAGTGTACTGTGAAGATAATGAATTTATATTCAAATAAAAGTTCAATTTTATGGATTTAAATTTATTTAAGTTTTAATCAAATGCATGATAAAAAATAAAATGAAATGTAAATGCATGGAAAAGGCAAAAAGGAATTAGAGGATTAATAATTATTTTGAGTTATTTCTTGAGATGTGACTTTTGGTATTCACTGGAAGAGGAAAATGAAGAGACTTCTTGTGTGAAATTTTATTTAGAGAATTTGTGAGTTGGTAGGGGGGTTGCATCCTCTTTCCAACCAATTTTGGAGAAATTTGGCAGTCATTTTTCTATGATAGTATTGCATTCTTTTCTTATTCTGGAAAATTCATGGGGGAATTAAGATTTCAGTTTGAAGGAGGATCTTGGAGCTGCTGCTGGAAGGATTGGATCAGCAAGAAGGATAAAACTTCTACAGTTATCTACAGGCGCAGGACGCCAGGTTCTCCTTCTTCTTTTAAATTATTTTCTTTGTAGCATCAAATGAAATAAGAATTCCTTGTTGTGAATGAAATTTTCTCCTGGATTGAAATTTAATGCATGTTGAAATCTTGCGAATTCTTAGAAAAAAAAAATTGGGACTATTTTCCAATCAAAGAAAATCTTACTGGGGTTGGGATGGTTATTTATTTAAAGTAGATTTTGTTGGGATTCTGGAATTGAACAGGGTTACGGTGGTTTCAAGTTAAATAATAATAATAAACCAGTAAAAGAATAACGTCATCTCTGAGAATTCGAAGTTGTGAAAATCATCAATTGTAGATAAATTCTACAAAGTTATTCTATGTATAAATATTTGTATTGAGCAGTAATTGAATTCTGTTTCTCTGTATTCAAAATATTCTTTTATACAATATATATTTGTATATATATATATCAGATATATATATATACAAATTTGTATGCACATTTATATATATAAATATAAAGATAGTTACAAAAAAATATATATATAATGATAATAAAAATTTAAATAAGTTAAAAGTTTGCTGAATAAAATTATTTTGAATTTCTTTTTTTTAAATAAATAAAAAAAAAAAAAAGAAAGAGGCTGACTGAGTGATGGTCTGGCCTCGGCCGTACCCACCACCCAGCCGGAGTGGTGGTGCGGCTCCTAGGGCTACCCAACAGTCCGAAAGGTGTGCAGATCCGTAGACCCACAGCATCCGTCGGCGGTGGCAAATGTAGACTGCCCATGGCCGGCGGCATAGTCTCCCGTGCGGTGTGTGTTGGGAATTAAAAATTTCTCCATTTAAATTTAAATGTAATTAAATCTCGGTTAATATACGAATTTTATATGTTATTTTTCTGTGCGGATATTTATCTTTATATATATATATGTATATATGTATATATATATGTATATATATATTTATATGTACATATATTTATTAATTAATTTTATTATTCTATTTTCTCTTATTTAAATAGTACTGTATTATTTAATTATGTATACAATATATTCAATTTCTTTTCAATTAATATATATTCGGTTAATTTAGCTGTTAGTTAAACAAATGTATAAATATATTCTGTTTCTGTTTCTTTTCTGATTAAAATCATATTTTCTGTAATTTAACTGTTATTTAGAAAATAGATATCCACATTTAGATTCTGTTTCTTTTCTGATTAAAAATAAAGTGGAATTTTTTATAATGAAAATAATAGTAAAATAGAAAAAAATATGTCTTATGGATTTGTTAAATTATAACTTTGAGTGGATATTGTTAGCAGAAAAATCATTTACGAAAGTAAAATAGCATTGTTTATTTAATTCTTGTTTAAATGTGAATATTTTTGGGAATAGAATTTATTATGGGATTAAATAAGTTGTTCTTTTTATATTTCATCTTGTAGTATTGTTGGATTCATAGAACAGATCTTTTCTCTTTTTTACATTCCCTCCTCAAAAAGAATTAAAATAAATATAAATGCGTAGTGGTTTTTAAATGTAATTGTGTGTGTAAATTTATTTAGATAGATTTAAGATTTTAAGGTGGTAAGTTCTAATATGTAGTTTAAGTATGTAGAGTATTGTTATTATTGTCATTTTAAAGTATAGACAATTGGTCTTAAATGGTTTTCACAATTAATTTAAATTTTGGAAGTGAATGTTAAGTGAGTATGATGAAAGGGGAAATTTAAATGTATGGGTATAGTTAGAGATTGATTAGGGTAATTTCGAATTGGATAGTTTATTAGTGAAATGGAATTTTAATCTTTTGAAAATTGACTTCCCTTATATTCATTTAATGATTGATTTGTAAGTTCTCTTTATGGATAAGTATTTTAGAATACTTGTGATGGTTATCATGAATTGTTTTAGTATGGGTAAGTTGTAAAGTTTTAGTTCTGGTCGTTAATTGATTGGTTAATAAATATGGTTCTCAATTGAATTTTTGGTTGATGTTTATTATGTAAGATTTTTTTTTGTGGAGTTGTGAGTGGTTGAGTATTTAAGGTATTTTTAAATTTGGTGCCTTGGATGTCTGGTTGCATACTTTTATCTCTGTTATTGAAGGATTGTTTTTGGATGTTTTTTTATTGGTGTGAATGCCTTTGGAGATCAATTTTGATTCAAGGAATCCTTGCCATTTAATTTGTGTTGCAGTGTAACTGAGAGCTTGTGTTTTGGTTTATGAGATATGGGTAGTTGATCTTCTTGGATTTCTGATTTATTTTGTATCAAGGTTGTTTATATAGTCTGGATGGGGTTGTTGATCTTATTTTAATGTATTCACTCATTATATTTGAATTGAAATTAGATCTGGTGGCCTTGCAATTATTGTTGTCATTGCTACGTTGTTGATTTTATGAAAGTGATTTGTGTACCACTATAAGGGGGTTCTTGTGAGGAGAAAATTGAGGTCTCCTGTGGAATACCTAGTTGGTGGCTTTTGGCTTTATTAAGTGATTTCGTTGAATTAAAAGTTGATTTTCTTTTGCGCTTTCCTATTTGAGGTGACACCATTGTTGATTTGTGGATGGGTCTTGATGAATATTCTCTTTTTATGGCTTTTCTGTGTTACTCTCATTTGAGGAAATTTTATCCTTGTGTTGGAATTATTGGAGGAAAAACTCTTGTTGCTTCACTTTACCCTTGTGTGGGTTTTCATTCTTTTGGCTTCCAGAGGCTTGAGATGACTTTTCATTTGATGTTCTTTCTCTTATGTTCCCTTGAGGTGGCAAGTGTTTTGGTATCTGGATTTTGAAAGGGTTGTACGAGAATTGTTGAGACTCTGATTTTTGTACTTGTTAGCGAGATGGATAATGCCTCGCATGCTTTTATGATGTGACTCTTTGTTTAAATTATGATGGTACAACCCTTGGTTTTTATGTGGTTGGGTCTCTAGGGAGAGTGGCTCCTTGTGAAGGCCGATGCCCCGCTTAAGGGGAAGGGCTCAGGATAACCCACAAGTGAGTTAGTAAACAAGTGAAAACCTAATAATTAACTTAGGAGGGTTGGGTAGTAATATCATTATAAGATTAATAAAATGGATGCCTCATCTTCATTAGTGCTTTCACAGACTAATGGAAGGCTGAGAAGGCTGTGGTTGGCAAGGTCGTGACCTCATCTTCACGAGAGGTCTACGGCTCCGCATGAGTCACCCTATGGACCGACGCCTCCAGTTGGGAGGAAGAACACAGGACAGCCATAGATGGGACTGGTGCCTCCAGTTGGGAGGAAGAGCACAGGATAGCCCATGTAGGACTTTGCGATGACACTCTCCCCTAGTTGCCCATGTGTTTTACTTTATTGTATTCCTCTGGAAGTAGGTTGTGGGAGTTGGTTTAGATTGTTGATTTATGGATTTATATTGATTTAAATTGATTTATGATTATTGTTTTAATACATCTTTAGTATGTTTTGTGGTCTTGTATGATCTCATTTATATTTGATTTATGATCTTGTATCTTATGATGCTGTGATATGATGTTATTGTGTTGTTTAATTGCAATTTGGAATTGTATTATGTTTAGTTGATTTGGAAGTGTTTCATAATCATCCTTTGGTTACTTGTTACTGGTCATTGATTTGATTTATGTGATGAGATGTATGATTTTAAGTTATTTTAATGACTCTTGGTTGTTGTTGATTATGTCTTTGTAATCCTTGAGTTTTATGATACTTTTGTATGTTGTGGAGTCTTGTGGTTTCCGTGTTTGGATGTTCTTGGTTGAGGACTCTTCTTATTAGATTCTAGCATGGGGGGTGGGTCTTCAGACTCACATGGTCGGGTGGAACGTGCTAAGCACCCCATTGGGTCCCCAGTCGAGGATCGAGAGGTGCGGATTGGTGCTATTGCAGCGACTCCAGAGTTGTATCCGTTTTGGAGCCAGATTTCATCTATTTATTTGTATCATGATTCTTGTATATGGTTTCCATTTAGTTGGAAACACTTTTGTATCATTGTACTTCTTGAACATTGTTCTGTAATGTAATGTTAAACTCGGTGTGATTATTGTCCATGGAAATTGTTATTCCATGTGTTAAGTTATTTATGCATATGTTGTATTTATGTACTCAGATGGTTTCTTATCAATGATTATCATGTATGTGTTATATTTGTTAATGTTTATTTTGTTATGGATTATATCTTCTAGAATTTATTCTTTATTAGCGTCGTGTGGATCTCAGTCTCGTAATGACTCCTCATGTACCCCAAGGGATGTATGTGCTAATGAATCTACTTAAATGAAATTCTTGTCATGACTTAATGTGTATTACATGTATGTTATGTTTACTTTTTTTTAAAAAAAAATTGTGCTATAGTGTATTTAATTGTCCTTTGGGGTTTGCACGATGGGCGTTAATATATATATATATATATATATATATATATATATATATATATATATATATATATATATATATATATATATATATATATATATAATCGGAGCATTAAATTAAAGTACTGCATTGTGAGAAGGAATCACAACATAACAGGGCACTCGCAAATGAGTGATGCCATATTGTCCTTCATCACACCTATTCTAAGAATTATAATCTAACTAATAAACTAACATTCCTAAACTAACAATTCATCTCATGACATAATTCATTAAATCATTGCATCATAATATAATTTTGAAAATCAACTAGCCTAACCAACCGCAATGTCATATGAAATAATCAAATCCTCAAGTGTATAAGCCTAATCACCAACAGTCTACTTAATGGCATAACAACATCATCAAATGTCTAACTATACAACTCACACAATAACAGTACCATCATAGTATCAAGGTATCAAATGAACACATAGAAAAATAATAAATCCAACTAGTAAGAGGAGGGGTACTACATAATTGACATGTTCTTTTTGGGTTTTTTTCAAAACTGAGTTAATAGCTTATAGTTATTATTTTGGCTTGTGGTCATTTTTGATGAATTTGGTAGGATCGACTAAGCACAGAAAGGTCAAAAGTGACCATTTAGAGTTGACATCCAATACATGCTCTCTAATGACCCAATTACCATTTGCTTTCACTACCAATTTTTTTATTATTATAAATCCAATTCCTAATCATATTAACATCCAATTACATTTATACATATAAAATTCACCACTCAGTCTTGAATGCATGAATTTTACTTTATAATGTTTGAAATTAACATTGGTGGTGGTAAATGTTTGGAATGCCACATTCACGACCTACCTATTTTTGGACACCAACCACCTTACATCTCTATTGATTCCCTCATTGGGTTCATAGAAATATTTTTTCCATGTTCTTTTTGTTGTTTCCCTCCATCTATCGGTATTTTCATGATCTCTATTTATAGTCATAGGAAAACCCTCACTTGATTGATCTTTATCGGATGCCCCCAATGGTTTCAAATTATGTCAAACTATCATTTCTCCTTTCATAATGTAGGAAATGGTACTCATGAGTCTAGTTTCATAGCAGTTTTCTTCAACCGTTAAGGGTTTCATAGTAGCTTGATCATGTGATAATTTGACCCAATTTTTTGACCTATTTCATCATTTCTTATCATGTCGATTGCCATCTCCATCATATGATGTTCTTGTTAGTCACTCTACATGGTTTGAGGTAACCCCAACCTATCATTTTTCCTTTGATTTTGCATAGAAAGGTACTCATGAATCTATTGTGCCTAGGTACTCCTATATTTCTTGCATCATTGTGCAAACTTTCTAGGGTTTCATTATCATGAACCCATTGATTTTATACAGTGATATATACTTAGGTAGTTTATGTAATCTGATTTGACATTCAACTTTTTTGGTTAAATTTTAAAACCCTTTTTTGTATTCATTCACTTGTCTAATCAGGGGATTATTTGTTGAGATATTTTTATTGTCATCATGTAAGCTGCTCTTCATAGGTTTCCTTTTCCATTTTTTTATACAAGCCTTACTTTTTTGGGGTTATTTTAAAAAACCCATCCTTTTTTGCACTTATTTAAGAAAATCCATGTATGTATTCATGAAGTGTCTATTTACAAGTTATAAATTGAGGGTTTTTTTTTCCCTAGTGAGTTAAATCTTATAAAACCCCTTTACAAATTTAGGAAAGTGTGAGTTTAATTAATGTATTTTTGATTCATTCATAAAAGCCCCTTTATATTCATGAAATTGTATATATTTTTCTGACACTTCACTTAAAACTGAAGTGAACACATCAACTTACATTTTCATGAATCTGTGTATATATTTGTGATGTCTCACCTACTTTTTGCAATTCTAATAATTTTTTGAAATTTAAGGTTCTCTATTTATTATTCATGAAATTGTATGTTTATGTGTACTTTTGAGTGTCAACAAAACATCTTAAGCTTAAATTTTTTTATTTTTCTAGTCATGAAACTGTGTATGTATCTCTCAAGTTCGGATTGTATATTGAACATAACAACATACATCTTCATTTTTTATATTCATCTTGTGTTTAAATTACCCTCCTTTCTTTATCCCTAAAAACATAGTACAATACATTTTTTTTTGTAAATTGTGTTAATATTTGTTTACTTTCCATTGCACGTACAATAAAGCAAGATGCAAAAATATGACGAACTTTCTAACTTACATTCTTTACTTATCACCTTACATTTTCATTACATATATATTTAGACATATATATAGGTATATATGTATATATCTATACATATACATACATACAAATATATACACATATATAGTTGTATATATATGTGTATATATACCTATATATGTATAGATATATACATATGTATACATATGTGTGTGTGTGTATTTATACATATTTATATGCCCATATTCATGAAATTGTTTATGTATCTATGTGTTAGCATTTATCTATACGCATACACACACACACATATATACACATATATGTCCATGTAGTCATTCAATTGTGTATGTATCTCTATGTTAACATTTGTCTTCTTTCTATTACACATACAACACAACAACATACACATATATGACAAACTTTATAACTTTTATTTGGAAATGAAAGATAATAAAATTTCCACATGATGGAGTTTGTTGATGATAATTGATCAATAATATGATCCAAAATATAAATGAAGAAAAATTGTTCACATAATTTAATTTAAAAATCTACAAATTCTGAAATACAAATGTCTTTATTTTATATTTTAATAATTTTATTGTTTTTCTAACTTTTCAGTGTATAAATGTTTATGGTTTTAAAAAAGTATTAATTATATAATTATTTATTTTATGATATTATAATTTTTTCTTATTTGATAATTTATTAAAATATCAATTTCATCATTTTATATATGTTTTAATTTAATAACTCAATAGTTTTATCAGTTTAATATTTTTTACTATCCTTTTTTTAATCCATAGATGTTAGCAAGTGGTCCACTTTCTTATATAAAAACTTAGCAAAAATTAGGCATTGACCTTATTAGTAGACATGTAACAAAATATATTTCCCTACTACATTGAACTTTTCTTAAACAATCTCAATATCATTTGATGCTTATTATTTCTTTAAGAGGACACCTTTCTCTTTTTTTAGCCCAATCATGACAAAATAAATTTGGTGATTAAGGCTTTAGGAAATCCATTTTTTGTTTTTTTACATCTTGCATTCACATCTTGAATACTTGTTTCCACCTCCTAAAACTCATTTTTGGCTATTGAGCATGTTGGAATATTTAAAAATTTATTCCAGTTTCATGCATGGTTGAACACTCTTGTCTAGATGGAATCTTAATAATACCAATTATTTGAGAAATTAATCACAACTTGAGAAGAAGAAGCTTTAGATGAATAAATTTTGTTTGAAGGATTTCAAGGGAAGTTTATCCCAAATTGAATGCCAAGGGAAATAACATAGTGATGAGACATATTTCTAGCTCAATAAGTGGTACTCACTTGTACAATGATTGATTTCCTAGTTTCTTGTTAAATTTCTTATGGAATTGAGAGATGTGATGTTTCATGGATTAATGTTTTTGCACCTAAAATTAATTATTCGATAGTTACAACTGTCGTCCATATTTTCTCACCTATGTTTACAAAATCTTCGATTGAAATCCCTATAGAGACATCCATTTTTGTACAAATAGATGGATAAGTGGATCATGCATAACTAGAAATCTCTTTTTAGATATAGTTATTCTAATGAATCCTTCACTACAAGAGTTTGATCCATCTTGCATTAGATTCTAATTAATAAGAATTCCTCATGGAAGTAGTATTCCTATGAGTGCCTAATATGAAATTAACTAACAAGAGACAACAAACAAGTGTTAATCAAGTCAGAAAACAAAAACAAATCACTCCCTATGAGATCTTAGTGAAATCAAGATGAAAACATGAAAATGAGAGCATAAACAAGCTAAATGATAACATGTAATCAATTAAAACCACTAAACCTCCATCCCATAGGGGGATTGGTGCTCCTTTGATGTGGAATGAAGCCCTTTCCCAATCCCTTTGATAAGCTCCAATGATGTAGTTGATTCCAAGTACCTAAGATGATGAATCAAGCTCAAAATATGATGAAAATGGTGAATGCTATGAGTGAAAATTCCTATAGTAAGAATGCTTCAAGTTGTGGATCCATATTGTGTAGAGGAAGCCTCTACTTATAGGACTCAAGGGTTGAAGAATGAGATAAATTGGTGACTATGGGATAAAAGGGGAGCCAGTATGAATGTGACACTTGTCACAATTCTATTGGGTGATGATGGAGCACATTTTGGGGAATGTGTAGAGTAAAGGAGATGGAAGAGAAATAAATGAAAATGGTTGAGGATTAGAAAGGTTGTAAGAAGTAAATGAATATGGTTGAATATGTAAGGGAATGTTGTTGAGAGTGTAAGAGGAGTAGATGGATGTAAGAGGTATTTATGAATGTGTAAGAGGTTATTTAAAACCTTTAGAGGGAAATTGAATGAGGAGGTAGTTGGAAGGAATATTCTTAGGAATATGTTATTGTGAGGATAAATAGGGGGATTTAATTACATGATTTGATTTAATTAAATATGATCATTAGTTAGAAGAAAATTGAATTAATAAAGTTAATTATTTTATTAATAGTAGAAATTGTTGAATTTAACTAAATAATGTTGATTGTTTAATTAATTGGTTAGTCTAAAGTGATTTAGGAGGAAATGGTGTTAATTTATCAGAATCAGATGCATAATATCAATCAAGCTTATTTAAGTGTCTAAATTTTCCCCCTCTTTGAAGAAAAGTACTTGTTGCATTGGTTCAAAGAATAAGAATAACAATGTCGATATCAAAATTTAAAAAAAAATCTAATTTTTTGGATGCCTCACTACTACCCTAGTGGAAGAAATTACGCTACTACACTACCCACTCAAGAGGTCGGGTGAAATTTTCAATCTTCGATCTAGCTCACAAAAAAGATATAACAATGATTTAGGAGTAGAAACAACCTACAAGATATGAAAATAGGCTCATGATGATGAAAACGAGTCAAAACAGGCTTCAGTAGGCAAAAAATAGATTAATGGGCTCAACAACCCCAAAAATACCCTCAAAAACCCTAAAATTTTAGGATAAATAGAAGGGAAGGGGTCATTTTCAAATCATTTGTGCACTCAACCTTCTAGATTTCTGATGATTTTTCTCTAAGGTGCTAACAGAATGGTGGCTCATGTGCTTCCTAAGAATTGCATGGAGTGGGTTCAAGAGTTCCAACGGCCTCCAAACGTAGGACCCTTGGTACGCAATTCAAAAAAATTCTCATTTTTTGCATTTTTGGTGCATTTATTAGGGTCCAACTAGGTCAACCAAAAGCATCTCTCTAGGGTTTCACAAACGATTCATTCATGCATCACTTTTGTTGATGTCATCCACCTTTATAGCATAGCACTATGTGGTGTTGTGAGGTCTTAGGGTCGCACATGGAATGTCGACCCGCTTTTGCAATGGAGTGCCACACAAGTGCAAAGGAGTCAAGCATCACCCAGGAATGTCAATTTTCCTTTATGATATGGCACCACTTATGAATATAGCATTGCCTTTGTGAAAACACATAGTGTCACCTTTGTAAAAGTTAGCTCGCTTTTGAAATTTAGGGTTTTTTAATTTTTGAAAATGTGTCAAGTTGATTAATTTTAATGGCGTGGGCACTTTGAATGTAGGAGGCCCTTCGCATGCTCCACTCAAAGGAGCACAAAGGTCATATATTTCACTGAGCAAGGCATTTGAGTGATGAGACACTATTTTTCTTGGGTTTGATTAGATTCGACCATGTGGTGCAGATGCATGTAGTTCATATGCACTTGGCTATGATGATAGCATTGGTGGAGAGATGTTGGAGTGAGACATCATCATTCCACTTACCAATGAGGGAGGCCACAATTACCCTAGAGAATGTATGGTGGATCCTACGCATCCCCATACATGGTGAGCATATTATTTATGACATTGAGGCTAGTGGCGATGTCATTTTCCAGTTGTTCAGAGTTGACTAGTATGAGGTGGATAGTGGGTAGTTCAGAGTCAACGAGGGTTAATATTAATGTGGGAATACAATGTATAAGAGTAGATGTAAAGGTATTAAAGTAAAATTTTCTTATGTAAAAAAATATGTACAAAAAAATAGGATAATCTAAAATGTGAAGTACATGTCAATAATAATGTATATTATTATGGCACACAATACAATATAAAAAATTTATTGCATGTAATGGTAATGAACATTTTGTCCATAGTAATTGAAAAAATTCCTATGCAATAAGACTTAACTAACCAAATTTATCCCAACATACAATCATTCACAACAAAATAATAAATGTGAGTAGCTAAGTGGTAGAGGATTAAACCATTACTAATATAAAGCTATATTTTGGAAAATACTAAATATCAATTAGTATATAAGCAAATATTAGTACAACATAATTAATAATTATATTTTTTTTAGGACATATTATAATTGTATTATGTTTAGCATTAGTATTTTATGTAAATATAATTTAATTAATATAAATTATTTAATATATCATATTAATAATATAATTATTGTATTATTATATATGTGAGGATTTTGTTGAATTCTAATTAATTTTATTTAGTATGATTAAATAAATGGGTGAGTATTTTAAAAATATTTTTTGTTAGTTGGTATGAGTTTTTTTAGAATTCATGAAGTTGATTAGAGAAAGTTTTTGGATTCAATTATGTATATTTTTTTATACATTTTGGATCAGACTTAGTGATGATGATGAGGAAGAGGCAAGTGTATAATTGGGGTGTAGATAAGGCCTCTAAAGGGGAAATAAATGAGGGGAAGAGAGAAATAAACAATTAAAAAATCAATTAAGAAAAGGTGTGGTTGATAAAGAGTGATATATTAGATGTCCCAACTTGCAATTAAAGTATAAGAGAAAGAATAAATTAAAGAGAAGATTTAAGGTAAGAAGGAAAATAACTCATATATATATATGAGTGAAGAAGTTTAGAAGTGAAGAAGTTTATAAATCTATATTTATATATAACCTTAAAGAAATGATATAAATAAATGCAAATATATATGTGATATACATAAAATGAAAATTTATAAGAATATATTATACATATATATTATGTTTAGGGTATGTGTAGGATCATCATGGAAAAAATAGGCCCTTAAGTGGCAAAAAATTCAGAAAAATCAGAGTTAGGAAACTTGACATAAAAAAATGAATAAGTTATCTATATTATTTCAAAAATATGTAAGAATAGAATCTGTAGCAAATTGAATTTAGTTTCTAAACTACTAGGTTTTTTTTAAAAAAAAATCTATTTTGAAAATTTGAAATTTCAATGTAGTAGTAATTTAAATTTTAGGGAAAAAATAAGAAGTAGGTGTCTTCTAACCACCCTAACCACAATAAAATGATAATATCTTTTATAAGATTTTAGATATAAGTAGATGACTCATGTACGAATATGATGCATATTTTTTTGTAAGTTTTTTCCAAGTACATAATTAAGTATAATTTTTTTATTACAAATTTTAAAAAAAATAAAAACTCGTATGTCTGACCACCTTAACTTGGTCAAAACTTCATGAAATTCAGTTTTTTTTGAATCCTATAGTATGTGACACATATTTTGGATTCAAAAAATGTGATACCATTTGAAAGCTATAGATGTTTTCCAATCAGCCTATCAATCAGGACTTTATTCATAATTCAAATAGAAAATTAATAATAATTATTTATTATATTCAAAGTAAAGCATCATTTATATTGGTGGAAAGCTAAGAATCTCCTTTAAAAACCTTTTTCGTTTCATAAATTTTGGTTATAAAAAAATTCACTAGCCACATACCCTACACATACCCATCATATCGCCACTTTTTGGCCCATCATGATCTTGCACATACCTTTTATATATACTTATTGTACATATATATAATAATAAAAAATTTACAAATAATATGTATAAATATGTATAAGAAAATAGGAACAAATAAATGAGAAAGTGAATAAATTTATATTTATGTATATTCATAAAGATATGGTATAAACTAAAGAATACATATATGTTAAATACATAGAAAGAAAAAATATACAAGTTTATAGTATACAAGCATGATGTACATATGTAAAGCTATACTATACTACTCTACATATATATTGAAATATATTATATGCCTATTGTGAACCTAGATCCTATACCTGCAAGAACACAACAAACGAACACATTAATAAGATCAAATGCAAGTTAGAATATAGATTCCTCAAGAAATTCATTTGAGTGCAAGAGAAAAGGAATAAAATGAAGAACACAATAGACTTAAATCAAAGATGTTGAATCCTATTCTAAAACAAATCAAACTCTTAATCTCTTGAGGAAGTTGGTGCTAATTTGATGTGAAAATTGGCCCTTTCCCAACTCCAATGGTGTGATGAAGATGATTTCATTGAGATTGTGATCCACTTTGTTGAAGATTGATGAATGCTCCAAGACAAAATCTGCATAACCTAGCTATAAAACTCAATGAGATGGATGAGATTGCTATGAATTTGAGTATAGTAAGTTTACTCAAGTTGTGGATGATAGAAATGAAGGATGAGCCTCTTATTTATAGAATATCAAGTTGAGGAGATGTCCAAAATGGAGCAATGTGGAACTAAGAATCAATCAATGGGAAGGTGCCACTTACAGTCAATATGTGAATGGATGGAGGATGTGCAAGTTTTGACGAATGTGTCAATAAATGCATAAATTTGAATTTTGAAATTTTGTTGAAATGACATGTAAGAGGGAAAGAAGGTGCATTGAATGCCATTTGGCTCAAGGAAAAAGGACTTTATAGGTGGATTAAATTCCTTGTTGGAAGGATAAAGTCCACTTAGATTTTGAATTCAAATTTGAGGAATATTCCTTTATTATGCATTTTTGAGAGAAAATAGAAATTTGATAAATGAATTAAATCTATTTTCTTGTGCAAGTTGAAAAAGCTAGAGGATGGGACATGAGAGGAGATTAAATTAATCAAGGTTAATTAATTTAATGAGAGGTTAGAATGATGTGACATATTGGTTTAGATTTATGGATTGATTTAAATAAAAATATGAGAAGAATATGATTTTAAGATAATTAAATAATTTTTATTTACTTATTTAACCAAGGAGATGAAGTTAGATTAAATCAAATAAGGTTTCAATTTATTTAATTTAATGAATGAACTTTAGAGATTTAATTAAATAAAATTAATTATTTAATTAAATAGGGATAATTAGATCAGACTAATTGATTTAATTAACAAGAAAGGATGACTTAATTAGATAAATGATTTATTTAATTAAGAGAGGAACATTTGATGAATTTAATCAAATAATGGTATTCGATTAAATGGTTAGGTTCAGGGATGATTTAGGATGAAATGGTGTTAGTGGTCGGGATCAAATGCGTAATGTCAATCAGTATATTTTCTATGTCTACACCTATATAAATTTATATATTATTAAAAAAGAATAACTATAAGTATATAAAAAAGAGAGATAAATATGGCTATACGTATATAAGTCTAGAATATTGTATATATAATTAGATATGACTACAAATAACTAGAATGTATAGCTATAAGTATGGAAATGGGTATGTGCAGGATCATGATGGGCCCAAAAGTGGTGATATGATGGGTATGTGTAGGGTGTGCGACTGACGATTTTTTTTTACCCAAAATTGATGAAACAAAAAGTGTTTTTAAAGGAGATTCTCAAATTTCCACCAATATAAATTATGCTTTACTTTGAATTAAATAAATAATTATTATTCATTTTCTATTTGAATTACGACTAAAGTCTTGATTGATAGGTTGATTGAAAAACATATATAGCTTTCAAACAGTATCACATTTTTTTAATCTAAAACATGCATCACATTCTATGCTTCACATACTATAGGATTAAAAAAAGATTAATTTCATGAAGTTTTGACTAAGTTAAGGTGGTTAGATATACAAGTTTTTATATTTTTTAAAATTTGTAATAAAAAAATCATAATTAATTATGTACTTGGAAAAAAATACAAAAAAATATGCATCACATCCAGGCATAAGTCCTCTACTTATATCTAAAATCTTATAAAAAAATATTATCATTTTATTGTGGTTAGGGTGGTCAAACAAAAACCTACTTCTTATTTTTTCCCTGATATTTAAGTAATATTGCATTGAAATTTCAAATTTTCACCAAATAGATTTAAAAAAAATAAAAATAAACCTAGTAGATTAGAAACTACATTCAATTTTCTACAGATTCTATTCTTACATATTTTTGAAATAATATAGATAACATATTCAATTTTTTATGTCAAGTTGCCTAACTCTGATTTTTCTAAATTTTTCACCACTTAAGGGCCTATTTTTTCGATCATGATCCTGCACATACCCAGATATTATTTCTATATATCTATGTATTATACATAGAAGAAAATTTATAAGTATATAATTATATATAAAAGAGTAAGTATATGAAATGAATCTAAATAATTAATATGAATATGCATAAATATGTAAGAATATAAAAAGAAAGGGTGGGTACAGGGAAGAATATATATCTATATTTATAAGTATATATATATATAAATAGTGGATATAATTAATGTAAATATCAGTTTATACGATGTTGGAGCATTCAGTGAATGTGCAATCTTGCATGAACAAAAAAAATATTATTTTGGGAATTTGGTAAGGTTTCGTGGAAAACATTTTTACATGAAAAATTTAGACTCCATGTTGTATTTGATGGTGAAAATCTTGAAGTCAAACTATGAATAGTAAATTGAAGATTTAACCATTTCATGGCATTATATGAAACTTTGGTGAAGTTTTAAAATTTTAAAATTTGTGAGGCTTGAGACAAAATGAGTTGGTGGGAAGTTGGATGATGTCAATACACTCATCTCTGGAAATTTTCAAAAGAATCTGAACTCCTGGTGAGAAACTGCATGTCAAAACTCAATTTTTCTCATATATCTATTTTATTGACAATAGGATAATGTTGGAAATGTTCTTAAGGTATGGATAATATGCTTTGATAGGTCAAAAAGGCTTCATTTCAAACTAGAAATCTTCATTCTAGTCTACATCATGAAAATGGTAGAGACACAAGCTAATAGATCTAATTGGTAAGATGGCCCTACCCTTCAACGAAGAGATTAGTTTGGTAATCTCATAATAATAGCCTTTTCTAAGCTTGGTGTTGTGTCCTAGACATATCAAGTACTGACATCTAGTGGTTACAACTTACATGTATGAATTTCCCTTTTCTAGTGCATAGTCTTGGATCATAGTGAAACTAACAGTGTAAACAATGGCTACTTACACTACTTTGGCCAAAGTATTCATCACCGAGAACTTAGAGTGGATGTCATTATATTAATGGAAAAAGTATCCCTTTTACTACATTTGGAAATAATTACCAATAAGTGATCATAATTTTGCCTTGATTTAATGTTGTAATGTGTTAAATTACATATTCACATTAAGTCTAGGGCCCTCTTTAATGATAAAATGTACTTGATTGTGCCTTATTTAGGGTGTTGTAAAGTATTTTATTACACTTTCACATTGATCTAGGGCTTCATTAATTAATTGTGCTTAATTGAGCTTAATTGGCCCCTTTAATTCAAATATAAGCCTTCTTAATTAATTTTTTCAAGGATCTATCATGACACCTATTAATGATATTGTATAACATTTACATTGGAAAAGTTGGAGTCTGAGAAAACTGTGCTAGGAACCATCTTTACTACTAGTGAATGGGTCCTCCTAACCTAGGGCACCCCTTTTTTGGAATATTTGAGATGGGATTTTGATGTTATTTCATATTCCCAAAGCTTGGTCCTAGAAAATTGTGCTAGGACCTATGAATTCAAAATTCACCATGCTCCCTTCAGGTTTTGTTTTTGGCTAAGTATCGGCCCATGCCTTCAAATAATTTAATTAGCCCCCTTTTGGTTGTCACCACAGCCTCTACATGTGTCTACTCATTGCTCTATGAAGGATTTTTCTCCTTGCTCTTCTATCAGTCCCTGAAATGCTCCCACATGTCTTCACTGTGGGCTATTTTGATTGCTTCCTTTCACTTCCTCATCACCCCCCTCTCATGTGCCACATAGCTCCCATTCATAAAATATTTCTTGGGCCCCATAGGTAGTGTCTATATTAAACAGTTTGATACATGTCATCTTGGCGTAAGTTTTCATCGAAGAAGGGGTAAATTGATCGCGGGAAATGAAATGTTGCCATGTGTCTCTTTAGTGCACGCTTCTTCAACCCAGGGGATGAAGTGGACTATGAGTTGCTAGATGTTTTCATGTTTTCTAACTACCTATCCAGAGAGGAAATACTTGTCTACATAGGACTTTATTGGACCACCACCATCATTTGTAGGGGATGCACCTAAATGGAGCAACCAAATGTTGTGGCCCGAATCTTTTCTGTTACAACAACTGAGGGAAATCATTGCTCATATTCTAAATCTTTTTGGTTATTACTCGCTAGGTGGTAGAGGGTTCAATAAAAATACTACTCTTTGCTCCAGTTTTCCAGTTCGATGGCTCTAAATATTTCATGTTCAAGGTTACAAGTTGGTAGATTACATTCTATTTCATTATTTTTTAGGATTACAAGAATTTTGGAGACACCAAGCCTTTGTATTGTTTAGATTATTGCAAGAACTCATAGACTGTGCCATTGTTTAGCCTCTATATTTCTTATGCTATTGATAAACTTTATGATGTGCCATTATTGTTTGAATGGTTTATTTGTCGCACTTCTATAATTTGAATGCAATTCTGCTGGTTTAGATCATGCCATCGACTCTTCTTTTTAGTAAATGGGTGTGATTATTATTTTATGTTATTGAATGAGTTGTTCATGCTACAATCGTTAATTTTTTTTATTCTATGACATGGTAAATTACTAAGCAAGCCCTTAGATCATATCCAAAAGATAAGTTTATCGTGCCTTTTATCTAAATTCTGGTGAATTGCCTTAGTTAGATATTTTATTATTATATCTACTTCCTTTTCCCATTCTAAAACCCCATTTACAAAAGAATCCAACTTCTTTATAAAAATCTAGAAGTCACTTAGTTTAGGGAAATAAGTCCCCCATGAACTGAGTTTCCCATAAAGGGCTATTGCCCTGCCAATTTTTGGCATCAACAATATTTTTTTTCCTAGCACACCCAGTGGGATTGAGCTTAATGAATCAAATTTTCAGAAGGGTGTATGAGCCATTGGCCTATTACTAGGTCCCAAATAGAAAATAATCCTAGTTTGTTAGTGCCACCATTAGGGACAATATGACCCGCAACCCAATTAGTGAACATTCTTCTTCCTCCTCCCTTTCCACTAGCCATGTTGCCTATTGCTGACAAAAATTATGTGGCATGGGATGAAGAAATCCCTATTGTTGCACCAGTAGTACCTATCATTTATGTCACTATTTTGGTTTCTGCCCTAAAGGCTATACCTAAATTCACTGGAGATGCTTCAAGAACACCAGTTGAACATTTGTAAGATGTTGCAGACATATCTCTGGTACATGGGGTTACAGAACAAAATATAACACTCAAGTTGCTCACCACTTCTTTCAAGGGTAGAGCACTAGATTAGTACCGGACATTGCAACCAAACACTATCAATACTTGGGACGATCTCAGAGATCCTTTTTATCAGAGATTATCAAATGAAGGAGACCAATCCTTGTTATACTATCAGCTATCAATCATAAAGAAAGCCCCACACGAAGCCATGGTTGACTTTAATGCTCAATTCCATAAAAGCTAGTAGAGGATTCAAGTTGATATCTACCCACTCCCTAATCTAGAATTCATGTTCTACTTGAAGTCTATCAATCCTAACATTTCAATGATGATCCAATCTCTTGGAAAAACCATACTATCGAGTGCATATAGCATCGTTGTTAAAGTGGAGAACAATTTGATAAATGTTGGGAAGTTGTCGCCTCGGCCCATCATCCCCATATTTCTAGAACTATCAGTTCCTACTTAGGAGATTCCTTCTACCAATGCACCGGCTCCTCAATCCACATACATGTATCCGAGCGTGCTATAGAATGTTGCCTCCACATCCGCCTCTTCAAAGGAAGAGATGGGTGAGTTCAAGGAGATGTTATGGACTATTGTTAATGAGATAACCATTATCAAGTGCAACCAAGTCATACCTTTGAAGCCTTCCTACCATAATTATCAAGGCATAAGGTCCTCTTACAAAAAAAACTAGTTCCAAGGAGGCACTTGTCCCATTTCACAGGTGCAAACAACAAATCAGATAGTACCTTACCCACTCCACTACAAAGCGCTAATCTAAGTTTGAGCAAAGAGATGATCACGGGAAAAAAAATTAGCAGATGACACCAACCCCTGGTGCTTCCCTTGGGCTATTCATACATGCCCCAAAATTGTCCACGTGGTAACCTATAACAAAAGGTGGCAGAGC
Organism: Sequoia sempervirens; assembly: GCA_007258455.2. NCBI lineage: Eukaryota > Viridiplantae > Streptophyta > Pinopsida > Cupressales > Cupressaceae > Sequoia > Sequoia sempervirens. Next base: position 46,616,845 of record VDFB02379711.1, read on the forward strand.
AGTGCAACCAAGCTACTACATCAGGCTCCAGAAGCTATGTGTACACCTCTTCACAGATGGATAACACGGTGCTCACCACACAAATGCAAGGGATGTCACTAGAGAAAGAAGCAAACATTGCCCCTGACCATGCACTCTTCTCATGGATGGAAGAAGAAGAAGCAATGTTTTCCAATGATACATCCACATCTAAAACATTGTAGGTGGTGTCTGATAACAACACCAGCTCTAAAAGAAGATTCATGGGTGAGCTAGTTAGTCTGCAACCCAAAAGTGCTCCTGACTAGATACCTAGTTCCTCCACAGTGGTAACACAATGTTCGCCACGAAGGGAAATTATTATTACAAGAGCCAAGGAGAAGAAACCTTTGAATCCACCACCATTCAATGTGCTGGAATAATTGAAAAAATCATCTACTAATGTGTCTCTATGGGATATTCTAGCTATCCCAGAACATAAGACACTACTACAAAAGGCTCTTCAGGAAGACATTTAAGTGAAACACCAGTAGAGCAGTTGCCTAAAGAAAGGGTTGTTGATCAACCATCTCCTGCTAAATTTCTTACAAACAGTGCAGTGAAATCCCCTGCTAAAGTAAGAGATAAGTTGAATCCTCAACCCTTCTTCTTAACTCTCATTATAGGGGAGAAATTATTACACAATGTCATGATTGATTTCGGTGCTAGCACCATAGTTATTCCTAAACAAATAGTTGAAGCTTTAGGAATCAACTATGAACCCTTAAAAAGAGGAGTGATGCAACTTGATGGAAACAAAGTCAAAACCACAGGTGTCATCAAAGCACTCCCTTTGACCCTATTTTATTTCCCTAGTATCACAATGTCACAAGACATTATGATCATAGATGTTCTACCCATGTTCGACCTTTGTCTATCCCAAGAATTTACTTCAAAAGTGGGTGGATATCTATCCATGGACTAGTTGCATTTGATCCTTAGAACCAAGCATGGTACGAAAATGAAGATATAATCTAAAGCTTTGCACTTGGAGCATGTAGCTGATGAAGCCATGATCAATTTTGATGTTGCGCACACCTCTATCACCAAGCAAGAAATGTATTGCGTTGAGCTACTAGAAAACAAAAAAGTGACCAGAGACCAGAATGATCAAGAGAATTCTCTCTTGAGTGAACATATAGATATTGACCCTTTCGATAACTACCATGCTTCTGGGCTAGGAACCTATGTCATCTATGATGAAAACCGAATGCTTCCAAAGGTTGTCAAAGAATCTAAAAATGGTCAAGCCTCAAAACTGTGGACATTGCATTTCGACAGAGCAAGATGTAAGAATGGCATAGGAGTTGGGATATGTTTAATATCCCCGTAGAATGAAAATACTTTGAGGTATTTTTGCTTCCAGTTTGCTTGCTCGAACAATGGAGCAGAATACGAAGGACTAGTGCAAGGTATCAATCTTGCAGAATGGGTGGGCATAATGCAACTAATGGTGTTTAGAGACTCTGAATAGTAGTCAATCAAGTATGAGGAATTTCTATGACCAAGAATGTCTGCATGCAATCCTATAAACACCGAGTTTGGGACCTAATTGAGGGTTTTGAAGCCTTCAATATTTAGACAGTTCCAGAAGGACATAATATAGATGCAGATTGCATGGCATCAATCGGATTTCAATTTGATCCTACCTCTGATCTCATTCACAACAAACACTTTGTATGAGTCATCGTCCAACCAACAATTCTAGACAATGACTATAGCTAGCAAGTGTTTGACAGTGATGAACACCTTGCCTCATTCATCTAGTAGTTAGGAGAATTTTCTGACTAGCTCCAACTGAAGATCGTTGAAGCCTATGAAGGGAAAATCATTCAGTTGAGATCCAACAAGCTTCCAAAGGGATTGTTCACTCTCTAAAACCTTTTCAATTATGAAAATGCAAGGAATGACAAACAAAAAAATTTAGTAGATAGAAGTGACTATGTAGACCTTTAGGTCAAAGATGGAAGAAATCTTAAGGTCAAGAAGGATGTCCTGCATCATGATAAAGAAAGGCTTATCAAATTTTGTGAAAAATGTGGAGTGGTGGCCTGGTCATATGATGACCTTAGGGGATATGATCCCAATATCGTTCAACATACAATAGAGTTGGCAGAAGGTGCAAAGCCCATCTGCTAAAACCAAAGGCCAGTCAATCCCAAGATTGAAGCACTTATGGCACAAGAATTAACAAAGCTAATCTAGTCATGAATTGTCTTCTCAATCAAGAATTGCATGTGAGTATCCAATTTGGTCCCGGTCTGAAAGAAGAATCCAGAGATATTCTCCTATGTGTGGAATTTTGGAACCTAAACAAAGCATCCCTGAAAGATCATTACCCACTACCTTCAATGGAGTCAATCTTGCAAATGGTGGTAGGGTCATAAATTTTTTCCCTATTAGATGGATTCTCTGGTTGCAATTAGATCTAGTTCAAAGAGGAGGATCAACATAAGGCAAGGTTCACTACCAAGTGGGGAACATTTGCATATGCTAAAATGTTGTTTGGCCTATCAAATGTAGGAGCCACCTTCCAACGGGCAATGGATATCACTTTCAGCAAACTAATCAACAAGATTATCCTAATCTATTTAGGTGATTTGATGGTGTTCTCTAAGTCCAAAGATGATCGCTTTGATCATCTCGAGATGGTTTTCAAGAAATTCCAAGCTTTTGGGATATCCCTAAACCCAAAAAAATGTGCCTTCGGAGTACCACAAGGAAAGCTACTGGGGCACGTAGTGTCCAAAGAAGGAATTTTAATTGATCCTAAGCAGGTGAAAGCATTCAAAGAGCTTCCTCTCTCGGTCAATGAGAAAGGCATTCAGTCCTTCTTGGGGAAGGTAAATTTCATTAGCAAATTTATTTCTAATTTTACAGGAATAATTAGGCCAATTACCCTAATGTTGAAGAAGGTTCAAACATTCAAATGGACAAAAGAAGCTAGAGAGGCCTTTGAGAAAGTCAAGGATGCTATCACTTCCACTCATGTTTTGGTCAACCCAGACTTATCAAAGGACCTCATAATGTATGTATTCAGTAGCAAGTCAAGCATTGCTACTATCTTAACTCAAAAAGATGACAAGGGCAAGGGGGAACATCTGATAGAATTTAACTCCTGGACCCTGAAGGAATATGAAACAAATTACAACTTTGTAGAGAGGAAAGCATTTGCAATAGTTAAGGGACTCAAGAAGTTCTGACACCTAATCTCCTGCAATAAGGTGATTGTCTATGTTGCACATTCTAGTGTGCGCGAATATATCATGGAAGGAGAAATCACTGAGAAAAGATCCTTGAGTATGACATTGAAGTTAAGCCTAAAAAAATTGTTCAGGGAAAAGAACTGTGTGAATATCTTGTACACAATGAAGAAATGACCACCGAAGAAGAGTAGTTAGAACTAGTCTTAATGAACAAGTCAGAGTCTGAAGGTTTTTAGCTGGTAGATAGAATAAGATTTATGCATGCAAGAAAATATCCACTAGGCCTTTTTCTAAGAAGAGGAGATTCTACTAGCTGCAAAATAGTAGGTTCGCACTCATCGAAGGGATCCTATTCATGAGAAATTTCAATGTCGATCTATTGCAATGTGTTACAACAGAGCAAGCAAAAAAGATCCTTGACACTTACCACAATAGTTCTACTACCAGGAATTTTTTTGCAAAGACAACCGCTATCAAAATCATGTGTGCAGGGTACTTTTGGCCGACACTATTCAATGATTCCTACTTTTTGGTGAAAACTTGAAAAGAATGTCAGCTCTTCACTAGAAGAAGAAAGAATTTTGCAATGCCTCTTAATCTGATAGTGATTGATAAGTCATTCATGCAATGGGGTTTGGACTTCATTGGAGTGATCAATCCAACCTCCAACATAAGACATAAAAGGATCTTAACAGCCACATACTACTTCATAAGATGGACCGAAGCCGTGTCACTAAAGAATGCAATAGAGGCAAAGATAGTGGATTTCTTAGAAGAACTAGTGATGAGATTTGGCCTGCCCAAAACTATCATCTCTAATAATTCTAAAGCCTTCCTAGGCTCCAAGGTAAGTCAATTCGCACTTACACATGACATATTCCTTAAAACAGGGTCTTACCACAAGAGTGGTTTACAAATTTAATGAGGAAGGAAATTTCAATTTTCTTCCTTTCCCCAAACTGAACTGATTCAGTCAAACTCAATGGTTCAGCCGAACCAACGTTTATGTTTGACTGAACCCCCAAAACATAAACAAAAAAATTAATATTTTAAGGGGTTCGGTCGAACCTGGGTTCGACCAAACCCCCTCATATGAAAGATAAAAAAAATGTGAACTATCATTATCATTTTTTGCCTTTTTTTTCTTTCCCTGTACTCTGTGCGTGTGGTGAATTTTGAACATGAATAACAAATGACGAACAAACTTGACTTCATCTCTCTGGCCAACAACAAACTCAACTTCATCTCTCATCAACCCAACTTGCATATCGAGCACTAGGTTTGTCAAATTCGAATTTCATAGAGTTCAAAATGCATTTGTTTGTTAAATTTGTAAACCCTAAATGCAAAAATTTTCAAATTTGTTGAATTGAAACTGCATTTGTTTGAAAGTTTCTAAAGCCTTTTCAACATACACTATTTCTATGATACATTTCTACTCTGTCAAAAAATTAACATGCCCTGTCTATGCTTCCACATTTTGCATACATTTCTACCAGGGCACCTCTAATTTATTTGAGGCATTATATCAAACAGTTCATTAACAAATTTATTTGAGGCATTATATCAAACAATTCATGGTAATTTTTGACAGAGTATGATAGAAATAGTGTTTCCATTGTATGCACCCTATATCAAACAATTCATTAACAAATTTATTTGAGGCATTATATCAAACAGTTCATGGTAGTTTTTGATGGAGTATGATAGAAATAGTTTTTCCATTGTATGCACCCTATATCAAATAGTTCATTAACAAATTTATTTGAGGCATTATATCAAAAACACTATTTCTATCAAACTCTGTCAAAAACACTATTGGAAATTTATTTGAGACATTATATCAAAAATTTCATTAACAAATTTATTTGAGAAATTATATCAAACAGTTCATGATATAAAGTTTAGGGTGCATACAATGGGAACTTGGATAAAATTCTTCATATTTTTCCTTTGATTCTTATGACATTACTCCAAAAATAGTTGGTGAACTAAATGTATGAATCAAAGAATAAATTTAGATGAAAGAAACTAGATTGTTTGAATGAAATGTATAATAAAATAGTTCTATTAAGATTAGAAGGAATGAAGGTATTATTAAATTTTCTAGTATTAGGAAAATATAAAAATATGTCCACTTTACTATATATATATATATTTGAAACTATTCTTCATATGTCTATGTTAAAACTATTAAAAATTAAATTACATAAATCAATTTTAAATTTGTACAAAGAAATAAATGACTTTGAGTAAGAGCAAATATTTAAAATATAGCTATCCTCTTTGCAAAATCCAATTTGATTTGAGATATTTATGGACAAAACATATGGATGAGCATGAGGTAAGTAAGAAAGAATAACCTTAATTTATATCTTCCCTCATAAAATAATTTCAGGTTTAAAGAGTTTCTTAAGGAATATCCAATTATGAAAAACTATTATATACTTGTTATTTAACTATATTAAAGTATATCATGAATAAATTGAAAGGATAAAGAGTAAATCACTAAAAATGCATACATAAATCATAGAAGTAAATTGATTAATATAAGGAGATTCAAGTGGTTGGATAATTTTTTCCAAGGAGTGGAAGAGGTTAAGAAGGAACCATCAAATAAATATAATATTTTAAATACTTTAAAAGAAAAATACATTTCTCCCTGTTCTAAATTCAAATGGTATTCCTTCTAAGATGATAATAATTGAAAAAGAAGAAAATAATCATTGTGAAGATCAAGTACCATTGATAAGTTTTAAGAGATCAAATAAAATATTCAACAACAAAAGAAAAAAGAGAAAATAGTTAATGCTAAAGAAACAACTACAACCAAGCTACTATGTTAATAAATTATCCTCTTTTGTAGCCTTCATTTCCCTATAAATTGTGGCCTCCTTGTACAAATTAGTTATTGATCACCATAGTGAAACAAATTTAACATTTTGAAATGGTTAAACATTATTATTATTTTTATTTGTATAAGTATAATTATTATAGGTTCATTTATCCTCTCCTACTCTTCCTAATAAGGTTATATTTTACAAGCCTCATATAAATGTTAGGGTTCTAACTTCTAAAAATTGAATAGTGTCAACTTAATCTCATTAGACAATGCTCCCCTAGTATTAATGGGGCCAAATTTTTATCTATCAAACTCGGCTATGTTTACATTGAATAAGAATTTGATACCTTTATCTTGATACTTAAACTAAGATATCTTGGCTCTAATTTTAGTCCTTTTATCTAAAAATTATTGGTGGCATATCCATTCGTGTTTAGTTTTAATCATTTATTATTGCAATTAATTATTACAAGGAGATTCTTGAAGCTTGTATTCCATCCCCACCATTTTTATTCTAAATATTTGACATTTTCTTTCAACTTAAAGTCTAAATTTTATCCTTAATGCTATACATATTTTTCTAGGATAACACATATTCATTATATTTTACTAAATGTGTTCATGCATAGAATAACAACCTTCAATATATCTTTAAGATAACTTTGATACCATCAAGGTAATCCCACCTTTCATTGCATTAATATCAAGGTTAACTAACCCTCCTCTTTACATGCTTTTCAATTAGAGTATCCTCTAGTAAAAATAGAAACATTAATAGTGTGGTTATGAAAGAGTGTCTAGGGATGCACCCATCAAGTGTATTATTAATAAATTATAAGATAATCTTGTAAGAAATGTTTATGGAAGAAATAGCTATCTAATAGAGAATATAATGTATTAGTACATATCTAAGTATTACATATTTTAAATAAAGCCCCTTTAAAATCTATCTTATTTCCATTTAATGAGTTAACTAGGTTTGAAATTATTTTCATCTTATTCTCCCAAAATTCATCACCTTTACAACAAAACTTGATTTCATCTAATCTATCTTATTTATTCTCAAATCATATTAAAATAACCACCTTAAACTCTAAGAAATATTTGGTAACTTATTTATTTTATCTTCATTTAGAAAGGGGTGTGAAGGGGATTTAGAACCTTTTAAAGTTTCTTTCAAAATAACTAGGAAGATTTTATTCATTGCCTTTCTTGTTGCTTTTAGGATTAGTGTTATGATTTTTTTGCCTTCATTCTTAAAAATTCTTATATCAACTCATTTAGCATTTCCATGATCTTTTTATATGGGAAAGGTCAACATACAATGAGGTAGACACTTTCCATTTTTTTAATTCCTTAATTAGGTCTTTCTAGGGAAACTTTTTGTCTTTTCGAACACCTTACAAAAATAATGTGACTACCATTTGAGGCCTTGTAGGGAATTAGCTTTGAGTAGTATATATATGCTTTGGGAGCCTATTAAAGGATTATTAGGATTATTTTATATATTTGAACCCATACTATTAGGTTCCAACTATCTTCTTTCCTTATTTTTACCTTAATATTTTTCTTTGAGGGATCCAATATAGGTGGAGGTGTTATTTATTACTTTGAGAATATAAAGGGTAAGTTATTATTATAGAATATCACATTAGGTCATTAGGTCATTTATATCATGGATTAAGGGGATTTTCAAGAGAATGGTTTAAGGGGATTAAATTTACCTAGAAATTTACCTTTTTGTGTATCTTTCAAGTTTATTTTTTAGTATGTACATGTATTAAAATTATATAGTTAGATTTTAATTTTTGAAATTTTTACATGCTCAATTTGAATGATGTACATGTGTATTTATCCTAATTTTTATTTAAATTAACCATATATTTAATTTAAATATTTCTTGTAATTTCTCAACATGTATAATATCTAGTTTTTAATATGTTTATTTATAATTTAAACATAGATTCTTGAAAGTTGATTTTGTACTTGTTTGTATATTTATATATATGTAGGTTCACCTTTATATCATAGATGAGTTTGATGTCAAAGATTTGATCAATCTCCCACATCTGCCCCCTCCACCTCAAGACCCTCCACCTCAAAACCCCACACCTCCACACCCAAGATCTGATGAAGCTTGCTTGCAAGCTCGGATCAATGACAATCTAAGATCCATTGAAGAAAAAATTAATAAAATTTGAAACAAAGCATTTATGCCACCTCGCCTAATGCATTTTGCATCTTCGATGCAAAAAAATGTAAATGTTGTTAGGTATTTGAACCAAATCCTAAGGTAAGAAAGGCTCCATCTCATCCTTATGCATTTTTTTCAACCTTGCCTTCCTCTAAAATTCCTAAACGTATAAAATACATAGCTATCTACACATGACAACATGGTGAAAACACAAGAAAATCCTATAGCATGACATGTTGAACCCAAATAACCAAATTCAAAAATAATTTAATCTATAAGTATAAATAATTTGATGGTAGAAACTTTGTACATATAAAAATATGATAAATGTGTGATTATTTTTCTTTCCACTCTATACATTTTTGATGTGCTTGGCTATATAATTGAGATGATTCACTCATAATTTAATGATAAAAATTTAGTATATATGAAAGAAATTTTTTCGAGACATCAAACTACCATTCTACATAACTCTCACATGGAAATAAGAATATTATTTTATTTTAACTAAAGAAATTGTGTGACATACTCTATCTTCAAAATTACTAATTAATTTTGAATTATATACTTATAATTTAAAATAAGAGCATCCTTTGTAACATGGAATAGATAGGTTAATTTTAATGAAATAAAATATGTTTTTATATTAAGAAAAATTTACAAATATATGGAACTCATACATTGAGAAATTGACTAAGATGTCGTAATAACCCTCCTGGTTGCTAGTTGGACTCAGTAGTGTTATGTTTTGTTTTGATGCTCAGATACTATGATGATACTGTTATTGTTTGATGTGGTTAGTTAGATACTATGACGATACTATTATTGTTTGATACAGTTAGTTAGATGCTAGATGATGTTGTTATTTCATTTTGGACATGATTACTTTATATGACATGATGGTTGATGATATCAGTTGATTTTCTGAATTATGATATGATGCAGTGATTTAATTTAATATGTTATGAGATGATTGTTAGTTAGAAATGTAATTCATTCATTGTGTTATAATTGTTAGAATAGGTGTGACGAAGGACAATATAGCATCACTCGTTCGCGAGTGCCCTGTTATGTTGCGATTCCTTCTCACAATGCAGTACTTTGATTTAATGCTTTGATATATATGTATATATGCACATGTACACAACTTCGTTTGTATGCAGGACTGCAGGTACAAGTCTCGATTCCACCTGCTTCGGTAGGACAGGGCGAGCACCAAATAACCCAACGAATAAATGTTGATATAGAGGTGACGATGAAGTCCTCCCGTTCCGTGATGTCAGGTCGTCTCATTTGTTTGGTATAGTTGTTTTTGTGTAATTGTCGTCATTGGCTATTGTTTTATGTGTTTTGTCTTATTTTTATTTATGAGGGCATTTATAGTTATGATTTAGCTTAATGTTTGAAATAAAGTATTTAATTTTAATGTTGGATTAAATGGTATTTAAATATTTAAATAATTTAATTATTTTTGAAAATCATATATTGCAATTAAATAATAATTAAATATTAAATATGGCTTAATTATTTTAATCAATTAAATTGGTGGTGGATAATTGTGAGAATAATTTATTTAAAATAAATATGTAATGTGAGGTGCAAGAAAATTTGCAAATCAAGAATTAAAAGCAATAAAACAAATAAAAGAATAAAAAGAGAGTGTGAGCCAATAGGAATTGAGAGTTGGGAAAAAGCTAGTTTTAAAGAATTGATTTTTCTTTTAATTTTGGATTTTTGGAGAGCTTTGAAGAAATGGGCAATATATTTTATTTAATTAGGAATTTTTGTAAGTTCTCACACACACACAGAAGATCAGAAAGTTGAAGTTGCTCAAGTGATTGTTGAGTTCATTCTGGTCTAAGGATTGGAATCGGGTTTGAGGGCATCAGAGTCAAGCAAGCATCTTCAAATTTGCATTGGACTCCAGGTTCCTCTCGTAGTCTTCTTCTTGTACCCTTGCTTTTATCTGTTTGCTTCAGAAAAAGAAAAAAAAAAACCTTATTAAAAAAATGATTTTTGAGAATATAGGGAAAGATCTACTGTTTGAATTGAAAACTAGGGCAAATTATTAGATTGGAAATCAAGAAAATATTGTTATTGTACTGTTTCTCAATTTGTCAAAAACAAAACAAAACCATACCTTCTGAAATATTCACAAAACAAAAATAGTGGTTTTAAGAAAAAAAATGATTTCTTGTTGAAAATTATAAATTTGAAGGTTTTGGATATTTATTCTTTTAAGCCTGGCTAGATATATATATATATTCATTGCTTTGTGTTTATCTGTTAGTTATTAATTATTATTATCTCTGTACTTTCACTCAATTATTTAAATAAATAAATAAATATATATATATATATATATATATATATATATATATATATATATAAATACATATATATATATATATATATATAAATACATATATATATATATATATATTTTGGTTTATATGGTTTTGGATTTATCTTTTTATGTATAAATGCATCGGTCGTCGGCCGTACCGCTATCTTATAAAATTTTGACTTTCTCTGAAATCGAATTCATTTTATGCATTTTTTTATGTTTGGGTATATTGAAATTTTTACCAGAGATATTTGTCTATATTAAAAACAAAAAAAATGAGGAAAAGATTTTCGGGATGTTGATATTGTCGAGGTCGGGAGTTTGTACCACGCGCAGGAAAATGGATCTCGTTTTCCATGTAGTCTGTGTGAAATAAAATAAAATATAAAAAAAGTTTTTTTTAATACCGAAATTTTATTTGTTTTGTTTTTTTTGTTAAAAGTTTAGATGGGGTTGGGGGGATGGTTGGGCTGTACCCCGCCCCGGCCCCTACCGACTGCGTTGTACAGCAGTCCTTACGGACTGCTGTGTAGAGTGACCTTTAAGGCCGCTGTGTACAGCAGCCGTAAGGGCTGTGTGTATAGCCCGCGGCCAGTGTACAGCCGCGGCCAGTGAATAGCCGCGGCTAGTGGGGTTTCATTGTTATTTTATATTTATGTTTTATTTAAGTTTTGTTTTTTGATTAATTTTATATATATATATATATATGTATGTATATATTTATATATATATATATGTATGTATATATATGTATATATATATATGTATGTATATATATGTATATATATTAAGGTTTTATTTGTATTTTAATTTTTAAAATGTAATTATAATGATTTTTGTAAATAAATTATAATCAGTGATGTAAGGTTATTTTTGTTTAAAAATGGATCATATTTATATAGTTTTAATTTTAATTTATTATATTACACGAATGTAACTTTAGATTGGATTTAAATGTTTAGTCTTGTTTCTATTTAGATAATTTTTATATTTTCTAATTGGACAATGTTTAATTATTATTTTGATTAAATAAATTTTTAGACAAGAATTAGCTTTTAGTTGTAATTGTGGATGCTATTGAGACAATCATTTTTAGTTACATACTTGGGATTGGAATCGATATTAAATGTGTGATCTTGCAGAATGTGATGGGAGTTTTTCCTTGTATATTTTTTTTTTTTTTGCTTTATCGCTTATTTTATTGTCGATGTGGGAACCGTATTGGTCTGTGAAAATCTTGTTCCAGAGGCTTGTGTGTTAAAGTGTTATTTGCCTTGTTTATGCTTTTGAGCGTTACTGGTGTTTTGTTAGGAAGGGTTGGATGGGTTTGCAAGTCTTTTGATTATGTGCAGTTGCCAGATGGTTAATGCCTCGTGTATCCAATTTTGGTTTTTAGATTTATATGTGTTGGTTCAACCCTTGCCTACTTGAGATATGTTAGGGGTCATAGGTGGGAGAGTGGCACTTCATGGGCGCCAGCACCTCAGGATGAGGAAGGGCTCAGGATAACCCACGAATGAGTAAGCTAAACAAGTGATAACCTACGCAATAGATTTAGGGGGTTGGGTAGTTTAAAAACACAAGATAATAAAACATTGGATTCCTCGGCTATGCATTAGGGCTACCTTAGACTAGTGATAGACTGAGAAGGCCGTGGTTGGCATAGTCATAGTCTCGTCTTCACGAGAGACTATTGGCTCCGCATCAGCTACCCTATGGTGCCAGCGCCTCAGTTAGGAGGAAGGGGCAGGAGATCCATAGATGGGTGCCGGCGCCTCAGTTGGAGGAAAGGCCAGGAGAATCCCATGAGAGCTATGTGATGACACTCTCCACTTGGCACCCTTGTGCTTTGTTGTAGTTGCCTCTGGATGTTATCTCTTTATGATGTTTCTTTGAATTCTTGTGAATTTGATTCATGTTTGTTAAGTGATAGTACTTCATGTTATCGTGATGAGTTTCTTAAGTTTTATCTTGTCATGTGATCTATGAACATTATTGGTTGTTCATCGTATACTTTAAGTTGTATTTGATTTGTTTTAATGTGTTTGAGTCAGTTTGACATTCATGGTCGGGTTCACTTCCTCGTCACCTCTGAGCACGGGGGGTGAGTTAATGTAATTCACATGGTTGGGTGGAACGTGCTCCGCACCTGTTGGGTTCCCCATCAGCGTCTTGTCTTCTCAGCTTTCCGCAGTGGAGGTGTTCCAGTGATCAGTTGTACTTCATATTTCATTATACTTGTATCAATCCCCATGTTGGGAAGTTCAATGTAATTCAGTATCAAAGATTGTAATGTAATATTGAAACAATGATGTAATAGTTAGGTTTAATTGTATCTTGTTAAAAGATTTATCATGGATGTAATTATGTGATGTTTATCATACTCGCATCATGGCTATCAGATGTATCATTGTATATGGTTATCATAAATTAAATGGTTATGTTATATTCTTTATCTTTATTCTGTTTAGTTGTTGCGATGTAACCTCATGTGCCCTAGAGAACCAAGTGTATTAATGCTATGTGTTATGCTATGTGGTTTCGGTTTAATGATATTGTATGTTTAATTCTATTGTATAAAAGAAAAATTATTTGCATTATGTGTGTGTTCTCTAGGGTTTGCACGACGGGCGTTACAACTTGGTATCAGAGCCAAGGTTGCAAACGCTAGGGTCTTTGGGTAGTGTAGTCCATTAGGTTACCGTTTGTGCAACTCTTGAGCTCATGTTGTACTTTATCTTGTGGCGTAGAACTATGCCTCGAGGTAGAGGATGTGGCCGTGCAAGAGGCCGTGGTGCCGGACGTGGAGCAAACTGGTGAAGCCCCTCACTTCCTAGTTCCCATGGCGCTGAGCATGAGGAACAGCAGAGTCTTCATAGCGTTCCATCAGGTGGCCAAAATCCAGCACAGCCAGGTCTAGACGGTCAGTTACAGCATATACTTGGAGAGATTCTTGACCGATTGGGACCCAGGCCAAATGAGGTGCACCAGGTGGAGAGGGAGAGAGAGAGGTCTCTGAGGCGCATGGATATAGATGTGGTTCCGGATGCAGTCATAGCAGGCCATATGAGAGATCTGATGAGGGCACACCCTCCTACTTTTGATGGTTCTAGAGGAGGTCTTGAGGCTGAGACCTGGTTAATTGACTTAGACCGTTGCTTCGCCATGCACCCCTACGGTAGCAATACCAAGGCACGGTGCGCAGTTATGCACTTGCGAGGCTTCGCATCTACTTGGTGGTGCCTTGAGGAACAGAAACTACATCTTGATCTCAGTATGGTTACTTGGGAGTTGTTCCTAGACAGGTTCAGGGCTCATTTTCTCTCAGACCACTGGAGGCAATGCATGGCTGATGAGTTTCATGATCTCAAGTAGTTGTTTATGTTAGTGGAGTAGTATGAGAGGTGCTTCTATGAGTTGAATCAGTATGTAGGGATTAGCCACGATGAGGGCATGTTAGTGCAGCATTTTGTTCAGGGCTTAAATGCCCGCATCAGTGGTGGTGTACGAGTCTTCGAGCTGAAGACGATGGAGATGGTAGTTGAGAAGGCTCGCTTAGTGGAGGAGAATTTGGCCATGGCTTTGGGTGGAAACATCGGAGTACAGATTGGTAGCACGCCCACACCTGGTTATGTTGCTCATGGAGGGTAGTCACAGGGAGCAGGAGCTTCCAGGAACAGATACCCACCCTCGAAAGGGGGTTATCAGCAGCAGCAGTCAAAACAGAAGAACACTCAATCTCAACAGGGTGGCAATTCTCAGTTTCACAGGGATCGGAACAGGAACTAGATTCATCAGGAATGTTGTGTACAGCCTGCACCTAGTTTCTAGTCAGCACCGAGTCGAGGGAGTTTTCAGCAATCAAATGCTCCGTCAGGGGGCAGAGGTTTTGGCAGAGGCACTGGGTGTTTCTCTTGTGGACAGCCGGGGCATATTGCTAGGATGTGTCCTCAGAAGAACACCTCCAATTTTAATTAGAGGCCAGCAACATCAGAGCCAATAGTAGGTGATGTAGGGAGATCTCATCATTTTTTTGCTTCAGTGGATAATCGTCAGGCAGTTCATCAGAACACAGTAGTTGAGGCATCAGGTGTGTTGAATAATTCTAGCATTTCTATACTTTTTGATTCTAGTGCTTCTAATTCCTTTATATCACCTTTAGTAGTTGAGTGATGTGGTTTGGTGGCAATTAGCCAAGGCGTAAAATGGCATGTCGAATTAGCATCAGGGTCAAGGGTTGTGGTACAGAAGCTTGTGCAGGATTGCAACTTGAATATAGGTGAAATGTCAACCAAGGTGGAGCTTAGAATCTTGCCACTCGGGTCTTATGATATCGTCTTAGGCATGGACTAGTTGAGTGCACACCGTGCTATGATTGACTGCCGACGTAGAGCAGTGCGGTGCATTGATGACTCTGGTAAGGAGGTGGAGATCTTGGGTATTCAGAGACCCATCTCATTACGTATGATCTCTGCCATGCAACTCAAAAGGAACTTTCGACAGGGTTGTCAGCTATTTGTAGTATCTATGAGTGACTTGGAATCTGAGGATAGTCAGGGGTTGTCATTGGATGATTACCCCCTTCTTAAGGGTTTTTCTGATGTGTTTCCAAAGGAGATTCATGGTATGCCGCCAAAGCGAGATGTGGATTTCTGGATTGATCTGGTACCTGGAGCCGAGCCCATATCTCGAGCTCCATATCGGATGACAACACAGGAACTTCAGGAACTCCATCTTCAGTTGGAAGAATTGTTGGCCAAGGGCTTTATCCACCCAAGTGTTTCTCCTTGGGGAGAACCAGTGATATTTGTGAAAAAGAAGGATGGTTCTCTTCGCTTGTGTATTGACTACAGGTAGTTGAATAAGGTAACAGTGAAGAACTGATATCCATTGCCCAGAATTGACGATCTCTTTGATCAGATAAAAGGGGCAAAGGTGTTCTCTAAGATTGATCTCAAATCGGGATACCACCAGTTGAGGATTGCAGATGCAGATATTCACAAAATAGCATTTCAAACTCGATACGGACATTATGAGTTCACTGTGATGTCGTTCGGGTTAACAAATGCACCTTCAGTCTTTATGAGTCTAATGAATGGAGTATTCCGTACATACTTGGATATAAATTAGATTTCTAGTAACACCTGCATTGGTATCACACGATCTGGCCTACCGGTGATGGAGAACGAAGGCTTTATCTAAGCGATGTTGTTCTTGGTACGCTAAGGATAATCGTGCTGAAAATCTCAAAAATTAGCGACTTTTATAAGACTGGTTGATGTTTTGGGCCATGTGATTTCAAGGTGGGGGTATGAACGATCCTGCACCAAAATTCAAGCTATTGTGGGTTAGCGCACCCTGACATCTCCGAAGTTACAGCGACTTCATGGGACTTAGGGATATTATCAGGTGGTTTACATTGAGTTTTCGTTTAGCTCATCACTCTTCGCGAGGAGGAAGAGGAAAGAAGTTTTATTTAGATGCGAGCATTATCGGTTGAAAGCTTTCGGTTCGGAAGACCGGTGGCCGGTGCCAAATCTTGCTTGAGTTCACGATCCATTGATTTTTGTTGTTTATCCGGTCGCTACTTTGCGGAGGTTTTAGAGTGTTTGATGGGAAGGTTGGAGTGATTGCTTATGAGTCCAAGAAATTTAAGGACCATGAACAATTGCCTTGCTCGTTTAGGAGTTAATTAAACAGGTGGCGCATGCTGTAGTAAGGTGATGCTTTCTCCTTTAGACATCGATTCGGGTTTGCATGGAATCCGCGTAATTCTATGATACACATCTTCCATGACCAGGCGCTGAATGCAGGCAGGGGAATTTGGTTGATTTTGGCGTCTTTGACTTTGAAATATTAGAATTAGCAAGGAGAATGGCCTTGCGGATGCGTGGAGTAGTAGCGAGGCATGGTTGTCCAGCGCTCTTGAGGTGGATTTGAGAGGTGAAGTTGATTTTTAACTCTTTCGCCATTAGTTAATTGCTCCAGTTAGTAGATTAGTGTCGGAGTAAAGGGCGCCAGGGGCGGTGAGAGTGTCTTTGGATTCCCGGATGGTACTGCTAACCGACTACGCCGCCACCTCTGCAGGAGAATGCCGTCTATATCTTGATGGAAGCTCATAGAGCTCCTTATTCGGCACATCCAGGAGTTAGGAAAATGTATGCTGATCTTCGCTCACTATATTTTTGGGGTAGGATTGAAGCGTGACATTGCTGATTTTGTGGCTAGGTGTCTTGAATGTTAGAGAGTGAAGGCCGAGCATCATCATCCGGCAAGCTTGTTGCAGCCGCATCTTGTTCTAGAGTGGAAGTGGGACATCATTTCTATGGATTTTATAGTCGGGTTGCCTATGTCTTCCAGGTGACATGACGCTATCATGGTCACTGTTGACAGGTTGACAAAGGTAGCCCACTTCTCTCCTATTCGATCTTCATATACTGCTTCAGTGGTGGCTAGGGTGTTCATGGAGGATATTGTTAGACTACATGGGATACCGCGCAGGATTATTTCTGATAGAGATCCGGTATTCACTTCTGCATTATGGACATCCCTTTAGAGGTCCCTAGGGACTAAGTTGAATTTTAGTTCTTCCTACCATCCTGAGACAGATGGTCAGACTAAGAGAGTTAATCAGGTGCTTGAGGATATGCTTCTTATGTATGTCATGGACCAGCAGTCTCGTTGGGAGGATTACCTACATTTGGTTGAGTTTTCCTACAATAATGGCTATCACAGTTCGATTGGCATCGCTCCATTTCAAGCTTTGTATGGTCATCCTTGTCGTACCCCTTTGAGTTGGGATCGATTAGAGGACAGGGTTCTTCTTGGACCTGAGATTCTTCGTGACATGGAGCAACAGGTAGCTCACATCCGAGAGCATCTGGTAGCAGCTCAAGATAGGCAGAAGAAATTTGCTGATGCACATAGGGTAGATCGGCAGTTTGCTATAGGAGATTGAGTGTTTCTCAGAGTTCGTCCTCGGAAGAGCCCTATTCGTTATGGAAAGGGTTCTAAGCTTGCACCCTGTTTCGTGGGTCTGTTTGAGGTGTTAGAGCATATTACTTTCATTGCATATCGCCTGGCATTGCCACCTAGTCTGTCGCGGATTCATGATGTCTTTCATGTATTAGTTCTTAGGCCTTACTTTCTGGATGTTACTCATGTTCTTGATTGGAATGCTCTACAAGTCGAGGACGGGCAACTAGCTCTAGAGCCCGTGGCCGTGGTGCAGCATAGGAGGCTCATACTCAGAGGCAGGGATATTGAGCAGGTGAGGGTCCAGTGGGATCCCAATGATGAGGCTTTAGCAACTTGGGAGGATGCTTCACCTGTGCGAGAATCCTACCCATACTTGTTTTCTGGCTTACAGGAGTAAGCCGGATTTAAGGGGGGGAGGATGTAATAACCCTCCTGGTTGCTAGTTGGACTCAGTAGTGTTATGTTTTGTTTTGATGCTCAGATACTATGATGATACTATTATTGTTTGATGTGGTTAGTCAGATACTATGATGATACTGTTATTGTTTGATATGGTTAGTTAGATGCTAGATGATGTTGTTATTTCATTTTGGACATGATTACTTTATATGACATGATGGTCGATGATATCAGTTGATTTTTTGAATTATGATATGATACAGTGATTTAATTTAATATGTTATGAGATGATTGTTAGTTAGAAATGTAATTCATTGATTGTGTTATAATTGTTAGAATAGGTGTGACAAAGGACAATATAGCATCACTCGTTCGCGAGTGCCCTGTTATGTTGCGATTCCTTCTCACAATGCAGTACTTTGATTTAATGCTTTGATATATATGTATATATGCACATGTACACAACTTCGTTTGTATGTAGGACTGCAGGTACAAGTCTTGATTCCACCTGCTTCGGCAGGACAGGGCGAGCACCAAATAACCCAACGGATAAATGTTGATACAGAGGTGACGATGAATTCCTCCCGTTCCATGATGTCAGGTCGTCTCATTTGTTTGGTATAGTTGTTTTTGTGTAATTGTCATCATTGGGTGTTGTGTTATGTGTTTTGTCTTATTTGTATTTATGAGGGCATTTATAGTTATGATTTAGCTTAATGTTTGAAATAAAGTATTTAATTTTAATGTTGGATTAAATGGTATTTAAATATTTAAATAATTTAATTATTTTTGAAAATCATATATTGCAATTAAATAATAATTAAATATTAAATATGGCTTAATTATTTTAATCAATTAAATTGGTGGTGGATAATTGTGAGAATAATTTATTTAAAATAAATATGTAATGTGAGGTGCAAGAAAAGTTGCAAATCAAGAATTAAAAGCAATAAAACAAATAAAAGAATAAAAAGACAGTGTGAGCCAATAGGAATTGAGAGTTGGGAAAAAGCTAGTTTTAAAGAATTGATTTTTCTTTTAATTTTGGATTTTTGGAGAGCTTTGAAGAAATGGGCAATATATTTTATTTAATTAGGAATTTTTGTAAGTTCTCACACATAGAAGATCGGAAGGTGCCAAGTTTGTCAGTGATTGTTGAGTTAGATTCTGAATTCTAAGTTGGAGGGCTCGGAGTTCGAGAGGCATCAGAATCAAGGCAGGCATCTTCAAATTTACATTGGACTCGAGGAGTTCCTCTGGTAGTCTTCTTCATTACCCTGCTTTTATCTGTTTGCTTCGAAAAAAAGAAAAAATGAAGCCTTAGTAAAAAATAGTTGCACGGGAGCATAGGAAAGATCCTGCACTATTTGAATTGGCAGAACCAAATTAATGGAAATTTGGGAAATCAAAATGTAGTTATTATATTTGTTTCTCAATTTTATTAAAAACAAACAAAGACCTTGCCAGAAATATTTACAGAGCAAAATAGTGGTTTTAAGAAAAGAAAAAAATGATTTCTTGGTAAGAAAATTATAAATTTGAAGGTTTTGGATATTTTATTCTTTGCTTTATTTTGAATATATATATTTCTTTGCTCTTGTATTTTATACATTGTTCCTTCATTATTGGCTATCTCTGCAATACTTTCCTCAAATTATTTAAATAAATATATATACATATATATATATATATAAATACTATATATATATATATATATAACTATATATATATATATATTTATTTATTCCCCAGTTTATATGGTTTTGGATTTATCTTTTTATGTATAAATGCATCGGTCGTCGGCCGTACCGCTATCTTATAAAATTTTGACTTTCTCTGAAATCGAATTCATTTTATGCATTTTTTTATGTTTGGGTATATTGAAATTTTTACCAGAGATATTTGTCTATATTAAAAACAAAAAAAATGAGGAAAAGATTTTTGGGATGTTGATATTGTCGAGGTCGGGAGTCTGTACCACGCGCAGGAAAATGGATCTCGTTTTCCGTGTAGTCTGTGTGAAATAAAATAAACTAGCTATTGCACTTTAGGTGTGCAATGGGTTACGCCGAATAATTGTATAGTGTAATAACGTAAAAGTGATTTCTATTGAATTTGCTATGGATACACTATATATAGAAATCAAAATCATCATTAATATCTAATAAACCATTATACATATTCAAGTTTTCTTATTATATGTACCTATTTAAAATTGTAACATACAATTCTTATAATATTATTTTACTCTATAAATTGAAAATCTAACTTTTATTATTTTTTAATAAAATATAATAATATAATAATAATTCCATTAACACCTAAACCTCAGCCCCTTGATTTATTTATATATCATAAAAGCAAAAAATCATCATGAAATATCTCACCAATATTATCTGATGTGTAAGGACCTCACTTAAATAAGTTATATAAAATAAAACTTTTGTGACCAATACACTATTAAAAAAATATCTAATGATGACATGATGACATGCCTTATAAATTTACAAAATCAATTTTAAACAAGTGAAGAATCTTATGGAGATTACTCATGGTTATCACCATGCAAAAAGACTCACCACATCCATTTAGTATATTGACCATCCATGTGATGCAACGAGTGAAAGTACAAATGAATAGACTCCGTCTTGGTAACAGGAGAAAAGGGCTCAATATAATTAGTGCTCTCAACCTATGAACAAAGATTATGGTTCAAGCTTACCTCAATTAGTGTGAAAAGCAATTCTTAGCCTTCTCCAAGATGTACCATTAAAAAAAATTGTTCTTGTTTCCCAAGATTTTGAAGGCTGTGTGTTTTAAAGTTCATTATCATTTTGGAAACCTTACTTGTTTCCTCATTATGTGACATGACACTGAAACCATTTAGTTTAATCTCCATTAAAGAATAGTAATACGGAGATGATATATCTAAATTAACTACTACATGCAAATCAGTTTGGAATATAAGATGTTTGGCACTTTGCCAGTCGTAATTTTTTATTTCCTTGACACTTAATGTTTTCCTGTTCTGGCATTCTTAAAGTTTTGTGCCTACCTCAATTCCACAGCAAGATGGACTTTCTGAAATTAGGTACATTGGTGGTGTAGGCTTCATATAATTTTTTTAATTCTTTCCTTAAACACCTAAGCATTTCCCCTTGTTGGCTCTACTATTACCCAATAGTTATACACCTTGGTACTTCGGTGCTCTAGAAATTTGGTAATTTTGTTGGCTGATATGCTAGTAATTGAGGACATTGGCATCCTTGCAATCTCTCTCAAAACCTTTGCATTTCTCACCCAAATGTAATTTTGCATGTTTAAACATTCAACTATGCATGTTTTAATGCTAGTTTCAACGGAATGATTTATACCCATTTCTTCTCTCAAAATT
The DNA here is from genome assembly GCA_007258455.2 of Sequoia sempervirens. Lineage (NCBI taxonomy): Eukaryota > Viridiplantae > Streptophyta > Pinopsida > Cupressales > Cupressaceae > Sequoia > Sequoia sempervirens. The sequence continues at coordinate 46,638,223 of VDFB02379711.1, forward strand.
TCCATCAGTGTTAGGGTGTGTGGTATTTAACTATTTGAGTTTTTAGAAGTATGTGGGGCATTTGTGTCTAGAAAGTGGTTATCATGATTAGTTACAGACAGTAATAAATTGATACTAGGAGATTAAGTATAGGTTCCCTAGTATTTTTTTTTATAATTTATGTTCCTGATCTTGTTTACACTAGTAGAAGTACTAATGTTGGTGGCAGAAGTATGTGGGGTGTTTCTGTCTAGAAAGTGGTTATCATGATTAGCTACACGCTGTAATAAATTGATACTAGGAGATTAAGTATAGGTGCCATAGTATTGTTTTTTTAATTTATGTTCCTGGTCTTGTTTGCACTAGTAGAAGTACTAATATTGTTGGCAGTTTGAGGTACCTCACCTTAAGATGGTCACCTTGTTGGGGTTGCAACTTCTTTACCACTGCTTGGAAGCTAAAACCTAATATATGTCAACAAGCTAAAGAATTTCCCCAAGTTATTAATCTTCACTTTGGGACATAAGATTTTCTGAATAATGATCTGAAGGGCCCTGAAAATGCAAAATACCAAAATGTATTGAGAATTCTGGAAGGTTTGGAAGTCAATTTTGCTTCTTGATCTTCCTTATGCAACTACACACAGTTGCACTTATTGGTAACATGATGATAGCATAGAGGGGTTCATGCTCATTCTCTTTAAGCATAATTTAGTGTAGATGAAGTGTCATCACATCCCTTCTCAGAGATTGCAACCATTTTGTAGCAAGAAGAGAGTAATAGCTTACATCTCTTATCAAATATGGCTTCACATACTTTGCTAACTAATAAAGTACTAGTAGTTAGTTCTTTTATTCAGATATTGTTCTCTTTGTCCAAATTATTTTTATTACAATTGATGTAATTAGTTTCTTCTGCCAATAATGCAAGTTTCAACAGTTTGGTATGTTGTCTAATGGAGCTGGTCAATTCAGAATCAGTAACTCTTATGTTCATGAAAAAGACACCTGGTTAGGAAATAGGTAGGAGAAGGCCAGCCAAGAATCTTTACTGGGGCAGGTAAGTTTCATTCTTTTTTTGGTATTGTCTTTACAGATCTATTACAATATAGGGAACTGTTAAAAGTATAAAACTTTGCTTGTAAGCATATAGAGAAAACCATCAAATTGGAAAAGAAAAATACTCTATAATACTTTATAATGTTTTATTAAGCTATAGGAATAACTTTTTTGTTTTGGAGAGAGTGGGCTAACGTATTTACCTCTCTAACCTTATCAACTTCATTTTTCTACTTTTACAGCCTTATACAAAAAAAATTATATGAAGAAGTTATATTTAGATTACATGTTTTTCATGTTAACTTGAAAAAGTTGAAAATATTTCTTGTTTGAGATGTTTTCCTGCTTGAATGCTTTTTATGTTATTTGAACCTCTCTTTTCCATTTTACAAATGTGTCTACTATGCTTGTAAGCATAATTCTATTATGATCTCATTGCAGGGCCTCAAGGCTTTTGACAGCTCAGAGGAGAATATTGCTTCTGGGGCATTGCAAGCTTTCAATATCAAGAAATTTTATTTTTATGTTCTAAAAAATGATTCAAATTTTACCTTGGCTGCTTTTTCTTTTCAATATCAAGTTCTTAAGCTTTTTCTTTTCAATTTTGAAGTTTGTAAGGTCTTGGAGTTCTTTTGTCTTCTCTATTTTATGTCTAATTAAGTATATTTGTGAGGTAAAGGAAATTCTATTAGTGCCTGTAATCTTTCTAATGACATCCATAGCAAAATCACCAAGTGAAGAATACTAATTTACTTTAGGTTTTTTCTTCATCATTTGGAAAATAAAAGACTAAATCTATTAATATCACCAAGTTATCCAGATTTTTTTCCTTCAAAATTTGACGAAAAAACTACATGAAAGGGCTGTAAACAAAGTCTTTGAAAATTGATGCATCACACTTAAAAAACTTACATGAAAGGACTGAAAATTTTTGCAACATCAAACTGATTTTAACTTGAAATTCTCTATCTAAAGCAAAAAGCAGGAAAGATACATAAGCATGCTCCTTCATCGCTTATCACACTGGAGCTGGCGTGTTAGCAAACCCTAGACGAGGTGCCTGACCAGGCCTGGGACCATCCTCCCGACGCCTGAAACGCTGAGGAGGCTCACGTTTACGAGGTCGATGCGAGATCTGACTCGAACCACATGCGAGAGAATGGCATAGGATATGCAGTACTGCATCTTCGCATACAGCTCGGGAAGCATGTATCCGTCGTAAACGCATGCTTCCTACACATCGCGCACTACAGCTTGTTCCACTATGTTACGAACCAGAAATCTCTTCATGACTTTATCCTTGGGGCAACATTTTCTGCAGTTGTAGCAGCGAATGAAGTTAACATGGCCAAGGCCGTGCTTGTTATGCCCTCCATTCCTCCTTTTGAACGTCATGGCTTCAGAAACCCTGATCAAAGTGTTCCAACTGTTCTAGATTGAACAACGGGGAAAGAACATCCCCAGTTAAATTACTTAGATAAGCATCACCATAATGATAAGCATCCTCGGAACTGTGCCCATTTCATGACAACCCCAAAGACTATTTTCCTTTATAAAGAGGTCTTCCACAGCAACGGCATTAAAGAGCTTTGAAATGCTCACATTAACTTCGTTTAGTTGCAAATGGCGGTGATGTACAGTGCAATGCATAAATGCATATGCCAACTACACAGACTGCATTAAAAGCAAATTTTTGGCGTTCAAAGGATATGAGATATTTAGTATGCGATATCTGATTTGAAGTGAGATATATGATTTGAAATGGTCACATTAACTTCGTTTAGTTGCCTAGAAACACCATATACACCTACGCGAAGGATTCAAACTTGTTTATGATGAAAGCGAGCTGTATACAGGCAGAAGTGAGCTATATACGGGCATCTGTCAGGTTTCAGACTGAAACTTCGCACTACATAGCTGATAGTACAAAATTCAAATAGGATACGTCAGCTCGGCAATCGACGGACGAAACTGTTTCAATCGTTGGCAGACGCTCCAGCCGTTGATCGCTTCAGAGACAAAGGACGTGAACGGATGTGATCAAAGTAATCGTCTCCCGACTGCTTTACACCGTAGGTTATAATTAACGGCGATGATCAGTTTGATAGTCTCCCAAGGCTTCTTAATCATCGATTGAATATTTTGGCCTGATGATCTTCATAGTACTGTAATAAATTGATACTAGGAGATTAAGTATAGGTGCCATAGTATTGTTTTTTTAATTTATGTTCCTGGTCTTGTTTGCACTAGTAGAAGTACTAATATTGTTGGCAGTTTGAGGTACCTCACCTTAAGATGGTCACCTTGTTGGGGATGCAACTTCTTTACCAGTGCTTGGAAGCTGAAACCTAATATATGTCAACAAGCTAAAGAATTTCCCCAAGTTATTAATCTTCACTTTGGGACATAAGATTTTCTGAATAATGATCCGAAGGGCCCTGAAAATGCAAAATACCAAAATGTATTGAGAATTCTGGAAGGTTTGGAAATCAATTTTGCTTCTTGATCTTCCTTATGCAACTACACACAGTTCCACTTATTGGTAACATGATGATAGCACAGAGGGGTTCATGCTCATTCTCTTTAAGCATAATTTAGTGTAGATGAAGTGTCATCACATCCCTTCTCAGAGATTGCAACCATTTTGTAGCAAGAAGAGAGTAATAGCTTACATCTCTTATCAAATATGGCTTCACATACTTTGCTAACTAATAAAGTACTAGTAGTTAGTTCTTTTATTCAGATATTGTTCTCTTTGTCCAAATTATTTTTATTACAATTGATGTAATTAGTTGCTTCTGCCAATAATACAAGTTTCAACAATTTGGTATGTTGTCTAATGGAGCTGGTCAATTCGGGATCAGTAACTCTTATGTTCATGAAAAAGACACCTGGTTAGGAAACAGGTAGGAGAAGGCCAGCCAAGAATCTTTACTGGGGCAGGTAAGTTTCATTCTTTTTTTGGTATTGTCTTTACAGATCTATTACAATATAGGGAACTGTTAAAAGTATAAAACTTTGCTTGTAAGCATATAGAGAAAACCATCAAATTGGAAAAGAAAAATACTCTATAATACTTTATAATGTTTTATTAAGCTATAGGAATAACTTTTTTGTTTTGGAGAGAGTGGGCTAATGTCTTTACCTCTCTAACCTTATCAACTTCATTTTTCTACTTTTAAAGCCTTATACAAAAAAAATTATATGAAGAAGTTATTTTTAGATTACATGTTTTTCATGTTAACTTGAAAAAGTTGAAAATATTTCTTGTTTGAGATGTTTTCCTGCTTGAATGCTTTTTATGTTATTTGAACCTCTCTTTTTCATTTTACAGATGTGTCTACTATGCTTGTAAGCATAATTCTATTCTGATCTCATTGCAGGGCCTCAAGGCTTTTGACAGCTCAGAGGAGAATATTGCTTCTGGGGCATGGCAAGCTTTCAATATCAAGAAATTTTATTTTTATGTTCTAAAAAATGATTCAAAATTTACCTTGGCTGCTTTTTCTTTTCAATATCAAGTTCTTAAGCTTTTTCTTTTCAATTTTGAAGTTTGTAAGGTCTTGGAGTTCTTTTGTCTTCTCTATTTTATGTCTAATTAAGTATATTTGTGAGGTAAAGGAAATTATGTTAGTGCCTGTAATCTTTCTAATGACATCCATAGCAAAATCACCAAGTGAAGAATACTAATTTACTTTAGGTTTTTTCTTCATCATTTGGAAAACAAAAGACTAAATCTATTAATATCACCAAGTTATCCAGATTTTTTTCCTTCAAAATTTGACGAAAAAACTACATGAAAGGGCTGTAAACAAAGTCTTTGAAAATTGATGCATCACACTTAAAAAACTTACATGAAAGGACTGAAAATTTTTGCAACATCAAACTGATTTTAACTTGAAATTCTCTATCTAAAGCAAAAAGCAAGAAAGATACATAAGCACGCTCCTTCATCACTTATCACGCTGGAGCTGGCGCGTTAGCAAACCCTGGACGAGGTGCCTGACCAGGCCTGGGACCATCCTCCCGACGCCTGAAACGCTGAGGAGGCTCACGTTTACGGGGTCGGTGCGAGATCTGACTCGAACCACATGCGAGAGAATCGCATAGGATATGCAGTACTGCATCTTCGCATACAGCTCGGGAAGCATGTATCCGTCGTAAACGCATGCTTCCTGCACATCGCGCACTGCAGCTTGTTCCACTATGTTACGAACCAGAAATCTCTTCACGGCTTTATCCTTGGGGCAACATTTTCCGCAGTTTTAGCAGCGAATGAAGTTAACATGGCCAAGGTCGTGCTTGTTATGCCCTCCGTTCCTCCTTTTGAACGTCATCGCTTCAGAAACCCTGATCGAAGTGTTCCAACTGTTCCAGATTGAACAACGGGGAAAGAACATCCCCAGTTAAATTACTCAGATAAGCATCACCATAATGATAAGCATCCTCGGAACTGTGCCCATTTCATGACAACCCCAAAGACTGTTTTCCTTTATAATGAGGTCTTCTGCAGCAACGACATTAAAGAGCTTTGAAATGCTCACATTAACTTTGTTTAGTTGCAAATGGCGGTGATGTATAGTGCAATGCATAAATGCATATGCCAACTACAGAGACTGCATTAAAAGCAAATTTTTGGCGTTCAAAGGATATGAGATATTTAGTATGTGATATCTGATTTGAAGTGAGATATCTGATTTGAAGTGGTCACATTAACTTCGTTTAGTTGCCTGGAAACGCCATATACACCTACGCGAAGGATTCAAACTTGTTTATGACGAAAGCGAGCTGTATACAGGCAGAAGTGAGCTGTATACGGGCGTCTGTCAGGTTTCAGACTGAAATTTCGCACTACATAGCCGATAGTACAAAATTCAAATAGGATACGTCAGCTCGGCAATCGACGGACGAAACTGTTTCAATCGTTGGCAGACGCTCCAGCCGTTGATCGCTTCAGAGACAAAGGACGTGAACAGATGTGATCAAAGTAATCGTCTCCCGACTGCTTTACACCGTAGGTTATAATTAACGGCGATGATCAGTTTGATAGTCTCCCAAGGCTTCTTAATCATCGATTGAATATTTTGGCCTGATGATCTTCATAGTAGGATACGCCTTCGGAGTAAATTAAGGCATTTATCCTACGCTTATTTTTTACTTTCCCTTAAAATAAAATTAGTGGCGGCTATATTATTTTTTACCGTGCCCTTAAAATTAGTGGCAGTTAAGTTATAGAGAATATTCATC
>VDFB02379711.1:46644606-46749416 GCA_007258455.2 Sequoia sempervirens
CCAAGATGTACATGGGTTATGTCATCGATTTCATATCCAACACCACTTTTCATCTCCATACTACCCACAAGGAAATGGCCAAGCTGAGGCGTCAAATAAAACCATTGTCAAAATCGTAAAAAAGACTATTAATGACACTGGTTGTGACTGGCACATACAACTCAACCCTGCTTTGTGGGCTTACCGAACTAGCATTCGTACGCCTACAGGAGCCACTCCATTTGCCCTAGTCTTTGGCATTGAGGCCATCTTGCCCATCGAGGTTGAAATTCCTTTACTATGAGTCTCCCTAAAGGGTTTAACTAATGAAGAGGATTATTGACAATCATGCTTACATGAGCAGGAAATGCTAGAAGAAAGAAGACAAAATTCACTGAACCATCTCCAAGCATATCAGAACCGTCTTTGTCAAAGCTACAATAAGAAGGTTATGATGAGGAATTTTGACATTGGCAACCTAGTTCTCATGTAGAACCCTAAAAACCAAGCTGATAGAGAAAATCCAGGAAAGTTTGAACCAAACTAGCTAGGTCCCTACATTACCATATCTTCTTTTGGTTCTAGAGCCTATTAGCTAGCAACTCCAGATGGAGAACAATTGATAGAGCCCATAAATAGTTTACATCTCTGAAGGTTCTATGCATAGCATCAAAGGATTGAGTTGAAAACTGTAAAATACAAAAAAAAAATTATTGAAAAATGATAAAAATCGTCACCCTGATGAAAACCTGGCAAACAAGCATCTTGGTGACACCAAAAAAAATCAAAAAATCATGAAAATAGTAAAGAGAAAAATGATTCGTTCAATAGTGAAAACTTGGCAAACAGGCACTTTGGATAAGTAACATGGTGAAAACCTCGCAAATAGGTGCCATGCATAATCAATCATTGCTCTACCATCTACTATTATTTTGTCTAACTTGGCCTAGGACGAAAGGTATTTTCGCCATTATTATGAAAATTGCCACCATATTCTACCCCACCTATCATAGTGGATAAACGATTGACATCAAGTCCTGACGACTGTCTAACTAGTAAACCAGCAGCATCCCATCCATGTTCCTTAAAAATGGCTAAGTCTTGGACCTGACTAGGGGCAAAATGTTTATCATACAGTTGCAGTGGATGACACACATGATCACAAAAACATTGGCAAAAAGTCTTGAAAAAAGAAAAAAACATTGGAAAAAAGTCCTGAAAAAAAAAAAGACCAAAAAACATCACAAAATGTCCTGAAAAAGACAAAACATCACAAAATGTCCTAAAAAAAAAAACTAAAAATCATAAAACATCCTGAAGAAAACCACAAACAAAACATCAGACTGCTCGAAGAATGCAAATGCAGTGTCATCTCTTGTCAAAGTCAGTCAGGTCAATTAGTCCTTGTCATTTGTCTAAATTACGTTGTCTTTGCGCACTTGCTAGGTAGGCAAGACTCACATTTGAGTCCCCGAGACATTAGGTCAATCCATTTAAGTTTTTCAAAATAAAATCATGATGCAATCTTTGGTCATCAAGACAAAGTCATTGGTCATGTCAAACTACGAGGTCTCTGAGTGTATGACGTAGGCAAGGTCATCTATTGATGAGCCTCCGAGGCCGCACTAGGTCAGTGCATTAGGGTTCATGACATCACACCGGCACACAAGTCAAAAAGTCTTCAGGTCAACACGAATCTTTCCTAAACGAACAAAACTCATTGAGAAAATTCTGGCAATCATTATCGTAGCATGACAAATCAACACGTCACTCATATCATCATGACAAATCAACATATAGTCAACATAGGTCAAACTCAGTCAAACTTCAGTCAAACTTGGTTAAAATAAGTCAAATCATCATAACCTGTCAAACTGTCAACTTTAGGTTAACCTTCAGATGTGTCCTAAAAGGTAACCCCTGTCATTCATGCCTTAGGATGTGTCCTTCCTAGGCATCGTCATTGTCACTAAACATTTTGAGGAATCCTCTCGACATCAGTATTTTTCAGATGTGTCCTTCTGAAGAACCAACTGTGTCATGTATGCCTCAGGATGTGTCCTTGCTAGGCATTGTCATCATCATCGTCACATGAAATTTGGAGATCAATTCTCTTGGAATTAATTTTTTTCAAGATGTGTCCTTTCTGAATTTGGCAAATCTGGACATTTATTGTCATAGCATCATCAAAGCTTTAACACTTGGGCATCTCATCATCATCAAACATGGCATATTGACATCAGAACAATGGATATCTAGACACACTTAGAAAACACTTGACAATTGTCTTTTGGTTTTTTATCATGTTATGAGTTTTTCAACGAGATCCCACTAAGCAGGATTTTGAGAAGCAACGACATATTATGATGATTGACATGCATGACTACTAGTTTCTCAGCAAGGTCCTAATTCTGGGATTTAGTAAAACAACGACATATCATGGTAAGGGCTCTTTTTTTTTTTTTGGTATTTCAACAATCATGCCGCTAGTTTCTCAAGGATGCCCTAGAAACAGGATTTAGAGAAGCAATGACATTTCATGATTTGTCCTTGTCTTTTTTTTGCTTGTGGTTGATTATGACAAAAAAATTGGGGCAATCACACTCTTAGTATGAGTCATGATCATCCTTGTCTGTGAGTGTTTGTCTTACGTAATGGTACGACCTTGCAGACCTTGATCTATGTCATATCATGGTGTTTGTTGGCCATTACAACAGTTTTCCCAATGATGATTAAGAGCAATAAATATTAAAGTCCTATAGTACAGCTTTGAAGGACTGGGTCTAGGAATTAACATGCATCTCCATCTGTCTCGTTGTCTTCTCCTCTTTGGTCTGGTCATCTTCTCTCATCAGTCTCGTCATCTTCTCTTGTCCATCTCATGATGATATCCTATGACATCCAAAAACATAAGTGCATACATGATCATATAAACATTGCATTAGGTCCATACATACATCATCCATAGCATTAAATCATATACATAATCACAAACATTGTAGTAACATAATCATCAACATTGCATCTTTTACTAAAAACATTATGCACATCATTATAATCATCATCTCATATAAATAAGTATTGCATCATTATGGCAACAAAATCATAAATAAGCATCATAGGACATACATACTACATCATAAATCAACATCATACATCATATATATCATAATGCATTAAATCAAAGAACATCACATAACACATGTAGGCTGCATCAAAACTGCATCATCATATAGTATCATCTCAAAAAGGTACAATGTCATAGGATAAAATTAGGAAATATCCCAAAAATGGAGCTCACAGGCTCAATGATAATATACATAAGGTGTTGTAAAAACAAGCATGCCCCTAAGGTAGACTCTTGTCATCCCCTCATGGCGAAGAGTGTGGAGGTGGAAGCTCTATCACTGGCATAGAACCGATAAGCGAACCTGTGGCAACCTCTGTCTGTGCTACTAGTAGAACTGAGAATGAAGGTCTCATCTCTAGGGTAATGGACATCTGTGATTTCACCGCTGCCTGACTCTGAGAGGTAGCTGGATCAACAACTGGTGGTTGTCCTTGTATGAATCTCTGTACTGAATCAATAGACCCATGGCTATGACTCGAGTGGTGACTTAGGGTGTGCCAGCATGAGTGATGTGACTTGTGCCCTAATATGTGCCCTGTCAAGGTGGACCCTTCGACGCTAGTATGACTCCTGCTGCCATTGGCACTACTTGATCTATGGCCACTGCTTGTCCTTGTCTGTGATTGTGAAAAGGTTGGATCCCATCGCTCAGGTGGCATTGCCTACTCATATAATGTCTAATACTATTCCAGTCTCTTGCTCACCCTGGCTAGCTCATGAGCCATGTCCCCTACGGGCCCTGTGCATAATGCTGTGAATTGTGTGCACCACTGAGCCGTGTCCTGCTAGTGGATCACTGCCTGATCCTGCTCTACTCAGACTACCTCTAACTCTACCTGTAGTGATCTAACCTATGCCAGGATGTCATCTAGTCTCTGCTATAGGTCGGCCACCCTCTGATCTGTCATGGCATCCTGGGGCAATCCTGAGGTGGATGGTCTCTCCTCCTCTCCCTCCACCATCCGCCATCTAGGGAGTCTGTCAGCCTCATCCATAGCATCATCCTCCTCATCGTCATCGTCGGCCACATCCTTTACCACCTCTGCCTCCTCCTCCTATCCTGCCACCTCTACCTCCTCCTCCTATCCCCCCACATCGACCTCCTCCTCCCGTCTCTCCTCACCCTCTCCCTCCTATCTGGGCTGCTCCTCTCTCTCCCCCTCCTCGCCAACCTCGGGGATAACATCTAATGCTACCCTTGCTATGCACTACCGCACCCTCCATACTTGTCTCTAACTGTCTCATCTTGGCCTCCGGCCGTCTCCACCATCATCTCCCCCTACCTCTGTCTCTGCCATCATCTCCCCCTGCTTCCGTCTCCATCCCTACCTCCATCTCTACCCCTGCCTCCAACCCCTCCATCCCTCCCCTGGCCTCTGCCCCTATCACCACCTCTGCCTCCCTGTCTGGCCATCAGCATGTGAGGTATCACTGACTGCTTGTCCACAGGTGCTAGCCCGTCAGGATCTGTCAATGGCACTGGTATGTGTGCCTCCCACTATAGATCATAATCCGCTGTGGTCCCTGGATCGGCTGCTCCTCCTCTCCATCCTTATCCCTAGGCTCCTAGCCCATCAATCTACTGCTCGGCGAAGGCCACTGGGATGGTTGGTCCCTAAGCATACTCTCTAGAAGACTGGGCATGCTCAGCTATCGTTACAAGTACACCCTGCTGCTCTCCAAACTACCTTAGAACACACTGTGGTAGGTACATCTCAATAATAAGCAATGTCTGCACTGTCCTGCCAATCAAATACCTATACTATCTGCAAAAGCTAAGGTGCTCGTCCTCATCGTCCCATGGCTCACAGTCTTTGTACGACCTCCAAATAAATGTCACCATGGTGTCAATCCTATGCCGCCACCAACCGGTATCACCCATCTGTGTCTGCTGTAACGCACCCACATAGTAATAGGCATAGGGCATCTCCTCAGCCAACTGTGGTCTCTAAATAGGAGGACAAAATATGGCAATGTGCTCCCAAGCCTAGATCATCATCAGAGTGGTCCCACAGGAGATGCTCTATCCTCTCCTATAGGCAACATCATGCAACTAATGGTAAAGTGTCCCCAACAAACAAGGAGCCCAAGCATAAACCATCCTATCCCATCTCATACCAACCAAGATGTCACTCCAACCAATAGGAAATCCATGGCCCTGGTGGTCAGGAATCAAGATCTCCCAATCAGAGTTGCAAGGAATGCATCAAAGCGACCATAGTGCTTGGCCATGAACTCCCATCTGATCTCATAACCCTGGATGCCCAATCCTGCACCCTGATCTCAATAGTAAGCTCGGAAGGTCTACTCACCATGACAAGGGTCGTAGAAGATCCGCTCCCCTCAAATCGACACTTGTAGAATCTGGTAGACATCCTCTAGGGTAATCGTGGCCTCACCTGTCGGCAGGTGGAGCGAACAAGTATCTGAATACCACCGCTCACACAGTGTAGTTAGTAATCCCCTGTTTTGCCAAATGGTGAGCATATAGGTAGCATAGAATAATCTTAGATGCATCAATCATCACCACTCTCGCAGGCTCAATTGGTCGGCAAACCGAAATGTGGTTGGTTTGCTCTCTCTTGTGTAGATAGGGGCAAGCTGCCTCTGCAAAAAGACTAGCCATATATCCGTACTTTCTAGGCAACTGTCAGCATCTTCAAAAGCATTAAGGATTTCACAAGTATCACAATTCGTCTCGATAAAAGAAAAAATCAAATGCGTTGTGTTATGGTAGTTGCGTCACAAATACTCTATTAGGTCTCTAAAATATTCAGATGCATCGCAACATGACAGTTGCGTCGCTTGATTGCCCAAATGTGTTGCATTATGGCAATTGTGTCACGAATTCAGGCAATTGTAGCTCAAAAAAGTGAATGTGTCGCTTAAATGTGCAATTGTGGCACAATATGTCAATTGTGGCATTTAGGCATTCAATTGCAAGTCGATAAGTCAAATGCGTCACAGTATTTGTCAAATGTGGTGCAAACCACCAGGCTACTATGATTTGTTTTCGCACTTGCATTGTGACGCATCAAATGCATCGAATGCGTAGACGATTGCAGCTTACGCGAACGTAGTTGCGTCGCGGCACAGATGTTATTTTCCCTAGAAAGCTAAAATTGACACGCAAAATAAGAAAATTACAAAGTGGGACAAGGGTACATACCATTGGCTCTAAGCCCTCTGGCCGCCTGAATGTCTGCACGATCTCCCTACGATGCTCTGACACTAGAATCACCATCCTCGCTACTGTGTTTTTCTCTCTGAGCCCTCGAAATTTGCAAGGTAAATAGTGAAAATGAATTGACTTTTACCCCTTTGTCAAACTATTTATAAGGTCAAAATGACATTTCTCAAACAAGGTTAATACTGGAGGGTCATTTGACCAAGTTTGATCACCTCGTTGGATACCTTCAGCATGTTAGAATTCCAAACCGACTGAGCCGTTGTTTTTTTGGTCATTAAGTCGACTTATTGGAACCCTTTCCAAATTTTTTAGCCACCGACTCAAAATTTGAAAAAAAATTTAAGGGGGCATTCATACCCTTTACTTTCATTGGGGCATGACTTTGACTTATTTTCTGTCACAATGCGACAAACGACATTATGACAAAGAAGGGAAAAATGTAGACACCTAAAAATGACCTAGGCCTGCAAGCTTCATTTTTACCACTTTCATCCTAGTACAATTAAAACATTTAATTATGTTTTTGGTCCACATTCGACTATTAATTAAATAATTTATAATTTTTTAATTAATTCATGTTCTTTATTCTTCATGATTATTAAATAAATAAATTATATTTATTTATTAAATACGTCATTAATTGTCTAAGTCTTCCCTTAATTAAATAAATTTATTAATTTATTTAATTACCCTCCATTTATTTCTTCCTGATTATTAAATAAATGAATTTCATTTATTTATTTAATATGCCGCTAATTGTCACAATTAAATAAATTGATTAATTTATTAATTATCAGTCATTATCTTCTAAATTAAATAATTATATTTAATTATTTAATAGTCACAATTAACATTTCTCTCATTGTAAATAAATGAAATTATTTAAAATGTCATCACTTTCTTAACTGTCAGTCCATTTTAGTAAATAGTCTGAAAAAAATTATTTATCGTCTCACAAAATCATTATTTTGAATTAATTTAATTCAAAATAGTAACTAATCTTCCAAAAATCAAGTAATCGGGTAGATTCTTGATTTTCCAAGTCAAATATTCAGTTCAACTCTTATCTTCTTGATTTTTTGAATATCACAAATTAGGCAATCTTTATCTTCTTGATTTTTGAAAATATTTATTTTCTAATTAATTTATCTCATTTATTCTCCACCGTTGATCTAATTATCTAGGATAATATTTTGACCATTCGATTAATGAATTTTCCCTAACCCTAATTAGGGATTCTCAAATTTAATTTGGACCTCTCATTCTAGGTCTTTCTTAGAGTTGATCTCATCTGTCCACTCAAAATTGTGTTTTCTATAAAAGACAATTTTGTTCATAATTTCAAGATGACTTCATTTTTAATATAGGCATTATAGTCATTCAGCATTAGTAATTATTGTTTTCATTTATCATATTGTCATAGACATAGGCATAATTTTATCAAATCCTTCAAAACTTGCATAGGACAATGGCATAGTCAAATTGCTCACACACTCGATCTGAGGGCAATAATCATACGCTACAAATTAGAAGGTGTTATAGAGGTGATTCATGGAAGCTTCGCAAATCTGGTATAATCATTTCATTTTTGTTTAGTTTTCATTATGCTTCATATCTCTTTGGGTTTTATTATTGTGCTTTCAATTTATTGAATCTAACCTGAAAATTACCCTTAGATACACTTAGCACTGTAGCCTACCCTCCGATTCATTGCCAAGGCATTGAAGCTAAGCTAGGAGGTTCATGATATGATTGAGTAGTTCCCATGGTTCATCTTAGAGAAGGTTTCAGAAGTAAAAGATCTGTTCACCGAGCTATACTCGGTCTTTGATGAAAACCTTGTTAGAGAGGGTATTGAAGATCGAGATGCTACTACTCAAATGGAAAATAAGCTCATCCATTGCCACTCTTCCTTCCAACACACTAAAGCAGTTGTGGCTACTCTAAGCAAGACATTGGACACGCGGGAGTTTCTTTGAGTTAAACAAGATGGGTTTGATGTCCCCATTTTTTTAAAAAATGGTTCTATTGCCATGGCTAAGCAGATTACGGAAAAGATAGAAGAGAAGGAAAACAATCCAGAGGCTTTTAGGGATTTTAGTCATCTTCCCACGGTGACCGACATTGAGGGAGTGATTCATCCAGTTGCACAACTACTATTTCATTGTGAAGCAAGGGCCGGTTTACCCAATGCACTGCCTCACAAAGAAACTATCAATCTAAGTGGAGCGTAGGAGAATTTGCACAACATGGTGAAGCCATCTGAAGATGAATGGTCACCTCTGTAAGCGACTCTTTCCAATCTCTGACTCCATTATCTAATGAAATGGAACTCTGGCCTATAAACCAGAGAAATTTTGTGTTCTTCGTTCCATAGTTGAAACGCCCCTGATAGTCGCCAAAAGTTGTTAATAAATATTTATTAGCTCTCTTTGGGTGTATTTTCCTCTATGCTTCGGCCCGTGCATCGCAAGTAATCAACTCAGAATTTTATCTAGGTTCTCCTCTCCTACTCCACGTGTCTACTCCTCGTAACCCCGAGTCTCTGTATTTCTTTCACATCCCAGGAAACTCTGCTATGCTTCCACGTGTCGCAGCTGTGGAATACTTTTGATCATGCTTTCTTGCTGCCTCATCGGGCTCTGCTCGGGTTCCACGAAGCCCTCATTCCCAAAAGGTTTTGGTAGGCCCCATAGTTTCTATCTACGATGTACTCTTGCTATGTGTCTGGTATTCACAAATCTTTCAGCATAGAGATGAAGTAACAACCGCGGGCAGCGAAATGCTACCACGCGTATCTTTTGTGCCCGACTAGCAATCATTCCTTCCATTATTAATGAAAATCTCTACCTATTTGACATGTGTAGCATTAACACAAGTCCTTAGCGGTGAAAGAGAGAGGTTCATATGAGTAGTGAAAGGCTGCCACGTGCCTAGCCAGCGGATCTCATATTTGGGTGATAGAACAGATGAGCCTAACGATGCTATTGGCCACTGCATGTCATAATCATTCACATACGATGGTGACACTTGTCTTATTAGGCCTTTCCAGGACCACCAACATCATTTGCAGATGATGCACCTGTGCCTAGAGTGACCAGATGCTTGGTTCCAGATTGATTGTGTTACAATGGCTTTGAGAATATTCTGATTCTTGCATCATTTCTAGGGGATTGCAAAATATTTTATGTTGCTGCTCTCCAAAGTGGTGGGGGTTTTTTTCCTACTATATATACTTTTCTTTGTTGTGAGAAAAGGGTCTGGAATTTGGGAAAAACACTAGTTTTTGATTAAAGACGCTAGGCCTTTTTTTGCTGTTTTATTTTATTGCAAAGACTCTCAGACTGTGCCAATTGTTCGGCCTTTCTGTTTTTCATGCTATTTAATCAAATTGTAAACTGTGCCTTTTATTGTCTGTACATTTCATTTGAGAATTTCTATATATGTTGAATGCAACTTTGCTAACCTAGATGTCTAATGACTCTTCCTAGTAGTAGGGATGTATGCAATATTATTTTATGTCAATAAATGGATTGTCTATGCTATAATTTTCAATTTCTAATTTTCTAGAACACTACAAACACCATTTAGGCCCTTAGATCTATGATTTATCATGCCTATCATTAAGTCTTGGTGCATCACCTTAGGTTAGACTTTATTTTATTATATCTATTTCATTTTCCCTTTCAAACCCCCATTACAAAAGAAGCCAACTTCTCTACAAACCTAGAGGTCACCCAGTTTAGTGCAAAAGGTCCCCCATAAATTGAGTTTCCCATAAGATGTTGTTACCTCATCAAATTTTGGTGTCAACAGTTATATGACCATAGAACAGATATGATAAGGTTTCTACTACTTCGAGACTTACCGAATTAGGAGTGGTCGTAGCTTCTTTAGCTTCTTTTAGAGTGTTTACCATCATCTCAATCTTTGGACTTATCAGTCCCTTGAGTTCACATACTCTGCCAATGATCCTTTCATTTTTAAATTTCAAACTCTTTATTTGGTTTAGCAGAGACATTACTTGATTTCCTTGATTACAAACACTTCTGGCTAAAGGGTCAAAAGTGTTTGAAATATTGACCAACCGCTGTTTAGTGTCCTTCATCTTCTTTTCATTTGCTTTAGTAAATTTTGATGATACCAAGTAAGATTTATATACCTTTCCTCCTTTAGACATAGTACCTTGAATATTATTTATGCAAGTACTCAACAGAGCTTTGTCTTTGGCAATTAGTTCTCTTAGGCTACCAACTCTCTTCTTGTAGAACTCCTTTTTCACTTTAACCAAAGCTTATTTCTCAAAAGATTCAAAATGAGAATCTATATAATTTATTAGCTTATTTAACTCACCGTAAGAGGAACCTGATCGGTCCAAAAAATGAGTAGGCATTATTTTCTGTAAGATTCTAGATGCAAGCTTTAACAGTTCAATGTCCTCTATGTGAGATTTTAGTATCTTTTCACTAGCTTTGGCTTGAGCAATTTTAGTGACCATCATTTGAATTAGAGATAGATTATATAGGTTAAATGAGCTTTCATCTAACTCAGGATCTAACTCTCCCTACTGCTCCAATAAAGATTCCTTCACTTCCTCTATTATGATTTCTTGCTCCTTTTTATTTTCAACCTTGGATTCTACTTTAGGATTGACTTTAGGAATTTCAATTTCTTCAGTATGCACCTCTTTTTCCTTAGCTAACACCTTAATAGGGACCTTAGTTACAACAAGTGTCTTTGTATCTTTCACATCAAGAGAAGTTAGAATATCCTCAAACTCTAGAGGATCAGACACATTCATGTTTTCCTCATTCACATTCTCTTCTCCTAATTCATTTACCTCCACATTCACTCCATTTTTTTGAACATTTACTTCCTCAATGTTAATATTTTACTTTGAAAAAGGTTCTTTTAGAATTTCCTTAGTTTCACTAACAACAATGTCAGTTTCACCAATCATGAGCTTATTTATTCTTGATTTGCTCCTAAATGCCTTTTTAGCCTTTTTAAGGAATAAATCCATTTCTTCAATTGTCATTTCTGAGCACAAATTTGCTAGGACTCTCTTCCTTATATTCTCTTCTTCTGATAAGGTGCTTGACCTCCTAGACTCTAAAGCACTATATAAACTTGCAGGAAAACCATACATGATTTCCACAATAACTTTATTGAAAACAATCATATGCTTTATTATTGCTTCTTCAAGAATTTTCATACCAAATTCATCAAAGGACTCATACCAATCACAGAGTGGCTTGAGATTTCCATCTTTCACTGCTGCATTCTCAACTTCCTCAACAGACATACTGGGTTTGTCAACTTTGGCCTTTTTCTTTGCTTCTTCTCCTTTGCCAAAAGATTTACTCTTATTTAATTTGATAGCATGAGTACCAATAGGCTTTAATTCCCTCACTACTTTTGAATCAATTTATTCTTCTTCATCTGTAAACACAACTTTGTAAGCTCTTGTGCTTTTATTCTTTTATCTTTTTTTGGAAGCCTTAGCTTGATTTGACTGAGTTGTAGAGGAGCTTCTAGTGTGAGCTAGAGATGTTCCCGAATTGGTTGATTCTACCTTTTCTTTCTCCTTAGCTGCTTCAGCTTCTCTTTGTCTCGTCACTTCTCTTAGTTGATGCATAGGGGTGCCAAAAATCTCTACAAGACATTCTATCTCTTTTCTTACCCTTTTAGATATCCTAGGTTTTTTCAATTTTGAGTGAACTTGTAAGCCTTTCTTTGCATAAGTACCGAACCTTTCTTCACCTTGATCCAGTGACAATTTTAGCAGATGTTCTACATACATCCTCAAAATGTTCTCATCTACTTCATAACCCATAGGCATGATCCAAACTATTCTAGGATCAATAGCTTCCATATGGCACTGGTCAATGTCTACCATGAAGCAAATAGAGTCTTTGTATTGCTCCACAATTGTACTTGGAATTCTTTCTCTGGGATGCATTAAATTCTAAAAACTTTTGAAGTATCCCCACAGGATTGTATTGTAGGCTTGTCTATCACCCAATCCACATAACATATTCCAAATCTGAACAACTACCAACATATCATTACGCCATTGAACTTTACCAACTCTTGGTACTTCACCCGAGAAGTAGAAAAATAAACATATCAACAAGTTACCATACTTGAATGTGTTCTTCTTATGCTTCTTGATTTTTCCCAAATTATCCATTAACTGGATTTTGAGCAGTTCACATAAATCATAGTCTACACTATGTTTGACCATTTCATATGTTGCATAAATAGTTGTGTTGGATGCATAATTCTCCCCACTTAAATGATAAATCTTATAGCCGATAATCATTGATACAAATTTTACACCCACTATGACAATATCATCTATCATCATTTCCCTTCTGTCCCATTTTGAGCCTGTCACTTCAGTAACCTTATCATTCTTTAGAGACTTCAAAACTGGAAGTTTACCGGTGGAATTTAGTCTAGGGTATGTGGAGGATCATCATTGAAAACACAGGCCCTTAAGTGGCAAAAAATTTAGAAAAATCAGAGTTAGGCAACTTGACATAAAAATTTGAATAAGTTATCTATATTTTTTCAAAAATATGTAATAATATAATCTATAGAAAATTGAATGTAGTTTCTAAACTGCTAGGTTTATTTAAAAGATAAATAAATCTATTTGGTGAAAATTTGAAATTTCAATCCAGCAGTACTTAAATTTCAGGGAAAAAATAAGTAGGTGTCTATATGACCACTCTAACCAAATTAAAATGATAATATTTTTTTTATAAGATTTTAGATATAAGTAGATGACTCATGTCCCGATGTGATGAATATTTTTTTGTAATTTTTTTCCAAGTAAATAATTAATTATTATTTTTTTATTAAATTTTTTTAAAAATATAAAAACTCGTATGTCTAACGACCTTAACTTGGTCAAAACCTCATTAAATTCATTTTTTTTAATCCTATAGTATGCAAAACATAGAATGTGACGCATGTTTCAGATTCAAAAAATGTGATATCGTTTGAAAGCTATGGATATTTTTCAATCAACCTATCAATTAGGACTTTAGTCGTAATTCAAATAGAAAATGAATAATAATTATTTATTAAATTCAAAGTAAAGAATAATTTATATTGGTGGAAAGCTGAGAATTTCGTTTAGAATCCCTTTTTGTTTCATCAATTTTGGGTAAAAAAAAGTTGTCAGCCACATGGGCCATCATATCAGTTACATATTGCCACTTTTGGCCCATCATGATCCCGCACATAGCCTCCAGTGATTGCACATATAGCTTCTTTGGTGATTTTTAATGGCACATCCAACCACATGAATTCATCATGGAAACAGATCAACAAATATCAAACCCATTCATCTTCTTCGAATACAGGAAATTTTGCAAATTGCAGAAATTTCTTATCTTCTAGGGTTTTGAATTCTAGTTTCATAGTAAGATCTTCTTGAGTTATATGATGAGTGTACAAATCCAGCAAATGTGAGGTTCCCAAATCTTCAATGTTTGCGTGCACATAAGCCCTGATATCCTCGATATGCAAGACTTCGTACGACATCAATGAAAATGCACCTAAGGGTTCAGTATCTACGAACTTATACAAATGCCATTTGAACTTTGGATGAGGCCTATCCTTAACTTCAACTACCAGAGGAGTAGACATGATTGCAATCACAGAAATTTACAAGTTTTGAATAAATACTGTTCGGGGATGAGAATGGAATTTGATTGCAGATTATCCTTTATGCTTGAGTCTCTCCACAAATTTGCAATGATCACCTCAGAGCTCTCCAAAATGCTTTTCTTCAAATGAAATATGACATCTGAGGGTTGAAGCCATTCCTTTTATTGTACACATACTTAACTCTTTTATTTTGCAATAAATGCTCTTGCCCTAACTCATATGTTTTTCTTCCTTTTAGGCACTGAGATAGCTCTTATGTGGATTGCCAATATGCTTCACTAATACTTCTAACTAGTCGAACAATATCTGAACGGTATCAAATCTCCTACAGGAAATGTCTGGATTCCAGTATCATTCACCTCCAAGAGGGGGTTTGAGAGTTTTTCTTGATAACTCCCCCTATGCTAGAGACCTAAAACTAATTCCTTGAGGAGTTAGTAGAAGTTGCTTCTAGTGCAGGTCCACTTCCTTCTACAGAGGGATTCTTCTTCACCCATTTCTTCTACATCTTTTTGATCACATCAGTAGTAACTTTTCGTTTCCCTTTAACATCATATTGCATGTTCTAGTTTACTAGGCCTCTTCTGTTCCAACATAATCTAACGATGTGGCCAAATTTGTTGTAGTTGTAGCACACAACATTTATTTGTCCAAACCAATTATTCCACTGACTTTTTCTTGATCTGCATTTGTTAGAAACATGTTCAAATCTATGGCATGCATAGCATCTAACATCTCTATAAAAGTTTTTCATCACAATTTTGCATTCACTTGACTTATGACCATACTTATAGCAATTAAAACACTGATCTAAAAATGATGGTCTACTTGAGTTCACCCTACTTCTACACTGAGAATCCATATGACCAAATTTGTTGTAGACATAACAATAGCCATTAAATCTTTGAGCATTTGGTTGCCTTACCAGATCTCTTCTGGTTCCTTTCATCTAACTTCCTTGTCTAAATCTTCCTTGTCTAGAGTTCCTTTGTCTAGATCCAGAAATTTCTCCTTCTTCATATCCAAGACCTCATTTGTCACCATCAATTCTTTATCCTTTGATCAGCTCATCAAGTTTGGTTGAGCTTTCTCTAAATTTCTCCTTATACTCATTTGTTGTAGGAAGTTCATCTCTAAGGTCATCAAGCTGCTTTTCAAGCATTTCTTCATTATTCTTGGATTGCCCCAATTCATTATCTAGTTGACTACATTGTTCAAAATTTTCTTTCAAGGACTGTGCAAGCTTTTCCTCATTCTTCTTTCTATCATCAAGCTCCTTAGTCATTCTCATCATGGTGGATTCAATTTCTCACTTCAAGGCAACATTTTCTTTGGAAAATTTTTCACATTCTTCTATTTTCTCCTTCAAAGCCAAACTAAGTTGTCCATCTTCCATACCTTTATTCTTCTGTTTGATTTGACCACATAATTCCTTTCTTTTCTCCCTTGATTCATTGATCTTGTCTTTTAGTGACTCGATGAACTTTTTTGCATTCTCAAGATTTTCTTGCAGTTCCCAGTTCTCAGATTTTATCTAGTGAAGATCATATAAGGCCACCATAAGTTGTTGTTGAAGACTGCTTGTATCCATTAAAAAAAACCTTCCAAGAACTCCTCAAGCTGTAAGACTTCTTTTGAGGAACTAGCTCTGATACCAATTGTTGGAAACAAGAAACACTAAGAGGGGGGAGTGAATTAGTGTTGAGAAAAAGTTCAACTTTATTGTTCTATGATTTAACTTACTTAACCATTCAATAAAAGAAACAAGCATCAACAGAAAGAAAATAATCTCAACACCATAACACCAGAATTTTTACGTGGAAACCCTGTTAGGGGAAAAACCACGGTGGGTGGCTAATCCACAATATAATATGAGTATACCCAAAATAAGAAGTACAAAATGGGAATGCACTTGCATTCAGGCTCACTACCTGAGCTCATTGCTCAAAATGAATGGGATCACTGCCCTATAAAGATTTGGAATAAATCCTAAAGATTGAACTGATGAAATAGCATCAAAATGCCTAATTACAATTCCAATTAAGCTTTGATGACAATCTGCTATCCTTCAAAAAAATTCAACAATTTTTCTCTGGCTGCATAATTCGCACTGCAAAAATATTAATGCACAAGTGAAACTGTGCATAATCATTTAATTGATGTTCCTAATGATTGCAACACACCACCACACTACTTTCTCACACACATCAAATGGTATATTGAATCTCTTATATATCCACAACTAGAAATAAAATCGCTATAGGTCAACCTTAATAAAACTTGGAAATATTATTAACTGTCGGCCCAAAATTGCAATTAGATTTTCAATGTGTATCTAACACCATCAGCTAGACTATAGTTGAGACCCATAATTAAATGTTTGAACAAGAAGAAATTTTAAATAATTCCACTTTACACATCCACAACGTGCCACATTCACTGAGTCGGCTACAATGAAAAATAGACATAAAACATTCTACCAAACCTCCAAGCTCGCACTGCAACTAATGAAACACCACAAAATTTAGTAATAAGATAATACACGTGTTCACCAAGCAATCCTAGTGGTCCACAACACAAAACAATGATTTGGTGAAGTAGATAGATTGACTGATTGGTTGGATACCCTATTCTTTAGATATTATGTCGGTAACACACAATATTGCACTTTATCTATCAGTATGACTAGATACAAATCTGCGGACCATGAAGATGACTTTAGTTTCCAACAATGACAAAACTAGAAGCCATATTCCAATAATATCATCCTTAATAGGCCCCTAGGATCCTTATTTTTGCATATTGATGCATACTTTGGCTAATATCCTAACAAAAACACTTTAAAACCCCAAAATATTGAAGACCCGCCTCAAAAACCTCTGTTGGAAGAATGAAGAAGAATGTCTAACTATGTAATTTTATTTTTTTTCATTGATGTCACCATGTTATATGAGTTGTGACTAGAAGACTAAGCCATTGTTTGATCCAGTATTTTAGACTGGTAGCTAAACCAATATATAGTTTACATCCTTTGATATTTTGGTCTGCAATCCTTCACAATTGATTTTTTTTTCTTGTAGTTTTGGGAAATGGTTTATGGATGTTGGAAGCATGTACATTCAAAATATCTCACCCACAAGTTCTCATATGGTGTATTGAAATTATTCTATTGATTGCATTTCACTATTAAGCATATCTCTAACTTACCTCATGAATAATTAGTGTTATGGTGAATTAATCTTGCTATGCGCATGTATGTGTGACCTATCTTAGGTCTACACTGACATGATGTAGTGTGCTACCCTTTTTAATTTATTTTTTGGAAATATTTTGTAAATGCTTGAAGCCAACAATCAATCTTCTTAGTTGCATCTAATTAGGCTGACCTAATTGATTCTTGTGAATAAGTTAGATATATATGTTGGAAAGTTTTGAGGATTGTGTTGTGTGACAAATCACACTCATGTGAATGTGAAGAAGTGTGAAAATGATGAAGTGTGTTAAGTCAGTTTATTGAGCATCACCAGAATTGAATCAAAACTTGTTAGGTGCACTCTTACCAATTCATCTTGGTTGTAAAGCCACTTTTTGTTTTGTAATCCTTTTTGTATGCAGTGAGCCTCCTTGTGTAAGCAGTGAGCTTTTGTATCCAAACATTGGGTCCTATTCTAGGCAGTGAGCTCTTTGGCAGTGAGCCTTTTATATTTAGTTTTGGAATTACTTTATATTGTGAGTTAATCCTCACCATGGTTTTTCCCTTATTGGGTTTTCCACATAAATCATGTGTTTATTATGTTAATATTGCTTTCTATTATCTACATTTTATGTTTATACTTAATAATAAAATTAAGTGGATAAGAATTTGATAAGTGTTTGAGATTTGAATTTGAGTTTGGTGACAACTGATTCATGTTAGAATTGTGAAACAAACACAAAACCACAAGCCACAAGATCAAACAACAAACAAATAAACCTTTCATGCAAGAGATCTGCAAACAAGAATTGCTATATTCTTCAACAAGAAAAAAACCACAAAAGAGACTTTTAAGAGGATATGAAAGCTCTAGATAATATTCAAGAAGTAATTATAATGAGGGTTGAATGCTTATGAGAGAAAAGCCCTAAATGAGAAAGGGATCAAATCATGACAAGTGTCAACATCACATTAGATGAGACATAATGATCTAATATTAACTCAATTAATAAATCAATCCTAAGTTTAGCTTAAGTGCAAAGAATAAATTAGACTAATAATCAATTAAAGATTAATTAATTATTAGCTAATGCATGATTACTCTAACACCCCCCCTTAAGATGAACTTAGAGAGTAGGTAAAAACCCTAAAGAGAATACATGATGGGTCCTAACAAACAAGGCCATGAAGGTACCCATGTACAAACAAAAGATCTCTATAATGTGGAGAAATAGAGAAAACCTCATGGGAAAAACTCCACTCCAAAAAGATATGAAATCCAAGTGAAGGACTGAAGAAGCCTCCAAACAAGATAAATTTGTCACAAAAGATAGGAACAAAGGATGCACAAAAGAACACCACTAAAGCATGAAGATGTTGCAAAATTTGTCAAAGAATGACTACTAAAAGGTTAAAAGAAGAACCTCCTCTAAAACATATGATGATCAGGATCAAGAAGATGAGAATCTGTATGAGTGCCCCCAATGACACTACTCGAATCTGATAGAAAACCAAGGAAAACATAAAGAACTAAATTGATACAGATGGCACCAGTACCAATAGTATGAAGAAATGATCAAGTGAAAAATGGAAGGTCACCTCTAGAAATAGGAATGGAAGAGTGTCCATATGGTAAGTGCTCCTTCTCACTGAAATGCATAGGTAACCAACCATTGTATCTTCCTAGTACATAGGAACAAATACTGTATACATAACTCACTCCTATGTGAAACCAATGAAGTAGTAGCACCAACAATAGAAACCTCCCATAATGTTGAAAAGGGAGACACATGACAGGTACATTAAAATTGAATGCCTAAATGTAGTGCATGATAAAAAACCAAGAACATCTAAATGTGTAGACATGAAAGTACAAGTAATGATAAAGGATGTGAAAATAAAATTCACATACATGAGAAAGGTATGAAGGAAAAACAAAGGAAAACATCAACCTCCATGGAAATTTATATCATAGTGCAAGTATAACAAGGCACAAAGTGATATGCAAGAGTCCCAATACTACACATTCAAAGCTAAGGAACTTTATCTCAGTGTGTTTACAAAATCATAAGTACTTGCAATGTGAGCCCATAATGTCCAAAAAATAACATGCTGAAAGTACAATTCTATGATATAAAAAGAGGAAAATGGTAGCACCATGATGAAGTACATGAAAATTATACACTTTAAAAAAAAATGGCGCCCAAAAATGTGTTCGGATGCAAAAGATATGACCTATTGAAGTCTCCAAAATGAGAACTGAATAGCTACAACACTGAGAAAATAGAATTTTGGAAAAAATAGAAGTCAAAATTGGAAAATACTTGCACCATTGCAAATAGCATGAAATTCTACCCCATTTCAAAAAAAATTACACCGTAAAATATCATCATATGACCAAGATATGGGCTCTAGAAGTTGAGGTGCAAAATTGAGAAACCCAAAGGAGAGGGGCCGAGAAGGATAAGAAATCATCTCTACCAAATTTGTCAAAAAAACCACTAGAAATAGAGGTCTACCAATTTTAGAGGTACTGGTAAAAAATCCTCCAATTATAGTGCATGTGGATTATTTTGCAAAAATATTTAATAATAATTGCAAAAAAAAATTGCATGTTTTTACTTTTAAAGAAAAAAACAACAAAAAAAAATTATACATTTTTAAATAAATATATATATATATATAAATTACATGAAAAAAAATTAAAACTTTTGATTTTCTTTTAAAAAAAAAAGAAAAACAACATTTAAAAAAAAAAATTGAAAAAAATATTCAAAAAAAAAAAGGGGCGGTGGGATCTATGCCCTACGCAGGGCCCAAGGGCCACACTACCAATGAAAATGCAATACCTATGGGTACCCCACAACAGGGGATGGAGCCCAAGGGCCATCGCTCTACCATATGGCCATAGGCGACAGTACCCTTGGGTACCATCCCTCTCCTTTTTTTAATTTAAAAAAATATATTTTTTTTATGAAAATCAAACCTACACACCCTTTCATGGTATTTTTAACATTTTTTTTAATTTGGTTTTGTTTTTTTTCCTAAATTGCAAGAAAAAATCAAGCAATTTTTTTTTTAAAAAAATTTACCTCAATTTTCATGTTGGGGAGGTCATACGACTTCCTAGGCAAATTTGTTTATTGGCTTAGAGGTAAACTGCTTAGATTTTGATGATTTGACAGTCGATCTAAGGGGTTTTGGGCCTTATGAGAATGATGGTGATGTTCGTTTCAGCTCAAAATACACCAAAAATATAGCTAGCCTCCAGATCTGGAGATAAAGCAACTCCTTTAAAACCTTGTAGAACTAGTGTTCAGAGTCAAAATCAGGAAAAACAAAAGCCAAATTTGACTTTCTCAATAGCTCTAAATCCAACGATAAAGTTATTTTTAGACAAAACTACATTGTAAAATGTCCACCTCCAAAATTTGCAAAGAAAACAAAGGGGATTTAGATCTAAAGCCTACAACCCTTGTTGAAGAAAAATACTCATAAATCGAGAAGAGGTTTATTGAATCCACACTCTAGATACCATGTCAGAATTGTGAAACAAGCACAAAACCATGAGCCTCAGGATCAAGCAAAAAACAAATACACCTTCTACACAAGAGATCTACAAACAAGAATTTTTATATTCTTCAACAAGAAAAAAGCTACAAAAGAGACTTTCAAGAGAATATAAAAACTCTAGATAATATCCAAGAAGTAATTACAATGAGGGTTGAATGCTTATAAGAGAAAATCCCTAAATGAGAAAGGGATTAGATCATGACAAGTTTCAACATCACATGAGATGAGACATAATGATCTACTATTAACTCTATTGATAAAGCAATCCTAAGTTTAGCTTAAGTGCAAAGAATAAATTATACTAATAATCAATTAAAGATTAATTAATTATTAGCTAATGCATGATTACTCTAACATTCACCCCTCCTCTCAATTGTCTTGCACCTTTTAACAATTGGTATTAGAGCTTTGGTTCCTTGGTGAAAAGCTTCATGCTTGAGGAAGATCCTGAAGGTTGAACAAATGGATGATAAAGAAGAACTATAAACTACACTTTGAAGATCTTGATAAGGCTTAAAATGAAAATAGAGATTTGAAATAAAATATTGATGAGGAAAATGAGTGGGTCCAAAAATTAAAAGAGCAATTGAAGAAATTCAAAGAGAGACATAGAGAGGTGAGTAAGCAGCAAAAACAAGAGATCATGGGATTGAAAGTGCTAGTGGAAGAAAAGAAGATAATTGAATAATATATGAATATAGTGGTGTACAAAAAGACTGATGAATGCACTAGACTTGAACAAGAGGTCGTGAACTTGAAAGTAAAACTTGAGAAAGAAAAATTTTGTGAAAACAATTTCACATCTAGATTTGACAAGCTTGATGAGTTGATTGTAGGATAGAAAACAAGTAAAGACAATGGTGGCTTGGGAAATGAAATAGGTGAAAGCTCAAAGGATAATAAAAAAACTCAAGACAAAAGGAAGTAGAAAAGAAATCCAAGAAAATTTGCTAGAAGACTACCTATTAGACAACCAAATGCTCAAAGGTACCCATCTTTCAATGGTGTTTTCTTTTCATGTAATAAATTTGGTCATAAAGCAAGTGAGTGAGATCCCTCCATTGGAAGTGCAAAAACAACACAAAGCTTTCATAATAGTATCTTGATATAAAAGAAAATGGATAAAGTGAACCATTGTTGACAATGGCTCAGCCATTAATGTGTGTAGTGTGACCCTTTTGGATAGCCTTGGCATCGATAAATCAAAAATTCAACCTAACTCTTTATCTATTAAGGGATTTCTTTATCTATTAATGGATTTGACAATGTCGGAAAACAACCGCTTGGTGTGATCACTTTTCCTATTATAGCTAGGAAGGCCACATTAGAAATAATGATCCATGTTATGCCTCATGATCTTTCATACAATATCCTCTTAGGCAGACCATGGATTCATGCAATGAATGGGATGGCTTCTACTCTTCATTGTAAAATGAAATACATCTACAACAACAAATTGTACACACTTGGTGTTGATCTTGAGCCTTATAGTGTCTTACAACTTGATAAAGACAAAGAGAATCCCTTGAAAATATTAACACCAACCACACAAGTAGATTTGATGCAACAAAAAGACAACGAAAACCATATCAAGGAAGTCACAAATCTATTAAAAGATAATTGGGGTTCCTTAGATTTTACACCAACATTCATGGGTGCATAAAAGATCACACACAAAGACTCTAAAAGGGAAAAGAGAAAACAATGATGTCAACACAAAATTTGGAAGACCCTTTGAAAGCATCCACCTCAACCACTTTAGAAAAAAATCCAATAGATTATAGAACAAACTTTGATGGACTTAATCATGAGCGACCGCCAGATCCAAAAGAAATGAAGAAGCTTTATGGCAAAGGTTATGATCTTATGAAACAACTTGGGTATAGTGGAAAAGGAGGTGGTTCTAAAGAATAAAGTATTCGCAACCCTATAGAGTCTAGGACACAATAAAAAACTTGTGGTCTTGGTTATTGTCCTTTGATAGAAATAAACAAGCCTTCACTCAATAAAAACACCATCACAAAAGATTCTTATAAGATGACTTCAATAGTAGTGCATCCTGAACTGATAGACACTACTGGTCTTTATCCTTTGCAAGAAATGAAACAGACAAAGGAATTCTTGCTTAATGTAAATGTCATCTCACAAAACATAGATGATTTGAATTCATTAGATTTACATCCTCCTTTCAAGGATAGAACAAAATCTTGCAATCTAAGTAGTCTTGCATAAGCATGACATCTTGTACTAAGCAAGAGATATCTTTGTGGCATAGTATAGGAACACCTTCTACCATTGACCAAGAAGGTATCTTATTGAGATTCCTCCAAGATCACTTGATATCTTTTCCTCCAAGAACATGAAAGAAATTCTATTTCAACACTTCATTTTACACCAATCATAGAGTTAATAGTCATTCTTCTAATTCATGTAAGCCTTTGAATAGTAAAATCTAACATCTTAGGGAGTTTGGTGTTCTCTCTTATGTGAGGGAACCTAATTCCTCTAATTGATACTAATTTTCACTCTACCATGCATCTTATCAATCGTTTCAGCTCACCCTTGTCCTGCACTAAGTGGGGGAAAGGGGTTAGGTAGCTTTGTCCTCATATGTCACTTGTTGTTGTCTCTTTTGGCTAGTTGATCACCTTTCATGATCATATAAGAGAAAGCTTGGGATGTGCATGACATGCCTTAAGTTGACTCGCATGTGATATACTCATTCATGATGTAGTTTGATTTAGAAGCATATGACTTGGCATAATGCTTCTCAAATAAGCTCTCATGTCTTCTTCTACATTAAAGCAATTGCTCACAGTAATGGTGTTAGAAACCGCTTTAAACTAGGGGCGTACATCGACACTCATTTTGTATCATCGCATGATTCCATTCTCCTTGCGATGCATCCATTTCTTGGTGGTGTCATCATGTTTGATTCCATCCAAGAGCATGATATTTCTTTGAATTGTCCTCTCTTGGAAACATTAGACATGATGTTCCCTAAGAAGAGACCTTGCATGAACTATGAAAAATACCTTTGAAAAAATCATACACTATCTAGCATTTACAATGTTGCTTTGTTCATGAGCTCCAAGTATACAAAGTTTTTCTTGTCTCATGAAGCTCAAAAATAATTTTTGCATTTCACCTTATTGAAGTTATCAGGAGGTATAACTTTGGTATGGTTGAGCGAGAAGCTGAATCCAAGGCATGACTTTCCCCATAGCCACTTGTGTGTGTGTGAGTGCATACAAACCATGAGTGTATGTTTATCACTTTTTAGGAATTCTCACCAAAAGGACAACCATGAGTTATGTCACCTTAGAGTGAGTATGCATTTTTCAGACAAACAGCCTAGATATGATCCACATCATGTTGGACAAACGATTGAAGCTTGATCTGATCTCTTATTTTACTTTTTCTTTTAGTCATTACCATTCTATGATCATGTATCTTATTTTTCTGCATATCATTCACCTTGCACATGTCCTCTTGTGCTTATATCAATTTGACTTTGAATCTTGAATCCTGGGGGCTTGGCCACCTCCTTTGATCATTGTCATCCTTTTTCGTCTGCACTGGTATAATTGGACCCCTCTTGAATGTAGCGTAGAAAAATGGATCTATGGAAATTTTCACACTTGATATGGGAATAATTAATGATAAATTGGACTTAATGCCGCCTTGATCTAGTGTTGTGAGGTGTTTTACACATTCACATTAAGTCTTGGACCTATTTTAAGCTAAATTAATTTAACTTTGTCTTAATTTACTATTGTAAAATGTGTTTATTGACATCTTCACATTAAATTGAGGAGGCTTGTAAATCAAGTGGACCTAATCTAGTGTTGTAATGTGTTTTACACATTCACATGGGATTTAGGTCCCTTCTAAGATAAATAAACTCAAATTCTCCTTAATTTAGTGTTGTAAAGTGTATTTATTTACACTTTCACATTAGATTTTTGGCCCTATTGTATTTATGACCTTTATATCATCATTAGTAGGCCCCTAGGACCCTTATTTTTTCATCTTGAGGCATATTTTGGCCAATATTCAGACAAAAAACCTTTAAAACCCTGAAATATGGAGGACCCACCTCAAAAAGCTCAAGGTGGGACCCATTCACCCAAGGTGGCGAATGAGTCCCTTTTGGGGACTTTTTCAAAATTGAGCAATAAAATTGCAATTCTAACTTGAATTTTGATGAATGTCAGCCTTGGGGGATCAAAATAATGGTCATTTGAGTGGCTTAGCTATATAAGAAAGATCTGAAATCCTCATTTCATCGAAGCATCATCCATCCATCATGTATGCAAGTTATCAAGTCAAGAGTTGAGCACTTCAAGTCCTCACAAGTTCACCAAGATAATATTCAAGGGTAGAATTCTTTGTCAATTATTGCAACAATTTAAGATCCATCATCATGAAAAGGTTATAACTGCATTATCTTATGTTCATGTTTCATTATATTGTTTCATCATTTGGTTTAATTACCTAAAAGGGGTTTGACCAAGGCAAACCCCTATTCCCTAACAATCAACATTTCTCTCTCTTTCTTTGTGTGATTGTAGGTCTAGGTGCTTTAGAGGCTTGGAGATGATTGAAGAATAGGTTTCAAACTTGTTGGATTCATCTCCCTATTTGCAAGGTTAAAATATTGACAAAAAGTCACTTGCAATCCCAAAAGTTAGGGTTTTAGGTTCAAACACTCAGAGGAGAAGATTGAGTAGATCTAGACTTTGTATTTCCAAAAATGGAAAACTAGACTCATTTCCATTAGTGGTGAATGAGTCCCACTATAGGCATTTTTTCAAAGATCTTTGTGGATTCATATACTCTTTTGCCCAAAACTTGCTCTGATGCAGTTTTCTAGAATTGGGACTGATTCGGCCAAAATGGTGAATGAGTCCTGGCTAGGCTTAAAAATCAACATCTTCAGGATTTCAGAGTTCCATTAAACATCCTCATCAAGCTTCCAGGTGCAAACTTTCAATTTTATAGCCTTTTGTTTTGTTTCATTTGTATTTAGCATATATTTGCATATAACATTGTGTTTTCCAATGTCTTTTATTTTCCAAGTTTATGCTTGGTGGTATACCCCTCATTAGACATCTTCTAGCCTCTATGACAATTCCCCTTGCTATATTTCAATCTCCTTTGCATTGGAACCTCAAGGATTTTTTCTTGAGTGAAGCATTAAGGTTTTTGTATCTATCTCCTTTTAGGTTCAAAACCTTAGAAGTGTAAGAGAGTCCCCAAGATAAAAATCTTCATTTCACTTACAAAGTTAGCTTCCACATCATCAGGATCTTCTCCATGGATATAAATCTTCAACAATTTTTTATTTTCTAGCCTTAAAAGCATACTCTATTATTGTACCATTTTTTAAACCAAGTTTTCTCATTTCAAATGAAGTTAGTGTACCACATAATAATAACTATAATAAGTATTAAAATTCCAACTTCCTCAATAGAAAATAACCTTTCACTATAAGAATCAAGAAGAGATCTAAGAACTTTCTTTACCACTCTAGGTTCTTTGACTTGTTCACCAAGACCTCTCATTGCACTTACATTTTCATCAAATTTCAACATGTAGGTTGTAATTGTTTCATCTTAATACTTTGAAAAGGTCTCAAATTATGCCTTCAAATTCTACAAATTTTATTGTTTAACCTTATCATCTCCTTCATAAATTCTCTCTAGCTTAACCCAAACTTCTTTAGTAGTCTTTAGATTCATAAATTTTACTAATTTAGAATTTGAAAGACTATTTAAAATAATAAATCTTTCCTTAGCATTTACCTCATGGGCCTTTATCTCATTACTTGTGCAACATATTGAGTCTTTATTTCCTTTTCAATCTCATACCCATAGGATGCCAGATATACTTCCATCTATGTCTTCCAGAATGCATAGCCTGTGCCATCAAACTACAATGAAATAACTTGCACAATAGTAGAATATGATATGAGATATGTTGAAAATATTGGATAATAATTGAGAATAACAAGCCACTTCAAGGGGGAAACCACCAAATATCTTAAATGAGAACATAATTCACAATATGATAATGAAATAAGAGTCACAACCTCCTATATATACCTATTTATTCCTAGGATATCACCTAGGCTAACTTAAACACCCCTATATAAGCCCTAGGTTGGCCTAACTAAATAATAATATAATAATGATAACATGACTTAACTAGGAGTTAAGATAGCCACAAGATGACTATTCATAACATGATGTACACCAATACTAAGGGAATATGGCATCTTGTCCTCAATGAAATCAAGTGTGGATTCTTCTTAATGAAATCCTCATCCTCCCATATGGCATACACTATGGTTCCAAAATGATTCTTCCTTCTTCATTGAGCTTTTGAAGTACTATTTGAGTTGGAATATTATGCCCAATTGCCTTCTTCAAACAAGAAATATGAAAAATTGAATGTATCTTTATTGTTGGTGGCAACTCTAGCTTATAGGAAACACTAACGATATTTTGCATGATTTGGTATGGGGCATAATACTTTGGAGACAACTTATTATTATTTTTCTTTTGCTTTATTGATATTTTCTTAGAAGGCTACAATCTCAAGAAATCCAATCCCCAACTTTGAAACTTCTATCACTATGATGTTGGTAGATACCTGGTGCTTCATTTGTTTTTGCACCATGGCTAAATTCCCCTTGAGTCTTGAAAGTACCTATTATTGATGAAGCAAGTGGTCCTCTACTACCTAAAGTCTTGGTGACACCTTTAATGATGATGTGATTGAAGGAGGATGATATCCATAAAATGCCAAAAATAGAGATATTTTTGATGAGTTATGAAAATAAGTGTTATCCCACTATTCTATGAGTGGTAGCCAATCTACCCATTGAGACTGTTTCTATGAAGTGAAACAATGTAGATATCCTTCCAAACACTTATTAACAACCTCATTTTTCTCATCTAATTGAGTTTGGTATGAAGAGCTATGAGCCAATTGATTACCCAAACATGAGAATAAATCTTTCCAAAAGTGACTAGTAAAGATAAGATCATAATCACTGACAATAGCATTAGATGTGCCATGTAGCTTTTGTATATTCTCCAAAAGAACATTTTACACTACACTTATATAAAAGGATGGGATAATGTAATGAAATGTGCATATTTAGTGAGGTGATCAACTACTACCATGATAAAATTATGACCTTTAGATTTGGGAAGTCCTATGATGAAGTCCATGGAAACCTCTTCCCAACATTGGCTAGGAATAGATAAGGGTTGCAAGAGACCTGATGTCTTAATTTTCTACCCTTTATTTCTTTGACAAACAAAAAAATTTGCCACAAATTTTTGAACATTACCTTTTAGCCCTTCCCAAAAAAAATCTTACTTGACCTGATCATATGTCTTCAAAAATATTGAGTGACCACCGATTGGAGACTCATGTAGTCCTATGAGAATCTTGTGTTTAAGAGTGGAATTATTGCATGGATAAAAACACTCTTTACGATACCAAAGAGTACCTCCCTTCCAATAAAACTTATTTGAACTACTAGGATCATTTTTTAATTGTTGGATGAGATTACTTGTCACAACATCATTTTTCCACTCTGCTTTGGATTCTTCCACCTGATTTTCTTGTAATATTGAAAGGGCACACAATAAGGTGTCGTCTTTCTCATCCTTTCTTGAAAATGCATTTTCCACAATATTTTCCTTCCCTTTCTTATATATAATCTCAAAGTCATATCCCAACATCTTAGTGACCTATTTTTGTTTCTCTTTAGAAGATAATCTTTGTTCCAAAAGATATTTTAGGGTATCATGATCTATCTTAACCTTGAAGTTTCTACCCATTAGATAAGGCCTCCATTGTTTAATTGTGTGACGGATCACTAGTATTTCCTTCTCATAAACATGTTTGAGTTGATTCTTACCCTTTAATTGATGAATCTCAAAAGAAATTGGTTGACCTTCTTGCATGAGAACTAATCAGATCCCATTTATGGAAACATCACATTGCACAATTAATTCCTTGGTGAAGTTGGGAGTGGCAAGCACTGGATTTATACACATAGCCTCCTTCTATAGTGTCCCTCCATTTCAACTGTATTTGAATTGTGAGTAAGTCATTTATTGGTGATTTGTGAGGTCATGTTGAGTTTGTCATTAAAGCTATTTGGTCAATTGATTATGTTTTCTCTTTGGTTGACTATTAGAAGAGATAATTTAATGGTTGTGATGATATAAAATTTGTTTCGTTTATATTATTATTTTGACTATATTGAAGAATTTAAAAGAATGGTTGATATATAGATTGAATTTTCAATAATGCATCTGCATTTACTTGGCATTAATAATATATCTACATATACTACTTTGTATAGTGTCTGGTTTCGTTTGTACTTTGGAAGAGGGTTAATAAAGCAAGGAGTTTTATTTTATATATATGCAAAACTAATTCCATAGAGTTTAATTGGTGGTATGCATACATGATATTAATATAAATGGGTCTAATTATTACTATATAGATTTAATATAAATATTAATAGCTTTAGTATTAATAATTGATATGAGTATTAATAGATTTAATATTAAATACTCTCTCTCTTCTTAATTATGATAATCGGATCCAAATTTAATAATTAAGTGGAAATAATTAATTAAATAGCAATGTTGATAAGCATCATCAATGTTAGTATAGAAGATATATTAAATGATTTAATAGTGACTCATTAATGGAAGTCATTCTTGTAATTTAAAATAAATAAATAAATAAATATCTTGTTAATTATCTGTTTATTTAGTGATCAATCAAATAAATGATAGATAAGAATAAATATATATATATATATATATATATATATATATATATATATATATATATATATATATATATATAGATAATTCATATAATAATAAACTTGTGCAAGCAGCTAAGTTTACACATGTCCTTGCTTCAAGTTTTTCTCCCTCACCCACGCGCCTTGTGGGTGATTCACATTTTTTGTCTAAATACAAGTCTACCTACGTTGATCTGGAAGAAAACAGGAAGTTGGTCTCTAAGTTAGTGATTACGAGTATGAAGGGTAACCAGGCACTCCTAATGATCAGCGATATATGCAATGCACTAAGGGTTACTATGGTGTGAAGGAAAAGAGGAATGCTGGAAAAAGTGGTGGAGATTGGCTCTACACCTTTCAATTGCATTCACTTTCATTATACTGGGACTGACCACATTTATTGGAGGCATTCTGTGAACAATTCACGTGCCTTGTCATTTTGTCTACATTTTACATACAAGTTTATCAGGGCAGTTGCAAAATATGACCCCTCATAAAAACTTCCCCATATTTACACTTCATGGGATGTCCGTACACTATTCCAAAGCTCCCATTGTGGCACATGCAGAGTAGGATACTGGCAAAGGTTGCAAAATCTAAATCTTCGGCATAGTACAATCTGTGCAAAACTTCGACGTAAGTTACCGGCCATGGTCTCACTGGATTGTTTCTTTTGTTGTGCAAGAATATGGATTATGAATCGTCATCACCTTCCCAATATGACTCAATCAAGATACATTTTAATCCGTGTAATTTTATGCTTATACAAACATTAATGCTAAGGTTCTAAATACAAGCAATTTAATTGGTAATCAACATGAACCTGTCAAGCAACCGCAACATCTTATCTATAAAGAAACTTGAATCAAAATTCTATTATGTAATCAAGTCTTCATGCTAACTCACAAATTCATGGTAACAAAACCTACAATCTTAACTTAACTTTTCACCCCGCACCTTATAGACTTTTATATTTACTTATGCAATTATAACTATGTATCATTCACGTTACACTCATTCACCCACCCGCCTTCTCTGCACATCATAAATTTAGTTCTTGGAGTTATCCTCCTTAAATTTACAAGATCTTTGATCGATGTACTCTGTCATTATGGTTTAAACAGTTTAATCTGACGAACAATTATTATCTGATATTTCAATCGTCTACACAATTGAAATAGTCATTTTCAAACTACATTTAAAATTGATTTAATTACAAGTTACTTAAATTCTTTTATTATTAGATTTGTGATTCACGTATAAATCCGTCTAGGTTGGATTTGAATTAGATTTATTTAGTTTGAAATCAAGAAGTGCAAATGTTATATTTTGATTACATTTATTTATTGAAGTAATCCAATATGCTACATTTTAATTAAGTTTATTATTTGAAGTAATAAATATATAGGTTATATTTTGATTAAATTGATTTATTTGATGTAAACTAAAATGCTACATTTTAATTAAGTTTATTATTTTGAAGTAATAAATATATCGGTTATATTTTGATTAAATTGATTTATTTGAAGTAAACCAAAATACTACATTTTAATTAAGTTTATTATTTTGAAGTAATAAATGTATAGGTTATATTTTGATTAAATTGATTTATTTGAAGTAAACCAATATACTACATTTTAATTAAAATTATTATTTTGAAGTAATAAATGTATAGGTTATATTTTGATTGAACCGATTTATTTGAAGTAAACCAATATACTACATTTTAATTAAATTTATTATTTTAAAGTAACAAAGGTATAGGCTATATTTTAATTTTAATTATTTTGAGGTAATGAAATGTATAAGTTAGGGATTTTAAATTAAGAAAAATCTGATGGGTTACATATTCCAGGTTCTCATAGTGGTTATCCATTTAAAAGATCTTATGTTGAAAATGCATTTATTTATAGTTGATCATTTAATTATGCTTTACACTATCTTTAGTAATATTGTATTATGTTCCCATTTGAGTGAATAAAATAGTCAATCCTTTCATTTTTTTATTAAGTTATTTTATTTATCAAATGAAAAAGGAATGTTTAAACAAGTGGAGTATGCAATATGCTTTCAATTTTCATTGCATGAAATGGTGTTAAGGTTTGATTTCTTGCCTTCACTTGATTAATTGAATACTACATTAATTTATTTTTTGTTTGATGAATGTTTAGGCCAAGCCTTGATGTGAGTTCTTTGGGAACCCTAGTATTGTGTACCCTTCAGTTGGGAGTATATGAAGGATGGTGTTATAGGCTTCTCGAGGCATTGGGTAACATGTTTATGTTAGATTTCTTTGATTTAATTTTGAAATTTTTGATTTAATTATTAGTTTTTGAACTCTTGTGGATGTTACCTTATTTGGTAGTTTACCTCTTGTTATGGTTCTTTGGCGAGATGGTCCATGCCTCACATTTGTACTTGGACTGGTAAAGTTTCGTGTTTTATGTTTGGTACACCCTTGATTGTTGTAAAAAAATTTATTAGGACTGTATGAAGATACTCTCCTATAGTATCCCCTCCTTTTCCTTCATATGCTTCTAGAAGCAGTCACCTTGTAACTGGTCATTGAGATTGTTGAATGTTATGTTTTGGTCGACCTTGTGGTTTGGTCTTGTGACCGTTCTGCTTATTTATCTTGGTCGTGGGTCCTTGTCATCTCCTAGGATGGGGGTTGGGCCTTCGGGTCTACGTGGTTAGGTGGAATGTGCAATGCACCCCATTGGGTTGCCAGGTTGCGTTCATGATGTGGAAGTGGATGCAGAGTTTCCAGAGCTTCACATTATTCAAGACTATTCCTCATTTTGTACCTTATTCTTCATTGATGTATCATTCTTGTACTCAATGTACTCTTCCTATTGATATAAGGGAAGCATTATGTAATGCACTATTGTATCTTTGATGTGTTGTATCTATGGAAATATGTTCCACGGTTGTATCATGGGATTATATATTGAATTGTAATAAAATGATGTATCATTTTCCTCTCTTTTGATCATGAATGGTTGTATGTCATCATTATGTAATCTTGGTTTTTATTTTCTTTCATCTTGGTAAAAGTTAAGGTTTCGTAATGACCATTCTATGTAATCCAGAGGACATAGATAACTTTGTAAATGCATAGTTTCTCTTTATTTAATTTGTGTCCATATTCATCTTATGCAATGTTTCACTTTCAAAAAAAAAAATTAGTGCAATATTTTGTTGTCGTTTGGGGTTCACACGATGGGGCATTATAGCTTGGTATCAAAGCCTAGGTTCATACACTAGGCACACTAGTTTCATATTAGCCCATTATGTTGTCTTAGTGAATTTTTTAAGTGAAGTTGTTAAGTGATCACGATGATCATGATCTTGACATTTAACATCATGTGATCTATACAAAAGAGTAGAGTGAAAGAAGAATTGTTAAAAGGCTTGTGGAAAGGATGTAATGATATAAATCACCTTGTTGATGGAATTGGTTTCCCCTGTAAATGTGAGAAACTAGTAATTGTGCATTGGTTGAGTGTTGTGAATACCTCGTACTTGTTATGTGGACCCATAAACCATGGGGCCCATGGGATGGTGATATGGTGTACCCATCCATTTAGAATATGTTGTATTTGGTGTGGCATTAACCATACCATTATGTGTGTTTATATGTTTGTTACCTAATTGAGGGCCAACCCACATGTGGTTGAAAATCTATATATATATATATATATATATAAGTAGCCAAAATGTAGTTTCATAGATTCTTTTCTTTTGGTTCTCTAACCCCTCAATCTGTGAAGGGGTAGTAGCGACCACAAGTTTCTTGTACGAAGTGTGTAGCATGAACACATTACGACGCAGAGCGGTCTTAGCTCAACTAATCCCAGGGAAACCTACTCACTACTCCCCCTTACGATGGATTAGGGTACTTGGTCCCTATGTGCTAGCCTAAACCCCATAGTTTTGAGTACAACAACATTGGTTTATTAGTTTATTCCTAGCCTTTCGTAAGGATGAGTTGGCATTAGCGAGTCAACCTCATGTATATGAGAAGTGATGCTCGAGTAGCCCCATATTGATATACTCATATATGTATTGTATACATCATATCCGCACATGTTCTGACATGATGCAATCTATACGATGCCACACCCCACTAATGTTCTAACACAATGTTGGTGATGATGTCGTGTTGCTGATGGTAGCAAGTTGGGCTCGAGGACACGATGCCACGTGCATAGACACATGAAGGTATGTACACTTTGAGAATTTTTTATGATAGCCTACTTGTGTAATGAGTATAATGGGGCCTCACACACTTGTAGAGCGATACTCAGGTTTTCTTTCAACAATGTTTGGGTTGGTTAGCATATGGGTATGTGTATACCTTTGGCTCCAGTTAGTACTTGCATGTGCCTTCCCCATGAGGTATCACTATGTGGGGTGTGTTCTATGTGTGCCTAGTTCCGCGGAGCCATAAACACATTTCTATGTAGCATATGACCAATGCATGCCTTCTTCGGCTGGCGTATGACCATGTTTCGTGATGATACGAGGAAGGGTGTAGCCAAGGAGCACACCTTGAGTCATGTGGATGGTGTGCTCACTCCACACCACATGAGGGCTACTGTTCTAGCCTAATGATGTTCCCTCCTTCCTTGTTTGGTGGCTAGTATCTAGTCATGGAGTAGTGTATAGTGCAATTTCAAAGATTGAGGACTTTCTATATGGTTATTGATGATTTTTGATTGACTATGAAGGTTGACATTTTGTTTATATTTGATTGTAATGGTTTAGCCAAACTTTGTGATCTTATTCTCTCATAGCCCTCATGGTGACATTTGATTTAGTGTTGACATTGTGCACATTTCTTGCTTTATTGTTGAAATTGAATCTTATTTGATGTTTATTTTATGACTTTGGTGGCTAAAATAGTTTATCCTTATTTTTTTTAGGTCAGCCATGTGTCATATTGTGATTCCTCTCCAAGGATGTATGAGGTGGACTTGGTTAGTGTATACGAGGAAGCAGATGCAGGGAACCTTGGGGATGGGGGTATGTGAGGCTGTTATACAACTAGGAACCACTACCCACCTATGTGTGATGACTATCTCTTGGAGGCTAACCACCTTATACAACAAGAGGTAGGTCATTGTGGTCTTGCTTGGATAGTCTCACCATGTGGGTGTGGCCTAACACCATCAAACCACTGACTAAGAGTTATGGATTATGTGAGATGGATACTGGCTCTTGGCTCATGGATTTTGTTTGGATTAGTATGTTGCTTTCTAGTGTCCAGATCGACCCTTGTGTAGCCTTGTGATGTGATTCCCAGTAATGTTAGTTTGTGTGTATGTATAGTATGTATGTTAAATTATAGAAATAGTAACTATGAAATGATAAACTTAGGATTTTATGCTTGGTGAATGATACATCATGTTTTGTTGATTCTAAATTGGCTATTATTTGAGAGTTGGTTGAGAGGGATGGTGTTACATCACTCATCCATGAGCACCCTGCTACATTGCAATTCTCTCTGATGATGTGTATGGCATTAGGTATATACGTTGCTTCGACACTTTGTTCTATGTAGATTTGCAATGCCCAAGCCTCGATTCCACTTGCACTATCAGGACAAGGCGAGCCTCATAAATCCCAATCGGTATGAAGTTGAAAATGGATTTCAAGAGAAAGCTTCCCTAACTTAGTCCATCACCCTATCTTTACGATTGATGATGTCGTATGTTTACAACCCCATTTTGGTTTTGGTAACTTTTTTTTTATTAATCTCAATCCTTTAATTGATGTTGTTTTAATTACTTGGTTCAATTGTTATTTTTTTGTATTATTGTGCTTATGCTTGTGAGGGACTTCTAGGAGTAATTCAATGCCAAGGGGACAAGGATGTAGTGTCCCTACATTTTGACCATCTTTGAATTATGAGTAAGTCGTTTATTGGTGATTTGTGAGGTCATGTTGAGTTTGTCATTCAATTTATTTGGCCAATTGATTATGTTTTATGTTTAAATGACTATTAGAAGAGGTAATTTAATGGTTGTGATGATATAAAATGTGTTTCATTTATATTATTATTTTGACTATATTGAAGAATTTAAATGGCTGGTTGATATATAGATTGAATTTTCAATACTGTCATTTGCATTTACTTGGAAGTAATAATATATCTACATATATACAGTTACTTTGTATAGTGTCTGTATGAGATTGTATTTTAGAATAGGGTGAATAGAGCAAGGAGTTATATATATATATATATATATTACGTATAACTAATTCATGGCATAGAGTTTAATAGTTGGGAAAAAGTAAATACTATATGAATACATATGATAGTAATATTAATGGGTGTAATTATTACTATATAGATTTAATACAAATATTAATAGCTTTAGTATTAATAATTGATACAAGTATTAATAGATTTAATATTAAATACTCTCTCTCTTCTTAATTTTGATAATCAAATCCAAATTTATTAATTAAGTGGAAATAATTAATTAAATGAAAATGTTGATAAGCATTATCAATGTTAGTATGGAAGATATATTAAATGTTTTAATAGTGACTCATCAATGGAAATCATGCTTGTAATTTACAATATATATATATATATATAAATAAATGAATGAATAAATAAATATGTTGTTAATTATCTGTTTATTTAGTTATCAATCAAATAAATGATAGATAAGAATAAATATTATATATATATATATATAATTGACATAATAATAAACTTGTGCAAGAAGCTAAGTTTACACCTATCCTTGCTTCAAGACTTTCTCCCTCACCCATGTGCCTTGTCCTTACATCCACATTTTTCATGCATGTCTTTGGAAGGCAGCTCCACATAACGTAGAAGGAGAGTAACGTGGCTTGTGGGTGATTCACATTTTTTATCTGAATATAAGTCTACCTAGGTTGATCTAGAAAAAAAGAGGAACTTGGTCTCTAAGTTAGTGATTACAGGTATGAAGAGTAACCAGGAACTCCTAATGATCAGCAATATATGTAATGCAATAAGGGTTGTTATGGTGTGAAGGAAAAGAGGAAGGCTAGAAAAAGTGGTGGAGATTGGCTCTACACCTTTCAATTGCATTCGCTTTCATTATACTGGAGGGGACCGCATTTCTTAGAGGCATTATGTGAACAATTCATGTGCCTTGTCATTTCTTCCACATTTTGCATACGAGTCTATCAAGGAAGTTGCAAAATATTGTTAGGAATAAAGCATTTTAAAACAAAAAGATAAAAATGAAAAAAAAAAAAAGGAAGTGTCTCAACCTTGCAAGGAAATAAAACTAAATAAATTAAACCATGAATAGAGATTTTGTGACGATTGAGAAAACCGGCTATTTTGAAAGTATCTTTTATGGCGATAGAGATAAAGGGTGCTAAGAGATTTTTATTATATTTTCTAAAAGAGAAAAGAAGTTTTATCTCTAGAAGATTCTCATATGTAATATAATACTATATATTGGTACTTTGGGATAGTCATTTTGTGTGAAGAAAGAAAAGAGACTTGGATTTGCAAGTCTATATGCTACTGGAATGGTGCTGAAATTCCTCTATAATTGAGTTGAGGTAAAAACTCCTATAGAACTTGCATTACCAGAGGTGTGTTGTAATCTGTTCAAGATTTGATAATACATGGTCGCGGTTTTGGAGTGTGTGGTTTTTCTCCCAAAGGGTTTTCCCCACGTAAATCACTATGTTATGGTTTTATTGTTTATGGTATTATGTGTTTCTTCAAATCTTTGTAATATTTTATTTGAAATTTGCATAATACTCTTCTCAAGGTTAGCGTAGGAAGCACTTCCGCACACCTTTTCTTCCTTACAAGTGGTATCAGAGACTGACCAGTTTTGGTTCTATTTGTTGGGTACAGGGTTTTTTGAGCTAATCAAGTTTGAGTGGGAGCTTGTGCAAAGTATTTCATATTCTATATTGCAGGATAATAGAGATGGGGAGCACATCCAGGAGGATTGAAGTAGAGAACTTTTATGGCACAAACTTTGAGATGTGGAAGTTGAAGATGGAAGATCTATTGATTAATCGAGATCTATGGGATGCAGTGGATGAAAATGTCCAAAGGCCTAGGGATCCAACTTTGGCTACAAAATATGATGTAATGGATAGAAAAGCTAAAGGTCTAATAAGACTTTGTCTTGCAGATTCAATTCTAATAAATTTCCATGAAGAACCCACTTCGAAGAATCT
Organism: Sequoia sempervirens; assembly: GCA_007258455.2. Lineage (NCBI taxonomy): Eukaryota > Viridiplantae > Streptophyta > Pinopsida > Cupressales > Cupressaceae > Sequoia > Sequoia sempervirens. Next base: position 46,682,414 of record VDFB02379711.1, read on the forward strand.
TTGGAAGAAGTTGGGTGAGATATACCAAGAAAATCTCTAGTAAATAAGATTTCCTTGAGGAAGAAGTTATATTCATTGAGAATGGAAGAAGGTGGATGAATTTCTGAGCATCTGGAAACATTCAATATGTTGGTGATTCAGTTGACCTCAGTTGGGGCTAAGATGGACGAAGAAGAAAGGTGCCAAACTTTGTTGTGTTCGTTGTCAGACTCATGGGATAGCCTAGTCATGGCCATTGGGAGCACTTCTGTCATCTTGAAGATGGAGCACGTTGTTGGTTCTTTACTCTCCAAAGAGATGAGAAGGAAGGTCTCTCTGAGTGCCAAAGAGGCTTTGAGTGTTCGAGGAAGACCAAAAGAATGAGGCAAAGATGAGAAGGAACATGGCCATTCCAAGTCCAAAAAAAAGTGGAGATCAAAATCTCCTAGTAAGTCCAAGGCAATATGTTGGAACTATGGCAAACCCAGACACTTCAGAAAGGACTGTAAAGAAGACAAGAAAAAGAAGAAGAAGACGCAAGATTCTAATTCTGAGTCTGAAAAGGAAGATGGAGCATCTGCCTTTATTGCAGCCTTAGCCACTTGTGCAAATGATAATGTATGGTTGATAGACTCAGGTGCATCTTTCCACATGACTCCTAACAAAAATTGGTTTAGTAAGTATGAAAACTATGATGGTGGTAAGGTGTATTTGGGTGATGATTCTTTCCTTGATATTGTTGGTCATGGTAGTATTCATGTGAAATTTTTTAATGGTAGAGTTATATGATTTAATGGTGTCTTGCATATCCCAGGACTAGCAAGAAATTTAGTATATGTTAGCAAGTTAATAAATGTGGGTGTGCATGTACAGTTTTCTTAAGCAGGTGTGAAAATGGTGAGAGGTGCTATGGTGATAGCGAGAGGAAGTAGATTGGGTGCATTATACCATCTTGATGCATGTACAGTTGAATGTAATAACACTTATGATAAGTTTAAGCCAAAAACTACTTCGCTAAAAAAAGAGATGGTTTCCTCTTCTACGAATGGTCGTGGCTTCTAGGTACCCAAGGTTGCTCTATCTACCAAATCAAATTTTCCTACAGAGAAGACCATGTTATGGCACCAAAGGCTTGGCCACATTGGAGAGAAGGGTTTAAAAGCCCTAGAAAATAAAAACCTCATTGAGGGTTTGAATGATTGCAATCTAGAGTTTGATTTCTGTGAACATTGTATTTATGGCAAACAGAACCGTATTCAGTTTTACTCATCTTCTCATAAGTCTTCATGTATCTTGGATCTAATTCATTCTGATGTATTTGGTCCTGTTGATGTTTCTTATATTGGTAAATTAGTTTATTATGTTACTCTTATTGATGATTTTAGTAGAAGAACATGGGTATATTTATTAAAGAGTAAATCTGAAGTTTTCAGTCATTTTAAGGAGTTCAAGGCTATGGTAGAAACTCAGACTGGAAAGAAAATTAAATGTTTGAGGACTGACAATGGTGGTGAGTACTATTCTACAAACTTTGATAGATTATGTACATATTGTGGGATTAAAAGACAAAAGACAACTCCATATTCTCCACAGCAGAATGGAGTTGCAGAAAGAATGAACAAAACATTGATGGAGAAGGCTAGGAGCATGTTGGGTGGAGCCAGTATAGAACACAAACATTTTGGGCTGAAGTTGTTGCCACTGCTTGTTATTTAATAAATAGATCTCCTACATCAGCGCTTATTGATAAAACGCCAATGGAGGCGTGGTCAGGGAAAAATCCTTCACTTAGACATCTATGAGTTCTTGGGTGTGAGGCATGTGCACATGTACCTAAGGAGAAGAGAACAAAATTGGATTCTAAGGCTGTCAAATGTATCTTCATCAGCTATAGCTATGGTGTGAAAGGATACAAGCTTTGGGACCCTGTTGCACAAAAGGTAATTTATTCCAAAAGTGTTATTTTTAGAGAGACTAAATCTTCTCCTGTTAATTTTCAGCCAAAACAACATAAAGAAATTAAACAAAAAAATATGTGATTCAAATTCCTTCTACACCTGAGGAAGTTGAATCGATACCCCAAAATAGACAAGAAGTTGAGGAAAGCTCATCAAGCTCTGAATCTTCAAGAGAGGAGGAAGAAGTGGAAGAACCTCCACCTCAACTTGTTTGAAGGTCTACAAGGGAAAGGCAACCACCTCAAAGGTATGGGTATTCACCTGATGATTGGAAGTGTATATTTGCTTTAAGTACTAATGTTGATGAACCGAGATCTGTGCAAGAAGCTTTGGGTACGAATGATGCAAAGTCTTGGAAAATAGCCATGGATGAAGAGATGGAAGCTCTTAAAAGGAATGATACATGGGACCTTGTACCATTTCCTGAAGGTCGAAAACCTATTGGATGTAAATGGGCGTTTAAGAAAAAAATTGGTTCAGATGGAAATGTTGAAAAGTATAAGGCATGGTTGGTTGCGAAGGGATACTCTCAGGTTAAGGGTATTGATTACGGTGAGATATTTTCTCCTGTTGCTAAAATGAAATCCATTCAGTTTTTATTATCTATTGCAGCAATTTATGATCTAGAGGTGGAACAAATGGATGTGAAAACTGCATTCCTTCATGGTGATTTGGAGGAAGAGATTTATATGACACAACCAGAGCACTATGTGGTAAAAGGTAAAAGCAAGTTGGTTTGTAAGTTAAAGAAATCTTTGTATGGCCTGAAACAAAGTCCTAGAATGTGGTACCAGAAGTTTGATACATACGTGCTGAGTTTGGGATTTGTGCGGTCTAAATCTGATCACTGTGTATATTTTAAATCTGATGGTGATTATTTTCTGGTAATTGCTTTATATGTCGATGACATGTTTATTGGGAAAGGAAAAGGTTTGATTGCAGAATTGAAATCTCAGCTCTCTGTGAAGTTTGAAATGAAAGGTCTTGGTGCAAAAAAACACATACTTGGGATGGAGATAAGAAGAGATCGTGAGAACAGAAAGTTATGGCTTAGCCAGAGTAAGTATGTTTGTTCTTTTTTGCAAAGGTTCAATATGCAGGATTGTAAACCACTTTGTGTTCCTATTGCATTAGGAATGAAGCTCTCTATTTCACAATGTCCTACATCCCCATCGAAGATGGAAGACATGAGCAGAGTGCCTTACCAGAGTGCAGTTGGAAGCTTAATGTATGCTATGGTCTATACAAGACCAGACATTGCCCAAGCAGTGGGAGTTCTTTATCATTTTATGTCTAATCCTGGAAGAGTGCATTGGGATGCAGTTAAGAGGGTCTTCAAATATTTGTGGGGTACATCAAAGTACTCTATATGTTTTCATGGTACAAGAGATCAACATTCCCTGAGTATTTATGGTTTTGTGGATTCAAATTGGGTTGGTGATGTTGATGGTAGAAGATCCACCAGTGCGTGTGTTTACTCTTAATTGTGGTACAATCAGTTGGATGAGCAAGCGACAGGTTGTGGTCACTTTGTCCACTACTAAGGTAGAGTACATGGCAGCTACTCATTCTTGTAAAGAAGTCGTTTGGCTAAAGTGTTTGTGTTCAGATGTTGGATTGAAACACTGAGCAATTACAGTCTATTTTGATAGTCAGAGTGCAATCTCCCTTGCGAAGAACCCAACTTTTCATGCCAGGGCCAAGAATATTGATGTTCAGTATCACTTTGTAAGAGATATGGTCGAGGATGGCAGGGTGAAGCTGGAAAAGGTAGAGGCTGTGGCAAATATTGTAGAAAATCCTGTGAGCACAGAGAAGTTTAGATGGTTTTCCAAATTAATGGGCCTTTTGGCCTCCAACAATTAACTATCTATTTTCTATTGGCTCATGCAAGGCGTTTGACAAGTGGGAGAATGTTAGGAATAAAGTGTTTTAAAACAAAAAGATAAAAATGAAAAAAAAAACAAAGAAAAGGGAAAAAAAGGAAGTGTCTCAACCTTGCATGGAAATAAAAAATAAAGCAAACCAAGAATAGAATATTTTGTGATAGGTGAAAAGCGGCTATCTTGAGAAGTATCTTTTATATGGGGATAGAGATAAGATTGCTAAGAGATTTTATTATATTTTTCTAAAAATAAAAGTTTTATCTCTAGAAGATTCTCATATGTAATGTAATACTATATATTGGTACTTTGAGATAGTCATTTGTGTGAGAGAAAGAAGAGAGTTAGTTTGCAAGTCTGTATGCTACTGGAATGGTGCTGAAATTCCTCTAAATTGAGTTGAGCTGAAGACTCCTGTAAGAAATTGCATTGCAAGTGTGTTGTAATCTGTTTCAAGATTTGATAATACATTGTGCAGGCTTTGGAGTGTGGGATTTTTCTCTCAAAAGGGTTTTCACCATGTAAATCACTGTGTTATGGTTTTATTGTTTATGGTATTATGTGTTTCTTCAAATCTCTGTAATATTTTATTTGAAATTTGCATAATCCTCTTCTCAAGATTAGCGTAGGAAGCGTTTCTGCACACCTTTGCTTCCTTACAAATATGACCCTTGATAAAAACTTCCCCATCTTTACACTTCGTGGGATGTACGTACCCTATTCCAAAGCTCCAATTGTGGCACAAGCAAGAGTAGGATGTTGGCAAAGGTTGGAAAATCTGAATCTCCCACATGGTACAATTTGTTGAAAACTTCGAGGTAAGCTACTGGCCATGATCTCACTAGCGTGTTTCTTTTGTTGTGAAATAATATGGATTAGGAATCATCAGCACCTTTCCAATATGACTTACTCAAGGTACATTTTAATCCTTGAAATTTTATGCTTATACAAACATTAATGCCAAGGTTCTAAATGCAAGCAATTTAATTTGTAATTAGCATGAACTTATCGAGCAACTACAACATCTTATCTATAAAAAAACTTGAATCAACATTCTATTATGTAATCGAGTCTTCATGCTAACTTACAAATTGATAGTAACAAAACGTACAATCTTTCCATCACAATACAATCTTCTAAGATGCAAATGTTAGTCAATCAATGTTAGCCATAGAGGGGAGGAACTAAATTCTAGGTTCAAGATGAAATCTACAGGAGATTTATTAAGCTTATGCCTTCCTAGATGAGTGTATAATTTTAGTCCACCTGGAACACAAGAAAAGCTTACAATGTTAGGATGTGTTGCTGAGTGTTTCATTAATTTAAAGTTTCTAAGAGCTTCCTTTCAAAAATCCATTTTGTGCATATCTTGCCGAGCTTACTAGAGCATTAGCAACTCCAAAACTTGACACAATTGACATTCATGTGAAGTCAGGGATTCCTAAAGATGGGCATACAATTAATAATGAATTCACAATGAAATATCAATGTAACATTAACTATAATATTGTCAGGATAATAATGACTATTAAACTATAAACTACCATAGTAACATTATCTGTAGTAAATAAATTGCTAATGATAGACATTTCATAACATTAATATCACAATACTTACTACTCCCAATAAATCTACTCAAGAAATAAACATTCCAACATTATAAATTACAAAGGGAAATTTGAAACTCAATCTTGATATTTAAAAGCATAACCTAAGGATGTAAGATTGTGAGAGAAGTAAAACTTGAGTGCCGATTTTTACTTTTATTTTAGCATTATTATTAATAATAATAAACTTAACTTTTAACCCCGCATCTTATTGAATTTTATATTTATTTATGCAATTATAACTATGTATCATTCACATTATGCTCATTCACCCACCCGCCTTCTATGTACGTCATAAATTTAGTTGTTGGAGTTATGCTCCTTAAACTTACAAGATCTTTGATCGATGCACTCCGGTATTATGGTTTAAACTGTTTAATCCGGCGAACAATTATTATCTGATATTTCAATCGTCTGCAAAATTGGAATAGTTATTTTCAAACTGCATTTAAAATTGATTTAATTACAAGTTAAATTCCTTTATTATTAGATTTGTGATTTGTGTATAAATCGTCTAGGTTGGATTTGAATCAGATTTATTTAGATTGAAATAAAAAAAATGCATATGTTATATTTGATTACATTCATTTATTGAAGTAAACTAATATGCTACATTTTAATTAAGTTTATTATTTTGAAGTAATAAATGCATAGGTTATATTTTGATTAAATTGATTTATTTGAAGTAAACCAAAATACTACATTTTAATTAAGTTTATTATTTTGAACTAATAAATGTATAGGATATATTTTGATTAAATTGATTTATTTGAAGTAAACCAAAATACTACATTTTAATTAAGTTTATTATTTTGAAGTAATAAATGTATAGGTTATATTTTGATTAAATTGATTTATTTGAAGTAAACCAATATACTACATTTTAATTAAAATTATTATATTGAAGTAATAAATGTATAGGTTATATTTTGATTGAATTGATTTATTTGAAGTAAACCAATATACTATATTTTAATTAAATTTATTAGTTTGAAGTAACAAAGGTATAGGTTATATTTTAATCATAATTATTTTGAGGTAATGAAATGTATAAGTTAGGGATTTTAAATTAAGAAAAACCTGATGGGTTACATATTCTAGGTTCTCATAGTGCTTATCCATTTAAAAGATATTATGTTGAAACTACATTTAATTATAGTTGATCATTTAATTATGCTTTACACTATCTTTAGTAAGATTGGATTAAGTTCTCATTTGAGTGAATCAAATGGTTAATCCTTTCCTATTTTTATTAAGTTAGTTTCTTTATCAAATTAAAAAGGAATGTTTAAACAAGTGGGGTATGCAATATGCTTTCAAGTTTTGTTGCAAGAAATGGTCTTAAGGTTTGATTTCTTGCATTCACCTGATTGATTGAATACTACATTAATTTATTTATTGTTTCACGGGTTCTTAAGCCAAGCCTTGATGTGAGTTCTTTGGGAACCCTAGTATTGTGTACCCTTCAGTTGGGAGTATATGAAGGTTGGTGTTATAGGCTTCTCGAGGCATTGGGTAATGGGTTTATGTTGGATTTCTTTGATTTGATTTTGAAATGTTTGATTTAATTATTAGCTTTTGAACTCTTGTGGATGTTACCTTATTTGGTAGTTTTCCTCTTGTTATGGTTGTAAATTTTTGTATTAGGACTATCAGAAGATACTCTCCTAATTGAGATTGTTGTATGTTATGTTTTTGTTGACCTTGTGGTTTGGTCTTGTGACCGTTCTACTTATTTTTCTTAGTCGTGGGTCCTTTCTTGTCATCTCCTAGCATGAGGGGTGGGCCTTCAGGTCCACGTGGTTGGGTGGAACATGATATACACCCCATTGGGTTCCCAGGTTGTGTTCATGATGTGGAAGTGGATGGAGAGTTTCTAAAGCTTCACATTGTTGAAGACTATTCATCATTTTGTACCTTATTCTTCATTGATGTATCATTCTTGTACTTGATGTACTCTTCCTGTTGATATAAGGGAAGCACTATGTACGTTACTATTGTATCTTTGATGTGTTGTATCTATGGAAATATGTTCCATGGTTGTATCATGGGACTATATATCGAATTGAAATAAAATGTTGTATCGTTTTCCTCTCTTTTGATCATGGATGGTTGTATGTCATTATTATGTAATCTTGGTTTTTATTCAATTTCATCTTGGTAAAATTTTAAGATTTTTAATGATCATTTTGTGTACCCCAAAGGACGTAGATGACTTTGTAAATGCTTAGTTTCTCTTTATGTAATGTGTGTACATATTCATCTTATGCAATGTTTTGCTTTCAAAAATAAAATTAGTGCAATATTTTTTTATCCTTTGGGGTTCACATGGCGTGGCGTTACACCTTCAATCTCTCAAATGTTATATTAGCAGAATCATTCCATTGAAAATAATCCTTCTTCAATAGAGTGGTGAGGGGTGCTACTATAAGACCATAATTCTTCACAACTCTTTTACAAGATTTTGTCAATTCCAAAAAAACCCTTAGTTTCTTATTGGTTTTTGGAATAGGCCATTCCATGATAGCCTTAATTTTATTAGGGTCCACCTTTACTCCTTCATGTGAAACTATGTGTCACAAATACTCCATCTCCTTAAGACCAAAAGTACACTTGAATGGCTTAGCATAGAGTTGATGATCTTCAAGTATTTGTAATGCTCGATCTACATGATGCAAGTTTTCTTCCAATGTCTTGCTATAAATCAATATATCATCAAAGAAAATTAATACAAAATTTCTCAATAGTTTCTTAAAAATGGAATTCATCAAAATTTAGAATGTATATGGTGCATTGGTAAGATTGAATGGCATCAACAAAAAATCATAATGACTCTCATGATTCTTAAATGTTTTCTTACAAATATCTTCAACCTTAATTCAAATTTGGTGAGAACCATATCTAAGATCTAACTTGGTAAAATACATAGCTCCTTTCAATCCATCAAGCAAATCATCAATGAATGAAATAGGAAACTTATCTTTAATGGTGTACATATTGAGTGCTAGATATAATCCAAACACATGCACCAAGTTTCATCCTTCTTATATACCATCAACACAGGTGATGAGTAAGCACTTCGGCTATGCCTGATAATTCTTGCCTCTAGCATCTCAAAAAAAAATTAATCTCACTTTTTTGTATGTGTGGGTACCTATAAGGCCTAACATTCGGTGGTTGGATTCTTGGAACTAGTTGTATGGTATAATCATGATATCTCTTAGGAGGAAGTCCTTTAGGTATATCTTCAAGAATCACTAAGTGACAATCAATTATTGCTTGTAAATATAGATGAGTAGGATCATTAGATTGAGACACTTCTAATGAATATAGTTGGGACACAAATCCATCAACTCCTTTCCTAAGAAACTTTTAAATTTGATGAGAGCTTACCATCTGTGGGGACTTTTCCTTGAATATGCTTAACTCTACTACATTTCCTTCTAATTGAAATCTCATGAATAGCTCTTGGAAGTTCATCTCAATTGTTCCTAATGTAGTATGTCATTGTACTCCCAAAACAATATCTACTACACCTATGGATATTGCATAAGTTGGGGTATCAAGGTAATAATCTCCCATGGATAATTTAATGCTATCAAATTTCTTAAAATAACTAATTGTACCACCATATGTAATCAAAACTTGAAACTCTGGAGCTAGATAAATTTAAAAAATTATATTAGTAGCCAACTTTTTGTTGATGAAATTATGAGTACTACTTGAGTTGATCAACATTGTTACTTTCTACTTCTTTAATAAACCCACTACCTTGAGATTTTGTTAAGCACTGAACCCTAAGAGTGCATGACAAGAAATGATTGGTTGATAATCATACGATTCCTCATTTGACTCCCTTTTATCCTCTAATAAGGGTTCCTCCTCTTCTTCCTCACTTGGACCTTCAATATAGAACAATTTCTTTTCACTAAATTTATGTCCTCAACTATATTTTTGATCACAAATGAAACACACGCCTTTTACTCTTTTCTCCTCAATTTTTTGTGGAGTCAACCTAGTAGGTTGAGGAAGAGAAGGTTTTGAATATCCTTTCTCTCTTGTCACATTAGCCCCTTGCTTCTTAGGAATCAAATACTTCTCCTCTACCCTACATGCTAAGAGAAAAGACTTATTTATTAAGCTAGGACTAAACATGCATACCTCATGTTGAATGTGATCTTTGAGACCACCAAGGAATAAATCATTCAAGTTCTCCTCTATAATTGTATCCACTCTTAAGGATAGATTTTGGAATCCCTAAATATAATCCTAAATTGATCTTATTTGTTCAACTTTAGCATGTTGGTTGAAGAAGTTGTTTGTCACACTATTGCTATATTGTGCTTGGAGTTCCTTTGTAAAAATTGACCATGAGATAGTGAGATCCTTTTTTCCTTCAATTAGTATAAAGCAAATGATACTAAATGAATTGATCTGGTTCTAGATATAGGGAAGCCATCATGTCCTTTTTTTCCATTTAGAACTTGATGTACCTTAAAAACATTCTCCATTTGGTTTATCCATGTTAGAGGATCCTTCCCATTGAACTTGTGCATATCCACTTTTGGAAAAAAAATCCTATATCCCATAGGAGTATTAAAATTTGTGTTGATATTTGCTAACCTATAAGTTTCACCTTGGTTGCTTGAGAACTCCTTTCTTGGTTCATTCATATAGGAACTTTACATGCTTTGTATATCTGATATATCTCCTCTTAGGTCACACATATTCATCTTCATTGAGTAAATTTCCTCCTTGACCCTACGTATTTCCTCATTGGGATTAATATCCTCTATTTTTACCTCATCCTTATTTAGGGTTTTCCCCGGTCTGATAACATTCTTTTTTCCCCTTGTTGTAGGCCATGTCATGATAGAAACTAATAATTTTGCAATAAATTACACAAATGAATCCCAAATTATCTAAAAAAAAAATTGTAACTTACTAGGGACAAGGTACCGCTTAAAGAAACTCCAAGAAATTAGCAGGTTTGTAGCCTTAAGAGAAAATTTGTTGGAAACCATAATTTTTAAATAACTCACTTATTTCTATTCTAAATTCTCTAATTTTTTTTTTAGACTCTACTATTATTTCTCCAAAAGCCCAATAAAAATTAGGCTCAAGTTTTGTAGTATGTGAGATATATGTAACTTCCAAATAAATTGTCTAGAAACCATAATTTTGTAATAGTTCGCTCAATTATGCTCCAATTCCTATGTAATATGGAATATAGCTTACTTAATATGGTTTTCAAAAATCATTTATAACTTAGATAAAAATTCAAAAAAATATAAAAGATATGCTCTCCCCAAAATCACCTCCAATATTGAGAAAATGCCTTACCTATATGGTGCCAGGATCATGCTCTAATACCACTTGTAATGAAATAACTTGCATAATAGAAGAATATGATATGAGATATACTTAAAATACTAGATAATAATTGATAATAACAATGCATTTCAAGGTGACAACCTCCAAATATCTCGAATGATATCACAATTCACAATATGATGATGAAATAAGTCTCACAACCTCCTATATACCTATTTATGCCCAGGACATCACCTAGGCTAGCTTAGACACCTCTATATAAGCCCTAGGATGACCTAAATAACTAAATAATAATATAATAACTATAACATGAATTAATTAGGAGTTAATATAGCCACAAGCTGACTATTCATAACTCATTGTACACTAATATTAAGGGTGTAGCACAAACTTAGGGAAATCTAACTTGTTTTTCATCCTCGATCTACTTCAAGCAGTCAAGCACTTCTCTAAATAACCTTTCTTTGATACCAATTGTTTAATTAACAAGACAATTGAGAGGGGGTTGAATCATTTGTATCAACTTAAAGCATCACAAACCCTCAAGTGTAATTAGATCCACAAGCATTCATTAAACCCTTATTCTGTTATAGTGATTAATCATGTAATGAAGATAACATAAACAAAAACAACAACACCATACACAATAGAACACTAGATTTATGTGAAAACCTAATAAGGGAAAAACCATAGTGAGGATTATCTCACAATATAAGTAATTGCAAAACTCGTACAAGCGCTCACTGCCAAAGTAGGACATGCTATTCAATAGTTCTCATAACTAGGCTTCATTAACATAGAAGGAAAAGATGATAGAAGAGAAATTTTACATAGAGAACAACTTATCAATTGAATATGGAGTCCACCAAAATTACTTCAACACTCTTGCAGCCTTTTTTGAAAGATTATAGATGCCTTTAACTCAATGTCTTCATAAGTCCAACACTTTGAAGTTCACACTCCTTTTCTCAAATTCACATCTATACTTCTACAATTCACACCATATTCATTTCTCATATATATATCACATCTATCTTTGGATCTTACAACAACACCACTCTTATTTATATCATCCCAACCTTGAAAACCTTCTCCAAGGTCAGCAACACATCCTTTTTATTTACAATTTCAAAGTACGTCGACACCCAAGCATTCCTATAGTGGATACAAATGAAGGTGACACATATAAATCCTTAGTTAGGACCCAAATATGTGGACTAACACACCTTAACATTCTTACACAAACTTTGCATGTAATTTTAACACTAGGTCAACTATTACTCATGCAAAACAACATAAATATATTAAGTACGGGCTTCCTACCTGGTCAAGATGACACACGAACAACATAAATATCTTTTACATGATCTAGAATAATCCTTGAACCACTTGAGATCCAACAAAGAATTCATCCAAACTTGCATCATAGAAATACTTCAACTAAGAACATCCAATTAACCTCATGTGCACATTGACACATGAAACATAGACTGTTCGACACAAAATCAAGAGAAATATTGAATTCTAAAAAGGTACAATAAATATAAGCAACTTCCAAAATTTGTGCAACATGAAACCAAATTGCAGATAAATGTGGAGCAAATACATTTCTTCGAAACCGCAGTAAATAACACTAAAAAACTAGTTTACACACTAGTGAACATATCTCACTCCGCACAATGATCTAGAAACCTGAATTCTGGATATAGAAACTACTGACAACCTCGAACAACATATTAGATCCACACAAGCATAGCCTCAACATAGAAGAAATGCAGAGCACATACCAAAGCATGTACTAAACACTTGCACAACATTATTTTCTCTATTTATTAAATTTTCTGAAAAGCATTTGGAAACCAAGTACCAAGGACACCATCTTAGAAAATTAATTCATTCCAAAACATCTCCAAAAACTGCAACATAAAGAAACCTCCATATACTCACAACACTTCCTCAATATCTCAACTATATATGCACACAAACCGTAACAACAATTTTCTCAATATTCTCAACATCTTCATCATGCAACAACCTTCCTCAATGCATAGTTGAAACCAGTGACAAGACCAGCTTGTTGACATCAATGAAAAAACCTTCATACTTACAACACATTTTCCTTTCTATGATATTAAGAGACTTTATTAAAACCTTATAGAATGAATGGACCAAGAAACTTGGGGAATAAAACAAGTTCTCCCCTATTTTTAACTCACCCACCCTAACTTGTTGGCATAGTTAGTTTGGCTTCGTGATATACATAATATAGAATTTATATCTTGGAAGATTTATACTACTCTCAAATAATGTATTTTACAAGAATGTATTCATTCTTTCCATGGTAAAATTATGTTGAGATAAAATAATGGAGGTTATTAGGAGGGACAACACATCCAGCTGTAGGCCTAAATATACATACATGAGACCTATCAACTTTGACATCTATTCCATCATATATTTGTAGTTTTCTTCCCTCAAGTTTCTTAAGAGAATTTTCCAAAACCTTATAGTTCATATGGCTCATGAAATGTATGATACGAAATAGAGAGCCCACTAGAATTCATCCCTTCACTTTAACTTCTTGAGCATTCAGACTCATGAAACATTATTTTTTGGATTTTGATACTTTTACATCACTCTGAAATGATACATTTAAAAATAATGCATTAGTTCTTATCACATTCAAATAATTATGAGATGAAAAATATAAATTTATTGCTAAAGGATCCCATATCTACCTATGCATCTACATAGAAAATTCATAGGCCTCACAAAGTCTAAGTCCTTTTTCATAGATTGGTAATTTCTTGCTCTCAAGGCTCTTAAGAGGCTTTGTCAAAACCTTGTAGCCTAGATAGATTGAGATACTTTGGGATAAAATTGGGGTCTCTTCAATCATTCAACCACTCATCCTAACATCTTAGCACAATTTATTTGAACTCATAATGCATAGAATTAAAAATATGGCACCTAACACCATTACACTACTCCCAAATGACATTTTTCAAGAATGCATTTATTCTTGCTATAGTCAAAATAATGTCAATATTATGGAAATTTAGAGAAGTTATTTTTTAAGAACCTCACATCCACCTATAGTTTTGGGGAAATAATTGTAGGTACCTTGAGCTTATATAACTACTCCATCATAGATTGATAGTTTATTTCTCTTATGGTTCTTAAGAGACTTTCCCAAAATATTGTGTATACACTCTAATTTGGTTTGGAGAAAATAATTTAATACAAGTTATTTAATTAATAAATCATTAATTCTTCTACTTATAAATAAATTGAAAATTTTATTTATATAACTTTCATTTTCTCTATTTTCTTCTTATTCTAAATCATTTTCTTCATGTCTTAATTAAATGAACAACTTCAATTAGTTTGTTTTATTTAATTAACTTCCTCTTATTAAATTTGAATTTCATATTCAAATTTAGGCACATTTATACTAAATTCTTTCCACCTTCCACCTCAACATGTGTCTCATGAAATTAAATATTTCTAATATTTAATTTGACACTTATCCTCAACAAATTCTAACCAATTTTGGGACACTTGGCCTTCATCTTCATTTGATTCTTCTTCACACTTGGTAGTTTTTCCTTCTAAAGTGAACACACTCCCCTTTTCTCTCTAACCTCTTCACCTTCAACTGTCCATCTCTCCAAATCGAATCCAGACCATTGATTCTTGTCACCTAAGCTTATGCCTTGGAAAAATCTATAAATAGACCCCCATTTACAACAAAAAAGATAGAGAGCTAAGGATAATTAAACTCTATAGAATTTTAGAAAGCATTATTATTTTAGTATTTTCATTTTAGAATTAAGTAGATTTATCATGGCCTTACCATTAGCTGCATCTTAATTATAGTAATTCATCACATCACTTTTATCAGCAATATCATAGGAGCAACAATCATTATCGTTGCATAATCATTTACAACAAATTTAGCAATCAATCATGTAGGAAGTATTTATTGCATTTCCAACATCTCTCATTCTTTAGGTTGTCATTTGGAAAGTCATATGCATAAACAATCTAAGAGAAAAATGATTTGAAGAATCCTTGGAGATAGAGGACAATGAGATGCCATTGGGGAGTTTATTTGTTTCAATTTGATTATTGTTTGAATTCTATAATATAATGTTTCATTGGTATGTTGTATTATTTTCTTATGCACTAACATTATTCATACACACATAAATTGGTGCCCACTGTGGGGCCTAGCCCCATTTTTATATTTTTGGCAAGTTTTCATGAATAGATTTGACCATGAATCTTGATGTAGCACACCCATGGCTTCTTTCAGTGCATAGGTGGTGACTTTTGACACATATATGCTTTGTTATAGCGCATATGCGACATCTTTCATCACCTCTACGGTCTCTTCTTTCAGCGTATTTGTAGGATTTTTTTTCCCTTTAGTTTTTTCCAGAATTGAGCATAGTCTATTTAATAGCACATACATTGAATATTTTGGCGCATATGGTCTCTATTTTAGCACATACACTCTTATTTGTAGGAATTCAAAATTTTAGGGAATTATCTATATCTTTTTTGTTTTTCAAGTGTTTTATACGTTGTCAAAGACATTATCTAAGACTACTAATGGTGTTTGGAGGGGCTGGAGTTCTTTTCCTTTGATTAAATTAGGCATCTAGTTTAATTACAAGGTTAATTAACACCATGTATGTTGTGTTTGCAAAGTGATAGGCCTATGCTCTCCCCTTCACTAGGTGACCAAAATGCCAAACTTACTCTTTCATTTTACTACAATAGCACCTTTAGAAGGCATGTCATAGTGGGAAAAAGTACTCACCCTACGAGAATGACCTAAGTGGGAAAAACTAAATCCAAGCATTCCAACTCACTATAATCAAATATGTGATTATGATGAAATTCACATTCAATGGTAGTGTGCATTGATAACCATCCCCAAAGCCTTTGTTCTAAAGTTTGAGAGGTCTCTTGAGGGAGTTTATCATTTTTCACAATGAACGAAAACCCTTACTAATAACTTTAAGTGTAGTAGCTAGCCAAGTCAGTTCCTGAACATTATAATATTCATAGTGCAAAGGGAGGGAAGAATCTACCCCCAAGATACACACCATATAACTACCAGGGATTTATGGCCAAAAGTGAAGGAATTGACTTTTGGTTAAGACCCAAAAAAGGAAAAAACACAGGAACCCTCTAGGGGGTGACATGGTTGTGTGAGCTGACATAGTTCTAAGATGTGGGTTGTGATGTTATTAATGACCCTTGACATTAGGAGAGTCTGATTGATCTATTTCCTCTTGTTCAATACCTGTGGAAATCAAAAGGGATCAGGCTAGATCCTTGAACATACACTTGATTTTTAGATCATAGGATGAAACAATTGTTTTACTACTTGCTTCTATGTTTGAAATCATTGTTCAAAAGATCATCCAATTTAAATCCACCCAATTCATTGATTCAAAAGCAAGAAAACCAGAAAAACTTTCAAAAAGGGTGACAATTTTTAGTTTAGTGCATACGCTTCCTATTTCAACACATTGACTTCACAGTCTAGCTCATCTCTGGCTACCACATCTTTCAGCACATAAATGGTCTTTTCTATCACATTTTCTTCATCTTTCTACACACACACTTTCAATTCTATTGCATATAGGGGATAGTCTAGTGCAAATAGGGTTTGCTCTAGTGCATTCACAACATTTTCCCACACATCTAGGGTCTATTCTGACATATTTTTCTCTTCTTTCAATGCATAAATTCCTTGTTCTAGTGCATATAGTGGATAATATAGCACATCAAAGCTCTGTTATGGTGCATCTGTCCCATCTTTTACCACATTTGCAAGCTATTTTAGTGCATCCATATGATACGCAAACAAAGAGTTAAATTGAATGTATGTTAGACAAATTGAACTAGATTTAGGGATCCTTTCCCAAGAAGAGATTATTCCTCATTACAACATCAATTTAAACTTGAAGAAACTAGCTTTTGCAAGTGAAATTCCTTCAATTAAACTTGGGTCAAACATATTAAAGTGCCTAATCATCAAATCTTATCTCTGATTGTTAGCTAAGTTTCATCATCAAGATCTATCATCCTTCATCCTGAAACAAATGTTGTCATCAAATTTTAGCCTAGTCTAATCAATAGGATCCATCATTCTATTTGACTTAGGCATTTCATTGGCACTCCTTAAAAAAAGATCAAATTATAGAAAAAATTAATACTTGCATGTTTGTTTTAACAAGAGCCAAAAAACAAAAAATCAGAGAAAAAGAAGCAGAAACCTAAACCATTGCAGCAAAAGGAGAAGAAAATCCTTTTCATAGATTTCACCAATTTGAAACAGATGAAATAACTGATGAGGACATTCAACAAGGTCAACAAGACCCTAAATTTCACAAGTTCATGGAGAAGATTCTAGAAAAATATGGAGAAAAATACTTTTTAATGTTGTCAAATCTAGGTGTGAAATATCCCAATGACTTTGATATAAACCAATTGAAAGGAGCTCCCAAGAAAGAGAAGTTGATTCATGAAACATAGATCCAATGAATGCTTTAACTCAAAAAATGCAAAATCTTCAACAACAAATCCAAGACATGCAAAGAGGAACAACAAAAAGATATTTGTTGCAAGACATTTGTCCTTACCGTTTTACAGAAGTTTGAACATGATACCTTTTTGACCAAATTGTGATCTTCCAAAATATGACAAATAAAATGGAAAATTTGATCCTCAAGATCATGTAAGAGAATTTTGCACCATGAGTTTAGAATTTGCACATGACGAAACTTATCTAATAAGATTGTTTCCACAAAGTTTGAGTGTTCAATGCATGGAATGGTTTTCAAAAATCCCACTAGTTATTAGATCATTTGAAGAGATGGTACATAAATTCATCTCTCAATATTCCTACAACATTCAATATGAGATAACCCTGAAGGATCTTTGTAACACAAAATAAAAAAATGGTGAATCATTTCTTACAGTTTTACAAAGATGGAGACG
Source organism: Sequoia sempervirens (assembly GCA_007258455.2). Taxonomy (NCBI): domain Eukaryota; kingdom Viridiplantae; phylum Streptophyta; class Pinopsida; order Cupressales; family Cupressaceae; genus Sequoia; species Sequoia sempervirens. The sequence continues at coordinate 46,700,195 of VDFB02379711.1, forward strand.
ATCATTTGCTAGATATGCTCATCCTATACCTAAAAAAGAAAAGATGGAGATATTTATTGATAACCTTAACACTAAGATGAGTTATAGACTACAATTTCAATGTCCAACGAGCTTTGAAAAGATGACTAAAAATGGACCTAAGATTGAGGAATCCTTGGTTAAAAGAGGAGTATTGAAAATCTACAATGAACAACTAAACTCAACAAACTCTTCCAACCATTATAATAGGAATAATAAATCTAAATTCTAGACAAGAAACAAGAATGTTGATAATGCGGGTGTAGCTAAAACACATAATGCAAAACCAATCTTCAATTTATCAGGTATTATTCCCAAAACTAATCAAAACAACAATCAAAATAGCAGTGAATCTAAACCAGCTCCACCACCAAAACATAGGAAATTTACACCTTTGGGGCAATCACTTGAATCACCATGAAAAGAGATTCTTGTAGCCAAACTCATAACATTACTAGAGGCATGATACTTTGAACCAAGAATTAAACTGTCATGGTGGAACAATGCATATTATTGTGAATTTTATAGAAACAAAGGTCACAAAACAAATGATTGTATGCAATTAAAACATTTGCTGCAAGAATTGATAGAAAGACATGAAATATTGATAGGACCTGAAAAAAATGTTGATCATGGAGCATTTAAAAATCCTCTACCCAACTATGAAAAAGGAGAATCATCTTCAAAAAACAAAGGGAAGATTATGAACTATGTCTATGATACCACCATCCTTCACATTGCTGCAGCTAATAATGAACTCAATGACATCAACCTTAAATGAAATAAAACCAATGACATCAAACAAGACATTGTTGCAGCTGATAATCAACTCAATGACATCAACATCAAATCAAATCAAATCAAATTAATGACATCAAACAAGATATTGTTGTAGTTGGTAATAAAATCAATGACATCATAATCAAGGACAAACAAGACATGGCTGCAACTAGTAATCAAATCAATTCCATCAAAATCAATGTTAAACAAGACAATTTACCAGTAAATGTGACCACAAGAGCACAATCCAAATTTTTATTGAAAGGAAATGCATCTAAAACACCTGCTGCCCCTTCAAATCAATACAATATCATAGACCACTTGAAAAAATATCCTAGCATAGATATCCATACTAGAACTTCTTAAAATTTCACCAGGCCATAAGGATATTCTAGAAAAAGCTTTAGTGGACACCACAGTACTAACTAGTTTGGAAGTTTGTCAATTCCAAGCCATTGTGGGACATTTGAATGCACCCCATTGTCTATCATTCTCAGAAAATGATGATGGGATATTTGAATGCACCCCATTGTCTATCATTCTCGGAAAATGATGATGGATCCCTCACTCATCCACACAATGCACCACTCCATATTGAGGTTATAATCCATAAACATTGGGTCAAACATGTTTTAATAGATGGAGGATCTAGTCTAAATATATGCACTTTAATGCTTAGTTGTGCACTAGGATTTTTAGAAAATGCAATAGATGCCAGAAGAAATATCACCATAAAAGCTTATGATGATTAAGAAAGATCCTCTCAAGGACTAATTGTCTTTCCAATTCAAGTGGGACCAGTTAAAAAAGATATAATATACCAAGTTTTAGACAAGGATTTGACATACAACATACTCTTGGGTTGACCTTAGATCCATGAGATGCAAGCAGTTCCATCAACATACCATCAATGCTTAAAATTACCTTACAATGGACAAGAGATCACAATTTCAGTTGATTCTAATAATCACAAATACTACAACACTCTCAAGACAGTCCAAGATGTTTTTGTACCACACAAAAGAGAAGCTCCCACTTCTATTTCTTCAAGCAATGAAGGCCAACACAGTTCTTTTTTCAAATTAGTCTGAGAAAAAAGTTCAGTTGAAAGATACAGGCATTGGTGATTCTACTTCCTCAACTAATGAAAATCAACTCAATTCTTTGTCAAAAAAATTTGAGAGAAAGGTTCAGTTGAAATATAAATGCATGGGTTAGTATTCTTTTGATCAATCCTTATGTCTCTCACAACTACTACCTTCTCCAAAATCATATGGACAACCATCAATATCTAGACAACAATCGTCACAAGCCATCACAATCTTTGATGGTATATTTCTAAAAGCAGGTACTCTAGTTGATGAATCTGAAGACAAAGACGTCCTAAATTGGCTTTACAAAGATGAAGAACAATCCAAAGCAACAACTTCCAATATACAAATAGAGCAATATGGTAAAGGGTTCACAATCTTTGAAAAGATGGGATATGAAGGAAAAGGTCCTATTGGAAAGTGAAAAGAAGGTATTGTGGAACCAATTCAGCCCATCACAATCAATGCAAAAGATAACATAGGGATGGGATACAAAGAAGAGACAAAAGAAGAAACCACTTAGCAAATTTGTGAGTGAATCCTCCAATTGCAAGCTAGTTCTGAAATAGACTCAAATGAATATGAATGGGATTCACTATCTAAAGAATCTTGTCAAGACAAATAAATTAATGTGATATAGAGATATACACCCATACGTATGGAGGGACAAAGTTCAAGGTCTAGACCACTTGAATTTGGATCACTACATATTGATGACTCTAGTGAGGATGATCAAACATCAAGAGAGATAGATCATTCAGAGGAGAGTAACATTATAGACATTGACATTTCTATCAAACACCTAGAAAATGTTTCCATTATGACCCTTATTTCCATTGAACTTGACCAACCTGATGATTCCTTACCTTTGATACACCCCAAACTCATTGAGTAGGAATAAATTGAGCTGCTTGATATCCCTATCTTTTCATATGATCATTCCATTGTCAACTTCCTTTGTTATGAAAATCTAGAAACAAGTCTCACCAATGAATTTCATAACAAAGCTTCAACAAGGGGAGTGCCAAATCTCTTTGCTACAAAACAATGAATACAAAAAATTGATCTAAAGGTGAAAACCATGCAATGACAATATTAGATCCTAAAAAGTAAAAAGAAAGAGTATACAAAGGTGAAAACCTCTCTGAGGCACTGAAGGATGGGAGATTTGAAACTCTTCCTGAGCATTAGCATGGAAGATATTCAGTACTAGTTGATCCTATGCAATCCATAAACATTGGCACTATAGAAATAGTAAAGACCTTACACCTAGCAGCATCAATGATAGAGCAAGAAAAGCCAAGTTTCACCAAATTCTTTGAAGAAAGAAAAATAATTTTTGCGTGGTCCTATGCTAACATGCTAGGAATAAATCCAAATCTAATAATGCATCATTTATCCCTCGCAGCTCGAGTGAAGCCAATAAAGCAGAAATTGAGAAAAAATGCATCCACACATCGCTCTACTAGTGAAAGAAAAATTAAAAAAATTATCAGATGTCAAGTTCATCCAACCAATTGACTATGCAAAATGAATTTCAAACATTGTACCAGTCTCCAAAATAGACATCAGAATATGCACAAATTTTAGGGATCTTAACAAGGCTTGTCCAAAGGATGAATTTCCTTTTCCCAATATAGACATCATTGTGGATTTAACAGGAGGATATTCTACGTTATCACTCATGGATGGTTTTTCAGGTTATAATTAGATCAAAATTGCACCATAAGATCAAGAGAAAAAAACTTTGACATGCCCATGGGGTAAATTTTGTTGTAATTTCATGCCTATTAGATAAAGAATGATAGAGCCACCTGTCCGCATGCAATGAAAATAATCTTTCATGACATGATGCACACATTCTTGGAGGACTATGTGGATGACCTACTAGCAAAATCATTCACTAGAGAAGGACATCTAGAAATCTTTGATAAAATATTTACTTGGTTGGAAAAGTTCAATGTGCGTTTAAATCCAAAGAAGTGTGTATTTGGAGTAACATCAACAAAACTCTTAGGATACATAGTATTAGATGAAGGCATCGAAGTAGACCTAGGAAAAGTTAAAACAATCATGGAAATGCCACCTCCTAAGAACATTGTCCAACTAAGATCTCTACAAGGAAGATTCCAATCCATCAAAAATTAATCGCGCAACTGGTCGATTAAATTCATCCTTTTACTCATTTGTTACACAAAAATGTTTCTTTTAGATGGGATGAAAGATGTGAAGCTACTTTAAATTAATTGAAACAATATATGATAAATCCACCTATATTGGTACCACCAATAGAGGGAAAACCATTTTTACTCTACATAGCAACTATCGAGGTATCTTTGGGAGCTTTGCTAGCACAAGAAGACTCTACAAGAAAAGAAAGGGCCATATCAGTAGAACACTGAGTGGCTATGAACTTAACTATAAATTCATTGAAAAAGAATGTGTGGTAGTTGTGTTTTCTACTCAACAATTGCAACATTATATGTTAACACATACCATCAAACTAATAGCCAAGATAGATCCATTGAAATATTTACTTAGCAAATCCAACTTAATAGGAAGATTAGCAAAGTGGGTGATGATATTGAGTGAATTTGACATACAGTATGTAGATAGAAGAGAAATCAAGGGCCAAGCAATAGAAGATCAGTTAATTGAAGCACCATTGCAAGATGACCATCTTGTGCACATTGAATTCCTAGATGTCAATGTCCTCACAATGATAGCACAACATTGGATATTATACTTTGATGGGTCTTACACTCAACATGGATTGGGTGGTGGAATCCTATTTGTTACTCCTTGTGAACCCCAATCCTAGACCTACACAAACATAGCAAACAATCACAATATTTGATCCAAATGCAAGTTAGAACTAAGATTCCCCATGAAATTCATCTAAAATGCTCAAAATAGGATAGAAATGAAGAACAAAACAATAAAATAAATTAAATCTTATTTAAGCATGCAAACTCTCAATCCCATGGGGGAATTGGTGCCAATTTGATGTGTAAATTGGCCCTTTCCCAACTCCTTTGCAAGCTTGATGAAGATTGATCCACTTGATGATGATGAATAATGGGCTTCCTTGATGAAATCTGGAATAACCTAGCTATGATGATGGAATATGCTATGTAAATGAATGAATTTTCTCTAAATGTGAAGATAGTAACTTTTCTCTAAGTTGTGGATCCAAAATGAGAAGAAGAGCCTCTTATTTATAGAAGAAAAAGATGGGAGAATGAGCAAAATGGAGGAATGTGGGATCATTCAACATCCAATGCCCAAATGCCACTTGTCAAGATGTGAATGGAAGAAGGATAAGAACATTTTGATGAATGTACACAATAAATGATATTAGGTGGAATTTCAAATATGTGAAATGACATGTTAGAGGGAGAAAGGAATGAATTAAATGCCACTTGGCTCAATTCACAAGGACATGTAAGAGGAAATGAATGCCTTGTTGGAAGGAAAAATCCATTTGGAGGGATTTTCAAACTTGGAGGAATATTCCCTTTTGATGCCATGTTGAAAGTAATTAGGGGAATTAATAAATCAAAAGAAATGATTTATTGAGAAAGTTGCAAAATCTAGAGGATTTAGGTGATTAAGACTTAAATTAATGAAGATTTGATTAATTTAAAAGGAGATTAGTTGATGTGACAATTTGATTTATATTTTTGGATTGACTTAAATCAAAGTTGGGAGGAATATGATTTAGATTTAATCAAATAAATATTTTGATGCAGGAGCATCTAGTGGTGTAAGGGCAATCTTGCATCACCCAAGAAAAAGAAAGATTTTAATTTCCTGTTGGTTATTTCTTTGATGTTTTTGTATTTATGGATACCCCCTTTAGCTATTAAAATATTCAAATCCAAATTTGAAGCCCTTAGAGGCTCCGAATGGGCCCGAAAATTTGTGAAAATCTAAAGTAGTCAACCATAGACCCGACTTTGCTCCACATCGTAATTTCTAGAGCTTTCTAAAAAGGTATTATCATTGAAAATCCGACGGTCGGATTAAAAGTTATGGCTTACGAAAGTTGGTGCATTTTTTAGAAATGTGCTAATTTTTTAATGTGAATTTCAAATTGTAATTTGGGCTCCAAACCGCCAAAACTCAGATTTGAATGTTGTTTTGGCTCCAAATTCGAAAGGTGCTCTATCTATGGGCGGGATTTCTAATTTTTGGTAGCTTTTTGGGGAAAAGAGTTTGCATGCTGTGAAAGGGGAACTTGGGTATTTTTTTTGTAATTTTTGTAATCTGCATGTATCACAGAGCTCGAGGATTTGAGATCCTCTGCATATAAGAGTTCCATATTTTTGAATAAAATATTATTCTCTATTATGTGAGTGTTATTCTATGTCTCTGATTTGCTACCTTGTCAATTTTGATTTATTCAATTAATGAGGGATGATGTTAGATTAAATTAAATAAGGTTTAATTTAATAGAAATGACTTTAGAGATTTAATTAAATAAAGAGGATTATTTAATTAAATAGAGACTATAGCGTTAATTAAATAAGATTGATTTATTTAACTAACAGGAGATGACAACTTAATTAGATAAATTTGATTTATTTAATTAAGGGATGAAAGGTGGTGAATTTAATCAAATAAGGGCTATTTGATTAAATGAATATCAAAGAAGATGATTTAGGATGAAATGATGTTAGTAATCAAGATCAAGTGTGATTGGGACATTTTTTTGTGTCTACATTTTTCCCCTCTTTGAAGTACTCATTGCATTGGTTCAAAGAATAAACTACCATGATAAAAATTCAAAACAAAATTGATTTTTCAAATTGCTCCACTATTGCCACGGTGAGAAGAAACATGCTGCTAGACTGCCCCCTCAAGAGATCAAGTGGAAATGTTAATTTTCTAATCGAGATCGTGATAAAATGTCAGAGGAGTGGTTCTACTGATCAAAGGACAAAAGATAATTCTTTAGAAAGATCAGATATTTGACGTAGACAATTTTGATGATGTTTAGATAGTCATTGACCATGGGTAGCCTCATGTATATTTTGATATAACACAGATTTGATATTTGGATAGAACTATTAGTAAAGAAGAATAAGAAGAAATGAGATGATGACAAAAGGATCCAACAAGTCCATGATCAAGACTTTATTAGAGATGAGATGATGATGATGATGATGATGATGATGATGATTTTCTTATCAAGAACTAGTATTTTAAAAGGGCTATTTACCTTATGTTTGATAACACACGTAGGCACGATGCATCAAGGTATAAAGAAATAGCATGGCGTTGCACCTAGTGTGATCGACTTTGAATCAACAATCAGATATGAGTACTCCTGTTCACACCTCTCATATGAAACCTTATTAAAAATGTAGCTCAGATATTCCAAAATATAGAAAGGAAAGCCTTCCTATGTGATCAATAAGATACCCAAAACATCTTCCCTACACTCAAACAAAGTACGCATGACCAAGTTATATTACAAGAATATCCAGCAAGCAAAATAGATAAAAAGATAATGATTGTTGCCCCATTTATTTCTCTCTAAATCCCTTCGTTTGGGACAACATCGAGAGGTCCTTGAAATGAGTGCAAAAGGATAAGTCAAGAGACAAAGATAAAGTAAACAAACAAGCTAATGTTCTTCAATACCACTAGCCAATACTAAACTACGATGATGCTTGATGTTGATGTCCATTGTAGGAAGGATGCATCCTAGGACATGATGTTATTAGAAGATGATGAGATTGACTGGATAATAAGCTATCAACACAAAGAGTTGACCAACTTGTTTATGTACTGACCTAGTCTCGAGACCTTGATGTTTGAGTTTTCACTTTTAACCTGCTAGACTTGTTTTTGACTGTTTCACCAAAGGTTGAGGATGATGAGTGATGTTTATTGCGGGTGAAAGAGAGATGAGACAGGTGGATTTTTTCAAATATTTGGATGTTTTTGGAGTTTTTTTTTTTTTTTTGAAATGTTATGAGGTTGTTTTTGGTATATTTTGAGATTTTTCAAATGTTCTGATTTTCAAATTTCCAAATGTTTTGGGGTTTTCTGAGATTTTGACCAAGAGACTAACCTAAAGACCTATCTTAGGGGCCTTGGGGGTTGATCAACAAATTAGCCTTGTCTATTTTATATGCACAGAGACCATGTAGTTCAACTGACATAAACTTGATTATTGATGAGATATGAACAAATGAATTGCCAATTTATTGTGACAGACTCCTAAAGGACTGACCTAAATGTCTCAGGGAAAGATCAAAGATCAACCTTACCTACGTTCAAAGCTCAGAGATGACATAGTTTGACAAGATGACTTATTTTTAATTTTTGACATTTTGACCTATTTTTTGGATTTTGATATGTTTTGAATGTTTTGGGATTTTCCAATTTTATGAATGTTTTTGGGTTTTTTAATTTTTTTGATGTTTTTGGATTTTGGATTTTCTAATGTTTTTGAATTTTTCTGATTTTAGGGACTTCAAGAATATACATGAATCCAATTTGATGAGAACATGCCCCCAATGTTAAGCAATGAACTACTCTGATAAAGGCAGGACAGACTGACCTTGAGGATGGGTTGAGTAGTACTAGAAGGGATCATGAGGCAAACACATGACCAAGCTATGATGCAGACATGGACGGATGATGGACAAAGATATGGAATATGATGGATGGTGGAGGTGTAATGGATGGATGATGGAGAACAAGCGTTGGAGATCCTAATGGATGGAAAGTGCTTATTGACACAAGGTGCATGTTTGCTAGGTTTTCACCAAGGTACTTTCCCAAAGCGCCACTGAAGTGGTTTTCACTAGAGGATAATTTTTCTCTTTATTGTTTTTAATTATTTTTTTGATTTTTTTTTATTTTTTTCTTTTTTGATTTTTTTTTTTGTCACCAAGACACCTATTTGCCATGTTTTCATTGAGGTGACAATTTTTCAGGACATTTTCTGTTTTTTTTTTGTATTTTTGGTTTTACAACTTGAAAGATTTAGGCATAATTTTTTTTGAGATGGGAGTTGTTCATGGGCTCCTATAGAGGTTGCCCTTTGGGTGTTGATAGCTGATATGCCCCTGACTTGTAGCTTGTTGTGATGATGAATGGTCCCAACCAATTGGGTTCAAATTTTCCCTTCCTGTCTGGATTTGGGATGTTCTTTTGATTCTCCTTGAGTACAAGTTCACCTACCTAGAATGTCCAACTCCTGATCTTATTATAGCTCCACTTGAGTCAGTTTTGATACACCTACAAGTGGTTTAAGGACTCCATTCATTGTTCATCTAGAAATTCTAGCTCATTCAGTCTTGACACCTGATATTCCTCATATGTGATGAGATTCTGTAGTGATATTCTTAGTTATGGGAGCTTGATCTCATTGCGTAATATTGCTCTAATCCATAGACCAAGGAGAAGGGGGTGGCACCTGTGGGTGTGTGGATGTTGGTTCGATAGGCCCAAAGGGTGGGATTCAATTGGAGATGCCATTCACGACTAGCTTAATTGACCATTTTCTTGAGGCTTTTTAGAATGGTCTTGTTTGTAGCCTTGGTTTGGCCATTTCCTTTGGGGTATTATGGGGTGTAAAAGTGATGTTGGATCTTGAACTTGTAGCATAGGCCATGAACATCCTGATTCTTGAAGGGTGTTCTGTTATCTGAGATAATGGCTTGGGGGACCCTGTAACGGTAAATTAATTAGTTTAGGATGAACTTTGATATCTACTTTCTAGTAATGTAAGTCATGGGAATGGCTTCTACCCACTTGGTGAAGTAATCAGTGGTAGTAATGATAAATTTATGTCCACTGAATGAGGTGGGGGTGATTTTTCCAATGAGATCGAGCCCCCACTACAAAAAGGGCCATGGTGTGACAATCAGATGGAGCTCTTGGGCTGGTACATGGATGAGGTCCCCATGTTGCTGACATTGTAGACACCTTATGAAATAATCATGTGCTTCTCTTTCCATGGTAGGCCAATAATAACCCGTCCTCAACATTTTATTGGTCAAGGTCATACTACTCGAGTGTGAACCATAAATGTCATTATGTACCTTAGTTAAGGTAGTCAATGCCTCCTCAACGTTTAGGAAATGTAACAAGTTTCCTTTAATGCTTCTATGGTAAATGGTATCTCCTAGGATGACAAAATGGGATGATTTTTTGACAAAGGTTCTTTTGAGGTTCTAGGTTATGTCGATTGGGAGGAATACTATTCTCAGATAAGTGTATATATCATGGTACCGGGGATTACGAGGACCAATGATTTCACACAAAAATTCAAACTCTGGTACCTCAAATGCAGGCATGAGAAGTTACTCTACTAGGAATTCATGCCTTGGGGCATTGCGAGGGATGTCCAATATGGATCCAATTGCTGCCATGGAATTTTCCGCTCTATTGTTTTCTCTAGGTATCTACTCGAATGTGATCTCAATGAAGGACTTCTTAAGACTTTCCACCAATTTATTGTATGGAGTTAGCTTGTCAACCTTGGTTTGGTACTCATCATTCACTTGATTGATTATGAGCGATGAATCTCCATATACCTTGAGAGCCATGATATACCATTGCACTACTATTCTAATTCCTATGGTTAGAGCCTCATATTATGTGATATTGTTTGTGCAAGGAAATGTCAATTTGTAGGATCTAGGTATGTAGTTTCCCTATGGAGTGATGAAAAAGATCCTTGCCCCCGATGCATGCTGAGTGTAGGATCCATCAAAGTACATTTTCCAATTATTTTCTACACTTAGGTTGAAGATTGATTCATCGAGGAACTCTGAGACAAGGGGATTTTTTGAGTAGATTGGTGCCTCCACTAATTGGTCTGTAATGGCTTGTCCTTTGATTCAATGATGAGCTAGCATGTAATGCTTGAACTTTTGTGCTGCAAATACAATTGCTAGATAGGATTTGTCAATGGATGTATAGTTTAATTCATGTCCCACCATAGTTCTACTGATATAATAGATAGCTCTCTCTTTTCCATTTTCATCATGTTGTGCTAAGAGAGCGTCAAGAGCTGTTGTTGTTGCTGATATGTATAAGATCAAAGGTTTTCCTGGAATTGGTGGCATGAGTATTAGAGGTGTGAGTAAGTATTCCTTGATATTTTTGAAAGCCTGATCACACTTTTCATCTCACTTGTATGTTACCCCCTTGTGGAGTAGATGAGAGTAGGGGACAGGCTTGTCTTCTAGTTGCGCTATGAATCGACATATGGACTAGAGTCTTCCTTGTAGGGCCCTTAGCTATTTCAATGTTTTAGGTGCCTCCATTTTGAGAATGGCTTTTACCTTAGCAAGATATATCTCAATTCCCCTCATGGACACGATGTACCCAAGGAGTTTCCCTGACTATACTCTGAAGACACACTTGTTTGGGTTGAGTCTGACTTTGTATTCCTCCAACCTATCAAAGATGGAGTCCAATGTGGCTATGTGATCTCATCTTTTCTTTAACTTGGTCAATATATCATCCATGCAATCTTCCATAGTTTTATGGATCATGTCATGAAAGATTAGTGTCATGGTCCTCTAATAGGTTGCTCCTCTATTCTTTAACCTAAACGACATCATATTCCATCAATATGTCCCCCATGGGCAAGTGAAAGCCATTTTATGTTGGTCTTCTTTAGCTATGATGATTTGGTTGTAGCCTGAGAATCCATCCATCAATGATAGCATCTCATGTCCTGCCATCATATCCATGATCATGTCAATGTTTGGAAGTGGAAAATCATCCTTGGGACATGCTTTGTTGAGGTCTCTAAAGTCTATGCAGATATAGATTCCCTAATCAGGCTTTGAAATAGCTACAAGGTTTGAGACTCACTCTGGATAATCTATCAGCCATATGAACCATGCATCAAGTAGATTCTTCAATTCTATTTTGACCAACTAGTCTATCTTGGGATGCATTTTTCTAAGCTTCTGTTTGATGGGCTTTGCTTCAGGGTAAATTGCTAGATGGTGAACCATAATCTTCAGGTCAAGCATGGGAATGTTGACATAGGTCCATACAAAGTTGTCCTTTCTCTCCCTTAACAAAGTAGCTAGGAGCTCCTATTCTTCTAACATCAATGATTCAACATAAAATGTGATATGCAAAGTTTCCTCTATTCCCAAGTTGACTGGGTTGCACTTCTTTGCTAGACCTGCTAACTTTTCCTAAAGTAGAGCATTGAGAGGAAGATTGAATCCTTCATCCTCAAGCACCTCAGAGAATTTTTCACCATTGGATACATCCTTTATTTTTACTATTTTTGGGTTGGAGAGTGCCATAGTGTGGTTTTCACTCAAAGACCTTGAGATTATTCTCAAATTTTCACTTTTGTGACTAAAGGATTCAATCTTCTCCTTGTAGTAGGTTTGTGTGTCTAGTATGATGTTAAACCAAGCCTTATGATCTCCATGTGGTACCGTGTCCTACAATCCCATGAATTCCAAGAGCACCTCATTATTTTTGAAAGTGTCTAGGATCGATGGTCCTCGTTGCTTATAATCAATGAGTTGGGGGTAGACTAGGCTTATTTCATGGGTTTGATGGTCATTGATCTCAAAAGACAAGGTACTAATCATGAGTAGAGACATGTCTTTTAAAAGCATAGGAAAATCAGTTATGGGGTCCTCGTCACTACTACACACATCAATTATGTCAAAGGTAAATTTGTATATGACTCGACTTGTGGATACAAGTAATCGAAGGGCAGATGTAGATTGTTGAGGGGGAGTTTTAACCTTCTTAACTGAGGCACCTTTGCAAAGTATGGTCACCTTCAGAGGGGTACATCTGAGGCCAATATTTCTCATACTCATCTTTAGAATGAGAGGTACTAGAAGCCCATTGTCATTTTGTCCAATCTTTTGGTTCCTATCATAGCCCATGGTGAGAATCATTTGTAAGCCTTTAATACTATCATCCATAGGTAGGTCAGCTACTGGTATATTGTCTTGGCATAGGAATTTTGATGGTTCCTCTTCTATTACTTCCCAACCTAGGTCTCCCCAACTCTTGAAGCTGGAGGAGCCTATTGTGAAGGTTTGGGATGAGGAAGCATTATTTGAATATGGTTTCCCTCATGACCTAGGAGATTGTGGTAATTCTCTTGCTACAAAATCATTTTTTGGAATTGTATAGTCCCCACATCCATTGTCCTAAATAATTCCCTTGATATCATATATGGCAGGAATGGTAGGTGTCTTTGTCACAAAAATGGAGGTGTGAGTAGTTGGGTTGATGTATGGAGCTAAGGGGCCCTCATCGTTCTTAGGAAACTGGGGGATTTTGTAATATTTTTCTTCTAATTTTTTCAATATTAAAAGGGTTCAGGATCCCCATGGACAGTTACCTCTTGGCCTTGGTATGGAAACTTTACACACTAGTGAAAGGTGGAAGCTATAGCTTGCATCCCATGAATCTAGGGATGCCCCAAGAGGATATTGTAGGGAAATTCTAGGTTGAGAACCTAACAAGTTGTTTCCATGATGGTCGACCCTACTTGAATAGGGAGTTGGATAGTGCCCTAAGACACTCTTTCTTTATCATCATAGGATCTGATGGTTATGTCTTTTCCTTTTTCAAAAACATCTTCGGAGAAGCTAAAGATTTTATTAATTTAAGGGGGCATATGTTCAGTCTTGCACCCCCATCTACCAAGACCCTCTTCACTTTGTTCTTATGAACGAAAGCCTCAAGATGAAGCACATGATTGTGAGATGGTTATGTTGGAAGATCTTGTTCTAAAAATGTTAGAAGGTGAGGTGTAGTGAGATTTGCAACCATAGCTTGGAAATGAATTGCATCTAGATTAGTTGGGATGGAAGATGAGGTCAAGGCTACTTCAAGAATTTTCTTGTGGGCTGGTGAGATCTTCAACAACTCCATGATGGAGATATGAGTTGGGGTTCTTTTTAATTGGTCGATGAAATTGTAGCCACTAGGAATGGATCTTGGGTTGGAAGTGGGTTCTCTAGGAGGCTGAGATGATCCTATGATGGTAACTTTTCCACCTCTTGTGGTGACTCCACAATCAGCCTTGGATCCTTTGATAGTGATGATAATGGCCATTTCTTCTAGAGATGCGACAACATGGTCAAACACATGATTCACACTTTTGAAGATACCCTTTCCTTTATCATTGTTATTATTTCCCTTATTGTGGTTGGGCATCAAATTCATGTAAATCTTGAGATTTTGATTCCCTACTAGTTGTTCCACATTTATGATTTTTTCATCAATGAGGTCTTGGATCGATTTTTTCAACCTCATGTAATTAGCAGTTGTGTGTCCCTTGATTTTGTGGAAATCACAAAGGTTATTTTCATTGTACCACAACTGTTTTACCAAGGGCTCTTGATAGTTGTCATAAGTGGGAACTATGATGAGTTTTTCCTCCACCAGTCTCTTCATGATGGATTCAACTAATTCCCCAAGGGCTATGTACTTTTGCTTGCGGGAATTTTCATTTTGTTGAGGTGATCTACCTTGATTGTCCATGTTGTTGATTGTTTGGTTGTTCGGTTGTTGTGTGACAATGTTTGCTTGTATATTGTTCTAATTTTGGCTTGTGGCTGTTTAGGTTTTCGTATGTTTTTTCAAGGGGCCCTGATGACAACTTCGGCATCAACAACACCATCATAGGTAACGTTTCCATTTTTTTCCCATGTGCAAGGTTTGTCATTATAGCTGGTACTTAAGTGACTTTCTTGATAAGAAGGTGTTCCCCCTTGTGAGATAAGGGCTCGTTCGATATTGAGCACCTTAGGAATCAATTGGTCATAGGTTGTGATGCATTGCATCATGAGATGGAAGGATAAGAGTACTTTAAGATTTGTGATGATGGTGCATAGTTTATTTTCCTCATGAATGGCCCATTTATTTCTATTGGCTTTTGATCGCCAACATTGCACGAATGAAGCAAATGTCTCTCCCTTGGATTGTTTCATAGCTGATAGCTCTTCTAGGCTCACATCCATAGCTATTTTGAAGGCATATTTTTTCACAAATGCATCCATGATTTCCTCAAAATTTTTGATTCCTAAGAGATGAGAGAACCAGTCAATGGCAATACCTCCCAAGATCCAAGGGAACAATCACATCAGATGAATTTCATCATATGCAATCTCCACGAAATGTACTTGGAACTCCCTGATGTGATCTTCAAGGTTTCTTGTTCCATGATATTTATCAAACTTTGGGATCTCAAATCCCTTTGAGAATAGTTTCATGACAATGCTCCTATCAAACAGATAGGGGCAAAATTTCTTTGGTGTCTTTGCAGTTTTCCCTTATTGAAGATTGAGCACTTGTTGTGAAAGAAACTTGATTTGTGTTGATACATCATCTTACAGATTAGGGTGATCGATTCCACAAAAGGATATAAAAGTCATGGAAAATCCTAACCTAGGAATTAGACATTCCAGCAAGTGACTAACATCTTCTTATGTTCATTCATTTACATTGTCAAACCAGGGAATGCATACTTGAAATGGAGTGGCAATGTATGTGCAGTAAGAACCAGCTTCAGTCACAATTTATCAAAAATAAATGCTTGGAAGGAATTCTACTTATGATACAGTAATGTAATGTAAAGTCTTCTTAACTTAAGCGTAACTTAATCAAAGCAGAAATCATGACAACTGTTGCTAAGAAACAAACTATGAACAGGCCTTATGCAACAGGAACAAACACATCGATGGATTCTCGATGCTGCAAGAACAATATAAGACTGAGTTTGCATTGAAACTTTCAAGAATGAAATCAAACTTATAATCAATAGAAGATAAATAACTAACTAACTACAGATACTCACTAAGTGGGCCCCATTAGCAAGCATCAACTAGTTATGCAAGAATTGAACTCAAAACTTCATCAGCTTTTATTCATAAACTTGGAATCATATACATTGATTGCTCTGCTTATAAGAAAACTAACACAAAACACTGTCTCTCATTATAATACTAACTTTTACACCTCTATTGCTCACTTGCACAGGAGGATAAATTATTTATATTAGAAAAGAAACTAACTACCTAACTCTAACAGAGAAAGACGTGGACAGAAATGCATCCAGAAACTGAGGAACAAACTTCTCATAAATAAAGACATATCTATTCAACACGATTAAGAGAGAATTTAGTATTCCACTCTTCCTAGATTAATGATCATTTAGATTTCCTCCCAATGACCCAGTCAAAGAGTCTTTGCTGGAACAACTTCCTCGATGCCATGCTGGAAATGGACTTTACTATAGGTCTGAGATCCATTGTGCTTGACTCGTTCATGCTCCCTTCAACAACTTGTGATGCACATGCCAACAAAAGCAAAAAAAAGTACGTGTGGAAAATAACATGATACATTCATTAATCACATATTAAATCCATTTCATTATCCAAAAACCACATGCATTGTATTAGTCATTTAGGAGGTCAAATAGGGAAATTAATGCAAACACATAGAGATGTTAAGCTACAGGAATATAGGAATGTATTGCTATAGGATACTACCCAATTTTAGATAAAAAGTATTTAATAAAAGAGTTAAAACAACCATTAGCAATAAGAGTAAGGGTATTAAAAATACATCATAATATTCAAATTATGAGCATATTTTGAGCTCATCATTTCCCCCCTACTTATCCTAATGATGGTCCTCTAGCATTAATCTTTCAAGTTGTTTCTCTAAAATCAGTAGGAGTAGTATGGCCCTGTAATGAAATTCCAAATTTGTAGTAGAAACCTCTAAAATTTTTCCATCTATCATACTTGTAGGTTTCTATATCCGCATTAACATCTATAGCCCAATAAGGGTAAAGTGATCACATTAAAACTGGAGGTCGAAATGTTAATGGTAACCATAACTCAAACCTCTTCTGGAGACCAAGCTGCATGTACTTCTCTCTCATTTTGATGGCTACTTTAAAGTTCAGAGGGCTATGAGGCTCAAATTTCCTGAGACCAATAGTTAGTTTTTCCCATCTTGTTTCAATTCAGGAAGATGAAAGATTCCAAAACAGATATGGTTGGTCTTTGAACTCATCATACACCTGCGTCCTGATATCAAATATTCTCATTCTTTCTATCTGATTATTGAATCCATATGCAACAGTAAGCCAAGTTCTTAGAATTATGTGGGGATCTGAGCTTTCAGGTCACAGTGGAATAGGTTCGTTCCTTTCAGCCTCTTCATAAGCCTCTAATTGTCTTCAATAGTTAGTTTCATTGGCCACCCAAGACATGAGTGACCTTAGATGAATGTCACCAATGTAGAGAAGTGGATTCCGCTTTGTTCAGAGGGAATTATCAAACCATGCAAATAAAAATCACATAAGGAATTTTTTAGCCAACTGGGTGCTACTTGATATGCATCATAAAATTCCTTGGCTATGTGAATGACAAGGTCTAAATTTCTTGAAATTCTCATTAATTGAAACCAAAGAAATTGCTCTTTAAGGAACATAGCATATACCCTAGGTAGTGGTCTACATTCTATAATTTTACCAGTTATCTTCATCATTTCATCCATTTTCTCTTTCATTTCCTGAATTTCCTATTTTTTCCTTTCAATTTCTCTTTTCAATTGCTTATTTTCTTCCTCTCAAAGACTTTGTTGAATTTCAGTTTTAGGTAAGTGGTGGAAACTCAAAGTTTGAAATGTAACAGGCCTCCATGTAGTTCTGAGATATTCCAAATATTCAATCAACAATATTCTTTTATAAACAACCATTGCTCAGCAAGTTGCAGGGGGTAATGGGGTTTCATTGGACACTTCAAACTTCCCAAGTTTTTCTTCCTCTTACTGTAGGAAGGATTCCTATTGTTGTGCAGGAATAGATTGTGCTTCTTTTGAAACTTTCCTAGTCGCTTCTGCCAAGTCATCAAGACTTGACATCCCCCTTTCATTACCATTACCATGTTGTGCTTCTTCAACTTCCATTGTCTCAGTTTGCACTTCCCCAAGAATAACAAATGGACTTTGTGGAGCATTCTCAAATACATTCTGAGAAACATCATGACTGAAGTCTTTAGATTCCTCAAAAATGACTATAATTTCAGGTTGAGCAGGGGTTGAGGTAACTTTATGTTGTTTCCTTGATGAAGCTCTTTTTGGCAATGTTTCAAAAGTAACAGCTATAGGAGACACTTTCGTGGCCTTCCTCTTTCTAACCTACCTAGAGGGTTCAAACTCAGTAGGAGAAGATGATAGTGATACTGTAGTGGCAATAGGCATTGCTACAGGAGAAATTGCTATATGGGAAGATGTTGTAGGAAAGAGTGGAGTAGAGCATTTTTTCTT
This sequence comes from Sequoia sempervirens, assembly GCA_007258455.2. Taxonomy (NCBI): domain Eukaryota; kingdom Viridiplantae; phylum Streptophyta; class Pinopsida; order Cupressales; family Cupressaceae; genus Sequoia; species Sequoia sempervirens. Next base: position 46,718,395 of record VDFB02379711.1, read on the forward strand.
TTGACCATCAGGGTCAAATTATGGGGTTTGTTCTGCCCTAGAGGACTCTCTGACCTTCATTTTCCCTTTTTCTTTTCTAATAGCAGACCTAGTTTTTACTTGGGTAGAGGGCTCTAGTGCGGAGGCTGCAGGACTAAGTGTTGTAGGAGCAGATGATTCTTGCTTTGCTTCCCTACTTGTGGATTCTACTCTCTTTTTCTTTTTCTTGCGTTGCGCAGTGAGTGCTCTAGGAGGCTCTAGAGATTGCAGACCCTTCTGGGAAACAAATTCTTGCCAAGAAAGGGGTGATACATCCCTTAGGGAATGCTTGATCAAGATTTTAGTGAGGGCATCATGGGCAATAGTGTTGTCCCTACCCCTCTGGATTTCATGGGCACATTGTTTCAAAAGGTTTAACAAAAAATTTTGAACATTGACAAATAAACTGTGCCTCATATGACTCAACAGTTTAAAATGATAAGAATGCAAATAGGAAAAACATCCCTCACAAGTCAAGTACATGAATATGAAGGTGACATATTCTGAGTATGGAGGAGGAAGTGACACTTGTTCGCATCCTTATTTGGAAACCTCCAAGGGTCCATTTGTTGGTATTGTGAATTCTACCCTAGCAAAGACAACATCTGAAGAAAAAATTTCTCCTACTGCTAGAAGCCCAGTTACTTTTGCAATCCGCTCTTCTATAACGGCTACTATCAAACTCCATACTATAGCTTCTCCCTCTAAAAGAGTTCTCAAAAACTCACCTATAGCTTCCTCATTAAAGGAATCTAATCTCAGAAAATAATTCAGCCAACCGCAATTGTTGAATGCCTAAATCGTTTGAGGATTTTGCGTCAAGAGTTCATGAGCTACAGGCTCATGTCTTACTAACTGGCCACCCATATTCACAAATTATCCTAACTAAGATTCTTGAAACTCCAACTTTTTCTAAAAATTTGAAAAACTTTTTTTGCCTTGCTTCTTTCTGCCCTGCCGTCACTTTTCTTTACTTTTCCAAGAATGACTCAAAGGATAATTGCATGAAATGATTATTACAAAATACTCAAATCAAGTAGTTAATTGTTGTTTAGGATGGAAACACGCAGCCATATTTGGAAAGTACAAGAAAATAAAAATATCTTAACAGTTGTGATAGTGACATAAGAAAAAGATTTGAAATGGATTATCCTGACCCCTACTAAAAATTTGACATGTGTCCACACATGTGCGAAAGGATAGGCAAAGATCAGGCAATAATGGCTGATATGTACATAGCAATTAATGAATAAATGAAATAAATAAACAATGTGACAATAAGAGATATCACGTACCTTGGAATAAATGCATGTACATGTTGGGAAAGATCATAGCTTAGCATGAAATGATGGCTGGAATTGAAACCATCAATGAGGGTGGTATGATAGGATGGGTGACATGGATGGGTGACGTGGAAGAAGAGGGAATGAATGGTGGTGACGGATGAAAAGTAGAGAAAGTGGCTTCCTTAAAAAAGAAACCTTTATTATGGGCATGCAACATAGAATATTAAAGAGATGTTGTAGGAGGATCAGTGGCTGCATCTAAAACAAATTGCTTCATAAATTCCTCTTTGGACGTTGGCTTATGATACAACCTAAGACGGCGTCCATTAACCAATAGCTTGAATCAGACAGGATCTATTGTAGCTAACTGAACTAAACCATTATCAAACACATTTTCTATTTCATAAGGACTAAGCCATCTTGTGGTGAGTTTACCTTGATCTTCCTTGTACCTAGAGTCATAGAGCAACACCCAATCATCGACACAGAATTGCCTAGTTCTGATATGGTGGTCATGCCATTTTTTCCCTTGCTACTGGATAGCTTCAGTATGTTGAAGGGCAAATTTCCTTATCTCATCCAATGAATTTAGCTACAGGAGGTGTTCTTTTTGGGCTTCTGAAATATCAATGTTAAGATGGAGAGTAGTCCTTAAGGTCTTATGCTCAAACTCTATTAGCAACATGACAGTTTTTCCATAGAGTAACTCAAAAGGAGTGAACTCTGTAGTTGTTTTCCATGTTATCCTATAGGCCTAGACTACTTCAGGAAGGTGACTGCTCCAATCCTTCTTGTGTAATTGTACTGTCTTAGTAAGGATTGCCTCAATTTCTCTGTTGGTAACCTTTGCCTGACCATTGGCTTGATGGTGATAGGGACTAGACTTTTTGTGCCTGATCTTGTAATCATTCATCAATGTAGTGATTAAGTTTGATGTAAATTGAGCTCCTTGACTAGTAACAAGTTCCCTTGGGACTCCAAACCAAGTAAAAATTTGTTCACATAGGAACTCAACAACTTTATTGTCATGGACATGTGTCATTGCTTTCACTTCCACCCACTTGGTTACATAATTAGTGCAAACCAAAATGTATGATTTCCCATTGGATGGAGGATCAATAGGCCCAACAAAATCCATGCTCCATTTGTCAAAGGGAGTGACTACCACTTGAGGATACAGGGGAATTTCATCAAACCTTGTTGGTCTCCCCATGCGTTGACATCTGTCACATTTTCTGGTGTAGGCTGCAACATCTTTATGTAGTGTGGGCCAATAGTATTCTATAGTAAGCACTTTCATAGATGTTCTCTTGGCTACAAAGTGCCCACCAGATGGCTCATCATGACAGGCATGCAAAATTTCATAGGTCTCATCTTCCCTAACACACCTTCTCATGACTTGGTCAGGTCATGTGTCAAATAATCAATCTTGTCTTTGAGCCCATGGTCACCTTTGAGCGACAAATAATACTTGGTTGTCATCACCCTCTACTATTTTAAAATCAGTAGGTAATTGCTTAGCCTCTAGGTTAGCCACCATCTTTCATCTGTAGTTATGTTTCTTCAATCTACAATGTGGACAAAACTCTACCAAGATTGCTTCAGCTTCCTCATGTTTCTTGTGAGCTTGCATAGTATCCAACTGTGTGGCCATGTTATTTATGATATCCTACTTGAAATCAGACAACAAATTTGTGATCTCCATCCATGAAACTCCATTAGTAGAAGGCTTTCCCACTGTGGCTTGATGACCTCTACCCTTCTTAACAATTGTTCAAGATTAGTTGCAACATATTTTCTTGATATCATTCCAAGGCATTTGGGTTATATCTCCTCCTCCCATCAGGTCCAGGGCATCTATATAGGTGTAACTGATTCCCCTTAGGAAAAGTAGTTTATGAGATTCTTCATTGAGAATATGGTCTGAATTATTTTTCAGGGAAAACATAAATCTTGAGATATAGTCTTCCAAGCTTTCATCCTCCTTTTGTTGAATTTTGAATATATCATCACCCTTACTACCACTCTTACAATATTCCTTGTATTTCTCAAGAAATTTTGTTTGCATGGCTGCCCAACTATCAACTACACCCCTTCGCAAACTCATAAACCATCTAAGAGCTCCTTCCTTTAAAGTAGCAGGAAACAACTTTAGCCTGTGAGCATCTGAAGTGTAATCATAGCTGCGACAGACGATGTCAAACTCAAACAAGAAAGTGTCTGGGTCCTCTATAACTAGTCCATAGAACTTGGGAAGTAATGAAGAAGGAATATTTTTAAGGTTATCATTATCTTGCTGAGGAATGATGGGGAATTCAAAAGTAGGAGATCGATTAGGTGGATTATGTGCCATATTTTCTTGATGGAGTATCAAAGAAAATAGATTTTCTTCAGGTTCTTCATCAGCTGGGTCAAATGGTAATTGAACAAGTAGGTTTTTTGAAAATGGATTGATATCTTGGTCTCCTCCTTCATCAAATAGATTATAGGCTAGTTCAGAATTGTTATCAATGAATGGAAAGTTAGGGAGGAATCTTCCCAGAGCATCTCTTCTTCTATGCATGTAATAGAATGAATGGTAAATTGAAGGAATTTTGAAAATTCTTGAATAACACACTAAACTATTGCTAACAATGACAATGGCAGGTTCTTAGCTTGATAGCATCCCTAGCAATGACGCTAAAAAAGATCTATTCCACAAAAAGATATAAAAGTCATGGAAAATCCTAACCTGGGAATTGGACATTCTAGTAGGTGACTAACATCTTCTTATGGTCATTCATTTACATTGTCAAACTAGAGAACGTATACTTGAAATGGAGTGGCATTGTATGTGCACTAAGAACCAATTTCAGTCACAATTTATCAGAAATAAATGCTTGGAAGGAATTCTACTTATGCTACAGGAATGTAACGTAAAGTCTTCTTAACTTAAGTGTAACTTAATCAAAGTAGAAATCATGACAACTATCGCAAAGAAACAAACTATGAACTGGCCTTATGCTATAGGAACAAACATAGGGATGGATTCCCGATGCTGCAAGAACAATATAAGACTGAGTTTGCACTGAATCTTTCAAGAATGAAATCTAACTTATAATCAACAGAAGATAAATAACTAACTAACTATAGATACTCACCAAGTGGGCCCCCTTAGCAAGCATCAACTAGTTATACAAGAATTGAACTTAAAACTTCAACATCTTTTATTCATAAACTTGGAATCATATACATTGATTGCTCTGCTTATAAGAAAACTAACAAAAAACACTGTCTCTCATTATAATACTAACTTTTACACCTCTGTTGCTCAATCGTGCAGGAGAACTTATTTATATTAGAAAAGCAACTAACTACCTAACTCTAATAGAGAAAGACATGGACATAAGTGCATCCAAAAACCGAGGAATAGACTTCTCATAAATGAAGACATATCTATTCAACATGATTCAAAGAGAATTTAGCATTCCACTCTTCCTAGATTAATTATCATTTAGATTTCCTTCCAATGACCTGGTTAGAGAGTCTTTGCTAGAACAAATTCCTCGATGCCATGCTGGAAATGGACTTTACTATAAGGCCGAGATCCACTACGCTTGACTTATTGATACTCCCTTCAACAATTTGCGATGCACATGGTGATAGAAGCGAAAGAAAGAACATGTGGCAAATAACACGATACATTCATTAATCACATATTAAATCCATTTCATTATCCAAAAACCACATGCATTATATCAGTCATTCAGGAGGTAAAATAGGGCAATTAATATAGACACATAGAGATGTTAAGCTATAGGAATATAGGAATGTATTGCTACAGGATACTACTTGATTTTAGATAAAAAAAATTTAATCAAATAGTTAAAACAACCATTAGCAATAAGAGTAAGGGTATTAAAAATACATCATAATATTCAAATTATGAGCATATTTCAAGCTCATCACAAGGGGTTAGATGAAGGTGTTATGAGGTGGTTCAATTGTTGGAGGGATGGGTGGATTGGTTGGTGTATTGGTGGATGGTGTTTTCATGTTTTTTTGCGCCAAGTATGCTTGTAATTGCTGTTGTTGGTCCTATTGTTGTTGCACTAATAATTCCTATTGTTGAGCTTGTTGTTGTTTTTGTTTCAACAACACTTGTTGTTGTGCTTCTAGTTGAGTTAATTATTGTTCCTCTTGGTATTGCTTTAGCACTTGTTGGTATGCTTCTTTTTGTGTGAAGTATTGTGCTTGTTCCTATGCATGTGCTTGTGCTTGTGCTTATTGGGAAACTTGGGCAGCCTAAGCAACCTGGGCAGTTTGAGTAGCTTGAGTGGCTTGAGCATCTTAAGTGGCTTGAGTGGCTTGTTGTTGTTGCAAAATTTCTTGGGCTTGTACTTGGGTGGCTTGTTGCACTTGTTGAGCTTCTGCTTCTTGTTGTGCAGCTTGCACTACTTGAGCAGCCTGAGCGGCTTGTATAGCTTGAGCGCTTTGCATTTGTTGCATAGCTTAGTATTGCTAGAGTGTATTTTGGTAGGCTTCGTGAGCTTGTAGTGTGATGTTGTACTAGCTTACCGCATTTGGATTTGGCAGTGGTGGTGGTGGATTTGGGATGTTAGATGTGGTGATAAGTGGTTGAGATGTGTTTTGAGTGATTGTGGTGGATGGTGTGATTGAGGTGTTGGGTCCTTGGGAGACCATGTTTTAGGGTGTTGGGATCCATGTCGTTTCTTGGATAGATACCACCTCTTGTTGTGATATCAGTGGTATATTCAGAGGATTAGATGCAATGTTTTGATTGGTGTTTAATAGATTGCCTTGGATTGATTGATTTGTGTTAGGTAAAGGGGGGAGTCCTAAACCAAGAATTGATATGGATGTTGTAGTGAAGGTAACGGTGGTGGAGGTGGTGGTGGTAGTGATGGAATTGTTGGAATTTTTTTTGGAGCAGATGAAGATGAGGCCCCAGAAAGTCCACCTGGTTCAAATAGGCCTACTTGTACCAATGGGAGGGAAACTTGAGTGTTAAGGGCATATGTTTGTGTCACGTGGAAAGATGTGTTGTTGGAATCATGGAATGTGAGTGGGACATATTGGTGGAGGGGATTTTGGGGAATAGTGCTTGATGTACCTATGATGGTATTGGTGTCCAAATTTTGATTATTGACAAGGGGGTGTTTTTGAAGGGTATGGATTAACGAACTCCCCTTGATAACAATAGGTTGTGTGGTGGCAATGGGTGATATGGATTGTGGAATGGTTTGAATGATGATTTGAGTGGGTGAGGTGAATGATACAAGTGGCATGAAAGGCTTCTCCACAATAGTGCTCACATCGAAATCAGATGCAAGTTTAGCTCCTTCTTTTATCAATTCAAGCATGTATTGGGAAGGGTTTAGTTTTATCATGGTCTTGACAAGTCTGTGGTTGTCAAGGTTTTGAAGCATTTTAGTGATCTCATCTAGGGTCATCCCTAAGTTGGTTATGTCTTCCACTTTCCCTTCCTCTTGAGGATCTTATGTTATAAGAGAAAGATAGGGTAGTGGGTTGCTAGGTCCAATAGGATTGATCTTAGGTGTGGTTTGACTTAGGTCACTCGAAGTTGATGTTTCTTTGTTATCCATGCTCTTCTTGTGTTGTGATCTCATTTGAACCATAAAATAGGGATCAATTCTCAAGAATGTGGGAGATGAATCTCTAATTCTTTAGATTGATCTAACTTTAGGCACAAAAAAGAATCTCTATGATGATTAAGGATCAACAGTGTGATGGTGAAATGTGTGAAAGATGGATTATATGGATGATTTAAACTCTTAGAAGATCTTGAGGGGGGTGCTAGAATTTTAGGAGTTTTTGGATTCTTGGATTTTGTTTTAATTTTGATTCTAGATTCTTGGATTTTGATTTTTACCTTGATCTGGTTTCAGATTGTTTTGATTTTTGGAATTGGATAATGAACAAATAGATCCCAAGATGTTGGGTGTTATCTATGGGATAGAATTGCTCACAAGATGATAATTTGACTAAGTGGAGGGAGAAGGATGCATCTACACACACCTAACCAAAAAAGATGATTCTGATGATAATTCAACTAAGCATATGGAGAAGGATACATCTACACATACCTAACCAAACAAATTGTTTTGATGTTTGATTCAAGAATTTTGATTTAGGGATTTTTATTCATGGACTTGCAAAAGGTCTAGCATAAAGGATGGTTTTGATATTTTCAAGAGTTTTTGGTGAGATGATTTTGGTTTGATGTTTGAAAGATGGATGAAGGTTGACTTTGATCCTATGTGTACCTAAAAAGACTCTTCTTTACAAGACCTTGGTTTTGAAGAACATGCAATACTTCCTATACAAGATGCTCAAATTTATAGAAAAGACTTGGATTTTGACAATAGTAAAATGAATACAAATTTGGATTGTTCCTTGATGCACGTTTGTAAAAATTGAAGGTCAATATTTCTCTAAATTCATAAAACATAGCCAACTTTTTCTTGTTAGCTTTGTGATTAAGACCCTTAGTCATATGGGTTTCGGATCTTGATCTTGCGGGAAATCATTTGAAAGAGCACATGTGTGGGGTTCAATTATTCTTTATCTTTGTTTAGTGACTTCCTTTTACCACAAACACTTCTTGATTAGGTTTTCCCACTAGATGTCTAATGTCCTAATTTCTTTTCATCCCACAAAGTCCATTATGTGGAAATTCAAGAAATCAAGGAAAAAGTTCCCTATTGTTGACTTTAGTGAGTAAATTGAGATATAAATCCAGATGTTTAGAAGTCTCTAAGGATAGAATCCCTAGGACAAGCAATAACACTTGTATTTTTTCAATGGTATTTGCCTCCTAAAGGGTTTGAAATTTGATGATGACTTTGAATGTTTGTTTCCCTATGTTTACGATCAAGCAAAGTGTTTTGATTCAAGAATATGCACTACCCTATATGGATATTGAGACAATATTTGTTGAATCCCTGCTTGGATAAATCCATCTACACCTACTTTTAGCAGATGATTAGATGCTTGACCACACTGGCTCCCCTCCACGACACTCACTTTTATAGGTTAGCCAAGCATCAGTACCCATGAATCTCCCATGCCATACTTCTCATCTCTACTAAAAGCTATAAAATTATGGGGTGGATTTAGAACAATTGTTCTTGCATCAACAAATAGATTAAGGATTTTGGTCTTTTAAACAAGGGGTTTTAATGCAGACATTTTTGTTAGTGTAATTAATTATTTATTACACTACCACAGGTTAAATTAGGTCATATATCATTTAGTCCTCAGTTGCATTTTTAATAAATCATTTAATAATGGGGTAATGTCCCCTTCCATGTTTGTAGGGATAAGATCCCTTCTAGAAGATGAGTTGTCCTTCTAGAACTTATCTCAACATTTAATAATTTCTTAGATAGGGTTCACATGTTGTCACATGTTGTTAGATCATGACACATGGAAACATCTCATGCATCTTAGGTTTTCTCTCATGCCTATATATTCAAGGCATTTTGTACATTTGTAATCAATCCAATCTCATAATGTAGATCAATATAGAATCTCCATTGTGCATGCCTAGTTGCAACACTTTCTATGTGGTTGATTATCTTTCCTGGAAAGGGTCCTCCATTGAAGATTTTAGAGCTTCAGGGACTGTGCATCCATAATCTCAACATGGTATTAGAGCTTTTCCAATGAAATGTCAACCCTCAATCAAGAAAGTTGGTGTGCAAGATTCTTTGCAGGCTGAAGGTTTCCATTGAAGGCTACTTGATTCCACCCAAGGATCAAGCTAATTTCTAAAGCAGATAGAGTTAGATCTAAGCTCGCCATTGTCTTCAGAAGGCCTCAAAACCCTAGGATCACCTGTTGATTCATCAAAATTAGATACATCAACCCGGGAGCCATTAGAAGTATTTGGGTTTGCAAAATCAATTGGTACAATCTGTACAAATTTGCAGTAAAAAATCACCCCAATTAGTTGTCCTCTGAGGAATTTTTTTTTAGCTGCAGGCGCTTTTTTTTCAAAAAATTAGGCTCATTTATCTATTATTTTTGGCAAAAGAAATATTTTGGGTTTCTAATATAGTTTGCAGAAAAATAATTTGAGCGACCTCCATTAGTAATCCTTGGTTGATATATTATTTTTCCATAAGCACAGAAGGTTTTATTTCATCGGCATCAATTATTCTGCATATATTTTTTTATTACTACCGGCATTATTAAAAAATATATTTTTTCAATTGCCATATTGGCAATATTGAAAATAAGGGTGTAAAAAATTAGATTTGAAAATTGTTGGCACCTTTCACAAAAATCTGCATAATATACCTTTTCTTTTATTGGCTAAATTCAATTTTGTAGGGCTGTACTTTGGACAGGCCCGTGACATCACATAGTCCTGTCTATTGAAAAGTGTCTCCAAACCATCACCACTGCAATCCTCTCATTGTTCACTGCTAGTGCCATATTCTCTTCCTATCGACAACATCTTTGTCGGTCACTGCCATAGTCCCCATCGCTTGCCACATTTGACCTACCATCAGCTCATGTTCCAAGTCAACAGTGTACAAATTTTCTCCTACATCACCATACCTTCCTCTGTGGGCTTTCTTTTCATCTTGTAGTGGTTGGTATTATAAATGTTGGTGATTTGATTGCAATTTTAATTTTGTATACCTATGTTTATAGGCGAGCCTTATTGTACGGTTTAAAACATATACTATTTGCGGTTGGGGGCTTATTGCTTTGGGTGGCATATTTTTTTAGCCACACTTTATCCCACGGTCACATCAAGGACCAAGGGTGGGATATTTTTTAGCCCAGGGGCCACATTTTTGACCTTGTTTAGCCTGCTAAGTGCCAAATCAAGGCTTTTTTTTCATTTTCTCATAACTTTTCACCAGGGTATCAAAAATCAGCAAACAAGATACCATTGGAAAGGTAATTCTTAGTAATTTACAGTGGTGACATTGATTTTGCAAAAAAAATCTTGTAAAAAGTTCTATAGTCAACTTAAGTCCAAACCCTAATCTGGACATAAAGACTCATAACTTTGCAACTGTTCATTGGATTTTAGTGATTCCAACAACATCAGAAAGGTGATTTAGATATTTTTTCATCCATCCAGATCCCTTGATCAGTTTTAGCTCTAGGTACTCTTGCATTTATTTTTTTAGTTTGGTGCATTTTTTCAATAACCTAGACATCCTAAAGCTTGCAAAAAGATTTTTTGATCTAGGTAGCATCACTTCAGTTGCACATCATCCTTGGAAGTCTTTCTTTACTGTTGAAGGTCATTTGTCTTTGTATTTTTAGAGAAAGTTCATTATGGGGCTTGCATATACTCTTTCTTTAGCTATGTTGCATAAGGGAAACTATTAGTAATGGCAGGATGGGATCACACACCATCTCCAATCACTTGCATTAATGCCTCATCTATATGGTATAGTTCCTCATTCAAGTGAAGGTATTCATGAACTTGCTTGGAGTTGTAGTAGATACACTATTTTGGAGATCATTGAGAGGCAAGTTGATTGTGATGTTTTGAATGCTATTGATCATTATGACTATCCTCACATCCTTTGGACTAAGCTTTGGGAGCCATATGGAGATTCAAACACTCCACCATTCCCTAATTGTCATGATTCAAAATGTCATTCTTTGGATCAGGTACCCCATGATGATATTTTTATGCGGGAAGTTGATCGCCTTGAATCTTTCGAAGAGGTTGACAAGGTTGCTTCAGGTGCTTCTTCTCCATTAGAGACTATTGGTATCCCTTCACATTCAATGATTCCTTGTCTAGATTCATTGATTGAGGCTTCCACCACCATCATCATTCATCATGACACATTCAATTTTCCAAAATTGACATCACAAGATGGCTTCATTTCAGGTATCATTGACTTGGCTACTTCTATAGGTTTGGAGGACATTCTTGAGGGGATCACTCCTCTATTTAGATTCTACCTTGGAGAGATTTCTTGAGTCTCCACATTCCTTTGTCTCAACCTTGATTGGGTATCAAAAGACTATCTTGGAGGCACTTGGTTTCTCTTCAGAGATTTCATGTATGAGACTTCTTCCCTATCATTCCATTCAAGATTTAAGGTTTCTTTAGCATCCACCATTGGAATTGTTTCTTCCTAGTAGGAGACTTGTGGTTTGGACACATTTTTTGCTTCAGACTTCTTTCAGTGGTTTTGAGGACACTTCATTCAGGGGGGCTATCAAGTCTCCATCATATTCATAACATCTTAGTTTTTGGATATTGTTCAACATCAGTTTTTGCATCGTCCTAGTTTATCATCTTCTTCATTTATTGTGGCATCTTCATCTTTAGGAAAGAATACATTTGAGCGGAGTTCAGAGACAATATCAACATAAGCATACATCCTTCCTTCCTTCAATTCCTAACCAGAATGGGAAGCATTGAACTACACTTGCACTTGGTTATGTTTCTTCTGAAAGGGAGATAAGTTGTTTGTCGACATTGGATCTTGTTTTGTCTTCAGAAAGTTACCATTTTTGTAGGTGATCACATCTTCTAAAAGGGCTATATAGTCTCTCTATTTCCTCCCAATGGGGGAGCTATTGTATTGTATCCATGTGACGAATGGTGTCCTTAGGGGTATTTGGGAGTCCTCCATCCTTCCCATCCTATCTCACATTTTTTTCTTTTTCATCTCCTTTTTGGAGAGGGGCTTTTTTCCCATTGGGTTTTCCCCTTTTCTTGGTTATGGGAGAATTTTTTTCATCTTCATGTACATGGGTACCTAACATGGCCTTGTAGATAGGACCCATAATCATTATCATCTCTGCATAATCATTGCATTTTCCTCCCTAAGTTTAACTTATGGGGGGGTGTTAGTGTAATTAATTATTTATTACACTAGCATAAGTTAACATAGGTCATATATCATTTAGTCCTAGGTTACATTTTTAATAAATCATTTAATAATAGGGTAATGTCCCTTCCATGTTTGTAGAGATAAGATTCCTTCTAGAAGATAATTTTTCCTTCTAGAACTTATCTCAACATTTAATAATTTCCTAGATAGGGTTCACATGTTGTTAGATCATGACAAATGGAAACATCTCATACATCTTAGGTTTTCTCTCATGCCTATATATTCAAGGCATTTTGTACATTTGTAATCAATCCAATCTCATAATGTAGATAAATATAAAATCTCCATTGTGCATGCCTAGTTGCAACACTTTTTGTGTGGTTGATTATCTTTCTTCACAAGGGTCCTCCATTGAAGATTCCAGAGCTTTAGGGACTGTGCATCCATAATCTGTATTGGATCTTAGTTGTGTTCATGGTTTTTCCTTGATGACAAAATCACTTTTTCGGTCTCATGGTTTGACAATTTTAGATTTGGTCTCTCCGAATCTCTATGCTCTCCATATTCATGTTACATACATTTGATATTATTCATGTGGCTTCTAGCTTAGATTTATGAAAGCAATTATCTTCAAATGGTTATGATTATTAACAGTGTTGATAAGGCTTGGTATAGGTTATTCAGATGATGTTCATTGTGATAGGGCATGCATTAGCTTCTGTGATAAGTTACGATATTTCTATCTTGACAGGTCATTCAGGTTGATCATGGTTTAGATTATTTAGGTATATCATTTTCAATATGATCTTGGCTTTATTAATATTTATCAGGTTAATCTTGGCATATGATATTCAATTATCATTGAGCTTTTTAATGACACTCTATTGGAGGTAAATATACACATGGCTTTGACTTGGCTTTGTTATTAATCGGGTTCTTCACATTTCAAATGAGATATGGTTTACATTGCATATTTCACTTAGTGTATTTTGACCTCAGTCTGAAGCAGTTTGGTTATTGTTTCAATTGCTCCATGAAACTTGGTCTAGTAACACCATTGCTCTCATGTCTCTAAAGCCATCCTGAACTCACATTTTATTTGGTGGCATAGTATACACTTTGGTTCTAGTATCTCACTTGTTTGATGGTTTTTATTGGCTCACATGGCATATAATTTTTACTTTTTATTCAGAGCCTCTTATGCTCTAGCGTTGACTCTATAGTCGGCATTCAAAGGTAGGAGCTTATCTTTATTAGTTGAAGCATTTTTTTCTATTTACATATGATATTGATATATCATTGTCATAATAATATTTTGTGGGGTCGGCATCTAAATGGAAACAACCCTATCAGTTTTCCCTTAGCATATTTCAGTGGTAACAGATATTGTGTTCGATTTATGTAAAACGCTACTTGTTTATATCACTTGGAAGCCATCATTCTACATATTTTAAAGTCAGAATTATGAGAATCTTTGACTTAGAATATAGTTTATTTTAATGATCATTATATGTCGACAGTTTACAAGCAAAATTTAAAGGTAATCATGTAGTCGAGTCCTTGGTAAATGATTAGTCAAGAGAACTCATAAGCATTTTTAATCAGTTGATTATTATTATGTCTTTTTTCTTTGGACTCCAAATCTTTATTAACTTTGGAAAAGTCATCGACTAACTTGAGAGAAGACTTTTTAAGGGAAAAATTATATTGCATTTTCATTGATTATGGTTTGGAACCCTGGCGCTGCCATGCTATAATTTTAGTTTCATATTGTGCAAGATTGTTGTGGTATTCTGATTTGGTTTTCAGTTATGTTGGTGGTTTTCATATGAGCTAGAAGCAGTAGTTTGGGCAGTTCTCATGAAGAACTTCAGAGATTTTGAATGCAAGTTAAATCCACCATTACAGAGGTAATATCTATGCATTACATTTAATTTTTCTAGGGTAAATCCAGTAAATGAGAAGTAAAACAGGAAAACATTGTTTTAGTTTCGAATAAACTTCTTAACTAATATGAAGCTACCTTAAACCCAAGTGTAAACTCAATGGTTTCATCTCACAGTAGCATTTTATCTTCATATCATTGATTTTTTCTTAAAAACTCCTTGATTGTCATCATGATCAAATATTATGTTTCTTACCAGTTCAAAACTCTGGTTATTGAATGTGGGTTTTTCTTGAAAAAGTTGTGTAATGATTTCACAAACATTGTATATATGTATCTCTGCAAAAACACAAAGAGTGTGATGTGAAGAGAGGAAATTGTCTGGACAAAGTATTTCTTATTGTGAAATAATTTTGCAAAAAGAGAAGAGTGGGATCATATTGTTTTTATCTCTAATTGTATTACAAAGATTATGTTTTGAGTTGAGCATTATTGCAAAATAATTTTGTATCCTATTGTAATTTTATGACTGCAAAGAATGATTGCAGTTATAAGGTTTTCATGGGTTGCAATATTTTGAATGTTTGATGAAGTTGTTGCTTTAGAAAGATTATGGGAGTTGGTGGTCCACATTGTTATAGAGTTGGTGCTCTTTGATTAATAAAATGGAAATTTTAGCGAGTGGTTTTTTATACCCCAAGAGGGTTTTTCCACTCAGTAAATCTCATGTTATGTGATTTTATTTGTCTCTCATTTTGTTTCATGTTAATGTGCTCATTCAGTCAATGATCTGATACTTTTAGTATGCTCAAAAGTTTCTTATTTCAAAAGGATGTCATGCAAAGTTAAAAATTCTTCTGTTAATCAAATTAAAAGTGCATTGGGAAAAGTTGTTCTATTACAAAAAGCACATACAAGATTGTTCACACTTGAATTGAACAATATCATATGATGCTTTTAACATGAGTTTTAAATGTTTATCAAATTTAATGTCAATATGATTTTAAATGTTGATGTACACTTGCATAAACAAGTCTGCCACATTGAGTTTAAATTTGTAAAAAGTTTCATTGTGCCATCAAAGTATAAAATTTAAAAATTACTTCACTCTGATTCACCCCCGCTCTCAGAGTGAATCCACTTCCAACAAGTGGTATCAGAGCATAGGTTCCTGCATTAGGTTTCATACCTAGGATTGATTCTAGTCTTGGAAGTTTGTCATTATGGTACATGCACCTGAAGGATCATCCATTACAAGAGCACCTTTGTTTGATGGTATTGATTATGTCTTTTGGAAAATTAGAATGGAAACATATCTGATTTCTCTAGACCTTGATGTTTGGAACTTACCTAATGTCATAGCTATAGATCATGATGAGAAAAGAAAATATGAAATGAATACAAGAGATAAACATGCTCTGTTGTGTGGTTTGACAAAAGATGTGTTTGTCAAAGTCATGCATTGTAAATCTACATATGAAATATGGAAAAGATTGAAAACATTTATCAAGGAAATAAAAAAGTTAAGCAATCTAAAATTCTTACTCTTAAGAGTCAATTTCAGGAAATGAGAATGAAGGATGATGAAAAGATCGCTGATTATTTCTTAAGGATAGATGAAGTTGTAAATGCAAGAAGAGGTCTAGGTGAAACAATTGTAGAGTCTAATATTGCTCAAAAAGTAATAAGAACTTTGCATCCTAAATTTGAGTCTAAAGTTTCTACTGTTGAAGAAAATAAGTGTTTTGACTCACTTACTATGGATAATTTGCAAGGAATATTAACAACATATGAAATGAGGATAGGAAGCACTGCTTCAACTTCTAAGGAGACTACTTTTAAAGTAGAAAGGAAAGAAGACATAGATAGTGAATCAGAACTATTTGATACCTTAGAAGCTCTTTTGGTAAGAAAGTTGACAAAGTAATATAAAGTAAAAGTGCCTTTCAAATGTTTTAATTGTGGCAAAGTTGGTCATTTTGCAGCTAAGTGTCCTTATCCAGATCAAACTAATGATGATGAGAAAATAGAAAAACAATTCAAGAAAAAGTCTTGGAATCCTAAAAAGAAATTTAACAATAATCTCAAAAAGAAAAAGAGTCTCTTTAGCAAAGAAGACTCAGATGTTGAGACAGATGAGTCCTTAAATTAAGAAGATGAAACTTTATTCATGGCTGAAATTTTTGCACAATAGAATCCAAACAATCAGTCAAAAATTCAAACAAAAGATCAATCTAAATTAGAAGTATGTCTTGAAGGTTAATTACTTTTTTCTCTACAAAAAATCAAAAAATTAAAGAAACAAGTTGCTTCACAAGAGCAAAGTCGAAATAAGATAATTACACCTTTACAAACTGAACTTGATGATTATAGGAGAACTGTAGACAATCTTAAATTAGTTCTTGCAGACAAAGATAAGGAAATTTAGAGGCTTGAAATGGAAGTAATCACACCTAAGAAAAAATTAGAAGGTTATGAAAGTAATTTGCATTTAAATGACTTGCTTGGAAAGAAAAAACAACATAAGGACATGACTGGTATTGGTTTTAGTACTGGTGAATGTTCAAATCAAAACTTCAAAACAATTGATAAGAAGCAATCTTTTGAGCATAAAAGAAACAATATTAGATTCAATGCATTCTTTCACGGTTATTGTTTCTACTGCAATAGATTTGGGCATAAGGTGAACATATGCAAATTTATACTTTCTAGAACACATAGATTTGGTCACAAATAGTTCTTTGGTTTTCCAAATACAATCAAATATTTTAAATGCAATACTATTTGTCATACATCCAAACAATGCAAACAAAATAAACAAAACTCACAAAAAGTGTGGAGACCAAAGTTTGTTCAAAGTGTAGAGCAATCTATGTTGGTACAAACTGCCTTTCTCTCCAAGAAGAAGGCCTTTTGGGTGTTGGATAGTGATTGTTCAAACCACATGACTAGTGATAAAGACAAGTTCTTGAAATTTGAAGATTATGAAGGAGGATTTGTCAAGTTTGGTGACAACTCAAGTATTTAGATAAAAGGTAAAGGTTCTCTACCTTTAAATGATGACACACCAATCTATGATGTATATTATGTAGAAGGATTGAAACATAATATTTTAAGTGTTAGTCAAATTTGTGATAATGGATATCATGTTACATTTGGTGCTCAAGGTTGTGAAATAAAAAACAAAAAATCTGGTAAAATAGTTGCAACAGGTTTGAGAACTTCTGGAAACATTTACAATCTTCTTGACTCTTCTAATCATGAAAGAAATGAAGGTATGTGTCTTATGGGTAAAGTGGAAGAAAACTAGTTATGGCATAAATGTTTAAGGCATATAAACTTTGACAATCTAGTTAGAGTAAGTAAAAACTAGAATGTAAGAGGCTTGCCTATATCAAGAGTAAACTAGAAAATACAGTGTGTAAAGAATGTCTTAAGGGAAAAAAATGAAAGTAAGTTTTAAATATAAAGAACGTACATCCAAAAAGCCATTGCAGCTTGTACACATTGATCTTTGTGGTCCTACTAAGACTAGGTCAATAAATGGTGAAAACTACTTCATGTTATTTGTAGATGACTACACAAGAATGGTTTGGGTAACTTTTCTCAAACATAAATCTGAAGCTTTTAATAGATTTAAATTTTTTCGTAAGATGGTTGTGAAAGAGTCTGATATGAAACTCAAATGCTTAAGATTAGACAAGGGAGGTGAATTTACATCTCAAGAATTCATTTATTATTGTGAACAACATGGCATAAAAGGACAATATGTTGCTGCTAGAACACCTCAATAGAATGGGGTTGTAGAGAGGAAAAAAAGAATAGTGAAAGAAATGGCTAGAATAATATTAGATGAAGCCAAGCTACCTGATATGTACTGGAAAGAAGTTGTTCACACAGCTGTTTACATTCTAAACAGAGTACAAATAAGGGTAAAATCTAGTTTCACTCCATATGAGCTTTGGTATGGTAAATTTGCTTCTATTAATTACTTTAGAATATTTGGCTGTAAATGCTTTATTAAAAGAGATGATGAAAATTTAGCAATCTTTTAGTCAAAATCTGATGAAGGCATCTTTTTAGGCTATTCTACTCATAGAAAAGCCTATTAATGCTTCAATAAAGGGCTGAATAAGATTGTTGAGTCTATTAATGTGAAATTTGATGAAAGATTGCTCCTAGATTCTGATTATGTGCAGGATGATGAAGAGGAATTTGTGGAAGATTCAAATATCACTCCCAAAACTGTTGTAGTAGATGAATCACAACAGGAGGATATCTCAAGCTCCAAAGCAATATCTCCTAAAACTCCTTCCAAAATTCTTGCAAAAAACCATCCTAAAGATCTAATAATTGGAGATAAAGATGTAGGAATCTTAACAAGAAGAAAGGAAAAACTTGAGGAATAAGCTCAAGTTGCTAAGCATTTTTGTTTAATAACTAAATTTGAACCTAAAACTATTAATGATGCTTTAAGTGATGATTGTTGGTTGAAAGCTATGCAAGAAGAAATTAGCCAGATCTAGAAGAACAAAACTTGGGAACTAGTCCCAAGACCAGATGATAAAAATGTTATTGGTGGAAAATGGATTTTCAGAAATAAATTGAATGAAAGTGGCAAAGTAGTGAGAAAAAAAGCATGTTTTGTGTGCAAAGGATATGAACAACATGAAGGTATAGATTTTAGTGAGACTTATGCACCTATTGCTCATATTGTATCTATTAGAATTTTCTTAGCATATTCTTGCTTTAAAAATTTTAAGGTGTACCAAATGGATGTTAAAACTTCATTATTGAATGGTTATCTTGATGATGAAGTTTTTATGGAACAACCAGAAGGATTTGTTGTACAACTATAAATCTGATCATGCGTACAAATTGAAAAAGGCCTTGTACGGTCTCAAACAAGCTCCTAGAGCTTGGTATTCTAGATTTGATGCACACCTAATAGAAAATGGTTTGAAAAGAGGTGGTGTGGATAGTAATCTTTATGTCAAACAAGAAGGTAATGATATACTGGTTGTTGAGGTATATGTATATGATATAATCTTTGGCTACAACAATGATGCCTTATCAAAGAATTTTTCAAAGATTATGGAATTATAATTTGAAATGTCAATGTTAGGTGAACTAACATTCTTTCTTGGCCTCCAAGTTTTGCAACTTGAACAGGGAATATTTTTATCACAAAAAAAATATGCAAAAGAAATTTTGAAAAGATTTCAAATGGATGAATGACGTCCAGTAAGTACACCAATGGTGACTGGCAGTAAGTTATCTAAAACTGATGATTCTCCTGATGTTGATCTATCTGAATATAGATCAATGATTGGTAGCTTATTATTAACTGCCTCTAGACCAAACTTAATGCAAGTTGTTTGTTTGGTCTCTAGATTTCAATCTGCACCAAAACAGTCCCATCTTAATGTTGTTAAAGAATATTTAAGTATATCTAGAGTACTCTTGACTATGGTCTTTGGTAATCTAGGGGTAATGATTTTACTTTAATGGATTTTACTAATGTTGATTGGGCTAGTTGTCTTGATAATAGAAAAAGCATCAGTGGTGTAGCCTTTTATCTTGGTGATCGTCTTGTTGCTTGGCATAGTAAAAAGAAAGATTTAGTTTCATTATCAACAACAAAAGCTGAATATATTGCAGCCACATCTTGTTACACTCAGCTTCTTTGTATGGCTTAAACACTTTTAGACATGGGTATTGATGTTACTAAACATGTTTCCATCTTTTTTGATAACTCCAGTGCAATTAACTTATCAAAGAATCATGTTATGCACTCCAAAACCATACATATTTCAATTAAACTTTATTTTCTAAGAGAAAAGTTTTGGCTAATGAGGTTACTGTGCAATATGTACCAACTCAAACACAGGTGGAAAATATTTTTACTAATCCTTTGGCTAAATAAGTTTTTGAAAGACTTCAGTCTCGATTGGGAGTTATCTCTCAATCATTTCTCTCTTAATGTTCCATCATTGCTTTAGGGGGAGCTTCTTAGCTCTCCTAGTAGCTTCTTGTTGCTTTTGTGATTTATTTGCTACTCTTTTGCTATATTTGCAACTAGTTGAGTCACTGGTTTTTTGTGTTTCCTTATGTACCATTTGTCCTTGAGACAAAAAGGGGGAGAAATCATTATGATATGAGCATTTTGTTATGAGTATTCAATTGGTTGGTGCATTGCATTCTGTTATGAGTAGTCAATTGGTTGGTGCAATGCATTTTTTTATGAGTATTCAATTGATTGAGGGTTGGTGATCATATTGAATTCAGATGGTCGCAGATGGTTTTTGCCATCAAGGAAAAAGGGGGAGTTTGTTGGATCTCAGTTGTGTTCATGGTTTGTCCTTGATGACAAATCACTTTTTTGGTCTCATGGTCTAACAATTTTAGATTTGGTCTCTTAGAATATGACAGTTTCAAATTTGGTCTCTTAGAATCTTTATGCTCTCCATATTCATGTTACATGTTGATATTATTCATGTGGCTTCTGGCCCATATTTATGAATGCAATTATCTTCAGATGGTTATGGTTACTGACAATGTTGATAAGGATTGATATAGGTTATTCAGATGATGTTCATTGTCACAAGGCATGCATTACCTTCTATGATAAACAATATTGCTATCTTGACAGGTCATTCAGGCTGATCATGGTTCAGATTATTCAAGTATATCATTTTTAGTATGATCTTGGTTTCATTGTTATTTATCAAGTTAATCTTGGCATATGATATTCAATTATCATTGATCTTTTTCATGACACTCTATTGGAGTTAAAGCCACACATAGATTTGACTTGGCTTTGTTAGTAATTGGGTTCCTCACATTTCAAATAAGAAAAGGTTTACATTGCATATTTCACTTAGTGTATTTTGACCTCTATCTCAGGCGGTTTGGTTATTGTTTCAATTGCTCCATGAAAATTGGTCTAGTAATATCATTGCTCTCATGTCTCTAAAGCCATCCTGAACTCACATTTTATTTGGTGGCATAGTATACATTTCAATTATAGTATCTCACTTGTTTGATGGTTTTTATTGGTTGACATGGCATATAATTTTTACCTTTTATTTGGAGCCTCTTATGCTCTAGCCTTGACTCTATAGTCGACATTCAAAGGCAAGTACTTATCTTTATTAGTTGAAGCCTTTTTTCTTTTCACATATGATATTGATATATCATTGTCATGATATTATTTTGTGGGATCAACATTTAAATGGAAACAACCCTATCGGGTTTCCCTTAGCATATTTCAGTGGTAATATATATTGGGTTTGATTTATGTAAAATGCTACTTTTTTATATCACTTGGCACACATCATTCTCCATATTTTTAATTCGGCATTATGAGAATCTTTGACTCAGAATATAGTTTATTTTAATGATCATTATGTGTCCATAGTTTAAAAGAAAAAATTGGAGGTGATCATGTGGTCAGGTCCTTGGTAAATGATTAGTCAAGTAGACTCATAAGCATTTTTAATCAGTTGATTATTATTGTGTCTTTTTACCTTCAGACTCCAAATCTTTATTAACTTTGGAAAATTCATCAACTAACTTGAGAGAAGACTTGTTTAGGGAAAAATGATATTGCATTTTCATTTATTATGGTTTGGAGCCCTAGCAACGCCATGCTGGAATTTCAGTTGCATATTGTGCAAGGTTGCTATGTTATTCTGATTTGGTTTTCAGTTATGTGGGTCTTTGATGGTTGGCAAGATTGTTGGTGGTTTTTTTTTGAGCTGGAAGTGGTAGTTTGGTTAGTTTTCATGAAGAACTTCATAGATTTTGATTGCAGGTTAAATCCACCATGACAGAGGTAATATCTATGCATTATGTTTGATTTTTCTAAGGTAAATCTGGTAAATGAGAAGTAAAAGAGGAAAAAAAAAAATAGTTTCGAATAAACTTCTTAACTAATATGAAACTACCTTGAACTAGAGTGTAAACTCAAAGGTTTCATCTCACAGTGGAATTTTATCTTCATATCATTGATTTTTTCTTAAAAACTCCTTGATTGGCATGATGATCAAATATTATGTTTCTTACTAGTTCAAAACTCTAGTTATTGAATGCGGGTTTTTCTTGACAAAGTTGTGTAACCATTTCACAAACATTGTGTGTATATATTCTCTACAAAAACACAAAGTGTGATGTGAAGAGAGTAAATTGTCTGGACAAAGTATTGCTTATTGTGAAATCATTTTGTAACAAGAGAAGAGTGGGCTCATATTGTTTTTATCTCTGATTGTATTATACAGATTATGTTTTGAGTTGAGCATTATTGCAAAATCATTTTGTATCCTATTTTAATTTTATGACTGCAAAGAATGATTGCAGTTATAAGGTTCTGATGGGGGTATGTGCAGGATCATGATGGGCCAAAAAGTGGCAATATGATGGGTATGTGGCCGACGACTATTTTTTTACCCAAATTTGATGAAATGAAAAATGTTTTTAAAGGATACTCCTAGTTTTCCAATGATATAAATTATGGTTTATTTTGAATTTAATAAGTAATTATTATTGATTTTCTATTCAAATTACGATAAAAGTCCTAATTGATAGGCTGATTGAAAAACATCTATAGCTTTCAAACTATATCACATTTTTTGAATCCAAAACATGCGTCACATTCTATGCTTTGCATAATATAGGATTAAAAAAAAACTGAATTTTATGAAGTTTTCACCAAGTTAAGGTGGTTAAATATACAGTTTTTATTTTTAAAAAGTTGTAATAAAAATTCATTATAATTAATTATTTACTTGGGAAAAAATTACAAAAAATATGTATCACATCGGGGCATGAGTCCTCTACTTATATCCAAAATCTTATAAAAAAATATTATCATTTTATTGTGGTTAGGGTGGTCTTGACACACTTATTTTTTTTCCCGAAATTTAAGTACCATTGCATTGAAATTTGAAATTTCCACCAAATAGATTTTTTCTTTTTTAAACAAACCTAGTAGTTTAGAAACTACATTCAATTTTCTACAGATTCTATTCTTACATATTTTTGAAATAATATAGATAACTTATTCAAATTTTTACGTCAAGTTGTCTAACTTTGATTTTTCTAAATTTTTTGCCACTTAAGGGCCTGTTTTTTCCATGATGATCCTGCACAGACCCATGGGTTGCAATATTTTGAATGTTTGATGAAGTTGGTGCTTTAGAAAGATTATGGGAGTTGGTGCTCCACATTGTTACAAAGTTGGTGCTCTTTGATTAATAAAATGGAAATTTTAGCGAGTGGTTTTTAATACCCCAAGAGGGTTTTTCCACTCAGGAAATCTCATGTTACGTGATTTTATTTGTGTATCATTTTGTTTCATGTTAATATGCTCATTCAATTAATGCTCTGATACTTTTAGTATGCTCAAAAGTTTCTTATTTCAAAAGGTTGTCATGCAAAATTAAAAAGTCTTTTGTTAAGAAAATTAAAACTGCATTGGGAAAAGTTGTTGTTCTGTTACAAAAGGCATATACAAGATTGTTCACACTTGAATTGAACAATATCATATGATGCTTTTAACATGAGGGCATGTGCAGGATCATGGTATGTCAAAAAGTGGCAATGGAGAAAAAAATACATGTTTCTACGACTCAAAAACGCAAAAATGCCTAGTTGACTTTATGGGGCTCGGGTGACTACCAAGGCAAAGCAAAAACCTAGATTTGAAAATCGGATATCCGATCCAAATCGGATATCCAATTTTATTGACACATATGTATATCTATTTCGGGCAGGCTAAAACTGATATTCATTTGATATTTGCTTAACCGCGGCGGGTGCACAGTGGAAAGTTGTTTCCGCAAATCAGATATCCAATTTGGTCAAATCCATCTGCAAAAGGTTAGATTCTTGATTTTTTATTTTCTCTAATCAAATTTTCAATTAGATTTGTTTAATTTTAGTTGATTTTTTTCAAAATAGGGTTTTTTGATAGATTTTTTATGAAAATTTTGAGTTTAGCATGGATTTTGATGAAAACTGAATGTTTGCAATGGATTTTCACTTAAAAATAGTGTTTTTTATGTATTTGGATTAAAAATTAGAGAATTTTATAGATTTTTGTTAAAAACTAGGGTTTTTGTTGGATTTTAAAAAAAAACTAGGGTATTTTTATACTATTTTCATTTATATTGTCTGATTTTAATTAGATTGATTTGTTTTTATATTTAATTAGGCATTATGGCTGCATGTATATAAAATTAAAATTTTGTGCATTTCTAAAAGTATTCCTATTGGCAGACCTAAACATCTTCAATTAGGATCCTCATATACTATATCTCATTTTTAGATTTTAAATTTAACAAAAATCAACCTCATCAGTCTAGGGTGCCAATTCCCTGTCCAATCAGTTTTGACAAAGATTTGGATCATAGTTCTATCTCTATGATTCTTATGTTGTTTTGGGTTTTGTGTGTGCAAATTATTTTAGTTTTTGTGACTATTTTGTGTTTTCCCTTCATTGTATGAGCATTAAATTGTTTTGAATCTTGTAGAAAATTTATGAGCTTCATGACCTTGTGTCACTTCACTAATACCCACGTGAGATGTAGTTGTAGACTTATGGCTTCCTATGTTGCAATCATAGCCAATGTTGAGCTTGATTCTTATAACTCTTTCACTCAACGTATTATGTCTACCCAATCCATCTTATATTCCCTCCCTAGTCCTACATTACCCATGTCTTTTTTGTAACCTAACATTTATGTGGACTTGGCATATGTTATTTCTAAGGTCCCCAATGATAATCTAGAATAATTGGATAAAGACCTACAATGAATTCAACAATTCTTAAGCATTGAACCTTTGGATGGAGAAGCAATCCCTCTTTTGGATAGCATTGGGAAGTTGGTAAATGATTAGGAAGGGATAGAAGTGTTACGTAGCCTAGCTAATATAGTAGATTCTAATATTCCTTCGGTAGCTAGTTTCACGAAATTTTTGACTAATGCTCAAAATCCTTTTGGAAAATAAGTTTCCTCTCCCACAATAATGCCTTCTATTCCCAACTTTACACCTCCAGTCATAGCATCAATGATGGAATATAACAATGGTTTAAACTCAAGCTTAGGAATTTCTAGTGGAAATTATAATAGTTTTGTCCCTTCACCTATAACACCTCCATATTCATCACCCCTCCTAAACATGAAATATAATATCCCACCATTCCTCCATACTAGTTCACCATACTTGAAAAACTCTCACAACATGTGGCCCAATGATTTTGTGATAAATCAACTTTTTTATTTAAAGCATGACATTATTACAACAACAAATTTCAAACTTAAACCAAAATCAAACCAATAGTAAACATCCAAAATACCTTACACATAGTTCATTAATGTTCACTATTTTAAATACACCTATACTACAAAACATTGAAATACCTCGCTTTGGAAAGTACAATGGTAAAAAATATCCTAATAACCATTTGTTAGTTTTTACTACCTTGTGTAGAGACTTTATTTTTGAAGATTCACTCATAGTGAAACTCTTTTCTAGATCATTGAAAGATATGGCCTTGGATTGGTTTTTTTCATTGTAAAACAATCAATTACCTCCTTTACACAACTCATTAGTGATTTCCTCCAAAACTTTCAAGTGAACATCAGTCCTCAAGTTACATTAACAAATTTAGTTTAGTGTAATCAAGGACCTAAAGAGAAAATAAAAAACTTTATGAAATGATACTAATCCCTTTATTTGAAATTCTCCTATAGTATTCAAGATGTTGACATTAAAAGGGTGTTTATAGGTAACTTACAACCTAATATTCAAGATAAGAAATTGCTAATGAAATATCCATCCTTAACATGTTTTTGTATAACCCTTCATGATTATCGAATATCGATTAGTTGGTATGAAGGTACCCCTTCATAGGCTCCTATTGGTCAATCATATAAGTCATGCCTCAAAACAACTATGAATCATTTAAAAAGAAAACAAAAAATTCATTACTTGATAAACATTCATGTCAAACTGCTCATAATATTGAGACAGAAGTAACTACTATAAACATAACTCTAGATATAAATTTAGGCCATGAGATAGGAAATTTTCATAGTTGTTTGATTCTCTCCATGTGATCATGTTGCAATTGTTAAACAAGAATATGATTCAACTTCCTCCAATTAGTCATATTCAAACAATTAAACCTTTACCACCAAACTTTAATGCAAAAACATTTTTTCAATATCATCGCACACCTCGACATGATATGGAAAGATGTAAGCATATTTATAACAAAGTGCAAGACCTCATTCTAATCAAATCCAGTTGGATGACCTATTAATGACAAAGGAAATAAATTGGTTTTTTCACCTAATCAATACTTACAAATACTTAGAAGCCCATTTCCAATTCATTCAACAAACTTTGTTCAATACAATGATAATGAAGAAGATGATAATGATTTTTCCATCTTTATAAACATTATTAATATTCAAAATCATAAAGGAAAAACCAATATTTTGTTTGACATTTCTTTTACATATATTGATTCTTCTATAACTACACTCGATGGTCTTCTTTATATCAAGTTTGCAGAAACCTGAAAAGGGGAATACTCATTGATCCCATGTACATAGTGAATATGATCAAAAAAGAGTTATTGTATGTACAAGAACTTTATGCAGATGATTATGAACAATCAAAAGCATGATTAAAATCTCATGATGGTTATGGCTTCCCTATAAGTGGTTTGATAACTCTCCCAGTAAAGGTTGGACCTAAATAGTTGGGTGGTTTTAATAGATTTTTTATGAAAATTTTGAGTTTAGCATGGATTTTGATGAAATTTGAATGTTTGCAATGGATTTTGACTTAAAAATAGTGTTTTTTATGTATTTGGATTAAAAATTAGAAAATTTTATAGATTTTTGTTAAAAAGTAGGTTTTTTGTTGGATTTTAAAAAAAAACTAGGGTATTCTTATAATATTTTCATTTATATTGTCTAATTTTAATTAGATTGATTTTTTTTATATTGAATCAGGCATTATGGCTGTTGACAATGAAAATGCACCAATTCCAACACCTCCACCACCTCCACAGCCATCAATTCAAGAATTAATTTCTAAAAAATTGCAACAATTAAGGGGCATTTATGAAGTTTATATGAGAGTCCCTCGATTATCTTTGATGTCAAACACAATGAAAGAAATAATTAAAAATATAGAAACCCTCTCCATGCAACATAATGCCTTTCATTCGTGGCGAGAAGACATGAGAGAATATTATGCATGTGGATTGTCCTATGATGATGTGAAAGATCTTGGAATAACCAAATCCCAAATAGCCTCTTTATTTGTTAACCCCCACACTGGTTTTCCAGTTAATGTTAATAAAAAAAAACTTTCTATAAAATGGTGCACTCATAGAGACATTGTAGAAAACTTTTGGGATCGTTGGTGTATGGTTTTTTTGAAACCACCTAACAACAATTTGCATGTACCATTTTACTTTATAAAAAAATTATATGTTGAGTTTGTGTTAGGGCATCATGTCAATTACTTTGACATTAGACCCTTCCAGGGCATTGGTGGAGGTATGCCCCAGGATAGAGCAGGGGCAGTTAGAGTAATACCCCGCCCACATGTTCCCATCCCTCACCTTCCTCCGCCACCTCCAGTATACCACCCAGATATTATGCAGGATGTGGCCACACAAACTATCCAAGCTATTCACTCTTTGAGTGGTCTTTTGGTTTCGCATGCTTCTATAGTAGCTCAGCCACATTCTGGTGATGTTGGTGATGGCTCGAGTGCTGTTGCATCATCCTCGTTAGGTCCAGATATTTGTGTACCACATACTTGCTCCATGTGCCGCCAAATATGCTTGGGTCCTCTTGTATAGCCTGCCGAGCATCCCCTAGACACTTCCAATTATGACTTCCACGATGTGGACATTATAGATCAGACGCAGGGGAGTGGAGCACACTATACAGAGTCCTCTCTTGCTAGAGAGGGGGACATTGGAATAGTGACACAGGTAAAATTTAAGTTGTGAATTGATAACTTTCATTTGTTTTTAAATGAATATTAATAAGAGATAGTATAATGTACTAATATTTATTTACATGGTCTATTTAACAGTTGATGTTCGAGGAGGAGCTAAAAAATGTGACAGATAGCACCCTAAGGGCCATTTCATTTGGCCTAGACATGCACGCAGTATATATTTTTGCACTCACTCATTTACATTTATTTATTGTATACTTTCTTGTCCTTTGAATTGTCATTAAAATGAAATTATATAATAACTTATATGTTTATCTTATTTTCCTCTTGTAGGAAATACCTTATGCGAGCGAGGTGTAGCCTTGTCCAGATTATGGAAGTGTAATGTTGGATAAGGGCAAGGTAATTGAACTCAAATTTGATTGAATTAATAATTTTAAGATCTTATATTAATTATACATACATTGACATAGATTGGTAGTTTCATATGTACTTGTCATTTTTATGTGTAGGGAATTATGAGCTATACGTTCTTGTTGAAGCAGTACGTATTGGAACACTTGAAGGAGTAGGTGTTGAAGCTCCTCAAGGAGGAGGTGTCAAAACACCTAAAGGAGATAAAGAAAAAGATCAACCTAAAGAAGTATGTGTTCATTTTATTTTGTGTTTGGTATTTATATGTTCCTATTACTGACAATTGTATGCTAACTTGGATCAGTTTTATGTTTTTTTTCACCTATATAGATTGAAATTACAAAAGATGGTTTGGTCAGTTCTTTGAGAGGGGCATATTCTAGAACTCCTGACCCTTTGAAGAGACGGATATTTCAGGTAATCAAGATTACAATTTTAGAGTTCAATTATAATTTAATGTATATTGATTTTGATGTTAATTATTCAATTTTAAATTATATAGTATAACTAATCTCAATTGTGGTTTGACTTTTTCTTGTGCAACTACCTTTAGAGGCAACGAGTGCTTCAAAGAGGCTCCATTTTGATGATCCACCAGTAGTTTAGGATGAGATAGACATTTTGGCATGTAAATATTGAATAGATACCGAGATGGCATATGCCACATATTGTAAAATTTTGTTTGAGTTGGTGTTGATGCCATTTTTGTATATGGACATACACTTGATTATTGGATAATTTCATATATAGAAGTTGACAATCGAAATATAATTGCCTCCTCATGTGCATAATTAAACTCTTTGAAATTTTAATCAAGTGAGCAATGGTTAAATATCTTGATGTAGAATAGCATAAAAAGAATTGTTATATTATGTAGTTTATTCATATTGCTGATTACATTGCATTGCACATCTTTCAAACTCAAAGCATTACCTCACATTGCATAAGTCAAATGCTAATAGATGAAAAAAATTCAATTACAATATAGTTTTTACAAAGTCAGCCTAAGCAATTATGCAATTACTTCACAGTACATAACTAATAATTAAAAATTTATTTAGATTATTGATTACATTGCATTACACATCTTTCAAACTCAAACCATTACTTCACATTGCATAAACATCCACTCCAAGCACCTATCCTTGATGTACCTACCTTTTAGCTCAGTCAAATAAATGCTAGGCACCAATTTCAGTTAGTCTTGTCAGCCTAGGTGCCTATTCTCATCCATAATGCCACTCAAAACATCATTTTAGATCCTCCCAGGCACCATTTTTACCTCCTGCTCACTGCTTCATGACTGCTAGGCACACTTTCAAAAGCCTCATGTCGCTAACTCACCTTCCAGTTAGGTGCATGTTTTGGTTGATGCTCTATAAAATACCTCTCCTTCTACCACTTAACGTTGATAAAGCATAGACCTAGGCACCCTTTTATGTATGCTTTGATACTACAAATGAATGCCAACTGACTTTTAGGTAACTTTTTCTCATTGTCATCTTTTGTTCAATCCTATATTTCTACTATATCTGCCCTGGAATGCTTCTCAGCGGATTGATAAGTCACTATGACAAGATCAGATAGAAGTGACATACTAGAAAACTATGAAATGTGCAAGCATGAAAATTAAAATAAACAAAGAGTAGAACTTTATCTTTGAAGATACTTTAGTAGGTTGGAAACATGAATACCAATGCTACAAATAATTTTTTCTTTCACTGCCAAGCAAAAAATAGCATGCTGAAACATTCCAACATAATGACAAAGGCATGTCACACATATAATGGAATCATCTTTATATATACACAAACACATACCTAGACTTTCAAATTAAATTAATTAACCCATGCAAAAACAAAATCACAAGAACTCAAGAGCACACAAATTAGTCACTCACACACAAACTGTAACCAAGCTAGCTTATGAGATTCAAGAAAATAGGTGTAATAAGAAATTCAAGAAAATAGGTGTAATAAGAAAACCTTCACAGTGATTTAACTCTAAAAGTTGTTTTTGATCCACCAATTCACCAGAGTTTCCATCATTCTTTCCCTTTTCTTCATATTCCATAATAGGATATGGTTCTCTTTTCAACCCCTTTGCTCTACCCCTTTTCATTTGATTTTGATCTTCTAGGTTCTTATTGTGTATGTTATTACTTGTATTTTCATTATTTTCCAGAGAGGGTGATGGTTCCTTCTTTGATGTAGTTGGCCTCCCTCTTTTAACCCCTTTCTTTCCCATTTCTTTTACTAGCATAGCTTCTAATTCTATAGTCACTATTAGTTTGAACAAGAGGAGCAAGTAAACAAACATAATTTGTAATCTTTCCTTCCTTTATTTATTTCATTACCCCAGTTTCTACTTTCAAATTTGACTAAAACATTATTCAAAATGTAGCATATATGGTATAGTACAATGTGGCATGAAAATGAATCTCTACTTCATACAATATAATAATCTACTTCAATTGGAGTCCAGTATAAAATATATTAAAGGACTATATCTTATAAGAACAAGATAGAGATTAATAACTTGGATGAATCACTTGTAACCAAAATTAGTAGCCCAAGGGAA
>VDFB02379711.1:46749516-46760020 GCA_007258455.2 Sequoia sempervirens
CTTTTTAGGATTCCAAGACTTTTTCTTGAATTGTTTTTCTATTTTCTCATCATCATTGGTTTGATCTGGATAAGGACACTTAGCTGCAAAATGACCAACTTTGCCACAATTAAAACATTTGAAAGGAACTTTTCCTTTATATTTCTTTGTCAACTTTCTTACCAAAAGAGCTTCTAAGGTATCAGATAGTTCTGATTCACTATCTGTGTCTTCTTTCTTTTCTACTTTAAAAGCAGTCTCCTTAGAAGTTGAAGCAGTGCTTCCTATCCTCATTTCATATGTTGTTAATATGCCTTGCAAATTATCCACAGTAAGTGAGTCAAAACACTTCTTTTCTTCAAGAGTAGAAACTTTAGACTCAAATTTAGGATGCGAAGTTCTTATTACTTTTTGAACAGTATCAAACTCTGCAATTGTTTCACCTAGACCTCTTCTCGCATTTACAACTTCATCTATCCTTAAGAAATAATCAACAATCTTTTCATCGTCCTTCATTCTCATTTCCTGAAATTGACTCTTAAGAGTAAGAATTTTAGATTGCTTAACTTTTTCATTTCCTTGATAAATGTTTTGAAGATTTTCCCATATTTCATATGTAGATTTACAATGCATGATTTTGACAAGCACATCTTTTGTCAAACCGCACAACATATAATGTTTTGCTCTTGTATTCATTTCATATTTTCTTTTCTCATCATGATCTGTAGGTATGACATCAGGTACAACATATTTACTGCATAGTAAGTTCCAAACATTAAGGTCTAAAGAAATCAGATATGTTTCCATTCTGATTTTCCAAAACACATAATCAGTACCATCAAACAAAGGTGCTCTTGTAGTGGATGATCTTTCAGGTGCATGTTCCATAATGACAAACCTCCAAGACCATAATCAATCCTAGATATGAAACCTAATGTAGGACCCTACACTCTGATACCACTTGTTGGAAGTGGATTACTCTGAGAGGGGAGAGTGAATCAGAGTGAAGTAATTTTTGAATTTTTAACTCTGAAGGCACAACAAAACTTTTTACAAATTTAAACTCAATGTGGCAGACTTGTTTATGCAAGTGTACATCAACATTTAAAATCAGATTGACTTGAAATTTGATTAACATTTACAACTCATGTTAAAATCATCATATGATATTGTTCAATTAAAGTGTGAACAATCTTGTATGTGCTTTTGTAACAAAACAACAACTTTTCCCAATGCACTTTTAATTTGCTTAACAGAAGAATTTTTAAATTTGCATGACAACCTTTTGAAATAAGAAACTTTTAAGCATACTAAAAGTATCAGAGCATTGACTGAATGAGCACATTAACATGAAACAAAATGAGAGACAAATAAAATCACATAACATGAGATTTCCTTAGTGCAAAAACCCTCTTGGGGTATAAAAAACCACTCGCTAAAATTTCCCTTTTATTAATCAGAGAGCACCAACTTTGTAACAATACGGAGCACCAACTCCCATAATCTTTCTGAAGCACCAACTTCATCAAACATTCAAAATATTGCAACCCATCAAAACCTTATAACTGCAATCATTCTTTACAGTCATAAAATTACAATAGAATACAAAATGATTTTGCAATAATGCTCAACTCAAAACATAATCTTTGTAATACAATAAGAGATAAAAACAATATGAGCCCACTCTTCTCTTTTTACAAAATTATTTCACAATAAGAAATACTCTGTCTAGACAATTTCCTCTCTTCACATCACACTCTCTTTTTTGTGTTTTTGCAGAGATACATATATACAATGTTTTTGAAACGGTTATACATCTTTGTCAAGAAAAAAATCGCATTCAATAACCAAAGTTTTTGAACTGGTAAGAAACATAATATTTGATCATGATGCCAATCAAGGATTTTTTAAGAAAAAATCAATGATATGAAGATGAAATGCCACTGTGAGATGAAACCCTTGAGTTTACACTTGGGTTCAAGGTAGTTTCATTAGTTATTAGTTTATTCAAACTAAAACAATGCTCTGCTTTACTCTCATTTCACTGATTTTAATTCCTAGAAAAATTAAAATGTAATGCATAGATATTTTCACTCAGAATGGTGGATTTAACTTTGCATTCAAAATCTCAAGTTCTTCTACAGAACTCACTCAAACCATCGCTTCTAGCCTATATGAAAACCACCAACATAATCAAAACCAAATTAGAATACCACATCAACCTTGCACAATGTGCAACTGAAATTCCAGCATGGTGGCTCTAGGGTTCCAAACCATAATCAATGAAAATGCAATATAATTTTTCCCTAAACAAGTCTTCTCTCAAGTCAGTCGATGACTTTGCCAAAGTTAATAAAGATTTGGAGTCCGAAGAAAAAAGACACAATAATAATCAACTGATTAAAAATGCTTATGAGTTCTCTTGACTAATCATTTACCAAGGACCTGACCACATGATTACCTCAAAATTTTGCTTGTAAACTCTCAACACATAATGATCATTAAAATAAACTATATTCTGAGTCAAATATTCTCATAATTCTGACTTTAAAACATGTAGAATGATCGCTTCCAAGTGATACAAACAAGTAGCGTTTTACATAAATCAAACCCAATATATATTACCACTAAAATATGCTAAGGGAAACCCGATAGGGTTGTTTCCATTTAGATGTCGAGCCCACAAAATATTATTATGACAATGATATATCAATATCATATGTAAATAAAAAAAAATGCTTCAACTAATAAAGATAAGCTCCTACCTTTGAATGCCGACTATAGAGTCAACGCTAGAGCATAAGAGGCTCTGAATAAAAAGTAAAAATTATATGCCATATGAGCCAATAAAAACCATCAAACAAGTGAGATACTAGAACCAAAGTGTATACTATGCCACCAAATAAAATGTGAGTTCAGGATGGCTTTAGAGACATGAGAGCAATGATGTTACTAGACCAAGTTTCATGGAGCAATTGAAACAATAACCAAATTGCTTCAGGCTGAGGTAAAAATACACTAAGTGAAATATGCAATGTAAACCATATCTCATTTGAAATGTGGAGAACCTGATTACTAACAAAGCCAAGTCAAAGCCATGTGTGTATTTACCTCCAAGAGAGTGTCATGAAAAAGCTCAATGATAATTGAATATCATATGCCAAGATTAACCTAATAAATAATAATAAAGCAAAGATCATATTGAAAATGATATACCTAAATAATCTAAACCATGATCAACCTGAATGACCTGTCAAGATAGAAATATTGTAACTTATCACAGAAGCTAATGCATGCCCTGTCACAATGAACATCATCTGAATAACCTATACCAAGCCTTATCAACATTGTCAATAACCATAACCATTTGAAGATAATTTCATTCATAAAGCTAAGCTATAAGCCACATGAATAATATCAAATGTATGTAACATGAATATGGAGAGCATAGAGATTTGAAGAGACCAAATCTAAAATTGTCAAACCATGAGACCGAAAACGTGATTTTTTCATCAAGGAAAAACCATGAACACAACTAAGATCCAATAGAGATTATGGATGCACAGTCCCTAAAGCTTCATAATCTTCAATGGAGGACCCTTGCGAGGAATGATAATCAACCACACAGAAAGTGTTGCAACTAGGCATGGACAATGGAGATTTTATATTTATCTACATTATGAGATTGGATTGATTCAAATGTACAAAATTCCTTGAATATATAGGCATGAGAGAAAACCTAAGATGCCTGAGATGTTTCCATGTGTCATGATCTAACAACATGTGAACCCTATCTAGGAAATTATTAAATGTTGAGATAAGTTCTAGAAGGAAATATCATCTTCTAGAAGGAATCTTATCTCTACAAACATGGAAGGGACATTACCCTATTATTAAATGATTTATTAAAAATGTAACCTAGGACTAAATGATATATGACCTATGTTAACTTATGCTAGTGTAATAAATAATTAATTACACTAACACCCCCCCATAAGTTAAACTTAGGGAGGAAAATGCAATGATTATGCAGAGATGATAATGATTATGGGTCCTATCTACAAGGCCATGTTAGGTACCCATGTACATGAAGATGAAAAAAATTCTCCCATAACCAAGAAAAGGGGAAAACCCAATGGGAAAAAAGCCCCTCTCCAAAAAGGAGATGAAAAAGAAAAAAATGTGAGATAGGATGGGAAGGATGGAGGACTCCCAAATACCCCTAAGGACACCATTCGTCACATGGATACAATACAATAGCTCCCCCATTGGGAGGAAATAGAGAGACTATATAGCCCTTTTAGAAGATGTGATCACCTACAAAAATGGTAACTTTCTGAAGACAAAACAAGATCCAATGTCGACAAACAACTTATCTCCCTTTCAGAAGAAACATAACCAAGTGCAAGTGTAGTTCAATGCTTCCCATTCTGGTTAGGAATTGAAGGAAGGAAGGATGTATGCTTATGTTGATATTGTCTCTGAACTCCGCTCAAATGTATTCTTTCCTAAAGATGAAGATGCCACAATAAATGAAGAAGATGATAAACTAGGACGATGCAAAAACTGATGTTGAACAATATCCAAAAACTAAGATGTTATGAATATGATGGAGACTTGATAGCCCCCCTGAATGAAGTGTCCTCAAAACCACTGAAAGAAGTCTGAAGCAAAAAATGTGTCCAAACCACAAGTCTCCTACTAGGAAGAAACAATTCCAATGGTGGATGCTAAAGAAACCTTAAATCTTGAATGGAATGATAGGGAAGAAGTCTCATACATGAAATCTCTGAAGAGAAACCAAGTGCCTCCAAGATAGTCTTTTGATACCCAATCAAGGTTGAGACAAAGGAATGTGGAGACTCAAGAAATCTCTCCAAGGTAGAATCTAAATAGAGGAGTGATCCCCTCAAGAATGTCCTCCAAACCTATAGAAGTAGCCAAGTCAATGATACCTGAAATGAAGCCATCTTGTGATGTCAATTTTGGAAAATTGAATGTGTCATGATGAATGATGATGGTGGTGGAAGCCTCAATCAATGAATCTAGACAAGGAATCATTGAATGTGAAGGGATACCAATAGTCTCTAATGGAGAAGAAGCACCTGAAGCAACCTTGTCAACCTCTTCGAAAGATTCAAGGCGATCAACTTCCCGCATAAAAATATCATCATGGGGTACCTGATCCAAAGAATGACATTTTGAATCATGACAATTAGGGAATGGTGGAGTGTTTGAATCTCCATATGGCTCCCAAAGCTTAGTCCAAAGGATGTGAGGATAGTCATAATGATCAATAGCATTCAAAACATCACAATCAACTTGCCTCTCAATGATCTCCAAAATAGTGTATCTACTACAACTCCAAGCAAGTTCATGAATACCTTCACTTGAATGAGGAACTATACCATATAGATGAGGCATTAATGCAAGTGATTGGAGATGGTGTGTGATCCCATCCTGCCATTACTAATAGTTTCCCTTATGCAACATAGCTAAAGAAAGAGTATATGCAAGCCCCATAATGAACTTTCTCTAAAAATACAAAGACAAATGACCTTCAACAGTAAAGAAAGACTTCCAAGGATGATGTGCAACTGAAGTGATGCTACCTAGATCAAAAAATCTTTTTGCAAGCTTTAGGATGTCTAGGTTATTGAAAAAATGCACCAAACTAAAAAAATAAATGCAAGAGTACCTAGAGCTAAAACTGATCAAGGGATCTGGATGGATGAAAAAATATCTAAATCACCTTTCTGATGTTGTTGGAATCACTAAAATCCAATGAACAGTTGCAAAGTTATGAGTCTTTATGTCCAGATTAGGGTTTGGACTTAAGTTGACTATAGAACTTTTTACAAGATTTTTTTTGCAAAATCAATGTCACCACTGTAAATTACTAAGAATTACCTTTCCAATGGTATCTTGTTTGCTGATTTTTGATACCCTGGTGAAAAGTTATGAGAAAATGAAAAAAAAGCCTTGATTTGGCACTTAGCAGGCTAAACAAGGTCAAAAATGTGGCCCCTGGGCTAAAAAATATCCCACCCTTGGTCCTTGATGTGACCGTGGGATAAAGTGTGGCTAAAAAAATATGCCACCCAAAGCAATAAGCCCCCAACCGCAAATAGTATATGTTTTAAACCGTACAATAAGGCTCGCCTATAAACATAGGTATACAAAATTAAAATTGCAATCAAATCACCAACATTTATAATACCAACCACTACAAGATGAAAAGAAAGCCCACAGAGGAAGGTATGGTGATGTAGGAGAAAATTTGTACACTGTTGACTTGGAACATGAGCTGATGGTAGGTCAAATGTGGCAAGCGATGGGGACTATGGCAGTGACCGACAAAGATGTTGTCGATAGGAAGAGAATATGGCACTAGCAGTGAACAATGAGAGGATTGCAGTGGT
This sequence comes from Sequoia sempervirens, assembly GCA_007258455.2. Lineage (NCBI taxonomy): Eukaryota > Viridiplantae > Streptophyta > Pinopsida > Cupressales > Cupressaceae > Sequoia > Sequoia sempervirens. The sequence goes on from VDFB02379711.1 coordinate 46,755,918, forward strand.
GATGGTTTGGAGACACTTTTCAATAGACAGGACTATGTGATGTCACGGGCCTGTCCAAAGTACAGCCCTACAAAATTGAATTTAGCCAATAAAAGAAAAGGTATATTATGCAGATTTTTGTGAAAGGTGCCAACAATTTTCAAATCTAATTTTTTACACCCTTATTTTCAATATTGCCAATATGGCAATTGAAAAAATATATTTTTTAATAATGCCGGTAGTAATAAAAAAATATATGCAGAATAATTGATGCCGATGAAATAAAACCTTCTGTGCTTATGGAAAAATAATATATCAACCAAGGATTACTAATGGAGGTCGCTCAAATTATTTTTCTGCAAACTATATTAGAAACCCAAAATATTTCTTTTGCCAAAAATAATAGATAAATGAGCCTAATTTTTTGAAAAAAAAGCGCCTGCAGCTAAAAAAAAATTCCTCAGAGGACAACTAATTGGGGTGATTTTTTACTGCAAATTTGTACAGATTGTACCAATTGATTTTGCAAACCCAAATACTTCTAATGGCTCCCGGGTTGATGTATCTAATTTTGATGAATCAACAGGTGATCCTAGGGTTTTGAGGCCTTCTGAAGACAATGGCGAGCTTAGATCTAACTCTATCTGCTTTAGAAATTAGCTTGATCCTTGGGTGGAATCAAGTAGCCTTCAATGGAAACCTTCAGCCTGCAAAGAATCTTGCACACCAACTTTCTTGATTGAGGGTTGACATTTCATTGGAAAAGCTCTAATACCATGTTGAGATTATGGATGCACAGTCCCTGAAGCTCTAAAATCTTCAATGGAGGACCCTTTCCAGGAAAGATAATCAACCACATAGAAAGTGTTGCAACTAGGCATGCACAATGGAGATTCTATATTGATCTACATTATGAGATTGGATTGATTACAAATGTACAAAATGCCTTGAATATATAGGCATGAGAGAAAACCTAAGATGCATGAGATGTTTCCATGTGTCATGATCTAACAACATGTGACAACATGTGAACCCTATCTAAGAAATTATTAAATGTTGAGATAAGTTCTAGAAGGACAACTCATCTTCTAGAAGGGATCTTATCCCTACAAACATGGAAGGGGACATTACCCCATTATTAAATGATTTATTAAAAATGCAACTGAGGACTAAATGATATATGACCTAATTTAACCTGTGGTAGTGTAATAAATAATTAATTACACTAACAAAAATGTCTGCATTAAAACCCCTTGTTTAAAAGACCAAAATCCTTAATCTATTTGTTGATGCAAGAACAATTGTTCTAAATCCACCCCATAATTTTATAGCTTTTAGTAGAGATGAGAAGTATGGCATGGGAGATTCATGGGTACTGATGCTTGGCTAACCTATAAAAGTGAGTGTCGTGGAGGGGAGCCAGTGTGGTCAAGCATCTAATCATCTGCTAAAAGTAGGTGTAGATGGATTTATCCAAGCAGGGATTCAACAAATATTGTCTCAATATCCATATAGGGTAGTGCATATTCTTGAATCAAAACACTTTGCTTGATCGTAAACATAGGGAAACAAACATTCAAAGTCATCATCAAATTTCAAACCCTTTAGGAGGCAAATACCATTGAAAAAATACAAGTGTTATTGCTTGTCCTAGGGATTCTATCCTTAGAGACTTCTAAACATCTGGATTTATATCTCAATTTACTCACTAAAGTCAACAATAGGGAACTTTTTCCTTGATTTCTTGAATTTCCACATAATGGACTTTGTGGGATGAAAAGAAATTAGGACATTAGACATCTAGTGGGAAAACCTAATCAAGAAGTGTTTGTGGTAAAAGGAAGTCACTAAACAAAGATAAAGAATAATTGAACCCCACACATGTGCTCTTTCAAATGATTTCCCGCAAGATCAAGATCCGAAACCCATATGACTAAGGGTCTTAATCACAAAGCTAACAAGAAAAAGTTGGCTATGTTTTATGAATTTAGAGAAATATTGACCTTCAATTTTTACAAACGTGCATCAAGGAACAATCCAAATTTGTATTCATTTTACTATTGTCAAAATCCAAGTCTTTTCTATAAATTTGAGCATCTTGTATAGGAAGTATTGCATGTTCTTCAAAACCAAGGTCTTGTAAAGAAGAGTCTTTTTAGGTACACATAGGATCAAAGTCAACCTTCATCCATCTTTCAAACATCAAACCAAAATCATCTCACCAAAAACTCTTGAAAATATCAAAACCATCCTTTATGCTAGACCTTTTGCAAGTCCATGAATAAAAATCCCTAAATCAAAATTCTTGAATCAAACATCAAAACAATTTGTTTGGTTAGGTATGTGTAGATGTATCCTTCTCCATATGCTTAGTTGAATTATCATCAGAATCATCTTTTTTGGTTAGGTGTGTGTAGATGCATCCTTCTCCCTCCACTTAGTCAAATTATCATCTTGTGAGCAATTCTATCCCATAGATAACACCCAACATCTTGGGATCTATTTGTTCATTATCCAATTCCAAAAATCAAAACAATCTGAAACCAGATCAAGGTAAAAATCAAAATCCAAGAATCTAGAATCAAAATTAAAACAAAATCCAAGAATCCAAAAACTCCTAAAATTCTAGCACCCCCCTCAAGATCTTCTAAGAGTTTAAATCATCCATATAATCCATCTTTCACACATTTCACCATCACACTGTTGATCCTTAATCATCATAGAGATTCTTTTTTGTGCCTAAAGTTAGATCAATCTAAAGAATTAGAGATTCATCTCCCACATTCTTGAGAATTGATCCCTATTTTATGGTTCAAATGAGATCACAACACAAGAAGAGCATGGATAACAAAGAAACATCAACTTCGAGTGACCTAAGTCAAACCACACCTAAGATCAATCCTATTGGACCTAGCAACCCACTACCCTATCTTTCTCTTATAACATAAGATCCTCAAGAGGAAGGGAAAGTGGAAGACATAACCAACTTAGGGATGACCCTAGATGAGATCACTAAAATGCTTCAAAACCTTGACAACCACAGACTTGTCAAGACCATGATAAAACTAAACCCTTCCCAATACATGCTTGAATTGATAAAAGAAGGAGCTAAACTTGCATCTGATTTCGATGTGAGCACTATTGTGGAGAAGCCTTTCATGCCACTTGTATCATTCACCTCACCCACTCAAATCATCATTCAAACCATTCCACAATCCATATCACCCATTGCCACCACACAACCTATTGTTATCAAGGGGAGTTCGTTAATCCATACCCTTCAAAAACACCCCCTTGTCAATAATCAAAATTTGGACACCAATACCATCATAGGTACATCAAGCACTATTCCCCAAAATCCCCTCCACCAATATGTCCCACTCACATTCCATGATTCCAACAACACATCTTTCCACGTGACACAAACATATGCCCTTAACACTCAAGTTTCCCTCCCATTGGTACAAGTAGGCCTATTTGAACCAGGTGGACTTTCTGGGGCCTCATCTTCATCTGCTCCAAAAAAAATTCCAACAATTCCATCACTACCACCACCACCTCCACCACCGTTACCTTCACTACAACATCCATATCAATTCTTGGTTTAGGACTCCCCCCTTTACCTAACACAAATCAATCAATCCAAGGCAATCTATTAAACACCAATCAAAACATTGCATCTAATCCTCTGAATATACCACTGATATCACAACAAGAGGTGGTATCTATCCAAGAAACGACATGGATCCCAACACCCTAAAACATGGTCTCCCAAGGACCCAACACCTCAATCACACCATCCACCACAATCACTCAAAACACATCTCAACCACTTATCACCACATCTAACATCCCAAATCCACCACCACCACTGCCAAATCCAAATGCGGTAAGCTAGTACAACATCACACTACAAGCTCACGAAGCCTACCAAAATACACTCTAGCAATACTAAGCTATGCAACAAATGCAAAGCGCTCAAGCTATACAAGCCGCTCAGGCTGCTCAAGTAGTGCAAGCTGCACAACAAGAAGCAGAAGCTCAACAAGTGCAACAAGCCACCCAAGTACAAGCCCAAGAAATTTTGCAACAACAACAAGCCACTCAAGCCACTTAAGATGCTC